>OY804579.1:61804734-62404734 GCA_963680875.1 Bathymodiolus brooksi
AGGAAAAGAAAATTGTCCTTCTCATGTTCTCTCTTTGATAAGTTCCTTGTTAAAAGGCAATGTGAGCTTTTGCCATCACTTGGCGTCCGTTGCCCGTTAACTTTTCACATTTTAAGCTTCTCCTCTGAAACCCCTGAGCCAAATGAACTGAAACTTAGGTAGGAAGCATCTATGGGAGGTCCTTTATAAAGATTGCTCATTTTGTCCCAATCCATTTACAAACATGGCCGCCACAGGCAATTCTTGTTTCTGATTGGCTGATTTAAACAAATCTTCTCCTCTGAAACCGATCGCCAAATGAACCGAAACTTGGTTGGAAGCATCTATGGAAGGTCCTCTATTAAGATTGCTCATTTCGTCCCGATCCATTAACAAACATGGCCGCCACAGGCCATTCTTGTTTCTGATTGGTTGAATTCTAAAAAATCTTCTCTGAAACCGCCTGGCCAAATGAATCAAAACTTGGTAGGAAGCATCCTTGGAAGGTCCTCTATAAAGATTGCTCATTTACTTCCGATCCGTTAACAAACATGGCCACTACAGACCATTCTTGTTTTTGATTGGTTGATTTCTAAAAAATCTTCTCTGAAACCGCTTTCCCAAATGAACTGAAATGTGGTAAGTAGCATCTATGGAAGGTCCTCTATAAAGATTGCTCATTTTGTCTTGATCCATTAACAAACATGGCCACCACAGGCAATTATTGTTTCTGATTGGCCGATTTTTTTAAATATTCTCCTCTGAAACCCCTTGGCCAAATGAACCGAAATTTGGTAGGAAGCATCTATGGAAGGTCCTCTATAAAGATTGCTCATTTAGTTCCGATCTGTTAACAAACATGGCCGCCACAGGCAATTCTTGTTTTAGATTGGTCGATTTCTAAAAATCTTCTTCCCTGAAACTGCTGAGCTAATTGAACCGAAACGTGGTAGGTAGCATCTATGAAAGATCCTCTATAAAGATTGCTCATTTCGTCCCGATTCGTTAGCAAACATGGCTGCCACAGGCAATTCTTGTTTTAGATTGGTGGATTTCTAAAAATCTTCTTCGCTGAAACTGCTGAGCCAATTGAACCGAAACGTGGTAGGTAGCATCTATGAAAGATCCTCTATAAAGATTGCTAATTTCATCCCGATCTGTTAACAAACATGGCTGCCATAGGTAATTCTTGTTTCTGGTTGGTTGATTTCTAAAAATCTTCTTCTCTGAAACTGCTTGGCCAAATGAACCGAAACTTGGTGGGAAGCACCTATGGAAGGCTCTGTATTAAGTTTCCTCAAAGCAGAATGAAAGGTGAGCGACACAGGCTCAGCACACTGAGCCTCTAGTGTATCATATTTGAACTGTCGTCAAGGATGGTTTGAAAAAAACATGTGAAACTTCCTTATTACATCTAGTTCCTCGTCTCCATTTATAGAATATTTAATCATGTTTAATAACACCCCTATCATCATTATACTTGGTCCTCTTTAGAGTTTCTGTATTTGTGATAGAAATTGAATATACCAATTTGAGGCATTTAATAAGAAATGTGTTCTCACTGACTGATTATTTTCTTGAACACCATATGGTGCACGAAGGTGGAAAGGATTATATATGTTATTTTAGTACAAAATATCCATGGACAAATGTTTATATAAAATACAGTGATACTGAGTAGGTGAACTTAATGTAAAAAAAACTTATGAACCTTTTCAAAGAGATCATCATTCATCGTCATTAAAAAAAAAAAAGGAAGAAATATTGTTATTTCTTAACTCAAGATATTCGAATAACTTGAGAATTTAGATTTTGCTAGAGGTGTACTGGTGTGATACCACAATGATTATTATTATGCAATTAATTCATTATGGGTGTTACACGTAGAGCAGGAACTACTTACCCTTCCAGAGCACCTTAGTTTACTCCTGGTTTTTAGTGAGGTTTGTATTGGTCGATCTTTAGTTTCTTCTGTAATGTTTTGTAAATTTTTGTTTGTCCTTTTTCTTCTGGCCATTGTATTGTCTATTCTTCTTCTATTTATGGCTTCTGATTAACCCTTTGATATCTTCAAACTCTTCTTTATTTTTTAAGGAAAAGATATTAAGAAAATTGTTGACATCTTGAGGCATGATAATTAATTGTACAGTGTAACCTGTCTAAACTGAAACCTAAATAAAACAGAATCATTCATGTATAAGCAGAATTTTAAATAAAGTTCCAAAGTAGGAAATGTTTATCAAGTTAACCTGTCTAAGCCGAGCATGTCAGTTCTGAACACAAAAGCTGGTCCGAAGAGTTACAGTATAGACAGGTTTCATTGTATGATCTTTTATTCATAGGTACAATGTACATAGTATGGACAACACAATTTACATGCAGAAACAAACGTAGACACGAGGAAAGTGTGGCATACTTGGCCACACCCAATGGCAGTTTATTAATTAATTGTATAATGTTTTACAGGTATGGAGTATGGACAATATGATTTGTTCTCAGACACTTATTAGACATCAGGGAAGTGTGGCATGTTTAGCCACATCTAGAGGCAGAGTATTTTCAGGAGCTGTAGATAATACAGTTAAGGTAAGTATTTTATCCATCTACACCCACATGTATTCAACAACAATATAGACATGGATTGCATGACTCTAGTTAATTGAAGATTTTTGTTTATCCTGCTTTCATTTTTTTGTTTGTTTATCCTTTCCACATTCATGGCATTTCTTGGGGTTTGTAACTAGAGTAACACTATGGGTGCCACTAGTGGAACAGGAAGTGCTTACCCTTCCATAGCACCTGAGCTCACCCTTGGTTATAAGTGGGGCTCGGTCTTTAGTTTTCTGTGTAGTGTTTTGCAGATCGTTGGTTGTTCTTTTGGCCATTGTGTTGTCTGTCCTTCTTTGATTTACGGATTCTGATTACTCCTTTAGTATCTTCAAACTCTTCTTGCTGTACAATAAAGGTATATGAATGTTTGCTAAGTTTGTCTTGTATACAAATAATAGTCTCCTGATTCATGTAGAGTGAACATTAAGGAAGGGTAATAGCATAGCAAATTGGAAAGAGGACACTCTTGGTAATGACCACACTTATTTCTATTCTTTTCAGTAAAATGTGGCAATTGTTTTGGACTTTTTGACATTGCAGGATAACCATGATATACGTACATGTACATTGTCTGTAAAAATCTAATTTTTGAAAAACTGGTCAAAACCTTACTTTTGTACCTGTTTCTAAAGCTGGTAGTGGTACAAGGAAATTTTATATTTTCTGCCAATCTACATATATTATATATTCTTTTCCACAAGTAAGACTGACCAGCCACGATTTAGCTGAAATATTATTGAAAGTGGTGTTAAACACCATAACCCCCATTAGGTTCTTCAACAATAAAACACACAAGTGACTATAAAAGAGCCACCAGTTTTAGACTGGAATTTAGAGGTCGTTGATGGATGTTACCACTAAATCTATACATTTTCCGTTTAATTTTATTTTGTCAGATAAATTTGTATTTTCAATGTCGATATCACTTGTTTAAAATGTAATATAACCCTACAAAGCTGGAAATAGAAAATACTGTTCAATATTTTATTGAGAGCACAGGCGCATGGGGCATGGATTTCGTTCTCTACTAACCCCCTTTTTTCAAAATTTTCATATAAATCATTCCTTTTTCAAAATTTTCATAATCACTCGTTTTTTCTTCATTTGACAATATCAGTAGACGTCATACATCATGAATAATACATGTATTCTGTATCCACATTTTTTCGACTGATACAGTATAAGAGAGAAGGTAAGCAACTCCATTTTCATATTTCGCGCCATATCGCTCACCTCGGTTGGGAAACCCCCGTGTTTTTTACACTTTTTACCTTGTCTACATATGGCACTTCGTATCAAACTGTTTCTAAGACACTTACCTAATTGCCCATGTTCGAATTTCAGTCTGTACATCGATCTTTTCCAAGAAATCTCGCCGAGAATAGCAAGGCAGCTTCGTTTCTAGGTCAAACTACATTATATGAGACGGAAGTGCAAGAACGGGAACCCTGGGATTTTTACGAATGGATTACCTGCAATGAAAAACCCAGATGCGCTCCGAATATTTTTCCCATAATGTTTTGGCGGGAAATATAAACCGCTGAAAAAACATAACAGCAGACGGATTATTTCGTAAAAATGGCACAACGACCATCTGAATATGGAAACATTGAAATAATTTGATGGTAAATAACTGTTCAAAAAGAAATTCAAACTGAGAAATAGATGATTGAATGGTTAGAACTGAAGTCAAAATTTCAATGAAAAAGAAATATTCAGCTTGCCTCTACTTCAAATTATTAAAATCATACCCAAACAAATACATATACAACTAAAAAAAGAAAAGAAAAATAAATAAAAAAAAAACAAAGGAAGAAGAAGCTGAGAACAGCTATTGAATGGGACTATGGCATTTTCGGCGAGATTTCTTGGAAAAGATCGACATACAGACTGAAATTATTTTAATTAACAACTACTTTGGGACCATAAATTTTTGTCGGAAAACTCAAGTGTCGGATTGCACAAGTTTCACTATATTATGTACAATGATGAATCTTTTATGGTATGTATATATATAACCTACAACTTTCAATAAAAGCTGACAAAAATACCCTACCTAAAATGTTATCTACTCCACGATATTTCTGTAATTTTGACAATTTTCCAGCAAAAGTAACAAGTGATGAATATTTCTTAAAAACAAAAATATACTGTGTATACTTGTATTTTACAACTGCAAAAATGTATCGTCCGTAGTATATTTTGGGTCTGTTGTCATCGTTGGTGTCATCCTTCTGTAGACCGTGGTTTTTGTACAATAACTTTTGTTACAGTTGACCGATCCTTGGTCCAGAATATAAAAGTTAGGATTGAATTATGGAATTTTTGCACTATCCTTTTCTAAGAAAGAGGCTTTAAACTACTAAAAAAGGGGAATTTTGTAGGGAGCATTTTTTATTCATCTGTTTTTCAAACATCTGATTGTTGTAATTTTTAGCCGAGTTGCGACGAAGTCAAATACGGCTTATAATATGATGAATGGCGTCCGGGTGGCACAATCATTTCTGCACAATATCTTAAGAATGAAATGTCTGATCTAAATGAAACTTGGTACACACATGCCAAGTGGTGAGAGGAGGAAGCTTATTGATAATGAGGTTTGTAGGACAAAGGTCAAGGTCACAACTTCTAAAAATAGAACAAAAAATAGATACTTTTTTCGTTTCCTCACGATATCTTAAGAACGAAATGTTGGATCTAAATGAAACTTGGTACACACATGCCTGATGGTGAGAGGAGGAAGCCTGTCGATATTGAAGTTTGTAGGACAAAGGTCAAGGTCACAACTTCTAAAAATAGAACAAAAATTTGATACTTTTTTCGTTTCCACATAATATCTTAAGAACGAAATGATGGATCTAAATGAAACTTGGTACACACTTGCCTGATGGTGAGAGGAGGAAGCCTAATGATATGGAGGTTTGTAGGACAAAGGTCAAGGTCACAACTTCTAAAAATAGAACAAAAATTAGATACTTGTTTTGTTTCCGCATGATACCTTAAGAACAAAATGTCAGATCTAAATGAATCTTGGTACACACATGCCTGATGGTGAGAGGAGGAAGCCAATTGATATTGAGGTTTGTAGGTCAAAGGTCAAGGTCACAACTTCTAAAAATAGAAGAAAAATTTGATACTTTTTTCGTTTCCACATAATATCTTAAGAACAAAATGTTGGATCTAAATGAATCTTGGTACACACATGCCTGATGGTGAGAGGAGGAAGCCTATTGATATTGAGGTTTGTAGGTCAAAGGCATTGTTCATCCATATGTTCGCAACTCGGCTTTCGCACCTTTGGTGCGTTAATGATTTTTATTTTTTATTTTTTTGTTCTGTCAATTACTTGAAAAAAGCAATTGCCAGATTTGTTACCATTAAATTATCTAAATTTAACTTATATATAGGGTTAGGGTTATGGTGTATAACACCACTTTCAACAATATTTCAGTTATATCGTGGCAGTCAGTTTTGTTGGTGGAGGAAACAGGAATACCTGGAGAAAACCACTGACCTGTTGCAAGTCAATGACAAACTTTATCACATAATGTTGTATTGAGTACACCTCGCCATTAGCAGGATTCGAACTCACAACTTTAGTTGTGATAGGCACTGATTGCATAGGCAGTTGTAAATCCAACTACCATGCAATCACGACCACGACGGCACCTACTTATTTTTATATCACATCCTGTAACAAACAAGACTTGTTTAGAAATCAATAGTACATTCTGAACAAAGTTAGCAACACAAAAAATGTATAAACTTTAAAAAATGTCTGTGATATAAATTTAATAAGTAAGATACTGTAAGAATGACTAGAGTTTAATGTAATTGATACCGTGCGTTCACATGTCGTATGACTTCATTTTATACATTCTCAATCTATACTTGTTCCCGTATCATCACTTAAATGGTTTCATAAGACAGTATGATGTCATGGAATCAGTTTGGTTTTTCATTAAATTTTGTTATTTTGTTGAACAATTTGCCATTTACACAATTTTATTACAGAAAAGCTAAATTCGTAAAGTTCACCATATTGAATTAGAATTAGGATAGAATGGTTTTTTTTTCTAAAACTCGTACAACTCATTTTACTTCTGAATACAGGGCTGTTGTGTTTTATTTAGAAATCTGTTTGTCTGTCTGTATTTTCCTTTATAACTTAACTAATATCAGATTAAATATTTTTATCTTGTAGTTAATAAATAAGGGGGGATTTTTATCTTGTAGTTAATAAATAAGGGCTGATTTTTATCTTGTAAGTAATAAATAAGGGCTGATTTTTATCAACATAATGTAGAGAACCGTTAAAAAGATTATAATAATGGGATAGTTTCTGCAATTTTCTGTTGTTTAAACATTGAAAACATCTTATGACATGTATAGGTTGAAAATTGTGCTATTATTATTAATTAGGCATGACCATCATGGTTATTGACAGAGATAAATACTGATGACATGATTTGATTGATTGATTGGTGTTTAATGCCAACTTTAGCATGATTAATTTGGAAAACTCTCTGAAAACAAATGTCAAAATAGAAAGGGATATGGAATAGGTTAAATGTTTACAACTCATGATCTAAGAAACCTAGGAACCCCTTTTACTCCAACCAGTCTTGCTAGTGCCCTATTTCTGTTCCTTTTTCTAGCCGAATCAGTTAAAATTCTCAAGTGACCTGTTGCCATTTTCTAAATCAATAACAACTGTATATCTACCATGTGAATTATTGTCATCACTTTACATTGTATCATGCTTCACTCAGTGTAACCCTGTATTTTTTGGGGAAGACATTCTTTATTAGGGAGTCATCATGGTCATGATCGTATGATAGTTAGATTTACAACTACCTGTGCAGTTAATGCCTATTCCCACTAAAGTTGTGAGTTCTAATCTCGCCCATGGCGTGATGTTCTCTATCAACATTATGTGATAAAATTTGTCAGTGACTTGCGGCAGGTCTGTGGTTTACTCCAGATTAACTCGGGTTTGACGGCTACGATATGACTGAACTATTGTTGAAAATGGCATTAAACACCATATCCCTAACCCTGAATATTATTATGATCTTTATGTTATACGTTATTGAGGATTTCTATATTTTCTTATTTTTTCTCAAGATTAGACTTTTGTGGCTATTAAGTCTTACATTGTAACCCTGTATACTCATTAACAATAATAAAGACCATTACAATAGCTAGGGCTTCTATGATGATGTACATTTTTTTTAGCTCACCTGACAAGAGGGTCATGTGAGCTATTGTCACCACTGAGCGTCCGTCATCTGTCCTTTAACTTTTCACATTTTAATCAACTCCTCTGAAGCCACTGGGCCAATTTGAACCAAATTTTGGTGGAATGGTCCTTAGATGGCCCCCTTCCAAAATTGTGTCCAGTGATCCCGACTTCCAACCAAGATGGCCACCAAGCTTAAAAATAGAAAAATGGGGGCTGAAATCTTAATTGTCCATTGCTGCTTTAGTATAAGTCAAAATGAGCTCAAATTTTAACTGCAGCCACATGGCAAGGAGTAGTTTAACATATATTCCGGTGTCATATGGTATTTTGAACCCCATGGTAAATTGAACCCGGGTTCAATTTTCCTTATGTTATTTTGACCCAGGGGTCAATTTTTTGTCATTGTATTTTGAACCCCCTCATGGTAAATTGAACCCCCCCCTCATTTCTACCAAAAGAGGAGTTCATAATACCATAAGAGAGGGTTTGATATACCATAGGAAGGGGGGTCGATATTCCATGGGCAGGGGGGTCGATATACCATGGGTAGGGGGGTTGATATACCATGGGTAGGGGGGTCAATATGCCATGGGTAGGGGGTCAATATACCATGGTTAGGGGGGTCGATATACCATGGGTAGGGGGGTCAATATACCATGGGTAGGGGGGTCGATATACCATGGTTAAGGGGGTCAATATACCATGGGTAGGGGGTCGATATACCATGGGTAGGGGGGTCAATATACCATGGATAGGGGGTCAATATACCATGGGTAGGGGGGTCGATATACCATGGTTAAGGGGGTCAATATACCATGGGTAGGGGGGTCGATATACCATGGGTAGGGGGGTCGATATACCATGGGTAGGGGGGTCAATATACCATGGGTAGGGGGGTCGATATACCATGGTTAAGGGGGTCAATATACCATGGATAGGGGGGTCAAAATACCATGGGTAGGGAGGGGATTCAATATATATTAATAATTATGGGTAGGGGGGGTAATAAAATTTAAAAATTTCCAAAAAATCAAAATTTTCAAAAAAGTTCAAAATTTCAATTTTATAGAATTAAAAATTGAAAATTTTTCAAAAAAATTGAAAATTTCTATATTTCAAAAATTTCGACAAATTACAAAATTTTCATAAGATTTCAAAACTAACATATTTCATAAGATTAAAAAAAAATCAAAAAAAAATTTCAAAATTTTCATAGAATTTTAAGAAAATTTTCAAAATTGAAAATTTTGTATATCATGAATCTGATATTTTTCTCAAAATTTGTTTCGCTGAGATTCCCTATATAAACAAAGGTTTACTTGTTTACTTAGTCTTTTCAATTGGTATGGGGGTCAATATATCATGGGTAGGGGGTTGATATACCCATGGTATATTGACCCCCCTACCCATAGTAAATCGACCCCCCTACCAATGGTATATCGACCCCCCTACCCTATACAATTATTGACTTTTAATGCGGTCTACTCATGACTATACGGACCTGGTCAATGAATGATTGACTGAGGCCAACGGCCGAGGTTAATCAATCATTGACCAGGTCCGCATAGTCATGAGTAGACTGAAATTAAAAGTCAATAACTGCTTATTAAATAATAAGGAATTTTTTAAACTTTTCAACAGTATATTCAACAAAATAGGCTACAATTGTTTCATCATTTTTCAAGATTATTTAAATATTAAAATTTTGAAATATGATGAAAATTTTGAAATCTTATGAAATTTTTGAGTTTTGAAATTTTATATATTTTTTTTTGAAAATTTTGACCCCCTTACCCATCAAATATCAACCCCCTACCCATGGTATATTGACCCCCCCTACCTATGGTATTTTGACCCCCCTACCCATGGTATATCGACTCCCCTACCCATGGTATTTTGACCCCCCTATCCATGGTATATTGACCGCCCTACCCATGGTATATTGACCCCCTTACCCATGGTATATTGACTCCCCTACCCATGGTATTTTGACCCCCCTATCCATGGTATATCGACCCCCCTACCCATGGTATATTGAACCCCTTACCCATGGTATATCCCATGGTATTTTGACCCCCCTATCCATGGTATATTGAACCCCTTACCCATGGTATATCGACCCCCCTATCCATGGTATTTTGCCCCCCTACCCATAGAATATCAACCCCCCTACACATGATATTTTGACCTCCCTGCATATCTTTTGATTAGAAATGGGGGGTTCAAAATACCATGGGGGTTCAATTTACCATACAGGGGGGGGTTCAGTTTTCAATAAGGGGGTTCAATATACCATGGATGTAAATCGACCCCGTGTTCAATTTACCATGGGGTTCAAAATACCATATGACACCGGGTTTTTCTGTGAAATTTTTCCTTCAGCTGATTTATATTTTGATAAAAGATCACATTTAAAGCTTTTCCTCTGAAACCACTGAACCAAATTAAACCAAACCTGGCAGGGATAGTCCTTGGGTAGTCCCATTTCAAAATTGTGTCCGACAGCTACACCCTCCATTCAAGATGGCTGCTGTTACTAAAAACAGAAATTTCTTCAATTGTCCATTACTGCTTTAATATAAATCAAAATGAGCTCAAATTTTAACTGCAGCTACATGACAATGAGTAGATTAACATATATTCTGGGGTTTTCTGTGAAATTTTTCTTTCAACCGATTTATACTGATTATACAAATTAGACATAATTTGATAAAAGATCACATTTAAATCTTCTTCTCTGAAACCACTGAACCAAATTAAACCAAATTTGGCTGGGATGGTCCTTGGGTGGTCCCCTTTCAATATTGTGTCTGACAGCCCCGCCCTCCATTCAAAATTGCTGCTGTTACTAAAAATAGAAATTTCTTTAGTTGTCAATTTCTGCTTTATTACAAATCAAAATTAACTCAAATTTTAGCTGCAGTTATATGGCAATAAGTAGTTTAGCATATATTCTGGGTTTTTCTGTGAGATTTTTTCAGCCAGTTTATTCCGTTTAGGAATATTATGAGATAAAAATCACATCAAAATCTTTTGCTCAGAAATTTGAGTTGAAATGATCTTTGGGTGGCCCACTTATGTGTAACACCCCCATTTTCTATCAACTTTAAATGTCAAATTGAAAACCAGGTAAGCAATTACAGTCTCCTGGGAGCCTCTAGTTTACTTTAATTGGTGATTATTTTTTTGTACTCTTCTATTTATAGGTTTGGCAATAGGAAGAAACATTGAAAGGAGAAAATTGGACACACATAACGGCATCCTACCGGAAATTGTTGAACTAAATCAAATTCAGTCAATTATAAGCTTATTAGCGACCATCATTATATACGACGGTATTCAGTATTGTAGTAAACATACTAGAAATAAAATACAAAGGTTTTACAAGAACATTTTGTAATGATCTTTTTTTAACACTACAGGAAGATTTTTGTTTAATCTTCAGGTTTTGTTTGACCATCTTTTTTCATCTATCTCAGTGAAAATATACTCATCTTTGAAAGCTGTGATTGTTGGTAAATTTATTTAAATTTGAATTGAATATACATATAATTTTTAATTGACCTCTCACATTACAATAAAAATGTATGTTGAAATGAAAAATATACACTATCGATTGACTTTATTATGTACTTTTATTGGTTTGTACAAGATACAAAAGAAGCACATTATGTTGATTATAACCTGATATAAAAGGTACAAAATGACTAGATTTTTATTGTATTGAATTATTGTTTAATTTTTATTGTTGGTGTTATAGCAGTATTAGGAATGGGGAATGTTATTTTTCATCGCTGGAGATGAATTTTATTGGAGTTTTATTATTATGACATTGTCTATGATTAACTTTAAAATAAAAATAAACTAATGCAATGAGAAATATTTTACATTTTAAATTAAAGAAAAAAGAGGTGAGTTGAAAAAAAACTTCATTATCAAATTTTACTTTTAAATGTGTAAAGAATATTCTAACAAGAATAGTGTTCATCTCTTTGTAAATAACAAATTGTTGGTAGACAATTAAATTTGTTGTATTATAAATACCATTGGGGGTTTTGCAATTTCTTTTTCCATTAAATAGTGTTTACCAATTTGTTGAGATAATTTCATTGTTACATCAGACACATTGATGATCAAACTTCATTTTGACATTAAATAAAGTCCTTGAAGAGAAGTATGTCATTGTGCATCATGAATTTTATTTCCATTTTAGCCATGCCTTCACGAAATGTGAATAACTTCAGAATTTGTGTTTTTGGCCAGTGATTTTCAGAAGGTGTGATTTTGTGCTCTGTAATGAAAGAGAAAGCTGAAATGTCTTAAATTGTTGTTTCAAAGGTTCCTTTTTTTTTTTTTTTTTAATGAATTTTTCTTTAAGCTCACTTATTTTAACTTTTTCAAGCACTTTTTATAACTCTTAACATGCAGGCTTTTATGAATATCTTGAAACTGTAGATTTAAATTTAAATATTTCAGTACAAAGAAATTTGATGTAAAATATTAATATTTTTCCAATTTTTTTTACCATTGCTGGTGTCATATGGTATTTTGAAAAAAGGCTTCTATGTTTCTTGCATGGAGCATGGAGCAATTATAGAAATGATATCACTGTTAAATTATCTTTATCAATTAATTAAATTTGTGTATAATTTAGAGCATTACAAAGAGATTTTAATAAAAGAAGATGTTTTATATGTCATTTTTACTTTTGTAGAGAGATTTATTTATTTTGTTTCTCAGTGAATTAAATAATACAGTGGAACTTGTGCAATCCGACACCTGAGTTTTCCAACATCCTGTGACTTCCGACAAAAATTTATGGTCTCAAAGTATTTCTATTAACTAAAATAAAACCTGAGTATTCTGACATCCTGTACAATCTGACACATTTACCTGATCCCTTGGTGTGCCAGATTAGACAGGTTCTGACATCCTGTACAATCTGACATATTTCCCTGGTCCCTTGGTGTGTCAGATTAGACAGGTTCTGACATCCTGTACAATTCGACACATATACCTGGTCCCTTGGTGTGTCAGATTAGACAAGTTCTACTGTTAATGTGAGTTAATACTAAATGATGCCAGATGGCAAAGTAATTCAAAGAAAAATATTTTAGAATTTAAATTATATTGAAATAATATTGAGTTGGAGATTTTTTGGGACAATTTTTATTTTAATGAACCTTCTTAGTATTTTTTGAAGATTTTAATGTTTAAATGACACATTACGCTCATTCAAGCTGAATTTTGATACTGTTATTTATTATTTAATGACAAGTTTAAGTTTGAAGAATTTTTTTAAATTAAATTCCATCCCCACTCCCCCTCCACACAAACACTAATAATAAAGAAAGCCGAAGGGGACTATAGTTTTAGGTTCCGTCCGTCTGTCCGTCCGTCACATTCAAATTTTAAGTTGTCTGAACTTTTTTTTTACATCCTTTGATATATTGACTTGATATTTGGTATGTGGCTATATCTAGATGAGTTACAGTTTAAGTTTGAATTTCGTTTCGGTCAAATGATTTTTGGCTGAGTTACGGCTCTTGAACTTGTATTTTTTGTTCAAATTATAAGTAGTCCAGACTTTTTTTTGACGTCCTTTGATATATTGACTTGATATTTGGTATGTGGCTATATCTAGATGAGTTACAGTTTAAGTTCGAATTTCGTTTCAGTCGAATGATTTTTGGCTGAGTTATAGCTCTTGAACTTGTATTTTTTGTTCAAATTTTAAGTTGTCCGGACTTTTTTTTTACGTCCTTTGATATATTGACTTGATATTTGATATGTGGCTATATCTAGATGAGTTACAGTTTAAGTTCGAATTTCGTTCCAGTCGAATGATTTTTGACTGAGTTATGCCCCTTGAACTTGTATTTTAAAATCTAGTCACTGCAAGGTGATACTTCTAATATTTTAGGTCCTCTGATTTTTATGGCCAGTAGGGACAATGTATTGCTATGTGCAATACTCTCAGAATTCTTGTTTAAATAAATTATCTTCCCCCCTCCCCCTTCCATACAAAAATAATAATAAAGATATTTTTTTAAAGATAAATTCTACATCCTTCCCCTCCACACCAACAGTAATCATAGCTAAATGTTGAAATGGGTGAGTTTTGCATGTTATATAGATTTATTTGGTTCTTTGGAACATTTGAAATACAGTGCAATTTTTGTTATTATTATTGATTTGCCTCAAAAAGACTGTGACAATAAATATTTTCTTTTGGTTAAAGCACTTTTTCTTCCTGGCTATCATGATAAATAATTTCAAAGCAAACTTTCATTTGTGTCGCCATTAATTTGTCTTTCATATAACCGTAATATGTATTAGATAGAGATGATATTAGTGTTAATGCTTTGTTGCTCATACAGATGAAGCCATTATAAAATCATCATTAGTTCTGTCTGACTTCTCAGTGGCTATACCTGCTCAGTGCAGTGATAATTAGCATCAATTTATAGCAGTCGTGATGATGAACATTTCAGTAAAATTGTTGTATCCACAAATTTTACTGTCACCATTGCTTAGGTGTAAAATTAATACAGATACAATGCCATACCATGCCCTTGTTAAAATTTGTAATGCCACCATGAGCAATTATTGAGTCTGATTGGCTGAAACTTTAAAATCGTGGAAAGTTATTGCAATTTTGATCTTATAAAACACTTACCATTAGTAATTCTTGTTTCTGATTTGCCAAAAACCTTCTCAGGAACTGCATTAAGTGTAAATGATGACATAGTACAAATAATGTATGTAAAATTCTCTATAAAGAGTTCTTATTCATTCTTATAGTGGTGACAAACAAGGTGGTGATGGGCAATTCTTGTCTCAGATACTATAAAGTTGCTTGAACCCAATTAACAGTGCATGAATTACTAAGTGGGTGATTCAGGCTCATGTGAGCTTCTTGTTTATGGATAAACTTAATTTCTAATTTAATTTGAAATACAGAATTTAGTGGACCATGCAATTTAAAAGTAATCAACAAACCACTAAAATTAGGTCACTATTACTATATTGATTAGAGTACATGACCTACCTTTCATTCAACTGCCATGATATAACTGAAATATTGTTGAAAGTGGTGTTAAACACCACAAACCAAACCACCCTTTCATTCATACAAGTTATAAGAATCAACAAATTGTATATCTATTATTGTGTTAGACAGCATATTGATGTTTTTTTTTTTTTTTTTTTTTTTAGATATGTTTTTTACTTTATAGAAATTTTAATAGCTATGCTGGCATAGCCAATGACTTGTTACTGGTAATTGTTATGAAATATATACCTGTAATATTAAAAGTATAATGCTATTGTTTTAGTGTCTTGATCTGCCTCATGTGGCCCAAAGGCTATGTGAATTGCATGTTTTGGTATTATAATAGTCATATCATAAGTTAAGTTTTAAGGTATCTCCTCCAAACCTGTTGGCACAATTAAGTATCCATGGAAATAAAAGTTTGAAGATACCAAAAAGAGGTAATATGAAGCTGTAATTCAAAGGACAGATAATACAATGGCCAAAAGAAATAGGAAAAAAAGACAAACAATGGTCGACAGAACGTTGCACAGAAAACTAACAATTGAGCAACACGAACCCCACTAAAATATGGGGGTGAACTGGAGTGCTCCAGAAAGGTGTAAGCAGTTTCTGCTACAGTAGTGGCACCCATCATGTTATCTCCTCTAAACTAGTTAGCAAAATTATTTACCTTTGGAAACTGAAAACTGTGGTAAATGCAGAAGAGTTGTAGATGACCATAAATTGGTTCAGATCAAAGATGATAAAATGAGCTAGGACAGTTGTCACTGTGCTACAACCTAGCTACAAACTGTAGTTTTAGTGAGGACAGTTGTCATTGTGCTACAACCTAGCTACAAACTGTTGTTTTAGTGAGGACAGTTGTCATTGTGCTACAACCTAGCTACAAACTGTTGTTTTGGTGAGCTAATACTATAAAAAAAAAAAAAAACACAAAAAAAGCAACAATTTATCACATTGGTCTAATACAAAGCTTGCATCAAAATCAGTAAGTACATTTGCAGCTGAAATTAATTTCTTTGAATAAGGCATCAATTTTCAATATTGGCAAAATTACCCTTGGGATTTATACAGCCTTATATGGAACCTATAAAAGGATGTTATTGTTATAATTAAAATCACTACCCAGTAGAACTGGAGTAGGAGTAGCTATTCACTTGAATTAATGTTAAACTATATTAAAAATATTATTTCATTAAGACATATTATACTGATGAATATCATGTTCCTCTATACCGAATATACAACTGTACATGTAAATCAATCCAATGGTCTAGAATCGTGTGGTATAATTATTTGAAAACTAAATTTATTGGAGATAATAAAATTTATCTCTGTGTCAATTTCCAGAGCTGTAACAAGACACCTTCATTGAAATGAATATATGGATATCATGTAATACTACCATTGCAGTATTCAATTCATTTCCATGGAAAACAAGGACAGATGAAAAAAATAATAATGTTCAATGACAATTGAAAGGTCTGTCTCATACAGTACATTAATGTACTTTGATGTTCAATGGACATTTTCCTTTTAAATATACCGATCAACTAGCTTTCACACGAAGCATGACGTATCATCATCATACAGTTATTTGCTTGAAATTTATTATCTAAGCTTTTAATTTCTATTCTTACAGCTATAAAAATATGTTGTCGATCAAGGTGAAGGTCAAGATAAGAATCTGACTTTTGAGTTTCAGTAGATCTATACAAACTGTGCTTCAATGTCTTCTCAAAAATAGATAAAAAATTAACCCTAACTTTTAATTCATGTCTGCTTCTTACCTTGACCTTCATCCAAATCTACAGCATATATGTCCAGTGTTTCAACAGACGATTGATATTCCAATGGGTGCAAATTGTGCTCCACTACTCACTTGTTAGGCAAGCTTCCTTTAAAGGTGATTCGGTGATTATTTGCATCTTATCAATCCAAATGAACTTGAAGTAAAGGACACTACTGAAACTCAAAAATCTGCTTCTTACGTTGACCTTGAAGTTGGAAGATTAAAAACAAAACTCTACGACAAACATGACGACTTCTTTTCCAATAGTCAACTTCCCTTTCATCAGTAGCAATTTTCCAGCAGCACCAGAGTATGGAGTTTACCTTTCACAACTTTTACATTATTCTAAGGCTTGTGCCCAGCTGCTAACGCAAAAGCTACTAAAACAAGGCTACATTGCTCCTAGGTTAAAGTCTTTGCTACAAAACTTCTACGAACCACCAACAAGACTTTTAACGGACTTAATTATAGGAGTAACATGATGGACATCTTCTAAAAAACAGGTACTGTTTACTCTTCACAACCACATGGGTTCACCTCAGGTTTTGTTTATGAGGTCTGTGTTTTGGTTTTGTCTTCGTTCTGTTTCTTCAGTGTTTCCCGTGTCTCTTGATTGTCCATTTTTGTCGCACCCTCGGTTTTCTCTAACATTTTTTAATAGAAATAGAAACTTGACACCAAAACATGTTTTAAAATGATGAATTTTTTCTTAATCATTTGGCCAAAAGTAAGCTGTAAGATCTTCAAATGCACATTTGGAATTAATGGTGGAAAGTTTAAAAGGGTCTAGACATTGAAATTACAACCAACAGAGAACTCATTGTCACACATAGTATTTACATCTTCAAGCTAGCAAAAACTAAAATAACACTAACCAACATGATTTTCTTTCTAAAGAAATCCATACTTTTGTTCTAATTTGGAACAGCAAAAGGCATTTTCATTGATACAGAATTTGAACTGTATTTTGTTGTGAGTAATAATCATACTACAGAAGAATGGTGTAAGTCGCATTGATTTATTTCAGACGGGTGGACATAGCGGTAACTATATGCCCTCCATTAATTTCATGGAAATTATCTTCTGGACAATGCAAACTGTTATTAATTGGAAGAAGATCTAGAGGAATGGTATCGTCAGATGAAACGTATGTACTCTGAACCTGAAAAATATCCTGTTCCTGTCTGACACACTGTCATGTTCAATACATGGATACTACAACCAGTGAGAGGCTACACAGAGCTTATGATGTATTCGCTGAACTAGATAAAAGTTTCCAAAAACTGACAAGCAAAAAAATAAGGTACTTTGATTTCATACCTTACCTTTATACCCTTGAGTCACTGGAATTTTATATTTGCTTCAATGCTATAAATTCAGCTTTAAAAAATAAATTGCCACTATCCAGTATCAAAGGTATCGACCCAGCGATAGTAATACAAACATATATATCCTATTTAGTGTTTCTGAAGTAACCATCATCAGACAGATGTTTCTGAAGTAACCATCATCAGACAGGTGTGCTAATAGTCAACAGATTGGAAAGCCAAATAATTTAAAAGTATTTCAAAGCAAGTAAATCAAAGAGCATATACAGTAAAGCGAAAATGTCTGGTATAGGAACTGTACATTCTATCACTGAGGTAATGAGTTACTTATGTTCCTAATAGGAGATCTGTTGTGGCAGTGAGATCTTACTATCACTATCACTTAGCTGTAATGAGTTACTTATGTTCCTAATAGGAGATCTGTTGTGGCAGTGAGATCTTACTATCACTATCACTTAGCTGTAATGAGTTACTTATGTTCCTAATAGGAGATCTGTTGTGGCAGTGAGATCTTACTATCACTATCACTTAGCTGTAATGAGTTACTTATGTTCCTAATAGAAGATCTGTTGTGACAGTGAGATCTTACTATCACTATCACTTAGCGGCAATGAGTTACTTATGTTCCTAATAGAAGATCTGTTGTGACTGAGATCTTACTATCACTATCACTTAGCTGTAATGAGTTACTTATGTTCCTAATAGAAGATATGTTGTGACTGAGATCTTACTATCACTATCACTTAGCTGTAATGAGTTACTTATGTTCCTAATAGAAGATCTGTTGTGACAGTGAGATCTTACTATCATTATCACTTAGCTGTAATGAGTTACTTATGTTCCTAATAGGAGATCTGTTGTGGCAGTGAGATCTTACTATCACTATCACTTAGCTGTAATGAGTTACTTATGTTCCTAATAGGAGATCTGTTGTGGCAGTGAGATCTTACTATCACTATCACTTAGCTGTAATGAGTTACTTATGTTCCTAATAGAAGATCTGTTGTGACAGTGAGATCTTACTATCACTATCACTTAGCTGTAATGAGTTACTTATGTTCCTAATAGAAGATCTGTTGTGACAGTGAGATCTTACTATCACTATCACTTAGCTGTAATGAGTTACTTATGTTCCTAATAGAAGATCTGTTGTGACTGAGATCTTACTATCACTATCACTTAGCGGCAATGAGTTACTTATGTTCCTAATAGAAGATATGTTGTGACTGAGATCTTACTATCACTATCACTTAGCTGTAATGAGTTACTTATGTTCCTAATAGAAGATCTGTTGTGACAGTGAGATCTTACTATCACTATCACTTAGCTGTAATGAGTTACTTATGTTCCTAATAGAAGATATGTTGTGACTGAGATCTTACTATCACTATCACTTAGCTATAATGAGTTACTTATGTTCCTAATAGAAGATATGTTGTGACTGAGATCTTACTATCACTATCACTTAGCTGTAATGAGTTACTTATGTTCCTAATAGAAGATATGTTGTGACTGAGATCTTACTATCACTATCACTTAGCTGTAATGAGTTACTTATGTTCCTAATAGAAGATATGTTGTGACTGAGATCTTACTATCACTATCACTTAGCTGTAATGAGTTACTTATGTTCCTAATAGAAGATCTGTTGTGACAGTGAGATCTTACTATCACTATCACTTAGCTGTAATGAGTTACTTATGTTCCTAATAGAAGATATGTTGTGACTGAGATCTTACTATCACTATCACTTAGCTGTAATGAGTTACTTATGTTCCTAATAGAAGATCTGTTGTGACAGTGAGATCTTACTATCACTATCACTTAGCTGTAATGAGTTACTTATGTTCCTAATAGAAGATATGTTGTGACTGAGATCTTACTATCACTATCACTTAGCTGTAATGAGTTACTTATGTTCCTAATAGAAGATATGTTGTGACTGAGATCTTACTATCACTATCACTTAGCTGTAATGAGTTACTTATGTTCCTAATAGAAGATCTGTTGTGACAGTGAGATCTCACTATTACTTTAACTTTGTACTTTGTGGTTGAGTTACTTGTGTTCCTAAACAGAAGATCTGTGTTGACTGTGAGATCTCACTATCACTGCTACTTGTGGTTATGAGTTACTTGTGTTCCTAAACAGAAGATCTGTGTTGACTGTGAGATCTCACTATCACTGCTACTTGTGGTTATGAGTTACTTGTGTTCCTAAACAGAAGATCTGTGTTGACTGTGAGATCTCACTATCACTGCTACTTGTGGTTACGAGTTACTTGTGTTCCTAAATAGAAGATCTGTGTTGACTGTGAGATCTCACTATCACTGCTACTTGTGGTTATGAGTTACTTGTGTTCCTAAATAGAAGATCTGTGTTGACTGTGAGATCTCACTATCACTGCTACTTGTGGTTATGAGTTACTTGTGTTCCTAAATAGAAGATCTGTGTTGACTGTGAGATCTCACTATCACTGCTACTTGTGGTTATGAGTTACTTGTGTTCCTAAATAGAAGATCTGTGTTGACTGTGAGATCTCACTATCACTGCTACTTGTGGTTATGAGTTACTTGTGTTCCTAAATAGAAGATCTGTGTTGACTGTGAGATCTCACTATCACTGCTACTTGTGGTTATGAGTTACTTGTGTTCCTAAATAGAAGATCTGTGTTGACTGTGAGATCTCACTATCACTGCTACTTGTGGTTACGAGTTACTTGTGTTCCTAAATAAAAGATCTGTGTTGACTGTGAGATCTCACTATCACTGCTACTTGTGGTTACGAGTTACTTGTGTTCCTAAATAGAAGATCTGTGTTGACTGTGAGATCTCACTATCACTGCTACTTGTGGTTATGAGTTACTTGTGTTCCTAAATAAAAGATCTGTGTTGACTGAGATCTCACTATCACTGTTACTTGTGGTTATGAGTTACTAGTTTTCTTCATTGAAGATCTATTGTGACAATGAGATCTCACTATCACTGTCACATTGAGGTTCTTTAAATGTTTCAGATAAATTGCCTTTCATGTTTACTTACATCCAAATCATTTTTATTAAATAGGATTAGGCTTATGGTATTTGATGCCAATTTCAACAATATTTCAGTTATAACATGGCAGTCAGTTTTATTGGTTGAGGAAACCGGAGTACCCAGAGAAAACCACCGACCTTTCGCAAGTCACCGACAAACATTATCACATAATGTTGTATCGAGTACACCTCGCCATGAATGGGATTCGAACTCACAACTTTAGTGATGATAGGCACTGATTGCACAGGTAGTTATAAATCTAACTACCATACGATCACGACCACGACGGCCCCTGCTGTGAAATTAAGAACAGCAATAAAAGCTATAAATATTTTAATAAATTGTTGTTCATGTTCACTTACATCCAAATCATTCTTATTAAATAAAATTCAAACAGTGAGTAATTATCATTTAATGACCTTTATTTACATTAAATGATACATTATAATAAAGAACACAAATATAGGCAACATTAAGTACAATAGTCTCTAGATAGTCAAATGAAGTTCACAATCTTTGTAATAGTTGTATTATGCAATCAAAGCTGCCTTGACTACCACTTGTATTAAGCAAAAACCTGTGTTAAAGAACCTTAATGTTTGGTTCCCGTTCTAGTGTATTTTACGTACTTTAATTTGGACCTTCATTAAGAGACTACCTTTCTCCATTTACCTTGAGTGGTGTCTTAAGACTGTTTTCTTTGTTTTTTATTTGTTTGTTAATACTTTTTAGTATTATATTAAAGGTCTGTCTGCAGAGTATAATACAGCCACAACATATTACAGGTAACATATACATGACAATGTGAGCATAAACACAATAATATGTTTGTCACTGAAATCATGTGGATAAAAATTAAAAGGTCACCATGGAAAATTTAAAAAATCTGTCCTTTAGTTGGGCTACAAAAATATTGCTATTAAATTCTACATTCCAATATTGGGTAAATAATATCCTGGTTTTAAAGAAGATTTTAATATGATTTTTTGTTTGTTTAATAAGATCTAATATAAATAATTGTCAAAAATCAGAAAATAACAAAATTCACATTTATACAGAACTGAAAACATTAAATTAATTAAAAGGGAGAACACAATTACATCTAAAAAAAACATATAAACAACATAACAATACCTTAAAAAGTGGATAAAAATCTTTAAAAACCTCATAAGTCAGTGACCTTGATCTTCAATTCCAAAAATGTAATAAAAAGGTGTTAAATATTGTAGACAGGGGAGATAATTCTGTATTCCATCAAATTAGTTTTACTCATGGTACTACATACATCAAGTGACATTAACCACTAGTTAGATATGTCATGATAAGAAAATTTACCGGGGTATATTGAATAAATTCTTTGTATCTGCTTGGTGAATTGGGTTTTAATGGTGCTAACACGGTGATGAAATGGTATGCTATGTTATCCCCATTATAACAAAGTATTGCTACAATAAATAAAGCCACTTATGTCTGTATCTATTTAGTATGCTTAGCAAAGGGGCAAATGTATCAAATCTTTGGTTTAAACTGACTGGTGTTGAAGCCTTATCTCCCACACTCCCAAGTGTCCATGCTAATCATTACACCAAAGAAGTAATTTGATCTAAAGATTCTGATGTGAATTTTTTAAACGAATTGGGTGTAAAAAGAACAAATAAACAACATGAAATTTATTACACATTTGGAAGCAATCTTTATAATGCTGATATGTAATAAACTATCGGGTATATTTAGTATGTGAATAACATAAAAATAACTAAACAAAGTACAGTTAAACCTGCCCATGCTGTTACCTCTATAATGCAGTCATCTGTATTTAAAGGTCACCCTTTTCTTGTCCTGTCATAGAAAATATCATATAAATTGAACCTCTTTTAAGAGGTCACCTGTCTTAAAAGACCACATTTTATTTTTCCCAAAGGTGACCTCTTAATACAGGTTTGACTGTATATTTATTGATTGTCATTAGGAATGTATTGTATATTTTTGTTTTATGTAATGTATTACTATTAAGCATATCTTTAAGACAACAATATAAATAATGTAAAGATATACACATACACAGACATGATCACAATAGAGAGAACAAATAAAAATAAAATCATATATACAAACCGACAAATGATGACTTACATACACTGTTATTGATTTTTAATTTCTAAATAAATAAGTCAGACCTTCCAGTTTTACTTCCTAAGAACACTATATAATTCAATAAAATAATATGCAGAAGCCAGAGCTGTCATGATGTTTTAATATAAAATCAGATCTCACAATATGATAGAGATGATACTGGTATATTAAACATAATGCTTCATGAAGCTGTTTCATGTCCAAACTTTCAGACAAAAATAAGGTCACAATCAGGTCTCATAGCCAAATGTTTTTTTAATTTAAATTCTGTGAACCATTTTCAATTTCATGGCAAAATTATGTCATACAGTGGAACCTGTTTAATCCGACACACCAGGGGACCAGGGAAATGTGTTGGATTGTACAGGATTACGGAATACTCAGGTTTTATTTGAGTTAACACAAATACTTTGGACTATAAACATTTGTCGGATGTCACAGAATGGTGGAAAACTCAGGTGTCGGATTGCACAAGTTTCACTGTAGTATGTTAAAACAACCTAAATAACACTCATCTGTTATATATGTATTAAAAAGTGATTTCAAAATAATAAAAATGTGTATCTAAAACTTGCATCAGAAAGGAATATCAATCACAACAGTAAAGGCTATGTCACATTAGACAACAAAAATGATCACAATTTTACCAGTCAATATAACCATGCGTCAGTCATACATAATTTCTCACATAAAAAGAAAATCATTTAAAAACTCATGAATCACAGTTACATATACAGAGTATTGTCTAATTTTTCAGTCCTTCTAACTTAAGCACCCAAGCATCCCTACATGGAAGTTGACTGAATGTTAAAGCTGGTATACTGATATCAATACCTCCTTTGGTACTAGGCTTCCAGTCTAAATTACTACTGTATCCCAGCATACTGACTACAGTTGTAGATGATGGTACTGGTGCCCCTAGTGTTAGCACAGAGTTTAGTGGCCAGGAAAGGAGGATTGCATAGACATCTAACCCTCCACTACTGGATTTCTTTGATGTATACCTGTAAAGTAGATTATTAACAAATAGTTCATGGCACTAAGGGCCATATGGCAGTTTATGGACCGGGATGTCACCCACAAAATATTATATGGACCAAAGCGAAGCTGAGGTTCATATATTATTTTGTGGGTGACAGACCGGTCCATAAACTGCCATTTGGCCCGAAGTGCCATGAACTATTTGTTATATTATACTCAATACATGCAAATCTGTCAGACGACATGTTTTTGGTATTGTATATCTAAGACAAAAAACGAGTTCGGACAAAATCCGGAAGAAAACATTATATTGATCGGGCCCGGTCAATATACTAAAATATTGACCGGTCAATATTATACATTTATTGCATGCTGGTGAGGGAAATATGAAAATTTATTCACCCAAGAGTATCATATTCCCCGAGGGCAATGTCCGAGGGGAATATGATACTCATGGGTGAATAAATTTTCATATTTCATGTACCCGCATGCTATAAATGTTTTATTATACCGAATGAAACCAAGAAAACACATATACCGGTATGTAAAATACTGCTGGCAAACATATTTTAAGTCCATTGGAACGTTGTCTCAGATACTTAAAAACCACATTGTAACGGTCGCCTTCAAATGATGTGTTCCGAGTGCCACCAACATTTTCCTGTCAAAGAACGATAACTCTGGCGGGAAAACCTGTGAAGTTTCCGAAGTGGTGGAATATGATTTTTATTTCACGGAATATGATTTTTGTCCTGTGTGATCACGTGTTCTGATTTTTACCCATTGTCCAATCAAATTAATCTATTTATGGTAATTAATATATGAGGTATAATAAACTAAAATATTGACCGGTTGCACTAACAAAGACACATAGTGAAAATAAAAACGTAAAGTATAATATATAGCTTTAATGTATACCTGTAATGTATATAAACAGATTTATAAGTATAGTCCAACCTTATTGAGCTAATCTTGGTTTTTATTTTTCTCTGTGAACACTTGATGTCATATTATATAAATAATAAGTCATGGTGAAGTGTTATGTAATTACTGTAGTTGAATTTCAACTTTTAATTTAAAAATGAGATATATTGCTAGGAAAATGTTATCCTAGTAATAACTAAAATTGAAAAAAAAAATTCTGATTAACTGCCAGATATTGAAAATAAAAGCAAAACAGTACTGATAATACAACCAACTGCAACATCAATCACTCCATGACAAATATGCTATAAATCTAGGTCGCCATAAAATGTGTCTAGTTCAAACACATTAAATGGATTCAAATTATCTCCCCTTTGATATCTCATTATCCAGTGGCCAAACATATGTAAATAAACAATAAAATTCTTGTAGAGATTCTCTTTATTGGTACAAGTCATACACATCCAAAGTAATTAATGATCTTCTTGTAAGATCCACTGTAAAAACCTTTTCATAACAAACCATATTTCATCAATTTTAGCATTTGAATGTGCAGACTTTTTAAAACCTTTTCAAATTGAAATACATGTATTCTTTTAATCATGGCCGTTGACGATATATTTCAGAAAAAAAAGGACATATGAACACACCTACTGGCTGAGGATAATTGACTGTGGTAGATAGTGTACGTCCCTTGATATCATCTGTGATGTTTCAATGAAGTTAAAAGAAATACCAGATCTACTGACCATACTGTGTAAAGAGACTTGTCATTTATCCGGACCACATCTTTTTCAGTAGAACCGCATCGGTGGTTTAACAGTTAGCATGCTCGCCTCAAATGTGGTAGATCATGGGTGCGAGCCCAGATCGGATCAAACCAATAACTATAAAATTGGTATTTGTTGCTTCTCCGCTAAGACTGGTTGGCTCGGAATCAGGATAATGTATCAGAATGGAGAGACATGTCTATCTACAAACTGTTGTTTCAGTGAGCAAGCACTATATATATCCAACTAAGCATGTTCCTAGTACAAAGAGGTCCTCATCATCATCTCATTTAAAAATTAATTTATTCTCACCATGATATTGCTGAAAATTTTCTGAGTTGGCATTAAACAACAATCATTCACTCTTTTTTCAGTACCTACTTGTAAAAGTACCATAATACAAAGAACAGCAAGGTATATCTATCCAATTTTAAGAACTTGTCATATTTAATTTTTATAATCATTTGTAAAGAAATAATTTACCATATATTTTTGGTAAGTGTATCATTTTGATGAGTCCAGGGTTTTGATTCATATATAGCTTCTCCATTTACACCTAACCATTGTCCTAGCTGTCGTAATCTTTCTTCAAACACAGGTACTATCATGCCGTCATGAGTAGGGCCTATATTGATTAGAATATTGCCTCCACAGCTATTTTGTTAAAATAAACGATAAATGAGTTGTTACACAATATTCAACTATACATGTTATATATCACATTTTAACACAAGTGTATTTAACTTCCACAAAATTCAAACTGTAGGTATATTCGGACAGTTTGGGTTTTCTAATTGTATTGTGCAAGTTAGTGAAGTGGAAAGGTGATAAAAAAAAAAAATTTAACATTGGCAAAGTTGCTGTTCAAATGGAAAATAATTTCAATGAAGAATATTTTTTTCCACCTTTCAGCCAATCATCAATTGCATAATTACACCTTATATAAGAATCCTGGATTTAGATTGGTTAATAGCCATATTTTTCGTGTATTTTCATATTTAGGATTAATTTCGTTCATTTTTACCGCTGCCAGGGTATTTGCATGAGGATTTAACTTTTTTACCCTCGCGTGCATCAAACCGCCAAATTCATTCGGAATATTTTTTCTTTACCTTTATACGTAAAGTAACGTGATTAATCAAATTTGAAACCCGGAAGTGTTCCGAAGTAAAGGATTTAACTTTTTTCCCCTCTGCAGTGGTATTTGCGAAAACGTATTTCACCTTCACGTGCCGCAAACCGCCAAATTCATTCGGAATACTTCAACCACTGTCTAAACAAAACAAATCGAAATACTACCACTGTACCTGCTGAAGGGAACAGTTCAAAGCGTCCTATAGTATTTAACAACTGCCAAGTTACAAACAATAAAAAAAGAATATTCCTGTAATTTCCTGAAAACAACAAACAAAAGGTATTATTTATTTAGCCAGTGTTCTAAATAATATTCCGTGTAATTAAACAGATATATCATGTTTGGGAGGGGTACAATGTATTTGCGAAAAATACCAGTCTTGAGACTAAATTTCCCTCGCCTTTCGGTTCATGAAATTTTTCGTCTCTCGACTGGTATTTTTCGCAAATACCCCTCCCAAACATGATATACATGTAGCATGACCTTTTCAGATGTTTGATCACCATTGATAAGAGTAATTTGATTAAGGAAATGTTATTTTTAACAATATTTCAGTCATACATGTATTATCGCAGAGTTTTATTGTGAAGTAAACTTGAATACCAGACGAAACCCACTGTGACCTTATGTAGGTCACTAACATAGAGTATCATACCAGTTTGTACACATGTATTTGGTACAGCTAGACATAAATGAGGGTCTAACTCACAAAACTTAGTAAATTTACTTTGTTACCTGAATCTTAATTTGCATGAAAAAGCAACTACCAAAGAATCACAAAGCAGTGCTTGATCATGTAAGGTATATTAAAGAAAGTTACTCACCTGACAGTGGATGCTATTTCTGATATCAGATCATGTAAAGTTAAAAAGTCAGCAATTCTAGCATTACGTCTATAACCCCAGCTATATCTATCAATTGTCATAGCATTTTCCCATTTCTTCTTCTGCAAAGTTCCTTAAAAAATAACATATTTAAGTTATCTTACTGTTATTCTCTTCTCCTACAGAATTCATTATAAGTCTCAATCATATAAATAATTACAGATATTATAAACAGGTCCATTCATATCACTTATCTCCCCCTTTTTTAGATATATTATATGGGGTTTATGGTGTTTAACACCACTTTCAATAATATTTCAGTTATGTTGTGGCAGTCAGTTTTATTGGTGGAGGAAACCAGAGTCCCTGGAGAAAAACCACCAACCTGATGCAAGTCACTGACAAACTTTATCACATAAAGTTATATCAAATACACCTCACCAAGAGTGGGATTTGAACTCACAACGTTAGTGGTGATAGACACTGATTGCACTGGTATTTGTAAATCCAAATACCATATGATCAAGACAGCCCCTAGATATGATATAGTGCATTGATTGTGCCTCATGTCTATAACAACTGTGTCCCTGTAAATGTTGGACAGACCTTTTATGATTAGAAAAAAACATTTTTATAAACATCTATTGTAATCTTTCTTGTCAAGTACTACTGATTGGTTGATTCTTTGTAAAATAGCATCAGTGGTGTAATGGTTAGCTTGTTCGCCTCAAGTGTAGTAGATAGCGGGTTCAATCCTCAGTGGGGTGACACCAAAGACTACAAGTTTTGTATTTGTTGCTACTCTGCTAAGCATGCAGCATTAAGGAGAAAGAGGACAGACTGGTTGGCTTGGAATCAGGATATAGGATATATATTGCTCATTTTGCATTAAACAACAATCACTCACTTAATTCTTTGTATCATCAAATCCTATGTACATGTAAAACAGATGTTTTTTAGAAGTTTTAGAATGTTGTACTTATAGATTAATAGTAATACCTGGGTTGAACTTATCATTACAGTTGAGAAATCCTCCATGTTTACACCGTATATTGTTACCCCATCTGTCATTTACACACA
Organism: Bathymodiolus brooksi; assembly: GCA_963680875.1. Classification (NCBI taxonomy): domain Eukaryota; kingdom Metazoa; phylum Mollusca; class Bivalvia; order Mytilida; family Modiolidae; genus Bathymodiolus; species Bathymodiolus brooksi. The sequence goes on from OY804579.1 coordinate 61,833,628, forward strand.
CACTATCTTTAACAGGGCTGAAATAGACAAACAAAAGACACTTCTTTTTTTTAATCTGTTTTAGGGTTATGCAGCTCATACAAATAGAACTCAGATAAAAACATTATCTTACAAAAAGAATGAAGGGTCCATTGAAAATATTTCATTTCATATATATCATTCCTGCAATGTTTCAATCAATCGACCTATTTAAATGGCTTCTCAATATTCACATTTCAGTCATCTAGTTAAAGACTAGTTTATATCAACTCACCTTTCATCAAACCAAAGACTATGAAATTGGTATTTGTTGCTTCTCCACTAAGCATGCATCATTCAGGAGTAAGAGCAAAGACTGGTCGACTCAGAATCAAGATAATGTGTACGAGTGGAGCAACTATGTCTAACAGTTGACCGTTGACAGTGTTGTTTCAGTGAGCTAGCACTATAAAAACCCAACCAAGCATGTTGGTCTAGTACAAAGCTGACATCATTATCATTTCATCGAATGTAACTTGTTCTCACCATGATGTGGTTGAAAAATTGTTCATATAACATTAAACAACAATCACTCACTCAACTCACCTTTCATTATAGAGCCAAGCAAGAAACTCTGTAGCATTCCAGTATATATCTGTTGTCTCCCAGTCTCCATCGGACCAAATCACATCTGGTTTATAAGTATTTACCAACTCGTACAGCTCTGGTAATGTTTTCCTCTAAAAAGAATTAGAAACTGTGAAATTCCTCTAACATCTCAAGTCAGAACAATGTTTACCTGAGTTAATAAGGGTGAAATTATAACAAAAAACATACTTTCAGTACAACATATAATTCTTTTGTTTGTATCCAGTTTGCCCTCTCCAAACTTTACTGGTACTATATACTGTTGTCTTTAAATCAAAACAGTCTAATCTAACCTCCAATTTCAGTCTTATATAAAAACAAAGCCACATTTTAGCTTGACCAGAAACCTTCACAGAGTAGGATGGTAGATTTTGATACTATGGCAACTACATTTACTAACCCTGACAAAATCTTGTGTTTTAAAGTTATTAGCTTTATCTGCCATATACAGAGGATTAAACCATTCTAACAGGGAGTGGTACAGACCAAGATGGATGTTGGTTTTACTCCTAATAGCAGTGGCAAGTTCACCTACAGTAAATAAAAGAAATAAGTAATTAAGTCCTATTTAAATCATGTTCATTAAAGGTCCCTGTATATAATTCTTGGTATTTCACTAACCTTAACAAAATGAAATGTGGATTTAGCTGCTTGTAACTGACACTACCAGAAAAAGCTGTGAGATGATAAAAGGTTGGATCCAGTTGTGTTGTATGTTAATGGAGAGAAAAATACTTTCTGTCTACCAGTCACTTGCATTTTTATATCCCTTGCCTGACTCAAAATTGTATTTCTATCAACAACATCCCCATTTTGAAAACTAAAGTACAGGTATATTGTACTTTTGAAGTGGATCAATAGTCAATGTACTTAAATTTATAAAGCTATTTTTAGAAGAAAAGTGGGTGAGTGAATGTTGTTTAATGCCAAACAAGCAATTTTTCAGCTACATGTATATTATGACGAGAACAAGTTACATCCAAAGAGATGACGATGATGTCTGCTTTGTACTAGACCAATACACTTAGTTAGATTTATATAGAGCTAACTCACAGAAACAACAGTCCACGAGTGGATATGTTGTTCCACTTGAACACATTAACCTGATTCTGAGTCAACTCTATGCTCTAACTGATTAATACTGCAAGCTCAGCGAAGCATCAAATACCAATTTTATAATCTTTGGTTTAACCTGACCGGGGCTTGAACACACAATCTACCGCACACGAGGCAAGCAGGCTAACCATTACAACACTGATGTGCTTTTTAGAAGAAGAAAGATGTGCATTAATCATAAATCAACAATGACTAGCAATGTTATTCACTATATATAATTCAGTCTATCAATGTTATTCACTATATACACATGTATAATTCAGTCTATCAATAACATTTTACCTACCAACTAGATCTCTTTTAGGACCAACATCCATTGCATTCCAATTCCAAGAATAATTGGATGGCCAATTGGTAAAGCCTTCATGATGCTTAGTTACCAAAACAATATATCTACAATGTTGTATATGGAAAACAATATATAAGTAGGGATTAAATTGTAAATGCTACATGGTGACTGATTTTAAATAAAATTGTGTAAAATGTAGTTTGAAAAATGACAGGTGGACTTGTACAAAACAATTACATATACAATGTATATGTCCTCGTCCTTAAATTAAGGCCTCCCCCTATTATTTGTTTCAGAGACACAAACACTTTTGTGAGGAGTTTTTACAGTGTTCAGCAGTGAAAAGACATACTCTCTATGTACATTACTCCAGCTGTACTAGTGGTTGATGGCAAGCTATATTTTTTCTATTTTGCCATTTAGTATGCAGAAGTAGAATTCCAACCTCTATTGATGTTCAGGTGTACAAAAACTGAAAGTATTTGTCAGTAAAATATTTCACATAATTTGTATTTCTGATAAAACCACATTTTAAACAAATATTCCAAAGCCAATTCCTGTTTGATTTTAGATAACATCTAAATATATAACAAACAAAAAAAGCAGATTTAAATGTAGATTTTGCAATCAATGAATTTTCAGAGTTTACAACTTACTCACAAAACTGAATTTCGAATGTCAAAAACACAATACAATGATACTAGTACATTTGAAGACAAATAATTAAAAAAAAAAAGTATGTGTTTATGGGTGGTTTAAATTTCAAAATAACTACAGCAAACTACATACATTTTTTTGGTTGATACAAATTTCATTAAAGTTAGAGGAATTATATATAACCTCAGGATAATTTTTTGAAAAGTTGTGATTTAAATAAAATATTATATATGTTATTGAGGTACTACATGTACACTGGGTATATAATGTCACATTCATGGCTTCAGATTTATATACCTCAAATCCATCAGGTGATGGATATCAGAAATCGTGAATGTTGTTTTCATATGGTAGAATACGTTAAGATGTCAACATCTGTTATGTGATCGCAATGACATTTCTGACAACTTAATTCTAAGTTTTTCCAGGAACAACATGCTTAATTTACCGACCAGCACAAATTATGACTTGGTATGCCATAACAGAATAGAAAACCAATGGTAGAACTGGCAGGCAATTCTTATTTTTGCTCTTTCCCTGGTATGACAGTTTTAATAATATAAATCATGTGATCTATATCTATGCTACCAGCTGTGCACATAGCCTGATGTACCCGAAAGAGCATTCAATGAAAATACAGCATTTTTCTATATTAAAACCATAAAATATCCAACTGTACTGTAGCACCTCTTTGACTTTGTAGAAGTATCTGTATTGATAGTCCGAGATTCCTCTGCCGTCCGACGGCTTTTTGTTCGACTTGCTGGAGCCGTGGGATGTCAGAGCGCTCTCCATAAGGAAAACAGCGGATGTGTTGCTCCAACTCTGGGTCGGCACATTTCCACGTTTCGTGGCTATCGGATTTTATTTTCTATCCGAAACCCTTATATAAATCGCTTCACCAATCATTTTTCTACTCATAAACCATCTTACCCTCAGAAAGTGGTGTTACACTCGATTAAAGCACGATTTTCCCTTAGACCCTATCATTTCGCCATTTGACTTTCACTTTCGAGCCTACAAACATGATCTTGTGATACTAACTGAATGATGACAGCAACGCATTGCATGATGGGAGCTACTTAATGCAGCGTGCCAAATTATTTGCATACATAAACAACAACATACAAATCACATGGAAGATGATATAAAGCGTATTCTGCAGGACAAACAGTTCCATCTGCAGCTCAAATCAGAGCAGAAGGAAATAATACAAAATGTGTTGGAAAGAAAAGATTCAATGGCAGTGTTACCAACAGGCTTCGGAAAGTACATGTGTTATGTTCTCTCTCTCCCCCCCTCTCATTTTGGACAAGGTAAGATCATATATATGCAAATCATCTCCCATGATACATTGCGGTAATCGTAATTTTCTCGAAGTCACGTGACAAATGTTTGTAGGCTCGAAAGTCAAATGGCGAAATGATAGGGTCTAAGGGAAAATCGTGCTGTAATCGAGTGTAACACCACTTTCTGAGGGTAAGATGGTTTTATGAATGAATAGAAAAATGATTGGTGAAGCGATTTATATAAGGGTCTCGGATAGAAAATAAAATCTGATAGCCACGAAAATTGGAAATGTGCCAACCCAGAGTTGGAGCGACAAATCTGTTGTTTTCCTAATGGAGAGAGCTCTGACGTCCCACGGCTCCAGCAAGTCGAACAAAATGCCGTCGGACGGCAGAGGAATCTCGGACTACTGTACCATCGTGTTATCGGTTTTCGTGTTATTATCGATTTTCAGATATAGCGATTAACAGTGTTAACCCTCCATTCATATGACGATTGGAATTTTCAAAGAATGGCTAGTTAAATATTTCTTTGTGCACAAGATTGTTTTTAAAGCCATTCTTGTATTTTAATATATTCTCGATTACCTGGCAACTTTTGTTGTCAGTAAAATGCCGTCATCTGTTTCCGTGGCAAATAAAAACAAGGCCAATATACGGGATGGAAACGAATATAAAATCCGGAAATGGCTGTTTTTATTAAAATTTCATGGTTCTGGCCATCTACCAAATCATACTACATCTAAATAAAATAACAGAATGTTTGAAAATGACCACTTTCAAAATTGTGTTTACTTTTGATGTTTTTTTTAGTGCTGAAACCACAATGCACTGCAAAGTGACATGTATTTCATATAAGAAACAGGCACATTTCAGTTGGCTCTTTTGTTTACAAATACGATCAGTGACCCCATGATAGTTACATGACAGGAAGAGCAGGTGTCTGAGAGGCAGACGACATAGTTAAATTTTATATAGCCCTTCTGGATTTTTTTCCAGCTACTTTATAAATGAAGTACATTTTTGGCATTACAAAAAGTATGGTTCAGTAGGTAGGTTCACTGTTTTTGGTACTTACGTCTTTAAAAGTAAACTTTATCATTTTTTACAGATGTCAGCTTTCGTATTGTTTATGTTCCATAAATAGAAACCAGAAGACACGTCAAAAATAATGCGTGCGCTGTGGAAATCAAAATAAAATGGATACCACGAAAACAGATGACGCACGAAAACACATACCGTGACGATATTGACTAAAATAAATATTTATATTACCTTGCACCAGATGCATTAAATATATTTGCCCATTGTTCAGCATTGTAGAATTCTGTAGTAAACTGTGGCGCAAAATCTGCATATGTAAACCCAGGTCTATAATTCCGTTGCATGAAATCAACAATTCCTGGTTGTTTTGCAGTTTTCCAGTTGTACCAGAACCATTCGGAACCAAAGGAGGGTACAGAAAACACTCCCCAGTGAATAAATATGCCTATCTTTGCATCATCATACCAGGACGGAAGTGGTCTAGAATCTAAGGAATCCCAGGTAGGTTTGTATTTCACACTGACAACCTGTGCGATGCAAAGAAAGGTTATGAAAATAACGACACTACCCGCTGCCGCTGATGTTTTGGTCGCCATTTTCGTTGTTTGTATCATATCACATGATGAAGTCACGTGACTGGAGTCTCGTGACTTTGTTGACGCAAGGATTTTTATTCATGTAAGGCCTGTTTTTTTAATTCTGAACATTTTTACGGTTGAGGGTTTTTTTACGGTGTGGTTTTAACCATGCAGTTATGTTTAAAACCAGGTTAATGGTTCAGAATCATTCTTACAATTTTCTTTTATCAAACATTATCTTTCATGAATAAGGCTAAATACAATATTTTATTTCCAATTCGGGCCCACTTGAGGCATGACTGCCTTTCTTGTTTCAAAACTTTTTTGTAAAAAAGTTGAAATCGCCAAATATAATTTAGGTTCTTCATTGTTAAATAACCAATATAGTTTATCGGAATTATTCAAGTATGGAAAATTACTACATAAAATCTGTATTTCATTTACAAAAAGACATCTTTCTTTAATGTATAAGGGACATTCAAACAGAAAGTGTAATTCATCCTCTACCTTATCAAGATTACAAAATAAGCATTTTCTCTGTTCCCGATCCAGTTTTTTTTTTTTTTTTTTTTTGACATTCCCACCTTCATCCCTACATTTTTCATATCTGCCAGTCTCTATTCGTAAGGAATGAGCACTAAGTCTAAATTTAGTAAGAATGCTTCTCTGTTTGAAGCAAAGGATATCTAAATAAAATTCTCTTGAAAAGGTTTCCTTAATTTTATAAAATGGTTAGTTTACCCTCATTAAGACCCAACGACGATGTCCTCTCTTCACGCCAAAAACTTTTGAAGTTTTTTTTGAGACAATCTTTTAAATTGGATTTGAATTTATCTCTACTAAAATTCTTGATCTTTTCTAAATCTATTTTTAGTTTTTCAGCAAGATATACTATACTTTTGTACCAAGATATCCCATATTTTTTTGTTTAATTCTTTATACTCTTCAAAAGCAGACCTCAGTAAACTGATTATGCACTGAAATTACGTTGTTGTTTATTATTGGAATTTTCATTTCCATAATAATTGCGCCTGTCAAATCACATTTTAAAGAATTTATAAAATCCAACTACCGAACTATGGAATTACTATAATAGTTTGAGCTGTCACACGCTGTTGGATATGAATCGTATCTTTGTTGTTATGTCGATTCTATTACTAGATTATGATAGTAATTTTCAGATTTTTAAACCATTCAATCTTCCTATACCTGTTAATTTAAATTCAAGTGACGACGTTCATTTTCAATGTTGGTTTACTCAAACCTAGAAGCGAAAGCTATTGGTGTGAATGTACAGAAGACAACATATATTTTATTAAATGATGAAGGACTGGACAAATGCCTTCGACCTAGTGTTAACTTTTGTGACATAAAAAGTCCAATAAATCGGATCAATCTTAGTAAGCTCTGTATAATAGCCTTATTCATGAAAAATAATGCTTTGATAAAAGAAAATTGTAAGAATACAATAAAACTGAATGCATTATCACCGATGGCTGAATATATATCTGATGGCACGTGGGTTGTTGTTACAAACATGCCATTACGAATGACAATTGTTTGTGAATCAATTTCAGACAACAAAGAAATTATTATTAAGCCTCCAGTTGACATGTTAAGGTTAAAGACAAGCTGTTCAGCTAACAATGACCGCCTAAGTTTATTACCCTTTTATCATCTTGAAACACGAGTGAATATTGATGAACCGTTTGACAAGTTCATTAAGAATTACAACTGGACATACTCTAACACTTGGAATGATTTTCACAAGTGTGTTCCAAATTTTAATTACAAGGACTTGCCAAAAGAGTTATCGGCTATTGAAAGTATATCAATGGATTCTTTAATATCAGAACTGAATAAGGTAGAAGAGATTTCAATCGAGCCAGAGCCTAAGTCATCGATTCCTTCTTAGGTTTCAATACTGTTAATTATTTTCATTATACTTTTAATAGTTGTTGTATGGGTAAACAGTTTAAGCACTGGTTAACCCTAAACCTAGCAGACGTCAGCAGCATTTGATAGACTGGTGGGTGTCGACAACAACAAAGGCGTGGGTGCCGCCATAAGAGTGAATACCTCTTCACCATCTGCCAAGAACTTTAGAATTTCGAAATCATCAGAATCGAGAAAATCAACATGCGGAAGGGGAATCGCTGGTGAAAGGTAGAATTACATTTAAGGAACTTTTGAAACAATCTAAGAACTTGAAACGGTATCCTGCAATTATAAATATTCCAGAAACGATAAAAGAACTCGAAAAAGAAGATGATATTTTATAAACTTTCATGCAGATTTCACTTTCGTTCCAGATAGAAGAGATTGTTATAATTAAATGTGGGACATTTATTGGTATTGACATTATATGATAAATTACGTTATATTTATACGTGGGATTGTATTGATGGTTATTCTAGTTTTAAAGAAACTTTCGTTATCCGAAACTTTCTTTCATTAAATAATGGAGGAATGTAACAAAGTTACTTGTCAACTATTGATTTTTCAAATTGTTTATCGTTTATTACTTATCTCAAGATGTCACTAAAGCGTTATTATATACGTGACTGTTTCTACAGGTTCATTACAAATAACTGTCCAGTGAAAATGATTAATTGGTACTGACCACTATGACTTCAAATGAGTATTTTAAGATTCATAATCGCGTGATCTTAGCTTTTGTTTTCACTAAGTAACATATGCTGTTAATGTGCACAGGAACTGTATTTAAGACCATGGTATCGTGGACATGGTTTATCTTTACGATCAATATTCTTGACTTTCGACTTTCGCTTCTACTTCTATAACGTTAAGGAGATGTACTCACTAGCGGAAAGCACAATGTCTTAAAACTTTATTGAAGTGTCTTTAAAATATGATTATGAACTATACATAACGCTGATGAACTATACACAACGCTGATGAACTTTACACAACGCGGATGGATGTTGCGAAGTACTAATTTTTAATTTCTGTATACTAATTAATAAATACCCAGTGGTTTTGGATTGTGTTACACCTGGCCTTGTTCCGGCTTCGCCTAGCCTTGCTACCGCTTGGTCTGGCCTGCTTCAGGCTGCTTTATTTGGCCTGGCTTGCCTCCTATGTGGGGTTGGCTGCTGTGTGGCCTGACCTGGCTGGACTTTTACCTGGGCTTGGACCCTACTTTGCTTGGCCTTGCATACCTGGAATCTATCTGAGCCTGGCTCCTGCTCGATCTGCCTCTTGTCTGGCCCCTGCTTTGGCTAGCTTGGCCTGTCGTGGCATGGACTTGCTCCTGCTTGTCCTCGCCTTGCTGCTACTTTGGTGCCTTCTGTTGCCTGTCCCTGCTTTGTTTGGTTCAGCTGACCTCTTGCCTGGGCTTGGCTGCTGCCTGTGATGCCTGAGCTTGGCCTGGCCGGGTGTGAATCGTGCCTTTGCCTGGCTCCTGCTCGATGTGGATTTTGTTTGACCCCAACTGTGCCTGGCTTGGATTGGCCAGCCTTAGTTTTGGGATAGCCTGTCTCTTGCTTGGGTTTATCCCCTACATGGTCCTGGCTCCTGCTTTGGCTTGGTCCATAATTTGGAAATAAGCATATTTTTTACATTTTTCCTCAATTAATGATTTGATATTTTTCTTTGCTGTTAACCGCCTCGTTGATATAATGGATAATGTGCCAGACCACTTTACATATAGCATGTGCTAGATCGTGGGTTCGATTCCCAATCAGGTAAAGCCAATGACCAAAACTGGTGTTAGCTTCTTTACCGCTAAGCACACACACAACATTACGGAACAAGAGCATAGATTTTTTTTTTGATTGGAGTCCAGAAAATGTGTTCAATTGAACTGTTGTGTCCTTAAACTAGCACTATAAAAATCCAATAGAGCGAGTTGGTTTCATACAAAACACGCCGTCATCTCGAAAAGTGACTTGTTCTCGTAATGATAGCTGAAAAATGCTCACTGGGTTTTAAACAGCAATCACTCACGCGACTCTTCATTGTACAAACTGACTGAGAATATATTTAAATCGACATTCTAGATGGCATGGGGATCTAGAGGTTACGGCCATTGATAGCTCATAATACAAAAGACGGGCAATCAACGACCATCGAAACTGTTACTCATCAGGACGGGCTACATGTCGTTTTAACATGCCAAAGGCGTGATACTCCAAACACGAGACATTCATTTACATTCCGGATCAATTTTCTTAATCTCTCCCGCACAGCTATAGGGCATACCTTTCTTCTTCTTCTTCTTCTTTCGGAGGGATTCCAGCCACAGAGAAATTAAACTACTAGTTCACAAACATGTATATAGGTTATACCGAATATTTCTACGTATATAGGGGAGCCAGAATGTTTTTAAAACAGTTACTCCCTCTAACATATATTCGAAATATATATGGACAAGTTGTCCCTTTAGTATTTTGATTGATTGGTGTTTAATACCAACTTACGCAGTATTTCAGTTATATCTTGGCGTACATCTTTCTAAAATAAGACTGTGAAACATAATTTAATGTTACCAAAAGTAATTTTTTCGGGAAAATTTGTGGTAGAGAAATTTAGAATATCAATTTATACACACATTCCCTGTCTGAGATGGGTAACTGTCAATAGTAGTATTGCGTCTTCGAAAACAGTTTATATAGACTTCACTATATAAGACGCTTAGATCGACCTTCAAAATTGAAATTGTCTTCAACCACTACTATATGCAGTAGGGCTCTACAGATTTACCAAACTGAAATTTGACAATATCAATGAAAAGGAATATACACCACCCTTGCTTTCAATAAGGTTGTTCTCCGTAAACATGCTAAATCACGAAATGGCAAGGTATTAAAACCCATATGTAGCAGTTAAGCCATACAGACGACTATCTTCACTGTTCGATAGAATTACCAAGTGTTTTTAGCTCACCTGACCCTTTGGGTCAGGTGAGCTATTGTCACCACTGAGCGTCCGTCGTCTGTCGTCCGTCGTCCGTCATTCGTCGTCCGTCCGTCCGTCCGTTAACTTTTCACATTTTAATCAACTCCTCTGAAACCACTGGGCCAATTTGAACCAAATTTTGGTGGAATGGTCCTTGGATGGCCCCCTTCCAAAATGTGTCCGGTGATCCCGACTTCCAACCAAGATGGCCGCCAAGCTAAAAATAGAAAAAAGGGGGATGAAATTTTAATTGTTCATTGCTGCTTTGGTATATTTCAAAATGAGCTCAAATTTTAACTGCAGCTACATGGCAAGGAGTAGTTTAACATATATTCCGGGTTTTTCTGTGAAATTTTTCTTTCAGCCGATTTATACCGATTATGCAAATTAGGCATATTTTGATAAAAGATCACATTTAAATCTTCTCCTCTGAAACCGCTGAACCAAATTAAACCAAACCTGGCAGGGATGGTCCCTGGGTGGGTCCCTTTCAAAATTGTGTCCAACAGTCCCGCCCTCCATTCAGGATGGCTGCTGTTACTAAAAATAGAAATTTCTTCAATTGTCCATTGCTGCTTTAGTATAGGTCAAAATGAGCTCAAATTTTAACTGCAGCTACATGTTAAGGAGTAGTTTAACATATATTCCGTGTTTTTCTGTGTAATTTTTCTTTCAGCCGATCTATACCGATTATGCAAATTAGGCATATTTTGATAAAAGATCACATTTAAATCTTCTCCTCTGAAACAGTTGAACCAAATTAAACCAAACCTGGCAGGGATGGTCCCTAGGTGGGTCCCTTTCAAAATTGTGTCCGACAGCCCCACCTTCCATTCAAGATGGCTGTTGTTACTAAAAATAGAAATTTCTTCAATTGTCCATTGCTGCTTTAGTATAAGTCAAAATGAGCTCAAATTTTAACTGCAGCTACATGGTAAGGAGTAGTTTAACATATATTCTGCGTTTTTCTGTGAAATTTTTCTTTCAGCCAATTTATACCGATTATGTAAATTAGGCATATTTTGATAAAGGATCACATTTAAATCTTCACCTCTGAAACCGCTGAACCAAGTTACACTAAACCTGGCAGGGATGGTCCTTGGGTGGGTGGGTCCCTTTCAAAATTGTGTCTGACAGCCCCACCTTCCATTCAAGATGGCCACTGTTACTAAAAATAGAAATTTCTTCAATTGTCCATTGCTGCTTTAGTATAAGTCAAAATGAGCTCAAATTTTAACTGCAGCTACATGACAATGAGTAGTTTAACATATATATATTCCGGGGTTTTCTGTGAAATTTTTCTTTCAGCCGATTTATACCGATTATGCAAATTAGGCATATTTTGATAAAAGATCACATTTAAATCTTTTCCTCTGAAACCGCTGAACCAAATTAAACTAAACCTGGCAGGGATAGTCCTTGGGTAGTCCCATTTCAAAATTGTGTCCGACAGCTCCACCCTCCATTCAAGATGGCTGCTGTTACTAAGAATATAAATTTTTTCAATTGTCCATTGCTGCTTTATTATCAATCAAAATGAGCTCAAATTTTAGCTGCAGCTACATGACAATGAGTAGATTAACATCTATTCTGGGTTTTTCCGTGAATTTTTTCCTTCAACCGATTTATACTGATTATACAAATTAGACATATTTTCATAAAAGATTACATTTAAATCTTTTCCTCTGAAACCGCTGAACCAAATTAAACCAAACCTGGCAGGGATAGTCCTTGGGTAATCCCATTTCAAAATTGTGTCCGACAGCTCCACCCTCCATTCAAGATGGCTGCTGTTACTAAAAATAGAAATTTCTTTAGTTGTCAATTTCCGCTCTATTACAAATCAAAATGAACTCAAATTTTAATTGCAGCTATATGGCAATGAGTAGTTTAACATATATTCGGGGTTTTTCTGTGAGATATTTTCAGCCAGTTTATTTCGTTTAGGAATATTATGTGATAAAAATCACATCAAAATCTTTTGCTCAGAAATTTGAGTTGAAATGATCTTTGGGTGGCCCACTTTCAAAATTATGTGTAACACCCCCATTTTCTATCAACATTAGATGTCAAATTGAAAACCAGGTGAGCGATTACAGGCTCCTGGGAGCCTCTAGTTTGTTTGTGTATTTGGATAATTTGTGGAAAGTATACACAGTCAAAAACCTGGCTATATCAACGTATCTTTACTATATGTGATATATAATATATTTCAGAAAATCTTAAAACAAGGTTTATTTGAACCCGACGATGAACCACGATTTCTTTGTTATAATTAGTCTCCTAATGTAAACCCGATTAATTTAATATTGCTAAAAGTTATTATATTTAAGGGATACTTTATGAAATTAAGCATCAATGAAATTGGCCTTTATTTATTATATCAATACAATATATATATGTTTATTTACCTTTCAAAATTAAATAAATAACAAAAGCTGCACCCCACATACCAGAGGATGTGGTGGGATTATTCTCTCCCAAATCCCACCCTCTTTCGAATTTCCACGACCCCCTCAAACTATAACGTAGAACATTCAGTCATTTCCCACCCTTTATTTCAAGTCACAACATGAAGATTATGCTGTTCCACAAGACGATGGATCGACTTTGTTTCCTTGAAATTTGGTGGTCCGACTTTCATCTTTCGTGAATATCGCCATTAATGTTTGCGAGTTCGATTACCCACTTGTAGCGATGTGTTCTGTAAATAATCGTTATATAAAGTGATAAAGTGTGTCCGTGATTTACGAGAACTACGGGTGGTGTAATAGTTAGCATGCTTGCCTCGAGTGTGGTAGATTTAGCTCGAGCCTAGGTCCATCAAACCAAAGACTATGAAATTGGCATTTGTTGTTTCTCCACTAAGCACACAACGTTAAGGAGTAAGAGTAAAGACTGGTTGGCTCGGAATCAGAATATTGTGTCAGAGTGGAGCAACACGAAATCGAACTCGTCTACCCACGGAGTGGTGTTTCAGTGAGCTAGCACTATAAAAATCCAGCTAAGCGTGTCAGTTCTGCTCTAGCGCAAAGCGAACATCATCATCATCATCATCATCATCATCATCTCATCTAATCATATAACGTGTGCTCGACATGATATAGCTGAAAGATTGCTCATTTTGGTAGTAAATAACACTCACTCATTACAATGAAACTGGCGACAATGGGTTACTATAGTAACGGAAACGTTGCTGAATGTGGTGTTAAATACAACTCTAATAAGATTGTATATATGCATGTAGACAATCGAAGAACGTGATAAAAAAATATACCAGGAAATTGGTTTTCATTACTGAAAAAAAGCAAGTCGCAGATACCAATATGTGAAATTTGATATAAAGTATGACTACACAGTGTTAATTTCAATATGGACTATTTGTTATAACAGTTAGACCAATAACATGAAAAATTAAAAAAAATATCACATCGTCCGAACAGTTCCAAAATCCTATTGGAAAATCGTAGGAACAGAGGAGAAATCGATACTTCTAACACACATATACATGACCGCTCACTCTCCTGGCTTGATACAGGCATTAGTCTTATTTTATGGATGTGCACCTTTGGATTTGGAACACATATGATGTTAACGGGAGACTGGAGATGACATTTTGTAAGCTTCTGCATTTGGAAATTTCGACTCCAAATTACATGGTATATGGTGAATTGGGAAAATATCAAATACTAGTATACTGACTGATATTTAAATATCACTTGTCATTGACAAAGTAATATTTCCCTTCAATTGTACACTCGAGGAACACAAAGTACTCTGAGTCACAAATAACCCACACCATATACAAGTCAAATACTTTAATATAGTCTCATCTCATGAATACAAAATAAAGTCATGATTAAAAAATAAAAGAACCAATGAAAACAGTCATGAGAGACTATTGCTATTTATAAAAATAAAAACAATATAATGATAATACATGTATGTACATAAGGTTAAATTGTCCATATAAAATATGCTTTAATTCTTTTCATATACATTACATTTGTTATTAATATATTCTCACTAACTTCAGAAAAGGGTGTACGTAACCTTACCCGACGTGTTGCAGTAACGAACATTTAAGTTACATGTTCCAGTAAAGAAAACTTAGTCACGCGTTTCAGTAAAGAAAACGTAGTCACGTGCAGCGGTAACGAAAACTTAGTCACTTGTTGCAGTAAAAAAAACTTAGTCACATATATGTTACAGTAAAAAAAACTTAGTCACTTGTTGCAGTAAAGAAAACTTAGTCATTTGTTGCAGTAAAGAAAACTTAGTCACATGTTACTGTAAAGAAAAACTTAGTCACGTGTTACAATAACGAAAACTTAGTCACGTGTTGCAGAAAAGAAAACTTAGTCACGTGTTGTAATAAAGAAAACTTAGTCACGCGTTACAGTAAAGAAAACTTAGTCGCGTGTTACAGTAAAGAAAAACTTAGTCACGTGTTACAATAACGAAAACTTAGTCACGTGTTGCAGTAAAGAAAACTTAGTCACGCGTTGTAATAAAGAAAACTTAGTCACGCGTTACAGTAAAGAAAACTTAGTCGCGTGTTACAGTAAAGAAAACTTAGTCACGCGTAACAGTACCGAAATCTTAGTCACGTGTTGCAGGAAAGAAAACTTAGTCACGTGATGCAGTAAAGAAAAACTTAGTCACGTGTTACAATAACGAAAACTTAGTCATTTGTTGCAGTAAAGAAAACTTAGTCACATGTTACAGTAAAGAAAAACTTAGTCACGTGTTACAATAACGAAAACTTAGTCACGTGTTGCAGTAAAGAAAACTTAGTCACGCGTTGTAATAAAGAAAACTTAGTCACGCGTTACAGTAAAGAAAACTTAGTCGCGTGTTACAGTAAAGAAAACTTAGTCACGCGTAACAGTACCGAAATCTTAGTCACGTGTTGCAGGAAAGAAAACTTAGTCACGTGATGCAGTAAAGAAAAACTTAGTCACGTGTTACAATAACGAAAACTTAGTCATTTGTTGCAGTAAAGAAAACTTAGTCACATGTTACAGTAAAGAAAAACTTAGTCACGTGTTACAATAACGAAAACTTAGTCACGTGTTGCAGTAAAGAAAACTTAGTCACGCGTTGTAATAAAGAAAACTTAGTCACGCGTTACAGTAAAGAAAACTTAGTCGCGTGTTACAGTAAAGAAAACTTAGTCACGCGTAACAGTACCGAAATCTTAGTCACGTGTTGCAGGAAAGAAAACTTAGTCACGTGATGCAGTAAAGAAAACTTAGTCACGTGTTACAGTAAAGAAAACTTAGTCACGTGTTACAATAAAGAAAACTTAGTCACGTGTTACAGTAAAGAAGACTTAGTCACGTATTATAGTAAAGAAAACTTAGTCACGTGTTGCAGTAAGAAAAACTTAGTCATCTAATCACCCTGATGTATACAAGAAAGGCTTAATACAACCAACATTTTATTTAGTAGTTAAAAAGTTAATTCATGTTACTTTAATCTATCTATATTTGAAGGATTCCATTATTATTATTATTATTATTATTATTATTATTATTATTATTGACACACTTTTGAATAATGAATTATCACATATTTTGTTGCAATATGTTCGTTTTTGCATGTCCAATAATAGCTAGAAGTCAGTGTTGGTTATTTGACCTCAGGGCCAATATCCGTATTATTGGCCCTCAAATATCAGTATTGGCCCTCAAAATCCGAATTTAACTTCTGGTATCTGCGCAGTGGTCTCAAAGAAAATATGTCAAAGTACAAGGAAAGATGGTAAAGTCGTATTTCAATCAAATTAACACGTTTCAAAATATTGGAATAAAGTTTAAATAACTTGAAACGGAATAATTATCTCAAATGTATACGTCGTCTTGAATAGTAGTAGGGAAGGGGACATTTTAGTTCCCCAAAAAACCCAAGGAAGGCAGGGGGAACCATATAAGGCCATAGACGCACCCATTTCCCATATATGGGCATAACCCCATCCTCCTTTCGTCTGACGTCACAAAAATTAAAAAAAATTTAAAATTGAAAAAAATTAAAATATTTAAAAATTAAACATTAAAAAAAAATTAAAAAAAATACATCATTTCGACTCGATGACTCACCCGTACCTTCAGTGATAGGTCTATGACTCACCCCGGACGAGATCTGATCATGTTTGGTCATGCAACATGAATCACACCAGAAACGTGACGAGACTCGTTCGTTGACGTACACCGGGACGTGTTCCGACCCTATTTGGTCGTGCAGTGTATCCCTGAAGTAAGATGAGTCATAACAGACGTCCATACATGAGTACCTGGTGAACCAGCCAATGAAAAAATCTCTCGATCTTTCCCGGGGACTAAATTTTTTTTTTAATTGTGTGTTAATTAATGATTATATACTATAAGTAATAATTACTTTTTAGAATAATAACGCGTAAAAACAGAGCTTGATCTTAGAAAACCCTCTGATTTCTGATAAGGCTATACGTTTCCGCATCGTCTGCATTGAGGATTAAATTTCAATTGATCTGACCTCGAGGAACCCCTTGATCGTTATGTGTTACTGATAAACCACTCGAGTTAATTGATTCCATGAATGTGTCTGTAGCAAAACAAAACAAAATTAAACACCCACCTTTCTTTAATTGTTATCGAAGGGAAACTCTCAACTTAATACACAATACCTCTATTCAGAACAATGACATGATATATATCTAATTATTACCAGATGCTATAAGATTGTGCTTATCAGTTCGATCAATGATTTATACTATATAAATCCTTGGCTCGATCAAGGAAGGCTATAAAGCGATGATTAACTCGACTGATAAGATCTCCACGCGTGTTTCATGTAGTATCGTGGTCGTTTTTATCGTGTTTTCTCAAGTCGATGTTATCGAATTATGATATAGATTGGTATGGCTCTTTGATGTTTCTGGATAGTGTTAATCTGACGTTTGTGTTTTCAAAGGGAAGTATCCTTTCGTCCGTTAAAATCGGTCAACACCTGAAATCGGTCACCATTTTGGAATGCACTGTCACGTGAGTTCAGATGTCGATGACGTCATCTATCCAGCAAACTGCGTCCAGAAATAGATAATGGATTTACTTTCACTTTGATCAAGACAACAATGAGATTTAAACAGATAAGAAAATATATCTATAGCTTTTGGTGCCAAAATGGTGCCATTTTACTACTACCATTTTGACTTAATAATCAAAGTCAAATATTTCCAGAAAAACACAGTCCGTAATGGATAATTTGCATATCCTGTGTTTGTTTACATTCCACTGCGCATCTTGACCTATATTTACAACTCAATTAGGCAACGGAAATTGCATTGTTTTCGTTTTGAAATTCAGTAATTCCTTAGACAATTTTCAGATTTTTAGCGGGAATATTTGTGGGTAATAATACTAATATATATGATTTAATATAAATTACCCCATGGAATTGGATATGGATAAAATTGTACGTGAAAACAGAGATAGTATCTGCTGAAAACAAGTGACAGCAAATACAATTTAATGGAAAAAATGGGGAAATATAGAAAAAGCAAATTAAAAAATATTGTAAAATACAATCTCCTAGGCCTATTTGTGTTCCACGTGACTATTTTATGGTTGACCGATTTCAGGTAACGTGGGCGCCATTACAAAACACATGCAAACAAAAAAGGTCAGCGAGCCGACATTTCTTCATCAAATTAAGCGATGTTTTGGTATTTTATTTGGCTTAAGTGCCCAAGTAAACATGGCATTTATCTTTGAGATTGATCGATTTACGGTCACATGTGGATACTTCTGTTGCAGATTGAGAATTTGTATTAACCAAGGGAAATGACGTTATTCGGTATATATGTTCGATCAGAGTTTATAAACCAAGGGAAATAACTTTATTCGATGAGAGTGGGGGAGATAACTCAATGTGTATGTTCAAAGGCAAGTAAGTATACGTTTCCAGTATGGTTAAACGTATTCAAAGGGAAGTAACTCTGAGCATAACACAACGACACGATTTCGTTGGTATCATTTATTACGTATAATACATTTTATAATAAAGACGGCAATGCTTGACAATATACAATAGTCGTTTTAACACGATTTCGTTCGTTTATTATGTACAATACATTCTATAATGGCGACATTTACCAAGACAATGCACGACAGGACTGATTTAATTTTAAATTATTTAATTAGCAAACAGTGATTTGACCAGTTCAGACTAGTTTAGTGTAGGGCTATCCGGATAAGAATTCTACTCACTAATTATTTCCTTTCTATTTTATTGGCTATGCAAATTATCTTTGTATTCAACTCTTATATGTACTGGTAATTTAACCCCCTTAAGTATAATTTGATCAGAATTGTTGATGAAAACAGTTTGGAATTTTTGATGAGAGCAGTTTTGCCATTTTTTCATCAGAGTTTTGATAGTACAATGTACATGTACTTCGTCTCTTAAGTACTTTTTGATGAACTTTGAATGTTCCGTGAACTGCGAAACAGAAAGACAGTGGACTACAAATTACTGAATTATAAAGGGATGGAGGATGCTATGAAGTCAGAGGGTGAATTTCTTATTGAAAAGGAGTTGACGCCAATAAAGTCAAGAAAACTGGTGGCTGTTGATTCAGGTGAAATGGATGAAGAGGCTTTGGAGAAATTAAAGAGAGAGCAGAAAAAGTAAGAATAGGACAAAATCAAGAAGGAGATAATACCGGTGGAGTCGGAGTCAGATGATAGGGAAGTGGAATTGGATGAAGAGTTGGTGTCATTAAAGAAGGAGTTGGAGAAAGTCAACAAAAAGAGGAGAGAGCAGAAAATGAAGGATAAGAAGGACAAGATTAGGAAGGAGATAGAGAATGGAAAGAAAGAACTGAAGAAGAAAGCAGAGAAAGAAAAGGGTGACGATAAAGTTAATCAGTCAGTAATTGTTAGTAAAAACAAATCTGATAAGTCAAAAGACAGTAGTTTGATTAATTTTAAAGACTTGAGAAAAAACTCAAGTATAAAGTCAAAAGCAGAAAGTGTGGTAAAGAAAATTCTTGATTTAGATTCAGATGATTTATCTTCTGATACTGATATTGTAGATAGCTCTAGTAGTAGTGATTCTGATGATTCTATTGTAGTTAGTAAAAATCTAAGAAACATAAGTAAAAAATTAAGAAAAAATCAGGTATTTTTGATCATCCTTCTGATGACGTTATTAAGAAACAAATGTGGCGACAGCTTAAGCTACAATTTGAATATGCAGGTTCAAAAATTAACTTTGATGAATTAAGAATTCAATTTATTCGTTGCCGGGGAATTAGAAATTTTATCCTCGGCAAAACTTTGTGAAGTTGAAAGAGTAGGTAGAACTAAACTGTTGAAGAAAATAGCATATTATACAGAATTATATGAATGGACAGGGTGAAAAAAAAATGTATGCTAATATTATCAGGCAAATAGAAAATGGATTGGCCGATTGGTCAAAAGATTTCAGTGAAATTGAGACACCTATCTTGATTAAATATATATATATATATATATGTTAAAATTGAAGTTAAGAATAAAAGGTCTGTTCAGTTTGGAGAAAACATAAAAATCTCAAAGAAAGAAGAATCTGTTTTTTATTGTTCTCATTTTAAGAGAAAAAAATGCACACATGCTAATTCACATTATGGTAAAATTAAAGGTGTTGACAGGTTTTTGCAGCACATTTGTGCTACTTGTTGTAGAGAAGATAATACAAAATCTTTTCATCCAGAATGTTCTGAAAATTGTCCATTTCAAGGTAATTGACTAGAATCAGACAAGAATTTAGTTCAGGTTAAACATAATTTGTTAGATCCTATGGCGGAAATTTTTGTACTAGCGTATTTTAAGAAAACTGAATAATGTGACAATGGAAACAAATGTAAAAATTTAGTTGATTGTGATAGGGGAGATAATTTGAAATTTAAGTGTGATAGCTTTTGTAAGAAATTTAAGAAAAAAATAATTCTTGATATTAATATTAGTGATCAGAACATCAAAGATCAGAAGATTCAGGAGATCGGGTTAATTGCTCAAGAAAAATTAAATGATAAAGAATTTAGCACAGTTATTGATGTACATAATAGAGTTCAAAATTCAGGTTATCCAAATTATTTGTGTTGTCGTATTCCAGTTAAATCTGGAATAAATATATCTTTTTTTAGACAGAATCTTTTAGATTATGATGATAAAATAATTTGTGAATTTTTTGAATTTGGTGCTCCTATAGGTTTTAAAGAAACACTGCTAGAAGATGATAACACAGATATTGTTAATCATAAAGGAGCACGAGAATTTGATGATGTTTTGAAATATTTGTTCAAGGAAGCATCAGATGGTGCTATAATAGGTCATTTTGACAAAATTCCGTTTCCTGGTCATTTCAAAATTTCACCATTAAATACCGTTTCTAAAAAGGATACACTAGAACGTAGAGTGATTTTAGATTTAAGTTTTCCTGCTGGGAATTCAGTGAATGATTTCTTTTCTAAGGATAATTATTTAGGGGAGATACTTCAGTTGTCCTATCCAAAAGTGGTGACATTTACCAAGACAATGCACGACAAAATACAATTTTAACAGTTCGATTGTTTATTAAGTTCAGTACATTCGACAATTACAATGCATGACAATATACAATGTTAACAGTTGGATCTTAAAATTTTGTCCTCATTTCCTTTTAAATCAACGGTAGAAAAGTCTTTCATTATGTCCGGCAGCTCCATTCCTCGATGTCTCCGTTTGAAGTAGTACAGGCAATACAGTCCGCAGGTGTCGTTGTCGTCAGGTTGGATTCGAGACGAACAGTAGTAGTATTGCGGTCCGTTGACGATCAAGATGTTGGCGAAACGGCGGTGATACGTTTCCGGTGCGTTTCCCAGCGAATCGAAAAATTCGGCGGGTCCCACGAGGGGAACATGAAACGCCACCCGTGACTTCCGCCACGGTCGCACGTGTTGACGATGAACGTTCGGGGCCTGACTCCCACGTGGGCCAGTAACTCATCGGCGCAGCACACGGTCGCGGGATAGTCCTTTAAACAACTCTCTATCTGAAGATTGATCATCCCAGTCTCCACTTTTTTTCTCTTGGGTGGACGCCCTCCACCTTCATCTTCACGGGCTAGCGGGTCCACTTCTTTCTACTTTCTGTGGAAATGGACGAAACAAAACACGTGATCGGCTTTAAAACGGCATATTTCGAGGTTGTCGTCTCTCATGGATATTTCGATTTGTTGACCTATGCCACCTCTCACTCGGTGATAGATCGAGTTCTCGAATGTGACGTCGGTAACATCTTCGTTCAAGACACTCAACGATTGGAGAACGGGAATGTACGAATCCCTAACGTAGGAATTATCCACAAAATCACAGCACACGTAGATCCTTCGCGTCGGTGTGGTCAACTTGGGGACGAACGTTAACTCCAGAAGTGCGCATTCCCACGTTCCGTCCAAGACGTAAGGGTTTGGAAAATAGACTCGAAATCGTCCTCCAGCGTTATCGTTAAATAAGTTCAGCGAGTCTTCGCTATTGGCAAATACGTAAAACTGCTCCATCGTTCTAGAATTGTTTTTCTTTTCTTTTTTTGTCATCGCCCCCTTATACCAGGAATAAAGTTTATAAGAGGCGGTACTCATCGCTCTCTCTTATAGATTTACGAAGAAGAAAGTTTACAGGAGACAGCAACTTTACCTTCGATAATTGGTCATCATGTTTTGCGTCAGTTGTGACAAGACCTTCTCGAGGAGAGACGCCATGCTTAGACATTTTCGAAACAAACTCGGCAGCAGTCAACCGTATCCACAGAACCATCATGCATATCCACTGCCGCCGCCATCATCACCAATACAGATATACCAGCAGTCAAGGATATCCACCGCCGCCACCAATGAAGTAGAGAACGAGTTTCGTTTCCAGCATCCGTTCACGACAAACATTACGGGACCGACCGGCTGCGGAAAGACGTATTTCGTTAAAACGCTGCTACAAAACTGTCGGACCAAGATGGTGCCACCGCCGCAGAGAATTGTAAGATCTAACTGTTAACATTGTATATTGTCATGCATTGTAATTGTCGTTATGATAGAATGTATTGTACTTAATAAACAATCGAACTGTTAAAATTGTATTTTGTCGTGCATTGTCTTGGTAATTGTCACCATTATAGAATGTATTGTACATAATAAACGAACGAAATCGTGTTAAAACGACTATTGTATATTGTCAAGCATTGCCGTCTTTATTATAAAATGTATTATACGTAATAAATGATACCAACGAAATCGTGTCGTTGTGTTATGCTCAGAGCTACTTCCCTTTGAATACGTTCAACCATACTGGAAACGTATACTTACTTGCCTTTGAACATACACATTGAGTTATCTTCCCCACTCTCATCGAACATACACACCGAATAAAGTTATTTCCCTTGGTTTATAAACTCTGATCGAACATATATACCGAATAACGTTATTTCTCTTGGGTTACTCTCAATCCGCAGAGGAATTACTTCCTTTTGAAAACACAAACGTCAGATTAACACTATCCAGAAACATCAAAGAGCCATACCAATTTATGTCATAATTCGATAATATCGACTTGAGAAAACACGATAAAAACGACCACGATACTACATGAAACACGCGTGGAGATATTATCAGTCGAGTTAATCATCGCTATATAGCATTCCTTGATCGAGCCAAGGATTTATATAGTCTAAATCCTTGATCGAACTGATAAGCACAATCTTATAACATCTGGTAATAATTAGATATATATCATATCATTGTTCTGAATAGAGGTATTGTGTATTAAGTTGAAAGTTTCCCTTCGATAACAATTAAAGAAAGGTCGTGTTTAGCATTTTTTGTTTTGCTACAGACACATTCATGGAATCAATTAACTCGAGTGGTTTATCAGTAACACATAACGATCAAGGGGTTCCTCGAGGTCAAGAAATGCCTGTACCAAGTCAGGGTCATTACGGTTTTCACAGTTTTCCGGTTGTTGACTGATTTTGTCTGTTTATATACTTATGAGTTTTGACTTTCCCTTTGTAAGATTGTTCGCAGTTCGGTAATTTTGTTATTACCCTTATCAGACCAATTGATATTTAATCCTCAATGCAGACGATGCGGAAACGTATAGCCTTATCAGAAGTCAGAAGGTTTTCTAAGGTCAAGCTCTGTTTTTACGCGTTATTATTCTAAAAAGTAATTATTACTTATAGTATGTAATCATTAACTAACACACAATTAAAGACATTTATCAATAAAAAAAAATTCAGTCCACGGGAAAGATCGACAGATTTTTCATTGGCTGGTTCACCACGTACCCATGTATGGACGTCTGTTATGACTCATCTTACTTCAGGGATACACTACACGACCAAATAGGTTCGGAACACGTCCCGGTGTACGTCAACAAACGAGTCTCGTCCCGTTTCTGGTGTGATTCATGTTGCATGACCAAACATGATCAGATCTCGTCCGGGGTGAGTCATAGACCTATCACTGAAGGTATGGATGAGTAATCGAGTCGAAATTATGTTGCTTTTTTTTTTCTTTTTTTTTTTTTTTTTCAAATGTTTAATTTTTAAATATTTTAAAAAATTTTAATTTTTTAATTTTTGTGACGTCAGACGATATTGGGAAATGGGTGTGTCTATGGCCTTATATGGTTACCTTCTGCCCTCCTTGGGTTTTTGAGGGGGACTAAAATGTCCCTTTCCCTACTACTAATAGGAATTTCTATTCAAATGTCAACGTCTTGGGTAGATTTTACAAAGACTTTCTAACGTCATTTACGGTACAAAACTCGAAACAAAAATATTTGCAAGTTGAACAAAGGCAACTCTCTTAAGGATTTATTTTCGTAATTTGTCAGTTCAAAGATCTTTTCTGCAATATAAAATCAATGCTTGAAAAAAGTCAATGTAAAATATGAGATAAATAGATTATGACATAAAATTTTGCATATCGTCCCTGGTATCAGCCCTCGACCCATATCAGCCCTCCAGCTTCGCTGTCGAGCTTGATATGGGAGTTTCGGGCTGATACCAGGGCCAATATGGAAAATGTCATGTAATAATCTCTTAATATTATTACATGTATTTACAAAAACACAATGTAATATCGATTAAATATACATTGGTTTTTTTTCCATATGTGCATTGTTTTTTCCCTTCAGCAGTCTAATATCCATTTGCTTTCATATCATAATAACACATCCATCCTATTGGTTTAGGACTGCAGCATACAGTACTTACAGTACTTTTATATTCTCCATTAATATTAGGTACAACAAATTTAGAATATAGCTAAGACCAAAACGGTAAGTTACGTAAGCTAGTCAATTATTTAAGTACATATTAATATCATGAAATTAAAACAAAGTTCAAGATTGTCAAAGTCTTGTTACACTAGAACTTGATGATATGACGTCATCATAAGAAGGTGGTACATATCCGTCATTGCTATACTCCTGTGTACTGTTGGTATCACCATTAGACTTGCTAACTTCATCATCTAGAGACCATTTAACCCCTCCAGTACTGTTACCACCGATACTGTGCAAATCATTGGTTGACGATTTCTGTAGAGGATCTTCAGAAATAGTTGTAGGAATATCATGTTCCTAAATAATAAAATAACGAGTGAGTGATTGTTATTTAACGCCAAATGAGAAATTTTCAGCCTATGGCGAGAACTAGTTACATTCGATGAGATGATAATGATGTCAGCTTTGTACTAGATCAACACGCTGAGTTGGATTTGCAGAGTGCTAGCTCACTGCTAGCTGAAACAACAGCCTGTGGGTAGACATTTCGCTCCACTCTGACACATTATTCTGATTTTGAGCCCACCAGTCTTTGCTCTTACTCCTTAGTGCTGAATGCTTAGAGGAGAAGCAACAAATACCAATTATATAGTCTTTGTTTTGACCCCACCGGGACCTGAACTCAAGATCTACTACACTCGAGGCGAGCACGCTAACCATTAAACCACCGATTTAGCTTAAAATCACAACTATGTCTAAAATATTCATAAACACCGGTATTATGTCAGAGGCGTAGGAACGGACCGGAAATTTGTGTTAGAGGGGTTTTGCAAGCTTTACGAGTGAACTGGACATTGAGATCAAGCTTTGAAAGTGGACCGGCAAGTGGGGGACAGGCTTTTGAATATTTTTCTATAGTCTTTTTAGGCTAGTCATTGATCGAACACTGCCACAAACAATCAAACATATAACTTACCCCTTTATGGTTTACACCAAATCTCATTGGCTTCTTAATCTTTTCTGGCAAATAAGGAAATAATATGTCAAACAATGGACATATTAATTTTGGGTCGATTTCGCTGGGCCGCGTTGGACCTGAAAATATCAAAGTTCCCTATCATTATGTATTTAAATCTATTTTTCACAAGGATAACCTTGCAATGCACATGAAAAGATAAATGGTACTTTTTTTTTAACATAAACTATAAAAAATCAATATTAATCTGAAATTGTTGAATAAACCAATAAGTAGGTGACTTGAAAGATCTTTTTAAAGTTAAACAAGGTTTAGGTTTTAGGTTTATTGTGTTTAACACCACTTTCAACACTATTTCAGATATATAGTGGCGGTCAGTTTTATACATGTAGGTGGAGGAAATCGGAGAAAACCACCGATATGTCGTAAGTCACTGACAAACTTTATCACATAATGTTGTATCGAGTACATCTCTCCTGTGCATGATTTGGGGTTCGTAGGAATATAGTCAGAATAACACAATTAGTTACCATTATAATTACAACAATATTGGGCGAAAAATAGGTTTTCCTAGAGATTTGTTACTCGACTTTATACTAATCCATAACATAATAAACATGTAATAAATTACTCATTATAATGTACACACTTTTCAAATTTAAGCTCATTGCAAAAAAAGAACCAAAAATGTAAACGTTTACCACAGATGATGATGGATGCCAGATATATATTCCAATTATATTTTGTGATTCCAACATAAAATAATTTAGAAAAATGAATTATAATGTGTTACCTGTTATCAAGCTAACTATCAGTCCGACAGCAGTGACTGTCACTACTGCAGTAGCACTATACCACATATAAGACAACGAATAGAGCCTTTGTAAAGGATTGCTGAAATAAAGTATATAACATACAAGAATGCTAGTAAAACGTAGCTGAAATAAAGTATATAATATACAAGAATGCTAGTAAAACGTAGCTGAAATAAAGTATATAACACACAAGAATACTAGTAAAACGTAGCTGAAATAAAGTATATAACATACAAGAATACTAGTAAAACGTAGCTGAAATAAAGTATATAACATACAACAATGCTAGTAAAACGTAGCTGAAATAAAGTATATAATATACAAGAATACTAGTAAAACGTAGCTGAAATAAAGTATATAACATACAAGAATACTAGTAAATTGTAGCTAAAATAAAGTATATAACATACAAGAATGCTAGTAAAACGTAGCTGAAATAAAGTATATAACATACAAGAATACTAGTAAAACGTAGCTGAAATAAAGTATATAACATACAAGAATACTAGTAAATTGTAGCTAATTTAAGTATATAACATACAAGAATGCTAGTAAAACGTAGCTGAAATAAAGTATATAACATACAAGAATACTAGTAAAACGTAGCTGAAATAAAGTATATAACATACAAGAATGCTAGTAAAACGTAGCTGAAATAAAGTATATAACATACAAGAATACTAGTAAAACGTAGCTGAAACAAAGTATATAAAATACAAGAATGCTAGTAAAACGTAGCTGATATATAGTATATAATATACAAGAATGCTAGTAAAACGTAGCAGAAATAAAGTATGTAATATACAAGAATGCTAGTAAAACGTAGTTGAAATAAAGTATATAACACACAAGAATACTAGTAAAACGTAGCTGAAATAAAGTATATAACATACAAGAATACTAGTAAGACGTAGCTGAAATAAAGTATATAACATACAAGAATGCTAGTAAAACGTAGCTGAAATATAGTATATAATATACAAGAATGCTAGTAAAACGTAGTTGAAATAAAGTATATAACATACAAGAATGCTAGTAAAACGTAGTTGAAATAAAGTATATAACATGCAAGAATGCTAGGGAAACGTAGATATCTAATTTAGTACATAGAACGCGTTTCTGGAATAATATTGATCTTTGCTCAAAATCAAAATATTGGAAAGCAAAACAATTTTAAAGTATTTGGGAGCAATAAAAGAACCTTAGTTTTGATAATAATTATATTATTTAAGAACTAAATTTCAATAATAAATATATACAATGTATAATAACCCATATCAGCGCCGAAAGGCTGACTACTGGGCGGATGATACCACCGGGGACTAATAGTCCGCCCAACAAGAGGTATCGACCCAGTGACAGTAATAAAAACGTAGATACATGTATATAATTTAGTGAGCACGACGCGTTTTTGGAATAACCTTCATAAGGTACAATCAAAGCCAAAATAGTGGAAAGCCAAATAATGTAAAAGTCTGGGAGCAATAAAACTAAATCTAACAGGATAGAAACAAGACAATCAAAGAGCCTAACAGGATAGAAACAAGACAATCAGAGCCTAACAGGATAGAAACAAGACAATCAAAGATCCTAACAGGATAGAAACAAGACAATCAGAGCCTAACAGGATAGAAACAAGACAATCAGAGCCTAACAGGATAGAAACAAGACAATCAAAGAGCCTAACAGGATAGAAACAAGACAATTAAAGAGCCTAACAGGATAGAAACAAGACAATCAAAGAGCCTAACAGGATAGAAACAAGACAATCAGAGCCTAACAGGATAGAAACAAGACAATCAAAGAGCCTAACAGGATAGAAACAAGACAATCAAAGAGCCTAACAGGATAGAAACAAGACAATCAAAGAGCCTAACAGGATAGAAACAAGACAATCAAAGAGCCTAACAGGATAGAAACAAGACAATCAAAGAGCCTAACAGGATAGGAGCAAGACAATCAAAACCCCCGTATTTTACCTGTCATCCGTTCTAACACTTATTTGCTACATGAACCGCATCGGTGGCGTCATTGTTAGCGTGCTCGCCCAGAGTGCGGTAGATCGTGGGTTCGAGCCCCGGTCGGGTCAAACCAAAGACTATACAATTGGTATTTGTTGCTTCTCCGCTAAGCACGCAGTATTAAGGAGAAAGAGCATAGACTGGTTGGCTTGGAATCAGGATAATGTGTCCAAGTGGAGCGACATGTCGACCCGCGGACTGTTGTGATTTTTCTATTCTGACATTTCAATGAGCTAGCACTATAAAAAATCCAACTAAGCGTGTTGATCTAGTACAAAGCGGACCTCATCATCATCTTATTGTAAATTAACTTGTTCTCGTCATGATATAGATGAAAAATTGCTGAATTGGCGTTAAACAACAATCACTCACTCACTCACTATTTGCGACATGACTGTCAGACTCACCTGTCGTCGGTTGTAACATCTGCTACTGTGGTATCGACAACTGAAGTGTTGTACATCATCGTGGTTGTTGTCAGAGTACTATTACCCAGGGTAAGATTCCAGTTACAATTTGTTGTAAATACTGGCGATTTTGGACTAACTGGTTTATATATCTGAGCTCCAACTCCAATCCAAAACATGAATACAAGGCCACTAAATAGTCCTGCATAGGCCCCCTGTAAGAAAATATATTTGGTTGGCGTTTCATATTTATAAAATGATACGAACTCCCTTTTCCTTTATATGTGGTGATCACGTGTTTCAAGATGCTTTGTACTTAATGTACGCACATTAGGACTATTTATAGTATGAACCTCAACCAATTCATTTTTCATTTTGAATGGAATTTTGAAAAATGGGGGATGATAATGATAGATCCGCCTCGTGCATACACTTCTATTTATACATTTCCAATAAGGGACAGTTGCATTTGATGCTTTTTGATAAAGGTGATTTCTTCGATTTTCCAATACCACATTTTCTTTTCCTGCAGTTCTGTATCCAAGTTGATATGCTGTTTCAGAACTTGTTCGTCACATAATGATTTTAAACATGGGACCACTCTTCTCCTAAAATTGCTTTAATAATCTGACCAGAAACCAAAACTTACGTCATTGTTTCATGGATCCTATGGTCAACATCTTTAACTAATTTTACCACATGATAGTTCCGTGTCTACATATAATGTAGACATGAGCCCTATATAAATGTTTGCTTCACCGGCATTAGGAATAAGGGCATCAGTACATGTGCCATGTATAAGACAGCAGATGTTTCGGAACATTTTCTCACTCCCTGTTTTCTATTTCTACCAAATAATGACCTACTTCAACAGTTTGAATATTATGTCATTGAATTGCGATGCGAAAAAGGAAGAAGAAAAGGGGAAAAAAAGTACAATAAGCAAATAAGCTTAAAAATATGTACAAAACAGGGAGTGAATTTAAGGATAAAATGTGGTAATGGCAGTCCTGAATGACTCGACTGTTAAGGATGAGATGTGGTAATGGCAGTCCTGAATGACTCGACTGTTAAGGATGAGATGTGGTAATGGCAGTCCTGAATGACTCGACTGAGTCACTAAGCACTGTTGTCTGAGGTAGGCGGTTCCAGTCTACAATGGTTCGAGGGAAAAATGAAGCCTTTCTCTGTTGTGTTCTACATAGTAGAACCTGATAAGACTGAGAGTGCATGTTTTGTGTAAGTTCACATTGTTCTAGCTTTTTCTCTTAAGTTCGCATTGTTCTAGCTTTTTCTCTTAAGTTCGCATTGTCCTAGTTTTTTCTCTTAAGTTTGCATTGTTCTAGCTTTTTCTCTTAAGTTCACATTGACCTAGCTTTTTCTCTTAAGTTTGCATTGTCCTAGCTTTCTCTCTTAAGTTCGCATTGTCCTAGCTTTTTCTCTTAAGTTCACATTGTTCTAGCTTTTTCTCTTAAGTTCGCATTGTCCTAGCTTTTTCTCTTAAGTTCGCATTGTCCTAGCTTTTCCTCTTAAGTTCACATTGTTCTAGCTTTTTCTCTTAAGTTCGCATTGTCCTAGCTTTTTCTCTTACGTTCACATTGTCCTAGCTTTTTCTCTTAAGTTTGCATTGTCCTAGCTTTCTCTCTTAAGTTCGCATTGTCCTAGCTTTTTCTCTTAAGTTCGCATTGTTCTAGCTTTTTCTCTTAAGTTCACATTGTTCTAGCTTTTTCTCTTAAGTTCGCATTGTCCTAGCTTTTTCTCTTAAGTTCGCATTGTCCTAGCTTTTTCTCTTAAGTTCACATTGTCCTAGCTTTTTCTCTTAAGTTCACATTGTCCTAGCTTTTTCTCTTAAGTTCACATTGTCCTAGCTTTTTCTCTTAAGTTCGCATTGTTCTAGCTTTTTCTCTTAAGTTCACATTGTCCTAGCTTTTTCTCTTAAGTTCGCATTGTTCTAGCTTTTTCTCTTAAGTTCACATTGTTCTAGCTTTTTCTCTTAAGTTCGCATTGTTCTAGCGTTTTCTCTTAAGTTCGCATTGTTCTAGCTTTTTCTCTTAAGTTCGCATTGTTCTAGCTTAAGTTGTTTTCTTATTTTATGTTTGTACTGTTATTGTTTATGTACCAGGATCGTCGCTCCACTTGACATCTTTTTCATAAGATTAAGTTCTTCTTGTGTTAGCGTGCTATGAAAAGCGTAATTTACATGCAATGCATAGCTCAAATTGGTTTTCTCTGGGGCGATTTCGTATCCAGTTAAAAGTGTAATACTTACCCATTTATTGGACCAAGGAAAAATCATTCCGAGGATAAATAGTCCAAGTAATGGTCCACCAATCATTCCAAATAAGGAAAGAGCTGCCTGTAAAACAAACCATTCGATTTAGACTATGATATATCCATAGTCAGTAAATGAGAGAGTGATCTTTACTTAACTACAAGTGAGCAATTTATCGGCTATATCATGACAGGAACAAGTTAATTTACATATGAGATTATAAAGACATAGATATAACGTACTGAATTGGATTTTTTATTATGCGTCATAGCTCAATGAAACAATAGTCTAAATTTAAGACATATTGCTCGAGTTCGACACATTATTCCGACTCCGAATCAAAAAGCATTTGCCCGTAGTGTTTAATAATGCTTGCATAGCATAGAAGCAACACATACCAATTTGTGTTCAACACATATTGTGCTATGGTTTTTTTTGCTTGTCTTCGCCTTGTGTGCTCTATCTTGCCAGTTTCTCTGGATTGTCCATTTTTGATTGCCCCTGTTATTTTCTATCATTATTTTAATAAATACATAAATACACATCTGGTATGCTAAATTAATGCATAGTATAGGTATCTCGCATGATTAGTCTTATACTAGTATATGAATAAGAAAGTTAGTCTCGAGGTTTATGAAACTTAGCACGTTGGCTAACAGTAGGGATCTAATTGGGGCATAATATAACTTTAACCCAAACACTATAACTCTAAAACACAAACCTGTAAAACGCCGCCTAAAAGTGATGCTACATACGTCAAGCCTAGACAAACTATCCCAAACACAAACACTGAAATATATATAAAAAGCCACGCATGTCAACATCGCAAAAGGAACCAGTTTTATTAAAATCTTCAATATATTTTTGGGAAATCATTGCCCATATTTTTGTTTTCTTATGTAGTGTTTTGTAGATTACTGTTTGCCCTTTTGTCTTTTTTCTTTTGGCCATTGTATTGTCTGTCCTTCGATTTAGGGCTTCTGATTACCCCTTTGTTATCTTTTGGCCATTGTATTGTCTGTCCTTCGATTTAGGGCTTCTGATTACCCCTTTGTTATCTTTTGGCCATTGTATTGTCTGTCCTTCGATTTAGGGCTTCTGATTACCCCTTTGTTATCTTTTGGCCATTGTATTGTCTGTCCTTCGATTTAGGGCTTCTGATTACCCCTTTGTTATATTTTGGCCATTGCATTGTCTGTCCTTCGATTTAGGGCTTTTGATTACCCCTTTGTTATCTTTTGGTCATTGTATTGCCTGTCCTTCGATTTAGGGCTTCTGATTACCCCTTTGTTATCTTTTGGCCATTGTATTGTCTGTCCTCCTTACGGCTTCTGATTACCCCTTTGTTATCTTTTGGTCATTGTATTGCCTGTCCTTCGATTTAGGGCTTCTGATTACCCCTTTGTTATCTTTTGGTCATTGTATCGCCTGTCCTCCTTACGGCTTCTGATTACCCCTTTGTTATCTTTTGGTCATTGTATTGCCTGTCCTCCTTACGGCTTCTGATTACCCCTTTGTTATCTTTTGGTCATTGTATCGCCTGTCCTCCTTACGGCTTCTGATTACCCCTTTGTTATCTTTTGGCCATTGTATTGCCTGTCCTCCTTACTGCTTCTGATTACCCCTTTGTTATCTTTTAGTCATTGTATTGTCTGTCTTCCTTACGGCTTATGATTACCCCTTTGTTATCTTTTGGTCATTGTATTGCCTGTCCTTCGATTTAGGGCTTCTGATTACCCCTTTGTTATCTTTTGGCCATTGTATTGCCTGTCCTCCTTACTGCTTCTGATTACCCCTTTGTTATATTTTGGCCATTGTATTGTCTGTCCTTCGATTTAGGGCTTTTGATTACCCCTTTGTTGTCTTAGATTTAGGGCTTTTGATTACCCCTTTGTTATCTTAGATTTAGGGCCTTTGAACCCCTTTGTTATCTTCAAGCATTTCTAACAAGAAATAGAGATGTCGATGGGTTAAAATTGAATGATCATTTTCCATTTTGAATTATTGAAGGACAGTTTACCATAGTTATTAAATTAATAATCCAGCCAGTTTTATTTTAAATCAACATTTGTACCAAGCCAGGTATATAACTAGTCCAGTTATTTTGGTAAGCTTTGATTTTATTTTTGATTTTTCTGATTATATCATATATTCTATTTTATTTTTTATTTTATCTTTACGGTTTGTTATCTTTATCTTCAAAATATAATTCATATCTCAGTGGAATTATATAAATAAAACAGCAAATGATTTTTTATTAATAGTGCTTAATTTCCAATGTCATTTTTATAATGGCATGTCCTTTAATTGATATCAAAAACTTATAATTCAAATACTTATGCATGATGCTTGATATTGCGGTCCTAGTTTTATGTAGGATAGCTGTTGGTGTTTCTCCTTTTTATTAGTTTTGGAGAATGTCAGAAGTTCTTTTTAATGATATATATTACTGTTTTCTCATGATAATCACTATATACACATGTCAAATACGTAAAGGAAATAAATGTTCATTGCTTAACGTTTTTAACTGAAAACTACAAAATATTAAATTAACGTTCATTCTTGAAACTTTACACGAAGTAATAGTAACATACAATATCAAAATATGGATGTTTTTTTTAATTCAACACTTATGTCTGCACTGCTTTCTCCGGGTCTTAATTTCGTCAAATTGTATACTTGATTCTCTAACTCAAATGTGATAGCCATGCATCTCTGTAATATGTTTAGTTCAAAGAAACATCACAGGTCATCGACCAAGTTAGACATTTTTTTTTTTATCAAAATTTAATATAATATTTTAATATTATTATTAAATTTTGATATTTCGATGTCATTTTTGAACATTTTTATTGAAGTGCCTGTACCAAGCCAGTTTAATTGAACTGGGTATGTTAGGGGTATGCATTTTGCCTCTTTCTACAGTTTTTCGCTTGAATTTTTGAAATATTCCGACAGTGCCGTATTATTTGTCTATCATTTTATCACATTTCAATTTTAAATCAGGATATTTATGGTTTTCTAATTATACATAAAAACACAGACATATCTAAACATACCCAGGATTTTTGAAACCATTGTTGCCTTCTTTTCGGAAATATCTGGTGCTATGTAACTTTTGATGACGTCTTGTAATACAACCGCTGACAATGAATTCAAACCAGATGACACAGTACTACATGAATAAAGAAACGTTTTATGTACGTATTTCATATCATTTATGACAACATGTTTGTGTGGTTAAATGTAGATTGATTTGTGTGCTGTCTATATTAGAGGAAATGATATAGTTAGCATACAAACAGCAGTGATACTCGTTTTGCATATTGCAATCTTGTTAATCATTACTGGTGGTATGTATTGAAATTTCCTTAAGATGATAAATGAAAAGAAGATTTCAAATAGTAAACTGTTCTGCTGCGAAAAACTTTTAAGTTTATTGATATATTACCTATATTAATAAAGTTTTCCGTTGCCAAATGTTTCAAATATAAAGCAAATCTTACCTTAAAGCTCCACTAAATAAAGAAGCTACGAAAAGTCCAGGAAATCCACTGATATTACCCAATACATCCATAACAAACAGTGGTAGCAACTAGAAACAAAGACATCTTACAAAATTAGTGTTAACACATAAATAACAAACAGTGGTAATAACTGACGACAAAGAAAGATTAGAACGTTTCATTATAATTACCATTTAGTTTATTTATATAAGAGGTACCAGACACAACAGCTCGTCGTGACTGTCACTAGTGGAGCAAGGACTTTCAACTTTTCTGGAGCACCTGGGTTCACTCCCTGTTTTAAGTGGGTTCCTGTTGCTCGATCTTTAGTTTACTATAGTGTTTTGTAAGTCATTGTTTGTCCCTTTGTCCTTTTACTTTAGGCCATTGTATCGTCTGTCCTTCGATGTACGGCTTCTGATTGCCACTTTGTGCTGTTACTTTAGGCCATTGTATTGTCTGTCCTTCGATGTATGGCTTCTGATTGCCCCTTTGTCCTGTTACTTTAGGTCATTGTATTGTCTGTCCTTCGATGTACGGCTTCTGATTGCCCCTTTGTACTGTTACTTTAGGTAATTGTATTGTCTGTCCTTCGATGTACGGCTTCTGATTGCCCCTTTGTCCTGTTACTTTAGGCCATTGTATTGTCTGTCCTTCGATGTACGGCTTCTGATTGCCCCTTTGTC
Source organism: Bathymodiolus brooksi (assembly GCA_963680875.1). Lineage (NCBI taxonomy): Eukaryota > Metazoa > Mollusca > Bivalvia > Mytilida > Modiolidae > Bathymodiolus > Bathymodiolus brooksi. Next base: position 61,869,094 of record OY804579.1, read on the forward strand.
CTGTTACTTTAGGCCACTGTATTGTCTGTCCTTCGATGTACGGCTTCTGATTGCCCCTTCGATATCTTCAATCTTTTCTCAGATTAAGACCATCTATAAAAGAGTTATTCTTGACATTTGATTCCATACACAATATCTCCTATTTTTGCTATTTTCTTTTTAAATTTAATTTAGTAAAGTAAATTTGAATGACAATTGGAAATCTCTATCACAATAAAGTATAGTTTACGTATCTTTATATAATATACCATAAGCAATAGACGGCGATATATAAGTCATTTATTACAGTATATAAATCTTACTTGGTCAGATGATTTGATCAGGCCAAACTTGAAAGGATCACAGTAACTGTATAATCCATACACAACAATACCAATCAAACAACACAGGTACAGAATAGCACATAATCCTGGAAAGTTCAGCCACATTGCTCTGAAATTGTATGTCATTATTGTTATCTTATATATTTTAGCTGTCAGAAGTGTTGTGGCATGCTATTTAAGTTATGCAATAGTAGATAGTAAATGCGCATGCTTTATATGGTAGCCAATAAAATATTTGAAAGAGCAGGTCAATCTCAAAAACATAATTATAAGAATGAAATTAATTGAAGTTAAAAACAAACTCCTTTTTACTGACATTTTTAAAATTGTGATGTTCTATTCTTTCTCACAAAAACAATTAGAAACAAAAGTGATTTATTATAGATTATGTTGTCCATTTTATTTTTAAGTGAGTGATTGATTGTTGTTTAACGGCAAGTGAGCAATTATTCAGCTATATCATGGCGTTAACAAGTTACACCCGATGAGATGAGGTCTGTTTTGTACTATATCAACATGCTTATATATGTTTAGTGCTACACGGGTAGACATGTCGCTTCACTAGGACACATTATCCCGACTCCGATCCAGCCAGTGCTTAGATAAGAAGCTGTAAATACCACTTTTATAGTCTTTGATGTGACTTGAAGACCGGGGTTCGAACACACCATTACACGGACAATGTCGTCCATTTTATTCATTTAAAAGAGTTCAGATCCCCTTTACTTGCATCTTCTGTATTTTCATAATACTCACATCTGAGCCTTCTTCAATGTAGGACAAGTACAACACCTCTGAACCTGTGCTTGATTTACACCATATATAGCAACCCAAGTAAATGTTCCACCAATGACCAGTGACCATGCACTATGTCGAGTAACAGGATCAAAGCTAAAACTGTTCAAATAAAACATTTAGAAAACATTTAGGAGTGTACATACATTAAATGGAATCTTTTAGCACGGTCATACACGAAGCTTGGTATTTTTCTCAAATGTGGAAAGCACTTGCATGACTATATCATTTCACTATGAGGGGAGACTTGGACTCATACAACTAGTTTAACCACGCCCTTTTTATTGAAGTGCTTGTACCAAGCCAGGAAAGTGAGCTGTCATGTATATATGTGTCCTAGGGGTATCGATTATGCCTCTTACTATGATTTTTCTATTAGATTTTGAAACTCTTCTGACAGTGTGATATTTTTGTTTTTCTATTAGATTTTGAAACTCTTCTGACAGTGTGGTATTTTTGTTTTTCTATTAGATTTTGAAACTCTTCTGACAGTGTGGTCTTTTTGTTTTTCTATTAGATTTTGAAACTCTTCTGACAGTGTGGTATTTTTCTATTAGATTTTGAAACTCTTCTGACAGTGTGGTATTTTTCTATTAGATTTTGAAACTCTTCTGACAGTGTGGTATTTTTGTTTTTCTATTAGATTTTGAAACTCTTCTGACAGTGTGGTCTTTTTGTTTTTCTATTAGATTTTGAAACTCTTCTGACAGTGTGGTATTTTTCTATTAGATTTTGAAACTCTTCTGACAGTGTGGTATTTTTCTATTAGATTTTGAAACTCTTCTGACAGTGTGGTATTTTTGTTTTTCTATTAGATTTTGAAACTCTTCTGACAGTGTGGTCTTTTTGTTTTTCTATTAGATTTTGAAACTCTTCTGACAGTGTGGTATTTTTGTTTTTCTATTAGATTTTGAAACTCTTCTGACAGTGTGGTATTTTTCTATTAGATTTTGAAACTCTTCTGACAGTGTGGTATTTTTGTTTTTCTATTAGATTTTGAAACTCTTCTGACAGTGTGATATTTTTCTATTAGATTTTGAAACTCTTCTGACAGTGTGGTATTTTGTGTTTTTCTATTAGATTTTGAAACTCTTCTGACAGTGTGGTATTTTTGTTTTTCTATTAGATTTTGAAACTCTTCTGACAGTGTGGTATTTTTGTTTTTCTATTAGATTTTGAAACTCTTCTGACAGTGTGGTATTTTTGTTTTTCTATTAGATTTTGAAACTCTTCTGACAGTGTGGTATTTTTCTATTAGATTTTGAAACTCTTCTGACAGTGTGGTATTTTTGTTTTTCATTATGTTTCTATATAGATTCTCCTTCAGTTGCCCGTGGGTTACAATATTTCTTCACTCGAGAGAGTTAAATTTAAAATTTTAACCACAAGCCGTCAGGCGAGTTGCAAAAATTGTTAATTTAACTCTCGAGAGTGGAGAAATATTGTAACCCACATGGGCAACTGAAGGAGAATTTCTTTCTCCCATTATTTAACACGGAACTTTATTTCAAAATCCTTTGGCGGACCGATTTGACAACATTCGGGGAAAGGCACGAGACATTTTAATCCTCTAGAGGATTACAGATTTTTCCACCACTGGTTCAGCGGTGTTAAAACGCCGTAATAATGGGAGAAAGTTCAATAACCTACGTTATATACCTAAAAGTATATATTCCCGTGTGACAATAAGTCGGCCAGTCATTAGATAATGTTTGATTATTTTTTTCATGTTTGAAAAGTAAACATTTTTTCTTTTTAATTATGTTTCTCATCTATTCTTGCTCACATGTGTAAAGTTCCACGGAAAAAAGATCGATAATAATGACACACTGACCCATATTTGTTTACTACCCTTTTCCCAAATGGCCGGTCAGTGGTAAATAAATCATGTGATTTTGTCATAGGCCAACCAATCTTAAAAAGTAAACCAGATTTAGAAAGTATAGTATTTCAGCTTTTCCTGTGTAATTGTTTTGTCTGAAAAATTTCAAAAGATGTTTTTTTTAAATAGTTTGAAATTAGAATATTAAAAATTAATTATTTGATGCAAACATATATAATCCAGTGAATTTGGTGTTGTTTTTGTTAATGCAATATATTAGACTGACTACATACTGCCATATTTTTGTAAAACAATTAATGACTGATTTCTTTTTATTTCAATCACATTTAAAATTAATTATTTGATGCAAACATTGAACTTGCTTACCCATATAATAAAATATAAAATCCAGTGAATTTGGTGTTGTTTTTGTTAATGCAATATATTAGACTGACTACATACTGCCATATTTTTGTAAAACAATTAATGACTGATCTCTTTTTATTTCAATCACATTTATTATCACAGAGTGATAACAATACAGTTTTGTTGATGCTATTTGTAATAATGACAGGTTCCCCCCCCCCATGTTGTGACTAACGGAGAGCACTTGTATGTATTTTCCCGGTAAAATCAGCCATTTTCTAGAAAATGATGAAATCTGAATGATCAACAAGCATAATAATCAGGAAAAAAAGACATTCGTAAAAAGGATCTTTTTTACTTGCATGGAATTTATTCAATTCAATCTTATCTGTTTTAATCTCATCTTGTAATTTTGAAGTTTAAAAGAATTCCCTCTGTGTTTATGTACGCTATGAATATACAGAATGACGTCATCGGTCTCGTGCTACGCGAGAATTGTAAATCAAAACAAGTGTCACGAAACACATCTTAAGAAACACAGTTGGACCAACTCCCTTAATTTGTCCTTCAGCTTAGAGTGAGGAATAGTCGTGTAAAGGGTAGAGAAGTCAAATGTTTTAATGCTATTGCAGGAGGAGAGGGACCTAGATTGTATGTACTCTAACAGATCTTTCGAGTTCTTCAGAATCCACATCTGATTCACACCACCTCTCGAGTAGCTAGTGTCACAGTAGCTCTGAAGCCCGGTTTTGACCGCCGATAGAATACATGTTAATAATTTGGAAAGAGGTTTCAAGGAGCATTTGGCAGATCCAGCAATATAGCGTTGCTTGAAAGGACACTTGTGTAATTTAGGAATCCAGTAGAGTGATGGTAGATCCAGTTCTTCATCTTTGGTTGAAATTCCAAAGGAACATAAAACAAACCAATGATTGTCCAGGATTTCCTCTCTCGTAAGTGTCGTCGGGGTATATGTAGGGTTGCCAAGTGAATTATCAATACCTAATTCCTTTATCAAGCAGTCTATGTAATGTAATTTACACACAAAAACAATATTGTTAGGGGCCTTGTCGGCGGAGACAATTACATATTTGTCATGAAGGTGAGACAGGTGTTTAGCTACAGATTGATGTAGAGCGAGTGCTCATAGACCCAATGAGTTTTTTAATTCTAATCTGTATTAGCGACCTCACACTCTTCATTCATTCGGAAAGAGTATCCAAGTCCTCCTTTTCACGTTTTTCCCATTGTCTGGCATAATCCTCGACGGAATCCATAAGTATTTTAAAGTTGTGTCTCCAGTTTATGGATTTAAGCTCACGATATTTCGGCCCTCTGGCGAACACCTCTCGTTCTCGTAGAGAGGTGTTATTGATAATGTTAAGGTCACCAGTTATAACATGACCAGTCGGATTATATATGAATGGGAAACTTGCACAGGTGCAGTCAGGAGTCTTATATTTGAAATCGTCAATATTGATATCACGCAACACATGTTTGTAATTAAACATTTTTGACGCTATTGGTCTGGTATAAACGTACGAAATTATAGGCACAGACTGATCCTTAAAATATGGTGGAATTTTAGATTTGACGGATTTGTGATGAAGGATATTGCCTAAGTTAATGCCATCAAGACCTTTGTTGGCAAACGACAGTTTCAGAAAGGAACGTTTGTCTATTTCATCTTTCTTAATACCAACAGGTTTAAAAAGTCTGTGACCAGCAATATCCAAGACGATTGCTGTAAGTTTATATTCATTTGAATTCGGATTTGTAACATTGTTTACCAAACATGAGTTGTACAAGGCATGTAGTTTTGAAAGTGGCAGTAAAAATAGTTTCGAGCGAATGTGATGCATACCCAACGGTTTCTGCATAAATGGTAGAAGGACATTTAGTGAAACATCATGAAATATAGGGGGTGTATAATGACGATGACCATGGCTTCGCTTACGCCGAGGGGCGGAGTTGAAAATATCCATCACATTCACCGATCTACAGGTAGGGCTAGATAGGATGCCTATGCCATCAACTTTGTCATTACAACCATAGGGTGTTACAGTCCCTAATTCTCGTATCCAGTAGTGTTCCCTTTGTCTACGGAGAGGTGTTGCTAGGTTTGGATTGTTAGTCCTATGGTATATTTTTTCGATGATACGAACTCGCATTGAAAGGAACGAATGATCAGGTTGATTAAAATGCTGGTAAACAATATCATTAACATTGTTAATGATACCGGATCGATGACCGCATATCCTTTTGTGTAGTTTATCTTTCGTTTCACCAACATGTACCAATCCGCAAATGTTACACTCTAATCCGTAGACCACATTAGCTGATTTACATTTAAGATCATCGTAGTTCTTTGTAAAGTAATTTTTATTAGTTAAGTTGCTGGTGAAATTAATATAATGTTTGATTCTACATATTACACCTCCTCCTTTATGGGGGAGATCTTGTTCAATTTAATGTTGACCTATATTGCATTCTTTTCAACATTTTTTGGGATGCAGTGGGGTATATAAAAGTTTGGTGGATAGCATGTTTTGTTTTAATTTGGAGAAAAAGAGCTGTTATACTTGTATTGACGGTTTATTATTTTGCTACATATTATTAACCACTAATTGTACTATCATCCTATTGCTTTAGCAGTGTCCACTGTTCTGGTGTGGTTTAAATCTACTAATATCACCACTACATAGAAGACGAGGTACATGTCTTAAAACACCTATTGGAACAATAGAGCGAACAAAATACACGTAAACTGCTACATGTCGACAACGATATCTACGTCTTGTCCATGATGACAATACAGGTAGTGCTCTAAAATATAGTGTACGATGTTGCATTTATTTGACGACCTATGATTGGATAAAATCATTCCTAAAAATAACGATAGAAAGGAGAGCCATATATGGAAATCTAGAGAATAAGATTAATATGCTTTACCTGGCGAGGAGAAAATTCCATTCATAAAAATAACGCGCAGTAACGAAATGATGCAGACGGAAAATTACAGAAGGTCAGTGGGCGGTGCTTAATTTTGTGTAGTGACCATTATGTCTTTAGCCTTATAATTCCATTCATAAAAATAACGATGCAGACGATAGATAAACTTGCAGGTGTTTGACCAGGCTCTCTATATATATGTGTGTATTTTGATTTAGCATTATTAAACACAACTGCAAGAAAGATGATGATTTATATTTTCTTCTAAAATAACGTGCAGTTACGAAACGATGGAGACGGAAAATTACAGAAGGTCAGTGGGCGGTGCTTAATTTTGTGTATTGACCATTACGTCTTTAGCCTTAGAACTTCCAAGAAAGTCTATCAAACATAGTTCGTGGAAAAAACTTAGTTACTGTTTCAAGTTATAGATCAGCAACATTGTACAAAAATGTTATAAGCTCCCGTGACCGACTATGGTTATTTAGACAGTAAGTAAATAGTTGAAGGGTTCGCGCTGGGGCGCTCACCCTTCAACGATTTACTGACCGTCTAAATAACGATAGACGGTCACTAGGGAGCTTATAACTTATAATGTTGAACTATACCGGGGTATTGATATCTTCAATCGAATTACATTATACCAGAGATTTATTTGACAAAATATTTAATACGTAAACGATGATCTATTTGTGACTATAGTCGGCCGTTCCTAATATTTTAGAAATCTACTCTTTCAATAAAGTTCAGAAACATAGAAATACGTACTCGTCAAATTTAACTCTACCACTATCATAAGCACGTGACCAGGCTTCACTAAAACCACCCACTTCAATGCTTCCTTTTATCAATATAGCTAGCAAACCAGCAAACATAATGATGACTTGGAATGAATCAGTGATAAGTACAGCCTTCATTCCTCCCTAGAAACATAATTATAAAGTAATTAATCAATAACATAATAGATATATTTATCAAATGGGTTAATTGTATTATATCCTAACTGGTATTTATATATAGAAAATAAAAATCAACAAAATTGTTTCCTCCTCAGAAAACAATTTGATTCCATAGTTATTATAAGTGGTGACTATTTAGCACCAGCAATCAGCGGTCTTTTTCCCTTCAGAAAATTAAACGTTATGGTTCGACGGCAATGATGTGCATGTAGATAGAATTCTCCCTAATCAGTTCACTTGAGGTTGTTATTCCCTGTTAAAGTATATAAGTTGTCATTTTTACTACAGCTACATCTGTGTAACTTGAAAATGCCATTGGCCCATCAATCAGGTACACATTATGATCGCTTTGTTGATATTGGTAGAATTGCTGACCATCACTGTTTATACTTTCTTTTGTTTTGTTGATATTGGTAGAATTGCTGACCATCACTGTTTAAACTTTCTTTTGTTTTGTTGATATTGGTAGAATTGCTGACCATCACTGTTTATACTTTCTTTTGTTTTGTTGATGTTGTAATTGAAATCAATTGTTTTCCTCTTTCTTGTAATTTTCAGGACATATCATTTCTGCTCTTTCTTAGTCCAATTAGCTATGCTACCTAGGTTTTCTTGTAAGCACCTGCAGTAATCTTTGGTTGATATCGTAATGACTTTCAGAATCCTGCATGAGATATTATTAGACACATTTGATATATCTCCTTTTATAGCAGTTTTAGAATACCTTCTATTGTTATCTTTAACTCTTATATGGTTGGTGTCTTACTGTCACTAGGTTTTCTTGTAAGCACCTGCAGTAATCTTTGGTTGATATCGTAATGACTTTCAGAATCCTGCATGAGATATTATTAGACACATTTGATATATCTCCTTTTATAGCAGTTTTAGAATACCTTCTATTGTTATCTTTAACTCTTATATGGTTGGTGTCTTACTGTCATTTGTTTCTATGAAATTCTGAAGATCTTTTTTTCTAAAAACTAGTTACATTTGTCAGGGGCCAAGGTTTTCGTATTAATTGGTCGTGAACGACAATTTCACAGTATATGTAAATTTGGTTTTAATAAACTTGATATTCCTATGTTTGAGGAACTCGTGAAAATTACTAAATATAGAAATGAGAAAATAGTTTTAGTTTCCACGGAACATCGATCTGATCTTCAAGTTGTGATGCATCTAGGAAGGCAGAAGATCATGTCTTTGTTAAAGCATATATTTATTTAGATTGGATACTTGCATTTTATCGTGTACGTAACTGGTATTGTGTTATTGTATCACAACCCAGTGTGTTTTCCTTTGATCTTTAGTATTTTCTAAATGAAGATAACCATACAGGAGGTGGAGTCAAGATAGCTATTTTTGGGCAAAGTATTTTCTATTTAGCGTGCTCTAACTGTGACCTAATTTTGATAATGATAATAATAATCTTTATTGCAAATAAAACCCTTGCGGGTAAAGCAATACAATACAATACAACATTACAAAACATATATACATGAACAACAGAAAGAAATGTCATATATTCAGCCTAATTTTGATAGAACACAGAAATAAACACATTGTAACTTTTTTTGGACAAATGGTACACACTGTAATTGTTTGACAAGTGATAGACATTTTGGGTGCAAAGTGGTACTAAGTGCAAGCTTTCTTAAATCTGACACTGGAAAAAACTATAAAACAAGCAAAAAGACTGACAAGGTGATCCCCACATATTTTGTTCATGCAGATGACATAAAAACACATGAAAAATTCTTTAACTTTACTAAACAATTTTTTTTATTCAAACAAGACAAATTAGTCTCCGTTTTGACTTGTTCAATGCACATGCACTGTAGGCCTATAGAAAAAAATGGGGTCAGGTCATTATTCCGACAGCCCATTATTCCGACAGCCCATTGCTCCGACGGCCCATTATTCCGACAGCCCATTGCTCCGACAGCCCATTTCTCCGACAGCCCATTATTCCGTCAAAAATGGTCAAAAGTAGTATAATTATCTTAAAACCTGTTGTTTTTCTTCTATACCTAACGGAAGACTGACTTTAATCTTTATACTCATTGGGCGGATTGTTTCTGTATTGAACTAAAGGGTAAATATGGGGTCAAAGTCAAATGTCATAGTGCTATCAGATTCCTTACATCATGACGACATGAGAAATATCAGTACCAATTTCGGATGGTCTAACACTGCTTCATTTTGGATTTAATCATGAAAAGTTTACACCGCCACCGTTACGCGAGACGACACAAAAATTATTGGAGGGGGGGAGGGGGGGGGGGGGGGGTTAATTTCTTGCACTGATATTTACCGAAAAAAAATCTGTCCGGACGAAAATCCCAGCCCCAGATCCCGTCCGTCCATAAAGCTTGTAACCCTTCAAAACCGTCCAAAGTATATATTATTATATTAAACTTTACACAAAGGAGTACACCATATGTAGATGTGCATGAAATAATTATAAAGGTTTGTTCTGACATTAACGGTTGCATTTAGGATACAGAGGGCGGAGGTAACCATTGTGAGTGAGCTAGTCTAGTTTGATCCTGGATCTGGAGAAAAAAAATGCCATTACCGTACATTATGATTAAAACAATAAAAAATTCCCATAAACTCCAGGAGGGGGGCTAAAATTAAATAATAAAGATTCAATTTTAAGCAAAATTCGGTTGTTGTCGGGAGTATCACGTCTAGACTCCCACAATTTGTGACCGGAGAGACACTGCCTTATGCTGTTTAACCGTATTGCGTTTTCTATTACGTTTTAGATACATTGTAAACCGATGAATGCCTCCTTCACATGTACATTTAATGCCCATTAAATGCGCATCGCATGCTCTAAACGCTTCACACCTATGACAAGGAGTTTTCAGTTGGCATAAGTAATAATACTATTTTTTGCATGTAGAGAAAATGTAAATATTTTCACGTTAATAATGGAAATCGCAAACGTTTTGACGTACGTGTGAAGGCATTAACCGTGTTGGATGCGCATTCGATTCGCATCATGAAACGTACGTCGGAACGCAGAATATATGAACGTGTCAGTGGGAGCGGCATAATGCATATGGAAGGCGTTCTATTAGCCGCATATGTTGGTTGCCAATCGTGCTTCAACAGAAGTGATCGATGTATTTATTGACCTGAACAAGGGAACTGTCTACCTATCTTCGGAGCTTTTTCCATTCTTCTGCATGTACATTGTGCTCCCTTTCTCTCCTTTTCTACTATATACGTCCTTCTTCAATTCTCAACTCTCCTCGCTTCCATGCGTATTGCTATCTTTCCACTCCAGGGGTTTCAAAGTGGGCCGGTACCCGGTACTTTTACCCGTCTGAGATCGTGTATAGTACCGGCAGAAATTACTGAACCCCCTAAAATTAGCGATAGTCAAAACCACAAGTACGATAGGCATGTGGAATATTTTTCATAAAAAATTAATGATCACGTCAATTGCTGAATTCTCGCATTCAAATCGAACAACTGCGTCACGACCAAGTTGATGGGATATTCCCTGTTTTAAAAATAACTTTACCTTAGAATCGTAAATAGCGGTTTGCGCATGCGGTAAATAGATATGTTTTCGCCTCAATATCTTTTCATCCTTGTGTAAAACTCGGACCGGAACAAAGCTGACATCATTTCAAAATAAAAAATGACCGATTACAAATTATGTTCAAACACAATTTAGTGTAATCTTCAGTAATATAAGTATGATCATTATGTATTATGAATATATGACTACACAATATTTTGTGCGGTTTTTGTTATCCATTTAAAACCCAGGATCGAATCATTCTGAGGCGTACTGTCTTGTTGCTTAACTCCGTCCATATTGTTTAACTTCCGGTATAAAAAAATAAAAACCTATGGCTAATTTATTTACATATTTTGACGGGGCCCTACTGCAGTTGTTCACAGAAATGAAAGTGTGCTGAAAAACATTTTTAAAAGGGGGTACGAGGAGATAAGGGATAGAAAATTACTAGAAATCTTGAAAAGGGACCGGACATGGCTCAAATACGAATTACATTGTAATGTCAAAACGCCGGCCCCACTTTTTTTCCAAAATAATTTAACTTTTGTGATTCAAATGTTAATAAATGTCTTCCCACGAATCGTTTTTGTTCGAACATTTTTTTTGCACATAAGTCGTGAAAGTAACAATATATATTGTTTTTGTTTAATTATATTTGTATTGATCTATTAAAATTATAAATTTTATTAAAGATTGATGATTGCAAATTAAATTTATATGTTTCATTAATTATGACACTTATATGTCTTGATCCGTGCCAATGGTCTTTGATGAGTTTAATTACTGGTAATAAAGTAAAAAAAAACACACAAGCCAAGGTATTGTGAAAAAGAAAAGGACAAAGCCAACAAAAGAATTTTGAGAAGTTTAAGCTTTGATAACAATGGCTTGGTCAAGCCTAGCTGTGGAACCGTAGCTCTTTATGGTCCTTTTGGGTTTTTTTAAGATATGGCGGACTATCTATGAATAATCTTGGCTGAAGTCTGTAAACTGAAATATTCAATAAAGAAATTGGGGGGGGAAAATCCAGGCATTTATGCATGGTCTTCACTCTTGGTGAAATCTGAACTCTAAAGTTAATGGGATTTTTCTTTCAAAAACACTTAATGTTTTGCAGTCTCTGAAGTACATTTTTTGGTCCACAAAATGCTAGGATAAAAGCTCCTTTTCCTTTCCAGAACATTCTGTCTAGGCCATGGTCCGTCAAGATTAGCCTGACCGACGGACCATCCTGTTGGATACACCTGGTTAAACCATGGATTTGTGGATTGAGTTCTATTTTGCATTGTCGGAAAAATGGGCCGTCGGAGTAATGGGCTGTCGGAGTAATGGGTTGTCGGAGTAATGGGGTGTCGGAGTTATGGGCTGTCGGAATAATGCTACGCACCCAAAAAAATAATGCCCAATTCACGTACGAAACGAAAATGATCAGTTTTGCAATAAAAAAGTGATCATATTTGAGTACCTGAAAAATAGGAAACTAAAAATGAATAAAATATTCGTATGCTTAGGCCACACCAATTTAAGTTTTAGTTCTTTGGATTCGCTCGCTCCACTTTTTCCAGAATGTAAATTTGTTTTTTAAATTGCCTTTTAAATTGTTTTTTAAATTGCACTTCAAAAATGCTGAAAAACCGCCTCAGATTTTCCATTTTCTTTAAAAATAAAATGAAAAACTGTTCGCTCTCTTCTAAAATTTTGTAAAAATCAAGAATTTTTTCAGAAAAAGTTGTGTTATTTTTACCTTCGCCTCTAAAATTTTCAATTTCAATAAAAAAAAATGAAAAAAAAAAGATCGTCCGTCATTATTCGCTGCCATTTAACGTTTTGACAATAACCACGTGTTCTATTTAAGAAATAATTCTCGGATGCCGGGCTCTATGCTTATTTTAACATGGGTAGGCATTATATTTGTCATTATTTTACACCGAGCGAAAGCTATTTAGAGCCCTCTATTGTTTTCAATGCGAAAGTAGCACGCCATGTTAGAATACAAACTTTTCCCCGCGTCACTGACTGCTAGCGTACCGTGACCAAGATCAGTCTTCTCAAAAGTTGGTCAAGTGCGACAGACATCAATCACTTATTTGCTTCCGTTTGATTGGTTATGATACAAAACATTTAGAATACTTTTAATTTCTTGTATGCGCAGATAATATCAGTTTATCAGCACATACACGAAATTAAAAGTACTCTAAATATTACGTAATGTCTAATATGACAGATGGTTTGATAAAACATTCGTTTAAGTCTTAAGTACCAGACAGGTTTTATATTTTCATTTTCCATAATTATAATCCTTATATTATTGTTTTGTGTTATCATTTTTGAACGATATTACATCTCATGCCGTATATAGATAAACATTCCACACCTGTGCTGTTGTATCTTAAGAGTAGACCACAAATTATATCACAAGGAAAACTTATTCAAATGCATTCACAGAATATACTTAAGATATCATACACAAACTTTATCTTCAATTCTAATATTTTTATTCACCTTCCCACTTACACATTTCTATAAAATTATTCCATAATAGAATAGTTCATGTATATGTATATAATAGGTCTTCTAGACAAAATCAAGCTAACGTCTTTTGGAACTGTCGTTAGTTTTCAAGAAGTCCAGAAATATGTAACCTAGGATATTGAAATGGTACATTGTTTCTCCGTTGTGGGATGTAGTACAATTTCACCAAAAAGGGTGTCGGATGGTTGTACGGAACGAAAAAAAATACACTATTCCCCCGTATGAAAAGAAAGAAAATGAGTACTTCTTATTTGGAGAATGTCACTTGTATTGATTGCTCTTAATACAACTTGCAGCAATTCCTTATGAAGCAATAGCGTGTGGTTGTTAATGAACTCTAGAAGATCCAGCCAGTTTCCCACCTTATCCATCGTCTCCGTCTTTTCTTGTGGCAATAAAACATTTACACATAGACCTATCGAAGTGCCATCTTTTACATACACAATTTATTTTTGTAAATTTGTTCTCGTCAAGATGATATTAAACTGATATACGGCTCACTCTATGTATGTAAACAACAATCAATAAATCCAACGATATCAGTGTATTTCTACGTCATAAATCATATTGCACTGTTCTTATTTACATTTCATTTTAAAGTATTTAGCAGTATAATTAATTAGATATTTATGTTTTTATTAGATAATATATTACTATATAACAACTACAACACAAAAGAGGGATTTAACGCACCTGCAAACTTAATGAAAAGAACTAGATCTCGTATACGGAGACTTGCCACATTGTAAACAACATCGTAAGTTGTGTCAGTTTTTATTCCAAATTATATATAACATGCATTGCGGTAGCCTTTATTCCCATATGTAATCCAGCGTTTCACTATTTACAGTCTTATAGGACAGGTACAAAAACACGAAAACGGGTGACTGGCTTGTTTTGTACTGTTCCCTCTAGTTATGTGGTGATCCATTTTGTCTATCAGGATTGTGGCTGTTTTGTACTGTTCCCTCTAGTTATGTGGTGATCCACCTTTGTCTATCAGGATTGTGGCTGTTTTGTACTGTTCCCTCTAGTTATGTGGTGATCCACCTTTGTCTATCAGGATTGTGGCTGTTTTGTACTGTTCCCTCTAGTTATGTGGTGATCCACCTTTGTCTATCAGGATTGTGGCTGTTTTGTACTGTTCCCTCTAGTTATGTGGTGATCCACCTTTGTCTATCAGGATTGTGGCTGTTTTGTACTGTTCCCTCTAGTTATGTGGTGATCCACCTTTGTCTATCAGGATTGTGGCTGTTTTGTACTGTTCCCTCTAGTTATGTGGTGATCCACCTTTGTCTATCAGGATTGTGGCTGTTTTGTACTGTTCCCTCTAGTTATATGGTGATCCACCTTTGTCTATCAGGATTGTGGCTGTTTTGTACTGTTCCCTCTAGTTATGTGGTGATCCACCTTTGTCTATCAGGATTGTGGCTGTTTTGTACTGTTCCCTCTAGTTATGTGGTGATCCACCTTTGTCTATCAGGATTGTGGCTGTTTTGTACTGTTCCCTCTAGTTATGTGGTGATCCACCTTTGTCTATCAGGATTGTGGCTGTTTTGTTCTGTTCCCACTAGTTATTGTACAGAACGATACAATTCGGTCGTCAAGTTAGGCTTACTAATACGTCATATTTGTAATAAGCTTTCTAAAAATAAAAATCGCCATTTCTTAATGCAATAACTTACTATTGATGTATATAATGTACAAACAGCTCCTACAGATATTACTGAACCCCAGAGAGTGAATCCTGTCACTGTAAAAACATAAAAAGCACATCACACATGATTATAAAAATATATAGGTAACCTTAGACGATTTTAGCTACATGTATACTGTTTTGACCCTTTAGTTTACCGGTTCCCAATAGTTTTAAGCTATTTGGCTTTGAGCGTACCTGATGAAGGGTATCCCAGAAACCGTTGTACGTACATTTTATATCTACGTTTTTATAACTACATGAAAAAGTTTACTGACATCCCCGAACTCACAGTATGATTATGTAGATATTTGAATACAATGTATGTTTTCTAATTTAACATCCAACATTTCGCGCTGTGTCTGATTTATATAATATTTGTATATATTTCGCCATTTTTAAAATGGTTGTACCCTTATTGCATGTATTAAACAAACATAAATGCACAACTCGTACGTTATTCTAAGGCTTGTGTCCAGTACATTGCTTTTCTGGACAGAGCTCAGCTGATGACGCAAAGGATACTCAAACAAGACTATGTTGCTCCAAGGTTGTAGTCATCACGATCTATGTGACCGTTGCGAAATATCCATATCTCAGATGGCAATGGTTCCTTTCATTTTACGTAGATTTTGTTCTTTCCTCTTTCACCGACAAGACTTTTACCGGACTTGACTATATGAGTAATACGGCGGTGTATTATAAGAAGTAGGAACTGCTTACATTTCACGAGCACCTGGATTCAACCCCTGGTTTGTTGATTGGTCCATGTTGCTAATGTTTTTAGTTTTCTTGTGTGAGTTTTTTTGTCCTGTGTCTTGTGTGTCCAAAGATGCAACTCTGGAGTGTCCATTCTTGATTCTTCGGTTTTCTCTAATGCTTTTTTATAACACGTCTTTTCTTTCTTTTTTACTATTTCTATGTGTATGATTATTACTGTTTTTCTGTCCTTTTTGTGTTTGTTTACAGTCATAATTTTAATCAATGGTAATTATTCTGCACGAAAGGGTGCATTTAATTGGCAATAAAGAAGTGTTGTATTGTATTGTTTTTCGTGTTTTTAACTTATTTTGCAATCCAATTTTTTGACTTTGAGCGTACCTGGTGAAGGTTATCAACGTTTTAATTATATTTATTCTTACCAGCATTTAAAGCCAGTGAGGGGGCATACAGGACAAGCGCCATATAAAGAAGCTGAAATTAGATACATATACATGTTAATGTGGTAAACGTGACAGTCTATGTTGTCAAGGCTAAAAGTTAAAAGTCTAATAATAAAATGCCAATTTAAATGCTTGTTGCTTTTTTTTTTTTTAGACAAAAATTGATTTAAGAAACTTTATTGTGCTACCCGATGCGATTCAAATACGATAAACCTGTTTGTTCATATTGGTGATTCAGTGTATTTTTCTATAAAAAGATTTCATATTGATTGAACTGAAGTGCATTTAAAACGTACACATGAACTTACCATCTGAACAGCGAATGTCATCGACCCAGCAGTTCTTACACCTTTGCTGAAGCGTTCTTCTAAATACTGTAAGGAAATAAATGATATAATATTTAAATATTTAAAGAAAAACAACAACAGCAGAAATTTAATTCCTCTAACACACCCGACTGAATTCCAATGATCACACACTATAATAGTGAGTCTGGCATAATATATAGATACAGTTTTATAAAAATATCTGATTCTTAATTTATATATTAATAAAGTACGAAATGCACATGTACTTATACTAAGTACTTGTATGGCTCGTTTTGAAAGTGTTTGTCATGCTTTATTCCTTATTAGGTTATATTTATATATACTGAAGCCCAACAGGATTTCCGTATCAGATGATGTTTGTGGTGATTAATAGTAACACGATGGGAGCCACTAGTGAACCAGCAACTGGTCACCCTACCAGAAGACTTGTGGTGATTAATAGTAACACGACGGGAGCCACTAGTGAACCAGGAACTGGTCACCCTACCAGAAAACTTCTGGTGATTAACAGTAACACGACGGGAGCCACTAGTGAACCAGGAAATGATCACCCTACCAGAACACTTGTGGTGATTAATAGTAACACGATGGGAGCCACTAGTGAACCAGGAACTGATCACCCTACCAGAACACTTGTGGTGATTAATAGTAACACGACGGGAGCCACTAGTGAACCAGGAACTGGTCACCCTACCAGAACACTTCTGGTGATTAACAGTAACACGATGGGAGCCACTAGTGAACCAGGAACTGGTCACCCTACCAGAACACTTGTGGTAATTAACAGTAACACGATGGGAGCCACTAGTGAACCAGGAACTGGTCACCCTACCAGAACACTTGTGGTGATTAACAGTAACACGACGGGAGCCACTAGTGAACCAGGAACTGGTCACCCTACCAGAACACTTGTGGTGATTAATAGTAACACGATGGGAGCCACTAGTGAACCAGGAACTGGTCACCCTACCAGAACACTTGTGGTGATTAATAGTAACACGATGGGAGCCACTAGTGAACCAGGAACTGGTCACCCTACCAGAACACTTGTACACTTGTGGTGATTAATAGTAACACGATGGGAGCCACTAGTGAACCAGGAACTGGTCACCCTACCAGAACACTTGTCGTGATTAACTGTAACACGATGGGAACCACTAGTGAACCAGGAACTGGTCACCCTACCAGAACACTTGTGGAGATTAATAGTAACACGATGGGAGCCACTAGTGAACCAGCAACTGGTCACCCTACCAGAAGACTTGTGGTGATTAATAGTAACACGATGGGAGCCACTAGTGAACCAGGAACTGGTCACCCTACCAGAACACTTCTGGTGATTAACAGTAACACGACGGGAGCCACTAGTGAACCAGGAAATGATCACCCTACCAGAACACTTGTGGTGATTAACAGTAACACGATGGGAGCCACTAGTGAACCAGGAACTGGTCACCCTACCAGAACACTTGTGGTGATTAACAGTAACACGACGGGAGCCACTAGTGAACCAGGAACTGGTCACCCTATCAGAACACTTGTGGTGATTAATAGTAACACGATGGGAGCCACTAGTGAACCAGGAACTGGTCACCCTACCAGAACACTTGTGGTAATTAACAGTAACACGATGGGAGCCACTAGTGAACCAGGAACTGGTCACCCTACCAGAACACTTGTGGTGATTAACAGTAACACGACGGGAGCCACTAGTGAACCAGGAACTGGTCACCCTACCAGAACACTTGTGGTGATTAATAGTAACACGATGGGAGCTACTAGTGAACCAGGAACTGGTCACCCTACCAGAACACTTGTGGTGATTAATAGTAACACGATGGGAGCCACTAGTGAACCAGGAACTGGTCACCCTACCAGAACACTTGTACACTTGTGGTGATTAATAGTAACACGATGGGAGCCACTAGTGAACCAGGAACTGGTCACCCTACCAGAACACTTGTCGTGATTAACTGTAACACGATGGGAACCACTAGTGAACAAGGAACTGGTCACCCTACCAGAACACTTGTCGTGATTAACTGTAACACGATGGGAACCACTAGTGAACCAGGAACTGGTCACCCTACCAGAACACTTGTGGAGATTAATAGTAACACGATGGGAGCCACTAGTGAACAGGAACTGGTCACCCTACCAGAACACTTGTGGTGATTAATAGTAACACGATGGGAGCCACTAGTGAACCAGGAACTGGTCACCCTACCAGAACACTTGTGGTGATTAACAGTAACACGATGGGAGCCACTAGTGAACCAGGAACTGGTCACCCTACCAGAACACTTGTGGTGATTAATAGTAACACGATGGGAGCCACTAGTGAACCAGGAACTGGTCACCCTACCAGAACACTTGTGGTGATTAACAGTAACACGATGGGAGCCACTAGTGAACCAGGAACTGGTCACCCTACCAGAACACTTGTGGTGATTAATAGTAACACGACGGGAGCTACTAGTGAACCAGGAACTGATCACCCTACCAGAACACTTGTGGTGATTAATAGTAACACGATGGGAGCCACTAGTGAACCAGGAACTGGTCACCCTACCAGAACACTTGTGGTGATTAACAGTAACACGATGGGAGCCACTAGTTAACCAGGAACTGATCACCCTACCAGAACACTTGTGGTGATTAATAGTAACACGATGGGAGCCACTAGTGAACCAGGAACTGGTCACCCTACCAGAACACTTGTGGTGATTAACAGTAACACGATGGGAGCCACTGGTGAACCAGGAACTGGTCACCCTACAAGAACACTTGTGGTGATTAACAGTAACTCGATGGGAGCCACTAGTGAACCAGGAACTGGTCACCCTACCAGAACACTTGTGGTGATTAATAGTAACACGATGGGAGCCACTGGTGAACCAGGAACTGGTCACCCTACCAGAACACTTGTGGTGATTAACAGTAACACGATGGGAGCCACTAGTGAACCAGGAACTGGTCACCCTACCATAACACTTGGTGGTGATTAATAGTAACACGATGGGAGCCACTAGTGAACAGGAACTGGTCACCCTACCAGAACACTTGTGGTGATTAATAGTAACACGATAGGAGCCACTAGTGAACCTGGAACTGGTCACCCTACCAGAACATTTGTGGTGATTAATAGTAACACGATGGGAGCCACTAGTGAACCAGGAACTGGTCACCCTACCAGAACACTTGTGGTGATTAATAGTAACACGATGGGAGCCACTAGTGAACCAGGAACTGGTCCCCCTACCAGAACACTTGTGGTGATTAATAGTAACACGACGGGAGCCACTAGTGAACCAGGAACTGGTCACCCTACCAGAACACTTGTGGTGATTAATAGTAACACGATGGGAGCCACTAGTGAACCAGGAACTGGTCACCCTACCAGAACACTTGTGGTGATTAATAGTAACACGATGGGAGCCACTAGTGAACCAGGAACTGGTCACCCTACCAGAACACTTGTGGTGATTAACAGTAACACGATGGGAGCCACTAGTGAACCAGGAACTGGTCACCCTACCAGAACACTTGTGGTGATTAATAGTAACACGATGGGAGCCACTAGTGAACCAGGAACTGATCAGCCTACCAGAACACTTCTGGTGATTAACAGTAACACGACGGGAGCCACTAGTGAACCAGGAACTGGTCACCCTACCAGAACACTTGTGGTGATTAACAGTAACACGATGGGAGCCACTAGTGAACCAGGAACTGGTCACCCTACCAGACCACTTGTGGTGATTAATAGTAACACGATGGGAGCCACTAGTGAACCAGGAACTGGTCACCCTACCAGAAAACTTGTGGTGATTAACAGTAACACGATGGGAGCCACTAGTGAACCAGGAACTGGTCACCCTACCAGAACACTTGTGGTGATTAATAGTAACACGACGGGAGCTACTAGTGAACCAGGAACTGATCACCCTACCAGAACACTTGTGGTGATTAATAGTAACACGATGGGAGCCACTAGTGAACCAGGAACTGGTCACCCTACCAGAACACTTGTGGTGATTAACAGTAACACGTTGGGAGCCACTAGTGAACCAGGAACTGATCACCCTACCAGACCACTTGTGGTGATTAATAGTAACACGATGGGAGCCACTAGTGAACCAGGAACTGGTCACCCTACCAGAACACTTGTGATGATTAACAGTAACACGATGGGAGCCACTAGTGAACCAGGAACTGGTCACCCTACCAGAACACTTGTACACTTGTGGTGATTAACAGTAACTCGATGGGAGCCACTAGTGAACCAGGAACTGATCACCCTACCAGAACACTTCTGGTGATTAACAGTAACACGACGGGAGCCACTAGTGAACCAGGAACTGGTCACCCTACCAGAACACTTTTGGTGATTAATAGTAACACGATGGGAGCCACTAGTGAACCAGGAACTGGTCACCCTACCAGAACACTTGTACACTTGTGGTGATTAATAGTAACACGATGGGAGCCACTAGTGAACCAGGAACTGATCACCCTACCAGAACACTTCTGGTTATTAACCGTAACACGACGGGAGCCACTAGTGAACCAGGAACTGGTCACCCTACCAGAACACTTTTGGTGATTAATAGTAACACGACGGGAGCCACTAGTGAACCAGGAACTGGTCACCCTACCAGAACACTTGTGGTGATTAACAGTAACACGATGGGAGCCACTAGTGAACCAGGAACTGGTCACCCTACCAGACCACTTGTGATGATTAATAGTAACACGATGGGAGCCACTAGTGAACCAGGAACTGGTCACCCTACCAGAACACTTCTGGTGATTAACAGTAACACGACGGGAGCTACTAGTGAACCAGGAACTGGTCACCCTACCAGAACACTTGTGGTGATTAATAGTAACACAACGGGAGCCACTAGTGAACCAGGAACTGGTCACCCTACCAGAACACGTGTGGTGATTAACAGTAACACGATGGGAGCCACTAGTGAACCAGGAACTGGTCCCCCTACCAGAACACTTGTGGTGATTAATAGTAACACGATGGGATCCACTAGTGAACCAGGAACTGGTCCCCCTACCAGAACACTTGTGGTGATTAATAGTAACACGATGGGAGCCACTGGTGAACCAGGAACTGGTCACCCTACCAGAACACTTGTGGTGATTAACAGTAACACGATGGGAGCCACTAGTGAACCAGGAACTGGTCACCCTACCATAACACTTGGTGGTGATTAATAGTAACACGATGGGAGCCACTAGTGAACAGGAACTGGTCACCCTACCAGAACACTTGTGGTGATTAATAGTAACACGATAGGAGCCACTAGTGAACCTGGAACTGGTCACCCTACCAGAACACTTGTGGTGATTAATAGTAACACGATGGGAGCCACTAGTGAACCAGGAACTGGTCACCCTACCAGAACACTTGTGGTGATTATATATAGTAACACGATGGGAGCCACTAGTGAACCAGGAACTAGTCCCCCTACCAGAACACTTGTGGTGATTAACAGTAACACGACGGGAGCCACTAGTGAACCAGGAACTGGTCACCCTACCAGAACACTTGTGGTGATTAATAGTAACACGATGGGAGCCACTAGTGAACCAGGAACTGGTCACCCTACCAGAACACTTGTGGTGATTAATAATAACACGACGGGAGCCACTAGTGAACCAGGAACTGGTCACCCTACCAGAACACTTGTGGTGATTAACAGTAACACGATGGGAGCCACTAGTGAACCAGGAACTGGTCACCCTACCAGAACACTTGTGGTGATTAATAGTAACACGATGGGAGCCACTAGTGAACCAGGAACTGATCACCCTACCAGAACACTTCTGGTGATTAACAGTAACACGACGGGAGCCACTAGTGAACCAGGAACTGGTCACCCTACCAGAACACTTTTGGTGATTAATAGTAACACGATGGGAGCCACTAGTGAACCAGGAACTGGTCACCCTACCAGAACACTTGTACACTTGTGGTGATTAATAGTAACACGATGGGAGCCACTAGTGAACCAGGAACTGATCACCCTACCAGAACACTTCTGGTTATTAACCGTAACACGACGGGAGCCACTAGTGAACCAGGAACTGGTCACCCTACCAGAACACTTTTGGTGATTAATAGTAACACGATGGGAGCCACTAGTGAACCAGGAACTGGTCACCCTACCAGAACACTTGTGGTGATTAACAGTAACACGATGGGAGCCACTAGTGAACCAGGAACTGGTCACCCTACCAGACCACTTGTGGTGATTAATAGTAACACGATGGGAGCCACTAGTGAACCAGGAACTGGTCACCCTACCAGAACACTTCTGGTGATTAACAGTAACACGACGGGAGCCACTAGTGAACCAGGAACTGGTCACCCTACCAGAACACTTGTGGTGATTAATAGTAACACAACGGGAGCCACTAGTGAACCAGGAACTGGTCACCCTACCAGAACACGTGTGGTGATTAACAGTAACACGATGGGAGCCACTAGTGAACCAGGAACTGGTCCCCCTACCAGAACACTTGTGGTGATTAATAGTAACACGATGGGATCCACTAGTGAACCAGGAACTGGTCCCCCTACCAGAACACTTGTGGTGAATAATAGTAACACGATGGGAGCCACTAGTGAACCAGGAACTGGTCACCCTACCAGAACACTTCTGGTGATTAATAGTAACACGATGGGAGCCACTAGTGAACCAGGAACTGGTCACCCTACCAGAACACTTGTGGTGATTAATAGTAACACGATGGGATCCACTAGTGAACCAGGAACTGGTCCCCCTACCAGAACACTTGTGGTGATTAATAGTAACACGATGGGAGCCACTAGTGAACCAGGAACAGGTCACCCTACCAGAACACTTCTGGTGATTAATAGTAACACGATGGGAGCCACTAGTGAACTAGGAACTGGTCACCCTACCAGAACACTTGTGGTGATTAATAGTAACACGATGGGAGCCACTAGTGAACCAGGAACTGGTCACCCTACCAGAACACTTGTGCAAATCACCAGCGCTTAGTGGGGTACACATATTTTTCTATCAGACAATAAAATCGCCACTACTGATTCCCCGAGTATTTTTTTAATGAAATTTTGGATGATCGTGATTTCTTTTAGCTTGTTAAAATTGATGTTGTAATACCAGTTTATTGTTTATCTTTACTATTACTTTTAGAAGTTCTATTTTTGTCTTTGATACTAGTAGCCATATTGTTTCAGATTTCCTAGGTCGCCTTTGGTTCAATAAAGCACTTATTTACTAGTTATTCGGGCATTATCAAGTTTATTATCCACCTCGGAGCCAAATATTTCCCTCCCAGTCCTGAGTTGGTGTATCGTCGACTGGAGAAGGAAGTCAACATGATATTGTCCTCATAGCCAGTAAATTGGTGCATATATTTAATAGGGTAAAAACATTGATAAAGTTGTGTCAACATTCACCGTTTTTATGTCACTTATATAATAAATATTGAAAAACACTAGTACTATCAGATTATTTTCTGTTTATGTACTTTATACTTATTTAATATTATAAATCTTCAGATAAGGTGACCTTTTTTTTATAGCATAGAATATTAAAATGTTGTATATTTATTGAACAGTAAAACAGAAGATTGAATAATGCTTAAAATATTTGTTTTCCATTAGAAAATGTCATGGCCTTTCCTTTAAAGGATAAGTTTATCATTGTAATCGTACATATATATTCAACTTTTTCTGATATCCTGTCTTAAATCAACAATGGCAGATTTTACACTCAAGTCTGATATGTTTGTAAGCAATGTTAATGATCCATTCTAAATTACTTAACTATCACAATCATGTTTCCCAGATCTTAGACATATGTGGCTAGGGTAGGTTAAGATATACTGTTTAACGTCACTTTCAACAATATTTCAGTTATATCGTGGCGGTAAGTTTTATTGGTGGAGGAAACCGGAGTACCTCTTTAGCATCTTCAAACTTTTCTGAACACATAGGAAAATTTAATTTGATTAGAAAGTCGATAAAGGATTTTGAAGGAAAACAACTTTTATATGACTTTTAATAAACCACCTTTTCGAGATATGGTGCATTTTGTCCTATTCTGAATACCGTCTGCACCGGGCTATATATAGCATACGAAGGAGGTTGTTAGCATCTTTATGATGCTTTTTGCTTTTATCTAGAACCTCGAATGTATCTTCACCAGGAAGTATAAACATTGTTTAATTAAGTATCAACTCTTCAACAAATTGTTTTATAATCTGCATAGATATAATTTACAATTGATTAAATTTATTTTTGAAAATACATCAAACAAGCTTCTTTTTAATATAAACTAATGAAATATATATCGATTTGCTCATATACATCATGACCAGACAGAAATACTTTTTTTTTTTACTTTACGAAGTAAAATATGCATATTTAGTTAAATTACATAGTTTGTAAATTGTGTTCCCCAAATATTCGTCACGGATGTGTACATCTACTTTGTTTTAGTATGTAATATCAACTCTCTGATCTAGTTATTATGCCTTTGATCATGATTATAAATTTTCAGTTAAGAGGAATTTTTGGACAAATCGCATTTTGTTTTGCACTTTATAGAAATCTAATCTTCGAAGATAAGTACACAATACCAACTACTGTTTTAACTGCTTCAGAGACGATTATAAGATCTCCTTTAGGATTCTTTTACTTTTTGACATCACAACTAAAAAGAATTAAGAATTGAGATTGATATTTGGCGCACCTCGGCCGATTTGAAATCGCTACAAGATTAAGGTCCGGGAGGTGTGCTGATTGAGAAAATTGGATAAGATGTTACAGAAGTGTTAACGCGTCCAACTTCATGAAAAGGAGTCTGTTAAAAAAAAAAGATTTTCTCCTCATTAAAAGGACCACGTCAAATAAAGACAATAAGTTGACCTAAAAGATCATTGTCAAAGAAATCATGTAAAATTTTAAGAAATTAAGAATAAATATATACCTAAGAAGGCCAAACTCCAAAACTAGAATGTTTCTTACTATTTAGCTATTACACTAAAGGTTGACGATCCTTTAAATCAGATATATTGGTATGTACCGATAACTGACTTCTTATTATGGAATAATAATCAAATATCACACAATTTTTATGCGATTGACTGATATTAGATGATAAGCGGCCTGTTGTAATGTCAAATAATAAATAATGTGCATGTTTTCGACAGACTTTGTGGGGATTTATTCTGAAGCCAGTTCAATGTTGAAATTAGGTACAAAATAACGTGACGGACGAGATCATTTATGAAAATATGAAATACGATTCCTTAAAACCAGAACTATAATGAAATGCGAGCGGAATTAATTCACTGGTGCATGGTGTTTAGCTTATTGAGAGGTGGGTGACAAACCGATATTGTCATTAAATTGAGGGTTGGCATTTTTTTTCACACCTGGAAAGCACATGACCGTATCATTTTACTAAGTTTTGAGGTTTGGGACCATAGAACTTGTTTAACCCTATCACTTTTGACTGAATTGCCTGTACCACCAGGGGCGTAGGCAGAATGATAGAGAAGTATAGGCACAAGCTGTTTCAGAGGGGGGGGGGGTCCTAGGGCAGCTCAAATGTGCCATTCGCCCCCGGAAGCGCACGGGTTATACAACAGAAAGAGTGACGTTGTTGAATATTTTGGAAGTGCTTTTAACAACATGAAATTCAGATTATTTTGTCCCTTTTTGACAATACCACTACGGACTAATTAGAACTTTTACTTCCTTGACTACCCAGACAGACCTCTCACAGACGGACGGATGGTTACGTTACTTTATACCCTTCGAAACTTTAATGCCGAAAGGGATAACAAAATGCATGTATGATAGAGGTTATTCTCTGAACTTTTATTCATCATGAATTAGTCATTGTTTTTCAATTGTATAAGTTTATTAAAAGTCTTCAATAACCATATCCAAGTCCATGTCTGTGTATATGCATAAGTGATAAGTTGGACAGCAATTCATCGCCAATAGTCGACCTTAAGTAGGATTCCACGTGTCTAATTGCACTGAAAGAATTCTCGCTTGTTGCCGATTACACCGGCATTAATTGTCAGTAAGATACAGATGATGCTGTATATAGCCGGGTATAAGTCACGGTTTGTTGCATGTAGAGTGTCTAGTAGTCTCTGGCTTATCATCTACAGGAGCCCACCTGATTTTCCAACGTTCCACCTCATCCATAAAATCTACTTTTCTTGGTAAGTCTGTCTGATAGACCATTGAACAATCTATCAACTATTTCAGGTGTTAGGTTTAGAAGACTTGCAGGGTTTAGTTAAGATGCCAGAAAAAAACCGCTCCTCATTGCTTACTACTCGCTTTGATATCTCTTCCACTAAATGATCCAAGAAGACAAGGCATAGGGATATTTTACAGTAGTCTGATGGGTTGCCTACAGGATGATACGCTCTGTACATTTATATTATACATTATGGATTTAATCATGGAACATATCTATGTGCGTATTCCAGTAGGAAAGTGGAACATTGTTTTAAAAAAAAAGTGTCAAATTTATGAATAGGCACGTGCCTACTTGAGCCTAACGTAGCTACGCCCCTGACCACGACAAATAAGGGATCTGTCATGTATATGTGTGTTCTATAGATCTGTCATGTATATGTGTGTTCTATAGATCTGTCATGTATATGTGTGTTCTATAGTGGTATCGATTGTGCCTCTTTCTACGATTTTTCTATTGGATTTTGGAAATGTTCCGACAGTGTGGCATTTTCTGTATTTTATTCTTCGTATTTAGAAAATAGCAGCTTAACAATAAAAACGTTTAGTCTAGTTAATTAATCTGTTAAGAGTACGTACAATCAAGGCTCCTCTCCTCGTGCAATAGCATTAAAACATTTGTCTTTCTATCCTCTACACAACTAAATCACATTCTAACAGATTAAAAGAATTAGTCCAACTATGTTTCATAAAAAACGAATAACCAGCGGAGATACAAATACCTTGTCTTAGGGGAAAAAACCACTTTGATTCTACCAAAACGTTCTCTGAAACTGTTGTCGTCAAAATGGTTCAGTTTTTGATTGACAACATATTTGTTATGTTTGATGGACGTGTTTTTCAATAGATAGTCAGCATTCCTATCGGTACCAACTGTGCTCCCTTTCTACGTTAGTTTCAACCTCCGCTATATAGATTATGTGCTTTCACTAAAAATGTATAAGTTTGGTGATTTTGTTGATAGCATATATATCCCATTGAGCTTGAAATAAAGGATACCACAGATACAGCTTGGTGTGCTTCATTCCTTGAAATACACTTCGATATTGACAGTGAGGGCCGGTTAAGAACGACACTACAAGAAAGGAGATGATTTCAATTTTTTCATTATGAACTTTCCATTTATATGTAGCAACATTCCAGCAGCACCTTCATATGGAGTATATATCTCTCAGTTTATCCGATATTCCAGAGCTTGTGGTTCCTATCATGAGTGTTGCTGATAACAAGGAGGCTACTGAACCAAGGGTTCCTAGTGAATAAGTGGAAGTCATCACTTGGAAAGTTTGACCGTTATCACCACGTCCTGATTAACCACTACGGAATATCTGTGTCACATTTGACCACATATATGTTCCGTTTTCATATATTCTTTTCTTCATTCATGACGTATCACTTGGTTTGTAATAAGAGTAACACGACGGTGCCACGTGTGGCGCAGGAACTACCGGAGCAGCCCTGGTTTTATTGGAGTTCGTGTTGCTCGATCTTTTGTTTTCTGTTTAGTGTTTTGTAGATTATTGTTTGTCATTTTGTCTTTTTCTCAACCAAAAAATACGTTGCATATTCATAAACAGCTGATGTACATTTTCATACAATAACTGAAGGTTATTGTGGATTAACATTTTATCATATAAGTTGTCCTTCTGATATCAAGGAATCTAACCGCATCGGTTACGTAATGATTATAGTGTGCTCACTAGACGATACTTCGTTATCCTATTCATCAACTAACCTACTTCAAATTGAAAGAAAATTAAATTCTGATATGAATATATTAAATACATGGGCTGAGACATGGTTGGTAAAATTTAACCCACAAAAGACAGAATTTGTCATCTTTAGTAATAAAAAAAATATAGACCAAGTAAACATTCTTTTTAATGGTGAGAATATTAAACAGGTAGAATATCATACTCATTTAGATGTTTGTCTTTCTAGTAACTGTAAATGGTGTTATCATATTAACAACACATGCCAAAGGGCGACCAAACGAATAGACATTTTACGAAAACTAAAATACTTATTAAGTAGATCCCTGTGGGATGACTGTTGTATTCGTGATACCCAAAAATTAGAATGTTTCCAACTTGAAGCAGCAAGGATTGTAACGGGTATACCTATTTATTCTAGTGCTGCAAGTTTATATTTTGAAACTGGGTGGTCAAAATTGGAAGACCGTCGGAAGTCTAGGAAACTCAATTTATTTTTATAAAATTGAAAATAATATGGCTCCCACATACTTATCTGAATGTGTGCCAACTACTATTGGAGAAACAGTAACATATAATCTCCGTAATAATGATGACTATCGCACTCAGAGGTGTCGTCTGCAAACTAGTTCCAAGTCTTTCTTTCCTTCCACTATAAAAATGTGGAATTCCTTACTTGATAGTGTAAAATCTCTACCCACTTTTTCCAAATTAAAAAAAAGCCTGTCCAAATACCGGTGGCTTCATTTTACAATATTGGCGATAGGAAAATTAACATAATACATACTAAGCTAAGACATAGATGTAGTGGCCTTAATGCCGATTTATATAGAGTAAATTTGAAGAATGATCCACGTTGTGTATGTGGTCATTTATTTGAGGATGCTATTAATTTTTGTTCTTGAATGTCCACTTTATCAACACGATAGAATTTTTCTGTTTAACTATTTTAATAACATTGTTCCCATCTCTATAGAATATTTACTCTTTGGATGTAACGAAATTAGTGAAGAATTGAATACTTTATTGTTCAAATCAGTACAAAAATTTAATCCACAAACTTGTAGATTTAATAATTAATTATCCCCAACCGTGATATTATCTCAACACAATTTATTAGTTTTACCCCCCCCCCCCCCCCCTCCTTTTTTTCTGTTAATTATTAAAACAATATTTAATATGTATGCTTAGTTTGACATGATGATGATTTTGCTTAATTTACTAATTATAATTGATATAGCCTGTACATTTGCTGTCATTTGATTTGTTTTGTTTATGCTATTAATGTATTTGTATGGAGAGGGACTAGTAAGTTGTAAAAACTTGTTCCCAATCCAATTGTATATATATATTGACAATAAAATCATTATAAAGTAAAAAAAAGTGTGCTCGCCTCAAGTGTGGTAAAGCATAGGCTCGAGTTCCAGTCGGACCAAACCAAAGACTATAAAATTAGTATATTTGCAGCTTCTCTGCTAGAAGCACGCAGCACTACAGCATTTAGGAGTAAGAGTAAAGACTTGTTGGGGCATGCATTCAAGGTAATGTCTACCCGCGGACTGTTGTTTCAGTGAGATAACACACTAAAAAATACAACTAGGCGTGTCGGTCTCGTACAATGCGGCGGACACCATAATCTCATTGACATGTATATTGCTTACCCAGTATTTAACAGATAAATTGCCCATTTGGTGTTAAACAACAATCACTCACTCACTCACTCACTTAATAAATCTAAGGTACCTACCTCATATGCACTAGTGACTTTGAGGTTGTAGAAGATAGGAAGAAAGACATGAGCGGCACCAAACACAACAAAGAAATACGACAGCCCAATATACCAGTACATGGTAGTATAGTTGTACATCTCTCCTGGCGTTCCTAGCAGTGTAATAGCAGACATAAAACTTGCTAGGAGGGATAAAGCTACGGGTATTGAGTTCATGTTACCTCCTGCCATAAGAAAGTCTTTGGTATTCTGTTTTCGTCTATCAACCCATGCATAGTAAAATCCTATACTTGCAGAAACGGCTAATGTCAAACCAAATAGCACATAGTCTACAGTCTGAAATGTATGTTTTACGCCAGTCTGAAAACTGTATTCGTTTTCTTTTAACATGGTTGTGATATGTATATTATATACGTCTTTGTTGTAGTAGCATTTGAACGACTCCCACTCTCGTAGTCTGATAACAATATTAAAATGATCGTGCTTTTATCGGTGCGAAAGGTTCAAATGGATATTGAATGATTTTGTGTACAGGTAGGAGGAAACCAGTCTCGTTTGCGTAATGGTATTTCTCTTTACGTAAGCTTTAATATTCATATCCTAAAGTGAACACCTAGATGTACTTATATTTGATCTACACGAACAAATCTAGTGTAGAAATAAGTGTTTCTTGTTATTATTATTATTATTGCTATCATTATTTTTATTATTATTATTGGAAATAAAGTATAAAAAAAAAAAAAAAAAATATAGTGAAATTAATTTACTTGTAAATTGTTTTAAATTAATACATATTCAAAAATAGAGACAAGTGTCCTGACTAACAATGATATATCAAAATTAATTACACACCTTACTATATTTGACGTAATAAGGATCTACATTTATAGGTTGGTTTTCTTATTTATTTTAAACATGTACAATTCACCGCAATGACATAATAATTATACAGTAAGCAGACATACTTTTTCTTAACCTCAGGTTTTTCCCATATATTTCATGTAAACCCACGATTAATAAAAAAAATATACAGAAGTTATTTCGTGAACAATTTTGATGAAATTTTCGCTCATAAATGTAGTGGGCTCATGTCCTATTTACGTTATTTGTGTTTGTTTGCGCATAGTGGTGTCCAACGCCTAGTGTGATGTGTTTTTGTTTTGTTTGTCTTCGTCTTGTGTACCCTATGTTGTCAGTTTCTCTCGATTGTCCATTTTGATTGCCCCTTCGATATTCTCTAACGTTTATTTACATGAAATATATGGGGGAAATCGGAGGTGACGAAGAATTATGTCCACTTACTGTATATCTACTTATTGTTAAATTTATCAAAGCATCTCAGAATAGAAAAACTTGCGACATAATTTATAGATATTGTATGTACTAAGACTTAGAATATAACGATTTTATAGTAATAACTGACATCTGGTTTATTGATGGTTTTAGATGATTCATGCATAGTCATGTAAAAAAAACAAGATGTTGCACGCTACGTCGTGCTAAGAATACCCCCACTCGTTCATTTGTAAATCGCACGGTAAACAGAAAGTAGATATGCGGTAAACCTGGAAAGGGGAGACACGGCACAAGTCACCATGCCAAAGCCAGATATCAAATATAAAATCATTTCTTCCAGTAGAAGCTGAGATAACTGTTACGAAAGTTTTCATTATGGCAAACATGAAAAATTCTAAGTTGCACTGTAAACAGGAAGTAGATGTGCGGTAAACCTGGAAAGGGGAGACACGGTACAAGTCACCATGCCAAAGCCATATTTCAAATATAAAATCATTTCTTCCAGTAGAAGCTGAGATATATGTTAAGAAAGTGTGAACGGACGGACGGACAAGGTGATTGCAATATAGCCCCCACTCATACCCACTCTATGAGTGGGGGTATAAAATGATTATCACTATCTGAAAAAAATATTACTACGATGTCAATACAATAGATAAAAGTGTAGTTCTAATAATAAAACCCTAAATTCTCGCTTACTCGCAAGGGTTATAACGGGATGCCATTACACGTAATGGAGCAGCCGCCGAGATTTTTTGCGCTCGCTTACAGAGTTTCTGACGCCTGCATTTATCAATAATAAGACATAACCTTTCCTTTTGTCCATTATTATAACAAGTTTTTATCACTTACCAGTATTTTAGAATGTAATTCCCACAAAATAAAAATCCATGTTTACTAAACTCTCTGAACATTTTGAATTTCGTCATTTCCGGCCTCACTATTTGGATGTCGATACCATATTTGGCGATTAAGGCGTGAATATTTACATCAACAGTCGTAAGCATCGTAGTAAGAAATACCATATTTAGAAAAGCTCCGCCTTCCGTAGTTTCCGGTTATGACAAACAATCGATAAATTTGAACAAGGTTGTTGCTACCTTTGAAAAGCATATATTTCTCAGCCAAACCGATTTAACAAGGACTGGGATCATCAGTAATAGTTATAATGAAATTTTGAAGCGTAAATAGTGAGTTTTTATGTTTCAACTGCAATTTTTTTTTTGCTCCATTGTGACGAATGGGACCGCGTTGTAGCTCTGCCGAGACACAAGTTTGTCACAGGAGCTACATTATTGCAGCTAATAAAAGTGGAACGAAACATGTAAATACTTGGTGTTTATGTTGAATGAATTATTCTGCTTCGATGAAAAGCGCCAATACAATAGTTTAAAAAAAAACAAAAAAAACTAAAGATCTGTACAAGTACAAAAGAGCAAGGTCAACCACCTAATGATAACATTTAAACATGTGACTCGCGTACCCATTATGCACTGCTCCCCAATTTAACCTAAAAGAATTAGTTCAACTTTGTTTCATAAAAAAGAATGACCAGACAAGATGTAAATATCTTGTTTTTGGAAGGGTCAATTTAAAGCCTTTTTTGTTAAAATAAAACCACTTTGATTGTAACAATAAGTTTTCTGAATCTGACATCATAAAATTGCTAGAGTTTTTTTTTATTGACGTCGGATATATTTGTAGGTTTGGCGAACGTGTTTTCAACAGTCGGTTGGCATTCTTATGGGCTCCTTTTCTAGACAACCTGTCCCTTGATTCGTATGAAACATACTTCATGTAGAGGCTTCTCATAAAAAACGAAAAGCTAGTTCGGTTAATTTCACGTTCCGCTATATACATGTTAGTATATGGTGTACTGGCACTGAATAATTCCACGTTTGGTGACTATCTCGATCACATCTATCCCTAGATACGATAACGTAACCCTCATTCCGCCTCGCTGGGAGCAAAAGCGGACTGAGGGTTACGTTATCGTATCTAATCTATCCCATTCAACGTAAAATAAAGGGCATCACAAATACATCTAGGTCTGCTTCATACCCTGACTTACACTAGACAATGACTTGTTTAAAGTTGCGGAATATATGTCACCACGGATCTTCTCCGTTTATTGTAGTCACAATCCCGTTCTCCTTTTATCTTTCACTTGTCACCGGATTTGTAAACAGTGCAACACGACGGATGCCACTAGTGAAGCAGGAACTTCTTACCCTTCCAGTACAACTTATGGGGATGTGTTGCTAAATCCTATGTTTCTTGTGTAGTGTTTTGTGGATCATTGTTTGTGCCTTTTCTGTTGGACATTGTATTGTCATGTGACATTGTATTGTCTGTTTTTTGATTTATGGCTTCTGACCCCTTTGGATCTTAAATTTTTTTTGAGGATCAGGACAATTTTTATCTTTAGTTAAATTAACTACAATCTATATTCTAAGCAATTTTGAAAACCTATATCTATCTGTCGTTTTACTTACCTAATACCTCGATATAAGCATTCCCTTTCAAATGTCACTTTTAGGCCGGTAAATCAGTGAAAGTAATGTATAAAATGACATGATTAATATTGTTTTTAAATGTTAAAAGCTCATCAGAAAGGAAGTGTATTTTGTTCATTAAAACATCTTTTTCTTCCCCCATTTTATTCATATTTAATTCTTATTGAAATCAAGAAGATTTTAAAAATGAAATTTTAATTTCTCAAATTAGTTAATATAAAATGAAATACCCACCCATTTAATTGAGTTGGTATTTGTGATATTCTTATAAGGTTCGAAATAAGAATTGTGGAATAAAACGAAAAACAAAAAAATATCTCACTGTCAAATACATATTAATATTACTCAATGTATTGTAGTTCCAACCATATGAGGTTTTAGTGAGTGAATGTTGCTTAGCGCCAAAATGGGCAACTTTCCAACTATATCATGGCGAGAACAAGTTATACGATTAAATGAGATGATGATGATGTCCGTTTTGTTCTAGACCAAAACGCTTAGTTGGATTTTTATAGTGAAACTAAAGTTCTCGGGTAGACGTGTCGCTCCACTCGGACACATTATCCTGATTCCAATCCAACCAGTCTTTGCTCGTATTCCTTAATCTTGCATGCTTTATATTAAATTGATATAAACAGGAGCAAAAATATCAAGATTGATTCACTCCGTGGTTTATGATTCTATGATTCCAAAAATGGCACTACATTGTATTCACATAACCCTTTATTAAACAGATTTGTAGAATGTCACCAAGACATTACTGGTACACTATTGATGGTTTGGTCAGGTTTATGGTGTTTAACGCCACTTTCACCAATATTTCAGTTATATCGTGGCTGTCAGTTTTATTGGTAGAAGAGACCGGGGTATGGAGAAAGCCACCGACCTGTCGCAAGTCACTGACTTTATCACATAATGTTGTATCGAGTACACTTCGAACTCACGACTGGTGATAGGAACTGATTGCACAGGTAGTTGTAAATCCAACTACCATACGATCACGACCTCGACGGCACATTATTGACAAATGTCAGTTACGTTATAGACAAGATAATTTTTCACAACATTTCAGCAAATCATTGAGGATATTTCATCATAGTTGTTATCTATGAATTCCAAACGCCATTCAGAGTAAAATATTTGATCGGGATGTTAAATAAAACATGTCAATTTCTAAACAGTTCAAAGGTGCACCAGGACTAACAGATATCAAGTTATTAAGATAACTACAATCACTATTATATTTGACTTTGACACACTTCTATAGTTGTTTTCTCATCGATATGATTGAACTTGTGTTTTGCTAAGTACTCCCGCCATTATGTATACATTATTTCTGATAAGAACACACTAACATGGTAAACATAGCAATCTTATTTTCCTATGTTACAAACTGGATCATCAAGATGAAGTGGATTTCATGTCGGTTAAACAAATATTTACACTACATGGAAGTAAAAGAAAAAAATATGTTTTGAAATTTATATAAATATAATCATCTTTATACCTTCACAAGCCTGACAACCTAAAAATTCACTTCCTTGTACTACTATCACACAGTCCCATGTTGTGCTTGTATATCAGACTTTCTTGTACCACTATTACACAGTACCATGTTGTACTTGTATATCAGAGTTCCTTGTCCCACTATTACACAATACCATGTTGTGCTTGTATATCATACTTCCTTGTCCCACTATCACACAGTACCATGTTGTGCTTGTATATCATACTTTCTTGTATCACAAGTGCTATCACACAGTACAGACAAAGCAGATTAAATAAAATAATTTATTTTCTTACATTCAATTAATATCAACTGGAGGGACCACTTGCCGATTGTTTTACTAAAGCAGTTTCTTGACCCTCAGTTCTTAGTGTAAAGATAACAGGTATTTGTTCTAAGTTAGGGTTAGACTTCTGTAGAAATCTTATCCATGACACTAGAGAATCACGAGAAGAAGTTCCTGTTATACACATGGCTAATATAACACCATCATCTTGTTCATGTACAGGCTTCTTTGGTTTTAACCACTCTAGTCGCTCTTCTTCAAAATATGGTGCCCAGTTAAATAAATCTACAAGAATAAAAAATAATGGTAAAACAAAAACAAATATACGGTGAAAACTGTCTCTGCAGACATTATTTATGATAGACAATTTTAAAATACCAGAACTCGTCATGATAGACATCCTTTAAATGGCAGACAACATAAAAATATCACAACTCATCATTTATATCTTTACGTACATGTACTAATATCTTTTCATTGAGAGATAACTTGAATTGAAACGCCACAAGTTGGTAGATAGATAGACATTATACCTACATTGTCTGAAAATATCAAATTTATTTGTACAAGCTTTAGAAAAAGCTAGAAAAGCGAACCTTTGGCAAGTTTTTGTGTCCTGTTTTGCAACGAATACAAATGAATTTTATATTATCTGACAATGTATGTATATTGTGTTTATCCTGCAATGTTAAAAAGCTCAAAACAACTGTCAAATAGTCTAAAAAGAGCAGAAACAGGATTCGTTCTTGCTGTTATGGATGATGTCCTCTGTGAGCTGTTACCGTTTATTTTACTGTTGCTCAACATGAATCAGTTACCAGAAAAGCAAAATCTTGGTCAGTGACCGTATATAACAAAAATTTATCCAGTCAATGTAATTTGCCTGCTCAAATAAAACAAGTGCAGGATAGAAGAGATATAGAATCTAACACCGGAGGAGTACAAGATAAGGAAATCTCCGACACCAGAGGGTAAGATTCACTTATTTTTCATGGATTGGCAGAAAATGAGATGTTTGTTGACTTTTTATATTGTTGTTTTGATACTTATTAATAAAGTTTCTTGGTATATAAGACTTTCTTGGTGCACTGAATTTCATGGGTTGATAAAAAACAAAATTAGGTATTCAATGGAAAAAAAAATAATTTACAGAACTAAAAATACTACAATATAATAAAGCTAATCATTGGTCATAAATATAGGGAGATAATTCATTCTGATACACCTATCAATTTGGGACAATCAATTATTACAAAGTGGAAAGTCGTAAAATTCATATTTGATCAGAGTTTCAATATGACGGAAATGAAAAAGGGACATAACTCAATAAATAACTTAGCCTTCAATATGACAGAGATGAAAAAAGAGACATAATTCAAGAAAATAATTTAACCAACAACAAAATTTCCATATTCAGAAACTACCCATACATGTATGTGGTTGCCAAACTGAAAAGTTCATAAAATTTTATATGTAGAAGGAATTGTGTTCAGAAAGTTCTAATTGAAGGATGTCAAAAAGTAGTTTAATCCTAACATGACAAAATGTTAAAAAAATAACACATTACGATGAAAAAATATTCCGAACTAAAATTTTGATATGTACATCTCTATGTGATGGTAAAGAAGCAAAGAAAATGAGAAAGATTGATTAAATATGTGATAAAATTGAGGTTTAATGTGTAAATGTAAAATAAAAAGGAAATAACTCAGAATTGTTTTTTTTTATTATTTTCATTCCATAAAAATATTTGATATAACCATCTCCACATGGTGACAAACAAGAATGTGAAAAGTTTTCTATTTAAATTATATGAAGAGGTTGTGATCACAAGTATCCTATTTAGTCTCATCTTGAAAACATACTAACCTCAGAAATAAAAAATAATACCAAGGATTATGGATATATACATCACTATGTGGTTGTAATTATGCTTGCCAAATAAGAAAGTCATAAGAAATAAGAAAAAATGCACAATTCTGTTAATAAATATAAAACACAATATGCTTTATATGAAAATAAGTAATTTTTGACAGAATGACTATAAATCTATGGGTAGGACTAGGTTTATACTACCAGTACAAAATAATAACACTATCATTATTAAGCTATATACATGTATATAGGTTCCATTATCAATAATATACCACAATCTAACTGCCAATATTATCTTCTGTCATTTGTACTCATATGACAGAATATTTTTCTACCAGGTCTCGTTATCTGCCAAAACAACTTTTGAAATACAAATTATTACATAAAAAAACTTAATTTAACCAATATAGTTAAAATATAAAAAAAAAACTTCCAGTAAATGCAATATTATATTTAGTAAATCAGTGCAGAACATCAAGAGATACAAAATAATTGACATTTTTTATTGTTTTTATTTCAACAAAATGTTTTCAATCAAAGGCCAACAACTCAAGAAAGTAATCATTCTTTTCCTTCCTTGTAACAGTGAGCAAAACTATTCATTAATATGAAGCATGATGCATCAACACCATGTAAACAAGAAAATATCTCTACTAAATAACTATGGACATGTAAGTGTCAACCCTTTCAAACTGTATTGGAGTTTTTGTCCCATTTTGAAGTGTAAAACAAAAAACCTGTAATCCTCAATCAGAAAGGTTACAAACATTCTCTTGTACTGTGTTTTTGAAGGAACTACAATTTGAATGATTTTGTTTGTTTATATAATAATTCCATGCCTGTGATATGTTCAATTTTCAGAGATGATTCTGGTTAGAAAATGTAATTACGGAAAATCAATCAGAAAGCAGGAGCCATCTACACCCCGTTTCAAAACCTCTATTTTTGACCTGTTCTGAATGTGTCCTGCAACATTCTGGATTTTTTTCTTCAGAAGGAAATAGCTGAAATCAGTTAGAGAACAGTAAAAAAAAAAACATCCCTGAAATTTAAATGCTAGTTTCTGAGGCACAGACTAGATTTACTCCTATATTAGTAAGTTTTCAAGAGATTTAAATAACAGTAAATATTTTTTTTTTTAAATCCAGAGTACCGGTATTCATAGACTATTTTCTTTAAATATCTATGCATGAATTAATCCAGCTGAAATTAATTAAAGGAATTAATGGCGAAATTGACTGTTCTATTGAAGGATTAAAATATGTCACTCCCCCTCTGATTATTATGATTTTCTATCATTTTGTTAGTTCCTTTCTTACTTTCATCATCATCTTCATTGTCTGTTTCCTGCACTTCTGAATCTGACTCGGCTCGTAAAACAAAATATGCCTGAAGTTTATGTCTTAACCATACATTATATCCCCCATCAACAAACACTGCTTTCTTAGTAGATAATTTCTGAATTAACTCCCTTTGCTCAGGACTCTGGGCACTAACAATAAAGGTGTCTTCTGTTTGATTTCTTTCTCTCATTGGGTTTGTCTGAATAAAATAAAGTTGTATGCTATACACCACTAACTATTTTCATGAAACAATGTTTCCCTATAGTAAAAATGTGTAGCAAGTTCACAGATATTGATATGCACCTACTTATGAGGGTTAGCGTTATGGTGTTTAACGTCACTTTCAACGATATTTTAGCTATATTGTAACGGTCAGTTTTATTGGCAGAAGAAACTGGAGTACCCTGAGAAAACCACAACCCTGCCTCAAGTCACTGACAAACTTTATCACATAATGTTGTATCGAGTACACATTACCATGAGTGGGATTCTAACTTACAACGTTAATGGTGATAGGCAGTGATTGCATAAGTAGTTGTAAATTCATATACCATATGATCACGATCACAACGGCCCCTATCTACTTATGAAAAACTTATCAAAGTATCAGAAATTATGTCACATATTAGAATTTGACTTTATTCCTGTAGATATGGTTACGATACCGACCTCAGCTTCATCTCAGATACATGTCAGATGTATGTTGGATCTTTTCTTTGTTAATTGGTGATACACTAACAACATCCTGTATGGGGTCATGTCAGGTATTAATCTTTCATTCACCTTTAACCATTCAATCATATTCAAGATAGTCAAAATATATTACCCAATCAGACAAAAGTTCATCTCAATACATGTAATAAAAACTATTAACACAAGAAACCAATCCAGATTACATAATTTCAGTGAGTGAGTGATTGTTCAGCTATATCATGACGAGAACAAGTTAATTTTCAATGAAATGATTCTGAGCCAACCAGTCTTAGCTCTTTCTCCTTAATGCTGCGTACTTAGCGGAGAAGCAACAAATACCAATTTTATAGTCCTTGGTTTGACCCGATCGGGGCTCAAACCCACTATCTACCGCACTCAAGGCGAGAACGCTAACCATTACGCCACCGATGCTGTTACATAATTTCAGCTTTGACAAATGAAAGCCTACATATAATACATAAATAATTTTTTTAATAAACCTTATGTATATTCAATGACTTTTGAAAACAGACAAATCAACAAAAAATAATGAAATACAGCTAGGTTTGACAGGAGTTGATACTCACAAAGGGACATGTAATCCCTTACAACTACGCACGACATTTGCCCACCTATTTCTCAAATTGTCCTGAAGAGCTTTATAAAAATTTGTTTAATTATTTAAGAATATCCTGAAGAAATTTTGATAAAACTGGCAATTGTCCTGAAGATTTCAAAGTCTAGCTGAAACAGTGGGTATATATGTCACAGGACAGATACACAATAATGTTTGTTGTGATTTGTACTGAAACATTGAATATCAAGCTTAAAATAACAGGGTTTACATATACATGCTTTTTTTCTGTTATCAGTATTTTAATTATTTTATAAATCATTCTTAATTACTTACAACTAAAGTGTCTTTTTCGTGATTATTTATCTTTTCGTCATCCTAAAAAATCAATAAAGGTAATAATTTAAAATTAATAAATCTATATGCATAAACTATGAATTTTATTATATCATAAAGTGGTGAAAAATATAATAAAACTCTGAAATTTTGAAATGATAGTAAGTCATCCATCAGTAAGTATTGACAGTCAGTATAATACATTTGTCAATGCAAAGGTTTCATGTTATGCAAAGACATATGTAAATGATATTTGGATTTATTATACTTCATGTATTGTAAGCTGTAATTTTATTGGATAAGACGAGGGTAACATTCTGCCCTGACACATGGCTCAGCGGCTAACAATTTTTTTACTGTCACCCTCTCATTTAGAGCCTCAATTTGATGATTATGGATCAATTGAAACATTAAAATGGAAAAAAAACATTAAAATGAAAAAAAAAACATCATAGCAAACGAGAAAGCGAAAACATTTAATATAATAAATTAAATAACATATAGTTGAGAGGGTGATAGATCAGATTGCTACCCTGAGAAAAACATTGTCAACTGAGGCGAATACCATACTGGATAAATGTATGTTGAAAACCCTATTACGACTGTGAAATGTTGAACACTAATTTTTTTATAAGTCCTGTTTCTTTACTTTAATTTGTCTCTTAAGGGAATACGATACAGTAGGGATTGCCAATTGATTTTTTCATGAAACTTCGTGATTTGGTCAATTTCGACATGCTCTTTCCAAATATGCAAAAAAAAATAAACCTTCGTGACTTAGTTTTCGAGATATTTACGATCGAATTTCGACCATTTTTCGACAAATTTTTAAAATACGGATTTTTATAGCGGTAAAGAAAATATCACAATTTCAAAACGGTAATAGATAATTGCATCCGTTTTTTTGCAATAGCTTCCTATGATAATTTCGTTCAAAGATGATGAACATGTACATTGCCAATAATAGATTAAGTAGTCCAAAAATTCTACTTATTTGTGGAATATGGATTATTTAGTGGTTTCTTCATGAATAAATTTGCATGTAGAAAAAAAATGACAATTGATATTTTCTTAATATTTTGTCATGATATTCTCGCAATGATTTTATTTAGAATTTTAACAAAATGTAAGGGGGTACATGTGCTTGTTTTTTAGCTACAGAACAAAAACCGTGCATTTTTCATGACAAACCTAGACATCGTCAATTTCGGCACCAAATTACCCTACAATGTATTTTAATAGGTAAAATGTCGTGGAATCTTTCCCGCTGTTTTCTTTGGATTGGATGAAAGGGCAATGCAACCGGAGAATGAAATAAATGAAAGAGAACGGCTATAGTCTGCATGACAAAAAATTATATAATATTCTCACCAATAAATGAATTATATGAGACGTATTTATACACCTTTTAAAAATACCTTTACGACCTTATAACGAAAAGAAATTTGAGGTTTATTATTTTCGAGGCGAAAGGAGAACAAGCAGTAAATGTCTAATTTATTTTCATTGTCCTACAGTAACTAAAAAAAAACGCAAATCTGTGGGATGAAAAGACGATAGCATTCATCATCCTTTCGTTAGACGAGGCGAGGCATATTTTTGTGACGAAAAGATGAAAATTGCAGGAAGTGATTGGAAGTATTGTTGTCTTATAGTATTGGGGTTGCTCAATGAATTAGGTCACTGGATCTAACAACTCATACAAGCCTATCACCAATACGGCGTGGGTTCGCGACCGGTTTTGTAAATTACAAAAAAGGGTGCACTCGACTCGCAGCCGCAAGTGATAAAGTTTACCAGTTGCTTGCCCATGGTCGGTGGTTCTCTCCGGCTTCCCCCACCACTAATACTGGTCGCCATGATATAGCTGAAATATTGTTGAAAGTGGCGTTAAAACACCAAAAATCAAAAAATCTTATAATATTGTTTCGAGGCGGAAGACAGCAAAAACTAACAATCGTATGAAGCCCTATAGTAAATGCTTACAAAAGGGCAATGATCATGATCGCAAAACACTTCCTTTATTCCGGCCGTGTTTCTCCTTCTTTTAAAAACAGCATTATTCGGCTTGAAGCAGGTGCTTTCAAATTTTTACGCAATCAGCTTTTTATGATTTCGTTGCAACTTCCGCTGAAAATGTCGCACTCGTTACTGTGACGTCGCGAAAACAACATGCGGTTTTCGGCAAAGTAATTATCTGCCCTTGCTACTGTATCGTATTCCCTTAAGTGTAATGTTTGATAGTTTCTTATGTTCATTTACATTCATATCCTTTCCCGTTGACACCAAGACCGTATCAAGAATGATGATAGATATAAATCAGTCATAGCTTCTCATCATACAACAGCCTGAGAAATACAAGGTATTAACTAGTTAAGAGTTGTACTGTAATAGTGTATACATGTTAATCAATCATGATAACTTTACTTTGATTTGTTAGTCTAAAGCTGATCAATTTCATATATATACCTAATTCTAACATGATGTCCTTCTTTCGCTTTGTAAACAAACAAGCGATTTATCGATTGGGTATAATCTCATTAGACATGCGCCGGTGCATGTGACTGACATTTCCGTCGTAAATGTACATGTTGATGAATTATCGTCTGCTCGAATTTGGCAGCATAAATTGTGTGCAACATTGTCCGCAAACGTAAATATAAATTACCGTCTTCCAATCAAAGTATTTGTACTCTTAAGACATATCAGAATCGAAATAAAATACTCAGGATAAAATACTAATATCCGCCAACCCATGTTAAAACTCAAAACACATTCTGGCTTCCATGATTTATTTCTTAAATAGTCTTCAACAATCATCCTTAGGTTAGCCTTGGATTGTTGAAAAACAATACTTAAAATGCTGAATAAATTATATAACACTTACACAACATCAGAAAAGTAATGAAACAATATCACAACAGTTAAACAAGTAGAATCAGTTAAACTTACAGCATAAGAGTCTTTTATTTCTGGATTTTCCTCATTCATTTGTGTTGTCTGAAAAATGTATTCATTATAGTAAATTACACAGTATTAAATTTTGCAGTAATCCAGTTTTCATCATTTTCACAGCAATCCCTGAATTCAATCATCACCTAATGGTGATTTTTCATAAGAGTAACTAATTATTTAAAAATTCTGATGCACATGTTAATAATAATTTTTAGGTTTCAATATCTCAAGAAAATCTACCAAATAGTATCAGAAGAAGTAAAATGAAAAAGATAGATTATACAATGACCAAAAGAAAAAGGACAAAATGACAAACAATGCTTGACAAAACATTACATAGAAAACTAAAGATCAAGCAATATGAGCTCCACTAAAAACTGGTGTAGAAACCTGATGCTCTGGAAGGGTAAGCAATTCCTGCTCTACCAGTAGCACCTGTTATGTTTCTGTTAAATGACACAAACACCATTTGATATGGAAATCGTGTTGGACACCAGTATACTAAAATAAATTTATACAAATAACATAAACAAAACATGAAATCCCTA
The DNA here is from genome assembly GCA_963680875.1 of Bathymodiolus brooksi. Classification (NCBI taxonomy): domain Eukaryota; kingdom Metazoa; phylum Mollusca; class Bivalvia; order Mytilida; family Modiolidae; genus Bathymodiolus; species Bathymodiolus brooksi. The sequence goes on from OY804579.1 coordinate 61,913,233, forward strand.
CAAAACAAATAGGCGTAGAAACAAGACGAATGTCATTTTATGCAAAAATTGTAGCAGATATAATAACATAAACAAGGAACAAAAAATTGGATGAAATAAACAACCTGAACCCCTACTAAAATCCAGAGGCAAACTGATGTGCTCTGGAAGGGGAAGCAGTTCCTGTTCTACAAACTACATGTCACTTATTGTGTTTCTCTTGTTGATACTTGTTATCCATTGATAAATTATAAGAGATTTGAAAGTAGGATGGAATTGTGACTAAGACAAATGTAACATATCCATGGTCATCATTGACACAGATATTACACAACGGCTAACCATGTCATGATGGCGACTATAAAAAGTGATGACTTCTACATAACCACTAGAAACCCTAGGTTCAGTAACTTCCTTGTTAGCAGCATCCCATCAAGGAAATGCTGATAGAAACCACAAGCTCTGGAATACTGCATCAACTAACAGATATATACTACATATATATGCAGATGCTGATGGAATGTTGCTACATATAACTGAAAAGTTAAAAATGGGGAAAACTAAATGCATCTCTTTTGTTGTAACAGTCTCCTAAAGTATAATGTGTGGTTTATGAAAAGCACATATGGTCTAGATGTCTTTTAGGTTAGACATCCTTTTCTGTATATTTTACATTTATAGGGGGGTTAGGTTTGTGGTGTTTAATGCCACATTCAACAATATTTCAATGGCGGTCAGTTTTATTGGTGGAGAAAACCAGAGTACCTGGAGAAAACCATTGAATTGCCGCAAGTCACTGAAAAACTTTATCACATAATGTTGTATCAAGTAAAACTCGCTATGAGCTGGATTAACTCACTACATTAGTGGTGATAGGCACTGATTGCATAGGTAATTGTAAATCCAACTACCATATGATCATGACCACGACGGCCCCTTTACATTTATATGAACTATGTACTTACAATGGAGGTATCCTCTTCCACTGAATCATCTTCTATTTGATTTGTCTGAAATAGATAATGGCGGTATATTGTAAAATTTTGCTTTTTATCTTCTAAATATCTGATGAAATGAAAAAAGCTTTGTAAGAAACAGAGTATAATGATGTAATGAACTAAAGTTGTCATGTTTACATAACAGTATCTTTTCACTAATGAAGTATACATTCACATCCAGCTTATGTTAGGCATGTTTGACTTGTATTTGAAGCTAGAAAGTTTACCATGTTTATGAATTTCTCTAATACTTACTTTCCATACTGTTATTTCATTGTTGATGTCAAATGCCATACGTTTTAAAGCTCGCTTAGCTAATTCTATTTTATCATCTGGCAGAATCTTAGGAATGGGATAGGGATTAGCATGACGAAATTTTGGCATCCAATACATTGTTCTCTGAAGTTTTCTGGAAGCATATGTTTTACTACCAAACACAGCATAAAGAATCTTACAAAATTCAACATCTGGCATAACTCCTAAAGGTAAAGCAACAAGAATAATATCAGACATTCAAATAAAAAACAGATTACCATATAATATGACATATACAACTACTGTATTACCAAAAGCATGTGAGCAGGTTTTATCTATGTAATTTTTTTCTGAGGTATCGAAATAATCATGAAATAAAAATGGTCGGTTAAATAAACAATATATAGATTTGATTAAGTGTTAAGTGAGCAATATTTCAGCTATATCATGGCGAGAACAAGCTACATTTCGACGAGATGATGATGATAATGATGTCCACTTTGTACTTGACCAATAGCTCATTGAAAGAAGAAAACAGGTAGACATTTTGCTCCACTCTGACACATTATCCTGATTCTGAACCAACCAGTCTTTGCTCTGTTCTCCTCAAAGTTAATATATTTGAATGAATTATTTAACAATATAATAACTGTCTGCTGAAGAATTCTTATATATGGTAAAACATAAACAAGTAGAACTAACGTCAGCAGTCAAGACTGGCTTGCACAGACCTCAATTAAATTTTTTGAATCTTAGCTGACATTTTCTCACAACTCTCCTACTCAACAGTACAAACTTTAGTACATGAAAAGTGGAATCCACATAATTGTATAACCATTGATAGCATATTTTATGTTTGCATAAGATTTTCGTGCACATTCAGTTTGTGCCAAAAACATTTTGGCAAACTAGCCAGAACAGCATTCTAGAACAATTTTTTCGTTTTGATTCAGCAAATTATATGCAATTTTTACAAGCCCTAACTAAAGTTTACTAGCCTGGGACAAAGGCAGTCTTCGAAATGAGACTTTCGAATTTAATGGCCCGAAAACTTCAAAATTAGAATATTTATATAGATTCTATTGAAAAAATTTGGTAAAAGTCACTGGTCCGAATCAATTTTCACTGGCCGTGGGCCACCGGAACACTGCTAAAGTCGATGACTGAAAGGGCTAGTGGTTTTTGGCGCAGACTGTCACATAATCTTTTACCATTCATTGATTTCATTCTATGTCTACTTTATTGCATGCAGTTTTACATTACAAAGATACAATACAATATATCTTAAGATTACTTTACCATTCATTTCCATGGTATCAATTATTGTTATTGCACAGTCTTGTTGCTTAGGATAATGCATTAATTCTGCTTGCCAAAAACTTTGAGGTTTTAACCTTTCCTTTGGGAAAACATTCATCAAAGCTTTGTATGCATTTAAATCCCAAAGAACATTATATTCAGCTAATTTGCCTAGAGCAACAAGGTTAAACTCCACCATTCCTCTATGGTACACTCCCTCCTTTTCCAGATATAATTCGGTTGCTTTCTTAAAAGTTTGTATGTTCTTAGGTTGAGAGGCCAGCGATTGAAATATCATTTCTGCTTTCATTGTGAAGTTCTTTGATATAGTAGATACATGAAACTGCTTAGGAATTTCTCTCATATCCATCCTATTATTTACATCTCTAGGATTTGGCAGTTCTTCATCTATTGGAGGTGGTTTCATAATTTCATCACTAATTTCATATTTTCCCAATTGTGAATCAGTCTTTTTATCCAGGATTTCAATTTGCTTAGTCTCTGTTTTGGCAACTTCCTTATTTTTAGCATAATAAGAAACTGTTGTATGATATGTAGCTGACAATAGCTTCTGTCGTTTGATGACAATTCTTGTCATATACTGTAATGGACCACCAATCTTTATCATTGTTTCTTTAAACAAGGGTCTACAAAAAAAGAAGGGAAATACTGCTAATGAATTATAATAATCAAAAGTGCACAACATACAAGATTGTAAGATGAAGAACAGCATTAAAAACACTGATCCTAAAGTTTTAATCTTTAACTGAGCTTTAGATGGATTTTCTTTGACATTTACAAATATCTATGGTGCTTCTTGATAAATATTGGGTGCAAAGAATAAAAATTGTGTATTACAAGAACATATTTCAAAATGTTTCAAATGATAAACAAGAAATGTGTGCATCACAAAATACGCCTGTCTATATAAATTATCAAACGGTATAATGGTAATGACCCCAAAATAAATAGGGTTCTTCCCCTTCCACAGGGGAATCATGTGGCCAAGTTTGGTAAAGATCCAATATACAGAACTAAAGTTATCGTGCGGAAACGATCCTGTTGTCAAAAATTCTATTTATAGTAATGGTGATCTTGACCTTTGACAAATGACCCCAAAATAAATATGGTTCTTCCCCTTCCACAGGGGAATTGTGTGGCCAAGTTTGTTAAAGATCCAATATACAGAACTAAAATTATCATGCGGAAACGACCCTGTTGTCAAAAATTATATTTATAGTAAGTGACCTTTGACCTAATGACCCCAACATAAATAGGGTTCTTCCCCTTCCACAGGGGAATCATGTGGTCAAGTTTGGTAAAGATCCAATATACAGAACTAAAGTTATGCAGAAACAACCCTATTGTCAAAAATTCTATTTATAGTAACGGTGACCTTTGACCTAATGACCCCAAAATAAATAGGGTTCTTCCCCTTCGACTGGGGAATAATGTGGCCAAGTTTGTTAAAGATCCAATATACAGAACTAAAGTTATCGTGCGGAAACGACCCGGTTGTCAAAAATTATATTTATAGTAATGGTGACCTTGACCTTTGACTTAATGACCCCAAAATAAATAGGGTTCTTCCCCTTCCACAGGGGAATCATGTGGCCCAGTTTGGTAAAGATCCGATATACAGAACTAAAGTTATTGTGTGGAAACCTGTGTGGACGCCCGGCTGCCATACCCAATCACATAACACGGCCAGTCACGAGACAGGCGTATAAAATGGTTTAAAAAAAACCCACCTAATTTACCATCCCTTTAAAATTGATAAATGATTAGTGGAGACAATTACACTGTACAACAACATGATTAGACAAAGCAAGTTTTTTGTGTAATTAATAATGCTATCTTTGTAGGTTTTTATATTTGTTAAAACTACAAAATGTATGTCCAGCGATCTTGGATTTCTGCTTGGCACAAAAATCATATGCTTTGTAAAGAAACACCCCAGGATCATACATTTTGCACACATCATATTAAATTTCAAATCACTCTTAGTTTTTTTTTATTTAAACGTTTAACCAGTCAAATTGCATTATCAATTTATTGGCTCTGGAGGCCACGACTTAATTCATTCATTTACCACATCAGAGCATGCAATCTCAAATCTCGTTGATTTTTTCCATTTAATTGTGACTCAACTGTAGCATGTGAAGTAAAGTACATTATGATGTTGTGCTGCAACTGTACATTTTGCAAGATGTAAAATCTGAAGGTCAAATAAAACTGATGAATGATCAAACTGAAGCTTTGTTCAAAGCAAAAATATATAACATCTGACAAGCTATTGCATTAGTTGGTTGTCCAAAGATTTGAAAACATGAAAAGAAGCAGCTGTGTTAAAATACATTAACATTTGTGAATGATTTTGCCATCCCCGATTTTGCAGACATCGCACGTTTTTCAAACAGGAAAAAGCATATTTTTTCTAATAATAAAATCCCAAACGGAAATCTCATGTTTTGAAAACCGGAAATTGTATATTTTCTAATAATGAAATCGCATTCAGAAAGAGTATGCTATTTGCACGGAATAAATCTTCGAGTTAAATAAAATAAAATTGAAAAAAGTTAGGATTATAAATATGTTACTTAAATCTATTTGATAGTACATAAGTTCAGTAACAATGATATAAACTTCAGCATGTTGAAGGCGGTCATTAGGAAGTAAAAGTAAATTTAAGCAAGGATCGTATATACGTTAAATCATGTATATGTTACAGTAAATTTGTATAATCAGGAATTATGCATAATTACTGAATTTTCAGTAATTATGTATAATTACTTAACATGCTAGTGATTATATATAATCCCTGAAATTGACCAGTAAATATACATAATTACTGAAAATTTTGTTAATTATTCTACAAATTTACTGGTTTGATTTTAGGAAATTTGAATAATAATAATCATCTCTAGACTTGATCAGTCAATGTTAATGCCATATATTAAAACATAGACATTGAATGTTAATCTTTTTAAAAACCTTAAAAGTGAGTAGATTTTGTTTGGTTATTTCTTCTCAAGTTTAGTTAGTTAATCTTAAGTGAACACTAGTTTTTAGAATGCCACTTTAAATTAAAAAATTAGCACTGAAGATGATCTTAGAGATATCACAAACACTGGATTTAGAAATGACTTTAACATTAGTGAAATAACCGATGAGGTTTCTGGCACTGGAAGCACAGACAGTGTAACATGTATTGTGTGTCAGAAACCAGCTTCAAATGCTCATTCATGTTCAAAATGTAGCAACACTGTACATGTGATTTGTGGAAAAACAAATGGTGAAAAAGGCTTCGGGAGATCAGTCTTATGTTTCTTATGGTTTAATGAAAAACAAATTGAACTTGAAAGATGTGAAACAAACAGATGTGCATGCAGAAAGGCTGGACAAATGTGCAATAGTAGATGCCATCCAAATCTTGCTTGTAAAAATAAATGAATGTATTTATCACTTCTTCTTTGTAAAAATGTTTTATGTGACATTGATTTGATTAAAGCGTTAAACTTTTTAGCCCTTTTTTAACGCCTGTAAAGTTAAATAAGGAGAAATGAGCATTTCAGTAATTATGCATACTAACTGGCAATATTTTTAGTAATTATACATAATCACTCAAAATTTCAGTAATTATATATAATTCCTAAACCCGTCAGTTATTATACATAATTCCTAAAAATTTCAGTAATTATGCATAATTCCTGATTATACAAATTTACTGTAACATATACATTGATTACAATTACCAGTTTTTCCTTTTCAATATTTCATATGGTAAAACATATCACAGGCTTTATAATTAGTTATTAAGATTCCAGAAAAGGTTGCATTCCTGTCAGGAATCCACTATGAAAAGACGGCATTTCCCAATAGTAAAAAATATTCCTATATCTTGCAACTACATTTTCTTTAATAAATAATTACACATTTGATCAAATATGCATGAAAGAAATAATATTTTACATTTTTTTCCCCTTTCATTCATTTCGCTTAATTATGGAATATGGTTCAATTTTTCAACGTCACAACCTGGCTTGAGGTAGTTTACTTAACATTACTTGATCTTATATAAACAAACGAGGAAAATTGAGAGAAAAAAAAGTTACTTCTTGAACTTAATGAGAAATAATGAATATTCTAAGGGACAGGTCATTATTTATCTCCAGGGGGGGGGGGGGGGGGGGGGGGCAAAAAGGTAGGGGGGGGGGTCATGAAAAAATTGGAAATTGATAGAGGGGGATCACTGCTTTTCTGGTTGATCAATCAGGGCGGGGGGTCATGATTTTTTTAAACATACACTATAGATCAAATCTATTTGCATGTAAAATGAAAATAAATATATTCAGCCGAAAAAATTTCTCCTTGTCATACATTTTGCCAAATATCAAGCTGTCACTATATATAAATAAATATATATATAGAGAGTACATAGGAACGAGGCTTTCTGATTCACTACATTACAGTTCCAGAGTCAACCCAGAGAGACAGATCAATGCATGAACATAGGATATGCAGTGTTCTCTCAAGGTCCATATAGCACCATGGTACCTAGACCGTTGAACGGCGACAGCAAGATTATTAATGCCGTTAAACGACAGAGGAATCTCGGTCTACATGGTACCATGGTGCTATATTTTCTATCATGGTGCTATTTTGTGAAATTTTATAATAGAATGTATTAGGGCAATGGTGCTTTAATTTTCAGAAAACCAGCGCTACCTTAATTTCCATGGTACTATTTGAAAATCCTTGGGAGAACACTGATATGTTTTAGATATTCGTGACAAAAAATGTTTTTGATAGTATATTCTTTTCAAAAGAAACACCAAGATAGGCTTCCTTTCAACATCTCAAACATGAAAAAAAACATGGTTTTAAAGGTAACTATTTAATTGCTAAAAACAAATCTGAAACACTTTGATAACATTCAAATTTCAATCCAGAGGAATACAAAAACTGACTAGGTAGTAATAAATTCATATGTATAATACTGCATTTCACAGGCAGTCGGGCATACTTGCTCAGGAAATTTAGGAATATTTAAATTATTACGGTATATTAGGTAAATTGTAAAAAAATGATTTTGGCAGAAAGATGTGCACCCCCCTGGCCAGCCCTGTGCACACTTAAGCACAATGGTAAATCAAGCACTGTATAGCCCATATTTAGAAGTAATTCAGAAACATCGTATTTAAATCTTCCAAGTGTTTCAGAGTAGTAAGGTGGTAGAAATAGTAAATTAGACCTTTTAAGCTAATTTTATATGAAACAATCAACATTGGATCACCAGACAGCTATTGTTTTTCCAAAAAAGAAGCAAACACAAATACCAATTCTTGTTTCTTGCAAAACATAAACCAATTTTAGACTGACTAAGCTGATTTAACTAAGTAGTCAACACATTGTATAGTATTCATAATTAAAACTGTAGCATTTGACGCATTCTTACAAGAAAAACTTTATATTTGTTGTCACATATAGGACTATGTAGTGTAATCCTAACATCTTGCGTATGGGACAAAAGTTAGCAATATTTATTTTGTTGTGGATTTCACCTACATTTAATTTAGAAAGTAATGAAATGTATTCTTATTTTTTAGTTTTCTACTCTTTTTTTTTTTTACAAATATGAGTGTTTATTTAGCTTATTCTTGACAAAATGGGAATATTTTGTTAAGTTTTGGAAAGAGCAGACACTCTTACATCTCTATAAACAACTTTTTGGATGGATATCAGGAGTTAAACCTATGTTTATGTAGTCATCACGATTAGAAGAAAATAAGCTAAGAATATCTTCTGAGATGGAAATTATTGCAATATATAATTCCTACAAAGAAACTATTAATGAAATAGAAAATTGCTAATAATAGCCAATGTAATTTCTGTGGTCAAGATGAAGACTATCTGCATTATTTTATTTCTTGTTCCTATCTGAAAGAACTTTGGGTAAAAATAAAACAAATATTGAATAAAACTAATATAGAAAGTTTTGTCACATTAAAACATACCGGGTATTGTCTTTGGGTATAAGATATTTGATAAAGATTATTTTGATTTCAACTATTTTTTTAAACAATTTTAGGATTTTCTATATACAAAGCATATTATGTATCTGAACAAAAGACTAAACAAGTCAGCATATACCAGTATTCTTTATTTAGGAGAGAATATATTACTAGAATAAGCCAGGTGCAAAAACTTCAATATAGTAAACTGATAACAAAGGTAAAGACAAATATTGAAATGTATATGTGTGTGTATATGTATGTGTGTAGATGTAGGTATATATTTATAAACAAATTCAATTAAAGTCTGATTCTTATCAATTATAATATATCATTTGAAATTATTTTAATTATTATAAGAAAATATTAATATGAAATACTTCATACTTGGGCTTTTGTAGTAAGAATGTAACAAGCAGTTTGAATAAAAATATCATATTGTTGTAAAAAAAAAATTGTAAAAATAAATAGCACAACATGATGTTTATGGTGAAGGCTAGGCACTCCCAGCATATGCATTGCGCTATTTAATTAGGAAATGTAGAAAGGTACCTCTGAACTTGAAAACATTGTAAATATGGCATACATTTGGCAACTTTTCCCTCTTCTGATACAATTTTGAGGCATTAAAATACAACTTATGAATATGTAAACAATTTGATCATACACTCTTTGAATATGGCAATAATCCAAGCGCATAACAAATAAAGCAAAAATTACAAATTCCATAAAAAATCATGACCATTCTGTCGAAGACGACATTGGCGAATGGCAATTCTGCAAAATTCTTTTTATATTTTGTTCTTTTGTTATACAAAGTATCCCCATGTAAAATAGGGACATTCGTGGCTGTGATCGTATGGTAGTTGGATTTATAACTACCTATGCAATCAGTACCGATCACCACTGATGTTGTGAGGTCGAATCTCAATCAGGGTGAGGTGTACAACATTATGAGATAAAGTTTGTCAGTGACTTGCGACAGGTCAGTAGTTTTCTCCGGTTTCTTCCACCAATAAAACTAACTGCCAGGATATAACTGAAATATTGTTGAAAGTGGAGTTAATCACCATCAAACAAACAAAAACCCATGTAAAATATTTTGACTATGTTCTGTTGTATTTTCACATTTTTTACTCATTTAAGATAAATTTGTGTTTTTCCTGTTATCAAATTGCAAGTCGAACACACCCTTGGCGATTGTTGTAATGAACCAAAAATATATGGAATCAAATGTGTACAGGTTACCAAAGGTACAGCTGGCCACCAATGGTGAATATCTAGCCATTGGTAAATAAATAACCATACAGTTTAAAGGCTACCAATGGAACATTAGCAATGGTAAGATCAACATTGGAATTTCACCTCTGGTACAATTGTGAAGGCAGTCTTTCAAAAATTTATGACCGCCATTTTTTTTCCAGACATCTGTGAGGAAATGACGCATTTCCTTTTTTTGTATATTTTTGGTACCCAATTATTTATGCTGGCAATGGAAAAGTCAATCACATTCACCAGCACATGTGCGAATGAGATTATACCATCGATAAATCGCTCGTTTGTCTACAAAGCGAAAGAATGACGTCATGTTGGAATGTAGGTTCTTAAATAGTCCTTTGGACGCCCTAGTCTACAGATAATTTAGAAGATTGATTTCATGCCATTCAAAAAAACCCTGCTGTTGTCAATTTCATAAAGAATCTGCTATCCAATCTAAAAATTTTATTTTGAATTCCACAGTAATGAAGTTAGCGAATTAAATGGTTGGTGGGGAATTTTACCTTAGAAAAATCTGAAGAATTATATAAATTTGATTAATCTCTCAGTGTTTTAGCTATGTCTTGGATACTGATGACCACAGTCTTGTCTGGCATAATCTTTTACATCTAAATCTGTGTTGATTATCATGTAAGATGTTATTTTGACCGGAGACAAGTTCTTATACTGCTAGTCCACTTTGTCTAGACCAATATGCTTAGTCCACTTTGTCTAGACCAATATGCTTAGTCCACTTTGTCTAGACCAATATGTTTAGTCCACTTCGTCTAGACCAATGTTTAGTCCACTTTGTCTAGACCAATATGTTTAGTCCACTTTGTCTAGACCAATATGATTAGTCCACTTTGTCTAGACCAATATGCTTAGTCCACTTTGTCTAGAACAATATGCCTAGTCCACTTTGTCTAGACCAATATGCATAGTCCACTTTGTCTAGACCAATATGCTTAGTCCACTGTCTAGACCAATATGCTTAGTCCACTTTATCTAGAACAATATGCTTAGTCCACTTTGTCTAGACCAATATGCTTAGTCCACTTTGTCTAGATCAATATGTTTAGTCCACTTTGTCTAGACCAATATGCTTAGTCCACTTTGTCTAGACCAATGTTAGTCCACTTTGTCTAGACCAATATGTTGTCCACTTTGTCTAGACCAATATGCTTAGTCCACTTTGTCTAGACCAATATGCTTAGTCCACTTTGTCTAGACCAATATGTTTAGTCCACTTTGTCTAGACCAATATGCTTAGTCCACTTTGTCTAGACCAATATGCTTAGTCCACTTTGTCTAGACCAATATGTTTAGTCCACTTCGTCTAGACCAATGTTTAGTCCACTTTGTCTAGACCAATATGTTTAGTCCACTTTGTCTAGACCAATATGATTAGTCCACTTTGTCTAGACCAATATGCTTAGTCCACTTTGTCTAGACCAATATGCTTAGTCCAATTTGTCTAGACCAATATGCTTAGTCCACTTTGTCTAGACCAATATGTTTAGTCCACTTCGTCTAGACCAATGTTTAGTCCACTTTGTCTAGACCAATATGCTTAGTTCAATTTGTCTAGATCAATATGTTTAGTCCACTTTGTCTAGACCAATATGCTTAGTCCACTTTGTCTAGACCAATGTTAATCCACTTTGTCTAGACCAATATGTTTAGTCCACTTTGTCTAGACCAATATGCTTAGTCCACTTTGTCTAGACCAATATGCTTAGTCCACTTTGTCTAGACCAATATGTTTAGTCCACTTTGTCTAGACCAATATGCTTAGTCCACTTTGTCTAGACCAATATGCTTAGTCCACTTTGTCTAGACCAATATGTTTAGTCCACTTCGTCTAGACCAATGTTTAGTCCACTTTGTCTAGACCAATATGTTTAGTCCACTTTGTCTAGACCAATATGATTAGTCCACTTTGTCTAGACCAATATGCTTAGTCCACTTTGTCTAGAACAATATGCCTAGTCCACATTGTCTAGACCAATATGCGTAGTCCACTTTGTCTAGACCAATATGCTTAGTCCACTTTGTCTAGACCAATATGCTTAGTCCACTTTGACTAGACCAATATGCTGTCCACTTTGTCTAGACCAATATGCTTAGTCCACTTTGTCTAGACCAATATGCTTAGTCCAATATGCCTAGACCAATATGCTTAGTCCACTTTGTCTAGACCAATATGTTTAGTCCACTTCGTCTAGACCAATGTTTAGTCCACTTTGTCTAGACCAATATGCTTAGTCCACTTTGTCTAGATCAATATGTTTAGTCCACTTTGTCTAGACCAATATGCTTAGTCCACTTTGTCTAGACCAATGTTAGTCCACTTTTTCTAGACCAATATGTTTAGTCCACTTTGTCCAGACCAATATGCTTAGTTCACTTTGTCTAGACCAATATGCTTAGTCTACTTTGTCTAGACCAATATGTTTAGTCCACTTTGTCTAGACCAATATGCTTAGTTCACTTTGTCTAGACCAATATGCTTAGTCCACTTTGTCTAGACCAATATGTTTAGTCCACTTTGTCTAGACCAATATGTTTAGTCCACTTCGTCTAGACCAATGTTTAGTCCACTTTGTCTAGACCAATATGTGTAGTCCACTTTGTCTAGACCAATATGATTAGTCCACTTTGTCTAGACCAATATGCTTAGTCCACTTTGTCTAGAACAATATGCCTAGTCCACATTGTCTAGACCAATATGCGTAGTCCACTTTGTCTAGACCAATATGCTTAGTCCACTTTGTCTAGACCAATATGCTTAGTCCACTTTGACTAGACCAATATGCTGTCCACTTTGTCTAGACCAATATGCTCAGTCCACTTTGTCTAGACCAATATATTTAGTCCACTTTGTCTAGACCAATATGATTAGTCCACTTTGTCTAGACCAATATGCTTAGTCCACTTTGTCTAGACCAATATGGTTAGTCCACTTTGTCTAGACCAATATGCTTAGTCCAGTGTCTAGACCAATATGCTTAGTCCACTCAGTCTAGACCAATATGCTTAGTCCACGTTGTCTAGAACAATATGCTTAGTCCACTTTGTCTAGACCAATATGCTTAGTCCACTTTAGTCTAGACCAATATGCTTAGTCCACTTTGTCTAGAACAATATGCTTAGTCCACTTTGTCTAGACCAATATGCTTAGTCCACTTTGTCTAGACCAATATGCTTAGTCCACTTTGTCTAGACCAATATGTTTAGTCCTCTTTGTCTAGACCAATATGCTTAATCCACTGTCTAGACCAATATGCTTAGTCCACTTTGTCTAGACCAATATGCTTAGTCCACTTTGTCTAGATCAATATGCTTAGACCACTTTGTCTAGACCAATATGCTTAGTCCACTTTGTCTAGAACAATATGCTTAGTCCACTTTTTCTAGACCAATATGCTTATTCCACTCTGTCTAGACCAATATGCTTAGTCCACTGTCTAGACCAATATGCTTAGTCCACTTTGTCTAGAACAATATGCTTAGTCCACTCTGTCTAGACCAATATGCTTAGTCCACTCTGTCTAGACCAATATACTTAGTCCACTTTGTCTAGATCAATGTTTAGTCCACTTTGTCTAGACCAATATGCTTAGTCCACTTTGTCTAGACCAATATGCTTAGTCCACTTTGTCTAGACCAATATGCTTAGTCCACTTTGTCTAGACCAATATGTTTAGTCCACTTTGTCTAGACCCATATGATTAGTCCACTTTGTCTAGACCAATATGATTAGTCCACTTTGTCTAGACCAATATGCTTAGTCCACGTTGTCTAGACCAATATACTTAGTCCACGTTGTCTAGACCAATATGCTTAGTCCACTTTGTCTAGACCAATATGCTTAGTCCACTTTGTCTAGACCAATATGCTTAGTCCACTCTGTCTAGACCAATATGCTTAGTCCACTTTGTCTAGAACAATATGATTAGTCCACTTTGTCTAGACCAATATGCTTAGTCCACTTTAGTCTAGACCAATATGCTTAGTTCACTTTGTCTAGACCAATATGCTTAGTCCACTTTGTCTAGACCAATATGCTTAGTCCACTTTGTCTAGACCAATATGCTTAGTCCACTTTGTCTAGACCAATATGCTGTCCACTTTGTCTAGACCAATATGCTTAGTCCACTTTAGTCTAGACCAACATGCTTAGTCCACTTTGTCTAGACCAATATGCTTATTCCACTTTGTCTAGACCAATATGCTTAGTCCACTTTGTCTAGACCAATATGTTTAGTCCACTTTGTCTAGACCAATATGTTTAGTCCACTTTTTCTAGACCAATATGCTGTCCACTTTGTCTAGACCAATATGCTTAATCCACTGTCTAGACCAATATGCTTAGTCCACTTTGTCTAGACCAATATGCTTATTCCACTTTGTCTAGACCAATATGTTTAGTCCACTTTGTCTAGACCAATATATTTAGTTCACTTTGTCTAGACCAATATGATTAGTCCACTTTTTCTAGACCAATATGCTTAGTCCACTTTGTCTAGACCAATATGTTTAGTCCACTTCGTCTAGACCAATGTTTAGTCCACTTTGTCTAGACCAATATGCTTAGTTCAATTTGTCTAGATCAATATGTTTAGTCCACTTTGTCTAGACCAATATGCTTAGTCCACTTTGTCTAGACCAATATGATTAGTCCACTTTGTCTAGACCAATATGCTTAGTCCACTTTGTCTAGACCAATATGCTTAGTCCAATTTGTCTAGACCAATATGCTTAGTCCACTTTGTCTAGACCAATATGTTTAGTCCACTTCGTCTAGACCAATGTTTAGTCCACTTTGTCTAGACCAATATGCTTAGTTCAATTTGTCTAGATCAATATGTTTAGTCCACTTTGTCTAGACCAATATGCTTAGTCCACTTTGTCTAGACCAATGTTAGTCCACTTTGTCTAGACCAATATGTTTAGTCCACTTTGTCTAGACCAATATGCTTAGTCCACTTTGTCTAGACCAATATGCTTAGTCCACTTTGTCTAGACCAATATGCTTAGTCCACTTTGTCTAGACCAATATGCTTAGTCCACTTTAGTCTAGACCAATATGCTTAGTCCACTTTGTCTAGACCAATATGCTTAGTCCACTTTGTCTAGACCAATATGTCCACTTTGTCTAGACCAATATGCTTAGTCCACTTTGTCTAGAACAATATGCTTAGTCCACTTTGTCTAGACCAATATGCTTAGTCCACTTTGTCTAGACCAATATGCTTAGTCCACTTTGTCTAGACCAATATGCTTAGTCCACTTTGTCTAGACCAATATGATGTCCACTTTGTCTAGACCAATATGCTTAGTCCACTTTGTCTAGACCAATATGCTTAGTTTCATTTTCATAGTGCAGGTTCACTGAAACAACAGTCCACATGTTGACATGTCACTCAACTCGTGACTTATTATCCAGATTCCGAGCCAACAATCCTTTGATTTTTCTCCTTAATGCTGCATGCTAAGCAGGGAAGCAACAAATACCAATTTCGTAGTCTTGGGTTTTACCCCACAGAACCCATGATTTACCTCGCTCGAGATGAGCAAACTAACCATTACACCACCAATGTGGTTTAGTAGAAGACAAAAACACAATAATGCAATTTCAAGTCATTTATTACAAATATTTTGGTGTAGAAGATTCATGGCATCATGCTTTTACACACAAAATATGATAATGTACAAACATACACAAATGCTATGCTTACATACAAAATTGTTGTTCTCAAATATTTCTCATAGCCATTCCGCTAAAAATATTTTTGCTTCTATAATGAAATAATGAAGGAAGCCAGTGCCAAACAAATAAACTTTTCCATTTATGCAGTCAGGGGAGATAACTAAAAATTAACAAGACAAATAATTTCTCACACAAGACTACAGTAACACAATTTTATTTGCTTCATGAATAAGTATTTGACATGTAGTTGGGAAACCATTATCCATTTACAAAGAATCTAGTTTCATCGACTACTTTTTTGTTGAGTAAACTGAATTACAAATCTCAATTACAAAAATCAGAATAATGAACCAGCATAATGTAGTACTAATAAATTAACCTTAGCACAGTTTGTTTTATCTGTTAAAATAAAGAAATTTCATATTTTTATCTTGACAGAAATTGAATAGTATGTTCACAGAGCTGAATGGGGGATGCAAAGCACTTTATATAAATTAATTTGAGTAGTATATGTAGAAATAAAGTCCCTTCCAAACCCCATCCACCCAGTCTTTTTCTGGAATATCCCAAAGTACAGATATTTCTTCAAAGAAAACACTGTATCTACAGATAAGCTTACATAGATATGATATATTATTGTTTTGAAGAGGAGCAAACAACTGGTAGGAAATAAATTTGATAAACTAATATATTTTTAGCAAAGATCCAATGACCTTCACAGATTTTGGCTATTCAGATTAGACCCTTTGGTTTTCTTGCTCCCAAAGATTTAAAAAATATTTGGCTTTCAAATTTTTTGACTGAAGAAGATATTTCAGAAACATGTCATGCGAATCAAAATTGATATTTACGTTTTTATAAACATATATACATTTTATGCATGGTCAACTGTCACAAATACATGCATACAGTTCAAACTCTGGGATTTAACCATGAAACATAAATCCTGTACAAATGTTCACGTTTTCTTTTTCATCTGGTGTAAACATAGCATTGTTGTTTAATACCAAGTAATCTGTATGTTTGACATGCAGTCAACAAGTAACAATTATAAACAGAAAATATAACAATAGCACTACATGTATGTCATGACACAGGAAAAAAAATGGTAAAAATCTGCAGGTGACGCAAATAAATAAATTCCTATAGTTATACACTAATTATTTAATATGAAAACATTGCCTCTTTTAATATCTTGTACTGGTTCTTCTATTTACAAGACATAACAAATTTAATAGTTGTAATGGTACCTCTTCTTGCTTGTTGTGTATGTTGAACATTAATAGCATAGAAATCTATAGTATTTGATACAATTACCCCCACCCTTATTATAAATGTGTTTTGTAACTACTATTACCTGTAATACATTCTAGATGTAACTACTTCAACATTATTACTGTAGTCCAACTTTTATCAAGTCACTTTTACAATGGGCGAAAAAGTTGAGAGGGATAATTTAGTAGTAAAATGGTGCCCTCTCTTGAGGACAATTTAGTAGTATTTTACTATCTAAGTGCATATGAAATCAGGTCTGATAAGAGGGGTGGCCTTAGAAAAGACTACAGTAGCACATAAACATATCTCTCATGATAGACCAAATATTCATCTGCTATTGAACAAGTTAAATATTATAAAATGAACAATGAACATGCTTAATTTTCAAAAACCTAAGACACAAATGGTCAAATTTATTTCAACTTTTACACGTATGAGTTAGAATGCTTGATGACCATAAGTAACAAAGATATTGTTCTATTATTAGAACATGGTGAACAGTTATATACATAGTTTGTCTATTACATAGATGCTTAGTGATCACATAATAAAATAGCTCTAAGGAAAATATCATTTAAGTATTAGTATATTAGCAATTATCACATATTTTATTGAAATAACACCGAATTTGCATGAGTAATAAAAGCATAATTTGCAGTGTGTTATTTGCCACTGGGGCAATAACATGTTATCTTGCCCTGGCAAAATATGTGATAAATAGATTAATACATGGCCTTTTTCATATTGCCCTTGTCATCAGCCCTCGACTGATATCATCCCTCAGGGCCGATATCAAAGGTCTCGTGCTGATAACAAGGGCAATATGAAAAAGGCCATGTATTAATCTATAAATATTAATATACTGACATCAGTATGGTGAACATGAATTTGATAAGTTAATCAATATTATTATTTTTCTTGGAAATTTTGATATTTCATGGGTATCTAAATAAAAACTTATTGCATTTTATTTATTTATATTAAATTGAAAAATAATTGAATTTTGGCAGGATGTTTTTTTCTTTCTGTAGACAATGGAATTGCAAACGATACTGTAAATGCTCAAGTGATTTAATACAAGAACTACAGTGGATGAATTCAATAAATGTAACCTTAGCAAAAATGTACAGAAAGATATTTAATACAAGAGATGAACAGGTGTACCTGATCCACTAAGTTTTATGAGTTTGACTCCAACCTGTGGATTACTGTACTTGATCAACTAAGGTTTATGAGTTTGAAACCCAACTGTGGATCAATGGTTAATATTGAACCCTATTTTTTACTTGCTACTGGACATAATAGAGCAGAAAAATGGACAGTAATTGGACTCTGTTCTTTTTAGGACAATATTCATTAGACAATACAATTCTTACTTGTCATTCCCAATACACAAGTTCTACTAACAGTCAATGTCACATGAACTTCTAGGAATATAAGACAATTGCTTCCATTTTTTTTTTTAATAATGATGGTCATAGTTCAACATAATTCTTAATTAGTTTCACACAAATCTGAAAGCAGTTGCATAACAGTGATGAAGTATGTTGAAATTTGCCAACTTTCTGATTTTCCAACTTTCCAATATTATAAGGTAATTCCCAAGAAATGGCAGGAACATTGACAAAATTAATACAACTTGTACTATTCTAAATCATATCTTGACCAATCAGAACTGACATAGTTAACACTAAGAAGAAATTTACCCATAATGCAACTACATTTATGAATAAGTCACTTTTTCTAACAGTGTGAGTTGCACATGTTTTTTCTGTTTAAATAAATTTAATAAATATTGAACACATTTCAAAAATATGAAAATGTAAATTTATGCAAATTTTAAACCAAATCTACAACATAAACAATCCTACATTCTAATTATAGATTATCACATAACTAAAAAGCTTTACAACTGATTAATATTTTCAGTATACAAACACATGTATATGCAACTAAATAATTATCAAAGAAATCAGTCTCTTATATTTCCATCTTAAAATTTTGATGAAAATGATATTAAAAATATCAATCTGAACAATGAAAAATTTGATTTTCCATATGAAACTTGAATACTTATGTTATATACAGTAATTACATATTAATACATATAATTAGCCACATTCTGAGAGATTGACCTCTAAATATGTCCTTGTAAGATACTAAATCTAAATGTGTGCTAAAGTCCACCATTATTTTTTTAAACTGTCTCTAATGGCAAGTTTCAGTTTTATGGGGTTTTTTGTTTGTTTGGGGGGGGAAGAGAGAGAGAGAGAATAAAAAAACAATGCCCCCTAAAATACTTAAGTTTTTGACTGCAAACATAAGTAAGCAATTGGGGGAAATAATCCTGTTTATGCTCCTGCTTAGAACACAGTTAACAATTAGAACATTAGATATCTTTGTCCAAGTTTAACTATCTTAAAAAAAATAAAATCATGTTGAAACTTTTTCTACATGCTGAAACAGAAAAATAGCTTCACATAAGGCCCCTTTCTGTAGCAGAAGGTAAATTTAATAACTCAAAGCAGTCGCTGTTATGTAATTATTTTGAGGGTAACGAATCACTTCATGTAAAAGTCATATATAATAGTCACTCATTATCTGAACCCTTAGTGAACGTGTCAGAGCAACCATCTGGAGCCTCGTTAATCAGCATGGTTGGAGGTTTATCTACAACGCTTAATTGTTTTATAGCAAAGTGTTAAGTATTCATATTCTCTCTAAGGAAAAAAACAATGAAATAAATGACATTTTTATACATGACGTTATCATTCCTTTAACACATCTAATACAAGCATCTCTTTAAAGACAAGAAAGTTACCTACTGAAATGTAGATACATTCCAACATTGAAATATTAATAGAAACAGCACAAGAATGACAAAATACCTTTAACAAATACACAATGACATGTGGAAGTTCATACTTGTTCTGGTTATTTTTTTCTCTCAACTATAAATACAGTATTAAAGGCTCTACATTAACAAAATTATTTCTTCATACTAATTTACCAGTACAGTAATCCTCCTCTTAAAAGGTTTATGAAAAAGTGGCCTTATAAGAGGGGTGGTCTCTCTTGAGGAGGACAATTTAGTGGTATTTTACTATCTCAGTATATCTCATATCTGGCCTGATAAAAGGATTGGCCTTTGGTGGGAGTGGCCTTATAAGAGAGGTGGTCTTTCTTGAGGACAATTTAGTAGTATATTACTATCCCATAGATTCTAAAATCTAGTGTCATAAGAGGGGTGTCCTTTTGTGAGAGTTGCCTCATAAGAAAGGGATTATTGTACATTCCTTGGGTTGTTACAATCTTAATATAATGGGAGGTATTTTTTTTCTTCAATATTGTAATTTTCATTTTATTGGTTTATTCAAATTTTAAAATTGTCAAAAACAAACTTTAATAATTACATGCACACAACCTCCATACTGAAATATATAAGACATGTTCATAAAAGTAATACATGTAACGGCTCTATCAAGAACCTACAATCAGTGTTTCAGCTAGACTTTGAAATCTCCAGGATAATTAATTGCCAGTTTTATCCAAAAAAAATTCAGGACATTCTTTAATAATTAAAATTATTTTTGTACAGTTCTTCACCACAATTTGAGAAATAAGTGGGCAAATGTCCTGAGACTGGTTCCTAGCTGAATCACTGTATAATGTAGATAAAAAAAGCTTTCAACCATTGTATTAGTTCACTTTTTGTTACAACTCTATGTAGAATTTCAAAACGATTTTTAACAGACGTAAACACAAAACAGAGTTAATCACATAGAAATCAATGGTATAAAAGAAAGATAAGAAATGTAATTTTCAATAAAAGTAATATTCAAGGGTACCAATTATCTAATTTTGTTTCAGAACATTTCTTCATTTATTCTGAAATTTTGGACTTATATTCTCAAAGTTTATAAAGGCAAGAAGAAAGAGCTCAGTAACGAGAACTATCATCTGTAAAGAGATGTACTGCAATCATCATCACACATAACAAAACAGTCACTCCACAATTAGTTTGTGTTATACTCTGTATCTATCTTTTGCTGTGGAGCCTGATTTTGAGATTGTATCTTTATGTGCCTGCAATTAAAATATAGCATATTTAAAGGAAGTATTTTTGTGCCCTATTTTATTATATGACTATTTTTTTTTTGGTTCAACATTTGGACCAAGAGCAATATTTAAATTTGTCTCCCTTCATTTGATTAATAAGTATCGAGCAGACAAAAATATTAATCTTAAACAATTGTTATTAGAAACATTAAACATTCATTCAGTGAAAGAAAATAAAATAAATAAAATCAAGCAAAATGGATACAAGTACTTCAAACTGTAATGTACTTTAGTAGCAAGCTCTTTTCAATCCAGATTTTTTTTTATTGCCATGACAACTATTGTCAAATTCAATTATACTCTATATTTGTGCTGAGAAAAATCTCACAAATCAAATCAAATTATTACAAGATATGAACATTACCTGGAATCCTATCACTAGTTTGGGTGGTATTCGTAGTCTTTCTTTTAATTTTTTTCTGCAATGAAAAAAATAATAAAACTAGAGGTGCCTAGGAGCCTGTAATCGCTCACCTGGCTCAACGTTGGCCCCCAAAAAAGAAAACCATAATTATTGCTAAGTATATGGAAGATTCTGTAGTCAAATCCGTTGACATACTACTGAAAGATAACTCAATACGGAATCTAAAGAAAAAACTGCATCAAAATCAGACAAAAAATAAACGTTCTATACCCGAAAGTTAGAGGAGATAATTTTTAAGTGATTTTTTGCTGAATTTTCTATTTATAGTAATGATGGCCATCATGATTGGCGGCCGGGGTCGTCGGACACAATTCTGAAAGATGACCACCTAAAGACCATTCCACCATAGTTTGGGCCCAATTGGCCCAGCAGTTTCAGAGAAGATAATTTTTAAGTGATTTTTTGCCGAATTTTCTATTTTTAGTAACAGCAGCCATCTTGGATGGCAGTCAGGGTCGTCAGACACAATTCTGAAAGGGGACCACCCAAGGACCATTCCACCAAAGCTTGGTTCAAATTGGCCCAGTGGTTTTAGAGGAGTTGATTAAAATGCAAAAAGCTAACGACAGACGAATGGCGGATGCCCAGTGGTAGCAATAGCTCACATGACCCTTCGGAGCAGATCATTTTTTAGTATTTTTTTTCTATGAATTTTCTATCCTATTTCTTGGATGGAGGTGAGGGTCACTGAAAACAATTTTGAAAGGGAATACCTAAGGACCATTTATGCCATGTTTGCTTTAAATTGCATGGGTAACTGCTTTGACAATAGAAAATTTTTAAACATTTAACCCATGGTCCTATGTAAAAACCATGTCTGCTGATGGCGACAATCTCGCATGCAGGTTGCATGGACTCACCAGACACAATTCTGAAAGGAGACCACTAATGACCATTTCACAATAGTTTGGGCCCCACTGGCCCAGCAGTTTCAGAGGAAATTATTTTTTAAGTGAATTTTTGCAAATCTTCTATTTTTAGCAATGGCTGCCATCTTCTTTGGCGGGCAGGGTTGTCGGATATAATTCTGAAAGGGGACCATATAAAGATCATTTAACCATAGTTTGGGCCCATTTGACCCAGCAGTTTCAGAGATCATTTTTATGTGATTTCTTGCCAAATTTTCTATTTTTAATAATGGCGGACATCTTAGCTGGCGACCGGGGTCGTCGGACAGATTTCTGAAAGGGGATCACCTAAAGACCATTCCACCATAGTTTGGGCCCAATTGGCCCAGCAGTTTCAGAGGAGATAATTTTTAAGTGATTTTTTGTTGAATTTTCTATTTTTTAGTAACAGTGGCCATCTTGGTTGTCGGACACAATTCTGAAAGTGGTCCACCCAAGGACCATTCCACCAAACTTTGGTTCAAATTGGCCCAGTGGTTTTAGAGGAGTTGATTAAAATGCAAAAAGCTAACGACAGACGTTCGGGTCAGGTGAGCTAATAAATAAGTATATAAATTAGAATTATATAAATCTGTACAAGTGTTCACAGAAATAAAGCTATATGGTTAACCAAAAATAGTTCTGTTAATGGAAAACAATTTTATGCTTGGCTTCACATGCTATAGCCAGTATAATGTTAACATGAAATTTTCTATAAATAGTTGATTCGCTTTCACAACTGTGATAGAGTTGAGCATCATTGTGGATTCTTGGACTGGATGTTGCTGAGAAAGACATAATAATTCAAACATGACATGACACTTGATGATTCCAACTCTACCAGAAAAGTAATACAGTAGTACTGATCTTATAAGACCATCCATTCTGCAATGAACTAGATATGTAATCGCTCACCTGGTTTTCAATTCGACATCAAAAGTTGATAGAAAATGGGGGTGTTACACATAATTTTGAAAGTGGGCCATCCAAAGATCATTTTAACTCAAATTTCTAAGCAAAAGATTTTGATGTGATTTTTATCTCATAATATTCCTAAACGGAATAAACTGGCTGAAAAAATCTCACAGAAAAACCCAGAATATATGTTAAACTACTCATTGCCATGTAGCTGCAGTTAAAATTTGAGTTCATTTTGATTTGTAATAAAGCAGAAATTGACAACTAAAGAAATTTCTATTTTTGGTAACAGCAGTCATTTTGAATGGAGGGCGGCGCTGTCGGACACAATATTGAAAAGGGACCACCCAACGACCATCCCAGCCAAATTTGCTTTAATTTGGTTCAGCGGTTTCAGAGGAGAAGATTTAAATGTGATCTTTTATGAAAATATGCCTAATTTGCATAATCGGTATAAATTGGCTGAAAGAAAAATTTCACAGAAAAACCTAGAATATATGCTAAACTACTCCTTGCCATGTAGCTGCAGTTAAAATTTGAGTTCATTTTGACTTATACTAAAGCAGCAATGGACAATTGAAGAAATTTCTATTTTTAGTAACAGCAACCATCTAGAACGGAGGACAGTCGGAACAAAAAGTAACAACACTTGATATGGACCTTGCAAGGAACATTTCTGCCAAGTATGGTTCCAATCCATCCAGTGGTTCTTGAGAAGAAGTTTGTTTTACATATTTCCCATAGGGTCGCTATGTTAACTTATGTCCCCCGCTGGTGCCCTCTCTTGGATTTTCAATCGGTCCAAAAAGTAACAACACTTGGTTAGCAGCTTGCAATGATCATTCATGACAATTTTCAATTCCATCCTCCATGTAGTATCGGAGAAGAAGATCTTTGAAATTTCAGCCAATCAGAGGCTATTATGACCCCTGGCAGCCATATTGGATAACCGATCGGAACAAAAAGTAACAACAATTGATCAGAACCTTGTCAGGAACATTTCTGCCAAGTATGGTTCCAATCCATCCAGTGGTTCTTGAGAAGAAGTTTGTTTTACATATTTCCCATAGGGTCGCCATGTTAAATCATGTCCCCCCGCTGGTGGCCATCTTGGATTTTCAATCGGTCCAAAAAGTAACAACACTTGGTTAGCAGCTTGCAATGATCATTCATGACAATTTTCAATTCCATCCTCCATGTAGTATCGGAGAAGAAGATCATTAAAAATTTCAGCTAATCAGAGGCTTTTATGGCCCCTGGCAGCCGATCGTAACGAAAGTAACAACACTTGGTTAGACCATGCAAATGAACATTCCTGCCACGTTTGGTCCCATTTGCTTCAGTGGTTCTCTAGAAGATTGAAATGTTTACGGACGGACGCCAAGTGATGGCAATAGCTCGCATGTCCCTTTGGGTCAGGTGAGCTAAAAAGTGACTTTATAAGAGAGGTAGCCTCTCTTGAGGGAGACAATTTACTAGTATTCAATGTATTTGAAATCTGGCCTGATAAGAAAGATGTTCTTAGGTGGGAGTGGCCATATAAGAGATGAACTACAGTACCTAATATGAAGAAGACACATATATTTCCACTAAACTTTAATTAAAATACAAACCCTATTTTCAATGTGGCGTCCTGTCGTCTACTATCTCTCGTCCATAAACTTAATTTATCTCCTTTATTTCTAATATTTACTACAGCACCGTTAACATCTTCACTAAATTCTTCAAATGCTTCACCAATTAAACATAATAACTGAAAGAATACAAAATAAGATGAAAATAAAGATATTTCATTTAAAGAGCAATGGTTGATAATAATATACATTGCTCTCCACATTGAGAATTACTAGACTTTCCAATTTTTGTGATGATATACACATATTACATCAAATTTTCACTAGACAGATGTAATGCCCAATTGACCTCCAAGAAGATCAATAATGATAGAAGAGCCATACAAAATATAAGTTTGCTTGTCATGATCATTCTTTTCTCCCAATGTTGCTACATCAACTCTTATTTACCATTATTTTTATACTCAAACTTCTCTAGTATCTAAATATTCAGTTTACTAGTTTTACTAGTGACTCAACAATAAAATAAAATTTTGATGATTTAACCATGAAGTGATAGTGACCATTAATGTACAATTTTAAGTTATTTATCTTTTCCAAGAATTATGTTATTACACAAAATTATACTAACTAGTATGAGAAAAGTGCTTCATGATAAATTTAAGTATTTATTTCAACCATCACTTTATTCATATTTAACAGACATTAAACATAAAAGAATGTGGATGGCAGTGAAAGTGAAATTTCTTATTTAAGCAAAACATGCAAGAGAGTGAGTGATTGTTGTTTAGCGCCAGCTCAGCAATTTTTCAGATATATCATGGCGATGAGCAACAAATCTTATAAACAATATTCTGTGTTATTTTGCAGCATATACCTTTATATAATAGTACTTACAGTTTCTAACCAAAAATCATCTAAATATGTTGAACGTTTATTTTTCTCTAAATTAATCAGCCATCGACCACCATCTTTATTACTGTCGTCTTCCCACATCGGTTGTATACCATCCTGTTTTAAATACAATAAAAACTATCGTCATAGAAACAAATTTTCTATGGAGAATGTATTAAATATTATATTATTATATACTATTGTTGATTTGTTTTGCAAGAAGGGATTTCTCATTTCTGAGATGTCCATTTCAAGCACAACTTATCAATGATAGTATGTTTATTGAGGATTTGTTAATGTAACATGAGCATCATGTTAAAAAAAAATCAATAATAATATTTGTAGCACACTTGTCACTTGATAATAGATATTATCTTGTGTAAAGATAAAATGGAAAATTTACAAATCATCGACAAAATATATCCTTATAAGTACATGTATAATAGAAAAGTCAGAAATCTTAATCACAAGCAATAACTACAATCAGTATTGCTAAAAATCAAGAGAGCGATTGTTGTTTTAACTATTTCAACTAAATCATGACAAAAACACATTGAGTTTTTTATATATACAGTACAGAAAGGGACATACCGTGATCAAGTCTAGGAGAGTGATGGGGATTAAAAAATTTAATTCATGTCGGTGATCAGGGAGCAATAAAACACCAGGTGTTAATCTTGTAATCAAGTGTGTCGTTTTACAGGTAAACTAGTCAGATAAGATGTACAGGTGAAATTACGTTTTTATATCGCCTATTTTTTTTTCAGGTACTGTCTCAGATTCCCCTCAGAATTAAAAAAAAACGTTTTTATTTCTTTCCTCAAAACGTAAAACATCCTTGAACGTAATCCCGAGATCGAGAAAATAGCACGAGAACGGAGAGTTCATTTGAATTGATGAATAAAATGTAAATAATAAATGATTATTCAACTTCAATTCAGTGAAATCATGGGTTGTGCAAATTTGTTTCAAAGATTTTTAACCTTGGCTGTGTATCTACACCTAGTATTTTATTGACACGTGTACACATGACCTGGCTTGTGCACAAATGAAGTTTCACACACACGTGCGCGATTTGTTACGTTTTAAAGCGTATTTCCAGTTCAATATTACATTTTAGTTCACTAATATTTTTTATACGTTCAGTAATTTTTTTTATTTTAATCTTCGTAGAAAACCGAGTTAAAACCCTTTTCGTTGTAGAAATACGTACTAAATAATTTTTATACGGTCATTGAAGAATTTGATTAAAAATTAACGAAACAAATATTTATAAACAGATCGTTCAAAGAAGTACTACATGTCCAAAAGTCACTAAATTTACGGATATATTTTGGAAATTAGCGGCTAATCTGCAGAAAGTTTAGAAACGTGAAAGGAAATAAGGAATTAACCTTTATCATGATTTTACTCCTACAAATGTTTGACATTACACAGTATCTGACCAAAATCAAATGTCACCAGTTTATTGATTTATTCAAATTCAAATCTTAATTGGCTTTCAACCCAATAGATTTGTGACAAAATACAGCCAAAAAAAACCCCAAAGTTTATGGAATAAATTAAAAGCATTCTCTTCGTTTTCAGCTTTTTGTTCATTTTGTAGCCATTAGGCTACGTAAATTTGGATTGTTATAGGTTTTTGTTTGCAATTTTAAAGAAAATTATTTTCATCTAAAACGGAATTACGTAACAAGCCAAGTGTGTAAAACAGTTTACTTGAATTGTTAATTTTTTTCAATACGAGAGGTAAAAGTCCAAAACACAAAATAAACCAATAATAAATTTTAAGTCTGCTCTTTACCAACTAAACACTACAAAATACGCGCTTGCAAAGTCTGTGCTTCAAAACCCCGCGCCTGCGGTATAACTTATAAACAAAAAATACATTTAAATTCGACCCAACAGAAGAAAAAAAAATGAGAAATTAAAATTAAACAAGATAAAGTTCAGTTGCGGTTTCAACAAAATTCTTAATATAGAACTTGAGGTCATAAAGTAGAACTTTCTAAAACAAACGAAAACGATAACAAGACAGACATTCTTTGGCAATGAAAAGCAACAAACAGTCAAATATTAACAGCAAGAGGATACAAAATTAATTGTCAAAAATCTATCCTTCAGTAGCAATAATTACGGCTTACGATATTAAAAGTCAACAGGTAACGCTAATCTCTTAATTGGCGGTAAAATATCAATCGGCACACAGGTGACTGAGAGCCATAAAATTTAATCCCCACCACCTTGTTTTATGGTCCTTTTTAGGTCTATCACAGTGGGTTTATGTCCATGATGATATGTCTAAAGGATTAAAAATTATGTCTCTCGGAGTGATAAATCACGGTATGTCCCTTTCTGTACTGTACAAAAGTATAAAGTGCTTGCTCACTGAAAGAAGAGTTTAAAGATACCAAAGGGATAATCAAAATTTGTAAATCGAAGGAAAGACAACACAATGGCCAAATAAACTAGAGGCTCAGTGGGATTCTGCTTTGAGGAAACTTATTACAGAACCTCCCATAGGTGCTTCCCACCAAGTTTTGGTCATTTGGCTAAACAGTTACAAAGAAGAAGATATTTAGAAATCGACCAATCAGAAACAAGAATGGCCTGTGGCGGCCATGTTTATCGACGGATCGGAACTAAATGAGCAATCTTTATAGATGACCTACCAAGGATGCTTCCTACCAAGTTTCGATTCATTTGGCAAAGCGGTTTCAGAGAAGATTTTTTAGAAATCAACTAATCAGAAACAAGAATTGCCTTTGGCGGCCATGTTTGTCAACGGATCGGAACTAAATTAGCAATCTTTATAACAGACTTTCCAAGGATGCTTCCTACCAAGTTTTTCGATTCATTTGACCAAGTGGTATTAGAGGAGATGATTTTTTAGAAATCAACCAATCAGAAACAAGAATTGCCTGTGGTGGCCATGTTTGTTAACGGATTGGAACTAAATGAGCAATCTTTATAGAGGACCTTTCACTGATGCTTCCTACCAAATTTTTATTCATTTGGCCAAGCGGTTACAGAGGAGAAGATTGTTTTAGAAATCAATCAATCAGAAACAAGAATTGTCTGTGGTGGCCATGTTTGATAATGGATTGGGACTAAATGAGCAATCTTTATAGAGGACCTGCCATAGATGCTTCCTACCAAGTTTCGGTTCATTTGGCCAAGTGGTTTCAGAGAAGAAGATTTTTTTAAATCGGCCAATCAGAAACAAGAATTGCCTATGGCAGCCATGTTTGTTAACGAATTGGAACTAAATGAGCAATTTTAATAGAGAACATTCCAAGGATGCTTCCTACCAAATTTCGGTTCATTTGGCAAAGCGGCTTCAGAGGAGAAGATTTTATAGAAATCAACCAATCAGAAACAAGATTTGTCTGTGGCGGCCATGTTTGTAAACAGATCGGAACTAAATGAGCAATGTTTATAGAGGACCTTCCAATGATGCTTCCTACCAAGTTTCGATTCATTTGGCCAAGCGGTTTCAGAGGAGAAGATATTTTAGAAATCAACCAATCAGAAACAAAAATTGCCTGTGGCAGCCATGTTTGTTAATGGATCGGGACAAAATGAGCAATCTTTAGAGAGGACCTTCCATAGATGCTTTCTACCAAGTTCACTTCATTTGGCTGAGGGGTTTCAGAGGAGAAGATTAAAATGTGAAAAGTTAACGAATGATGGACGCCAAGTGATGGCAAAAGCTCACATTGCCTTTGGCAAGGCGAGCTAAAAAGGACTAAATGACAAACAACGATCTACAAATGATACACATAAAACTAAAGATAGAGTAACATGAACCCCACTGAAAACTGGGGGTGAAATTACAGTTCACATGAACACATCTCGCTCCACCAGAACCAGTCTGTGCCAAAAACCATTAGCCCTAAGCCCTAGTCTAGCAAAAATTAGTTCGGGCTAGTAAAAATTGCATAAAACTTGCTAAATCAAACAGAATTGTTTTTTCTAAAATGCTGTTCAGGCTTGTCAAAATGTCTTTGGCACAGACTGCAGAATACACTATCCTGTCTTCAGGCCAACCAGTCTTTGATCTTATTCCTCATTGAAGAAGCAGCTAATACAAATTTCATTGTCATACATTAATATTTTGCCTGTCTACCAATACAACAGATTACAACACTTTTTTTTAAAAAACATGCATTGTAAATAAATATGTTTCTTTATTGTCAACATACCTTAAATAATGAATAATCACAGCCTGAGGGAAGCCTACTAGCTTTCTGTACATGGTTATATAATCTGAAGAAAAAAAACACCTTTTAATATACATTATACAGTACATAAATTTAATATTTACAGGCCTTTCTCTAAACATATGTGTCATCTGTTCTTCTGTGACAATGAATTTACAGCTGTAATGGTTATCTTGGAATTCCAGAAAGAAAGAAAGAAAGAAAGAAAGAAAGAAAGAAAGAAAAACAACAAAGTTTCACTTAGTAGAGGACCTTCAAATGATAAGTCATGTAATTTGTTTTAATATGGTTCCATGGGTTCAGAAAAGGAGAAAGGGATATAAGGATATCAGGGGTTAATAAATCCCCTAGCCCGACGCCCGGGGCTAGTAATTTCCACATTTGGGCTAGCTGAAATAATCAGCTGTATGCCTGACAGGCTAGTAAAAATATATATCAGATATTGACAAACTTGTCAATATTCGTGTATCTACTTATATTCATATATGTTATATGTTGTTTAATCAGAAGCAATGTTTTATTTATTCAACCGCTAGCTTTTTGTCGAAATTGAGAGCAAAGAAGGTAGAAAAACTGTGTATTGTCGTCATAAAACAGCCTCAACAAAAGACGGCTTACCGGAAATTCGAAAATGAAATACCGGAATAGGATTCCGGAACCGGGAACGACTATTTCCGGTTTTGCCGATAGTCAACAATTTTTTAATGTCGACCAATCCTAGATTTTTTTGACATGTGACCATAAACACACATATTTTTTTTTTGGCCTTACAGTGACCTGAACTGTGGAAAATAAGTGAAAATAAAACGCAATACCAGATCTGAAAAGAAAGATAGTTAAACTAATATACATTGTACAAGGGTTCAAGTCTGCAAGTCGGATTCATGAAATCACGGTATTGACCAGGACTAGTGGTACATGGATTCGGGCTAGTAATATTTGGGAGTATACTAGCCCTGGACTGGTGAGGTGGTCCAAGAGTTGTTAACCCCTGGTTCAAGTCTGCAAGTCGGATTCATGAAATCACGGTATTGACCAGGACTAGTGGTTCATAGATTCGGGTTAGTAATATTTGGGAGTATGCTAGCCCTGGGCTAGTGAGGTGGTCCAAGATTTTTTAACCCCTGGATATCTAAAATAATTTCATGTGGTCTTACGGTACTGTACACAATGTAGCATCATTTTGGATTAATGATGGACAATTAAAACCAGAGGCTCTCAAGAGCCTGTATCGTTCACCTGGTTATAAAAAAAACCAATTGGTCCTATGTAAAAACTATGTCCTGCAGTGGTAGTCATCTTGGAATTCCGATCAACATAAAAAACACAAAGTTTGTAAAGGACCTTTCAATGATTGATTAACAACTGGGTCCCCCATAAATCTATGACTTGAGATGGTGGCTAGCTTGGATTTCCAATCAGCATAAAAAAAAAGCTAAATTTGTAGAGGCCCATCAAATGAACATTCCTGAAAAGTTTGGTTTCAATTGTCCAAATGGTTTCAGTAAAGTGTTTTAAAACATTTCCCCATAAGGTCCAATGTTATACTAAGTTCTGCCATAGCTGCCATCAGAACAAAAAACCTAAACTTTGTAGAGGACCATCCAATGAACATTCATGTACAGTCAGGCCTCAATCAGATTTGCGTTTTGAAACATTTTTCCCATAGGGTCCAATGTTAAACTAAGTCCTGCCGTAGCCACCATCTTGGATTTCATATCAGAACAAAAAACCTACACTTTGTAGAGAAATATCCAGTGAACATTCCTGTGTAGTTTGGATTGAATCTGATTATTAGTTTCCGAAAAGAAGGCATTTCTGATACAGTTTGACTTTGGGGTTGTTGTCTCATTGACATTTACCCCATATCTCATTATATTCATATAATACATTACTGTCTAGTTTGGATTCAGTCTGATTTGTAGTTTCTGAGAAGAAGGCATTGGAACATTTTCCCATAGGGTCCAATGTTAATCTATGTACTGTGGTGGCAGCCATCTTGGATTTCGGATCGACATATAAAACCCAAACTTTTTAGAGGACCTTCAAATGATTATTCCTGGGCAGTTTGGTTTCAATTGTCCAAGTGGTTTAAGAGAAGAAGCGTTTTGAAACATTTTCCCCATAGGGTCCAATGTTAAACTAAGTCCTGCCGTAGCTGCCATTTTGAATTTCATATCGGAACAAAAAACCTAAAGTTTGTAGAGGACCATCCAATGAACATTCATGTACAGTTTGGCTTTAATCATATTTGTAGTTTCTGAGAAGAAGGCATTTGAACATTTTCCCATAGGGTCCAATGTTAATCTACATGTATGTCCTGCGGTGGTAGCCATCTTGGATTTCCGATCCAAATAAAAAACAGAAACTTGGTAAAGGATATTCCAATGATCATTCATTTACAGTTTGGGTTCAGTCAGTTCATTAGCTTCAGAGAAGAGGATCTTTGAAATTTCAGCAAATCAGAGCATATTATTGGCCCTGGCAGCCATGTTGAATATCCGACTGGAACGAAAAACAGAAACTTTGTAGAGGACCATTCCTGCTAAGTTTGATTCCAATTGGCCCAGTGGTTTCGGAGAAGAAGCTTGAAATGTGAAAAGTTTACAGACGACGGATGCCAAGTGATGACAATAGTTCCCATGGACCTTTGGTCCAGGTGAACTAAAAAGACATAAGGACAATCAATGAACATTCCTACAAAATTTTCTTTAAAAAAAAGAGAGATGTCACATATGAAATTTAATAACAACGGCTAAAAATACTTTTATTGATCATAAACATATTTATGTAATTTTTAAAAGAAAGCTTAAACTGTGGTGGTCAACAATACAACGAACAATCACTTCACCTTAACTCTTACTTACTGAACACCAAAAAAAATACCATAACATATGATGTTGAAAAACTAGGTGCTGGCTTGTGACAGGAAAGTCAAAAAGGATTTGCTTTAAAATTAAACATAAACTAAGTTTATCTTTTTATTTCTTATAATGGAAATATCAGCATAAAAAAATAAAATGACACAATGACATCAGGTAAGATTTTATATACAATAATTAGTTAATAGGTCACTAGGGAAACTACATGTATATGTCTTAACATTATTGTCCAATCCATCATATGTTTGACAAGCCAGTCACAACACTACCATATCTAACACATGATTTCTATTTTTATACTGTTTTTACCAATTATGTGATCATGATTATCTCTATGTATTAGACGTCACAACAAAGTAGAATGTGACCTACATTTTAATGAAGAAACTTAATTATACATGTACATTTATGTATTTAAAACTTCCTTTATATATTCATTTTTATAGCATTTTAATATGGCACAGCATGTTTAGACATTTAACTTTTTACTTTATATTATCTTATTATAGTAGCGTAGATGATGACTGAAAAGATGCATGAATTCGGAGTTTAATGTACTGAAATAACATATGGATAAAACTATGCTCATTCGATAGAAAAATGTCTATATTTTCAAATTAAGTGGGTCGTAAAAAAAATGGTAAGACAACTTTTCTTGGAAATTTTGGTTTTCCGAAGGTACCCAACTGATACATAGTTGACCAGGTGAAAATAAAATTTCATATCTATAACACGTGATCGTTTATCGATAAAAAAGATATATTACTCAATTAAACAGACATTTAATTGCATCAATAGATGAAAAAGAACAGTTAATTCTCGTCTGATTTAATATAACTAGCCTCTCAAAATAACCCTTATTTTGGTGGAAAATAAGACAAGTTTTCTCTTTTAGCAAATTTATTTTGTATTTTCCGTACATTTTTAGTATTGATAAAGTAACGTTACATTAGTCCAAAAATTCATGCCAAATTTCATATCATGGATACTTGCAGATACGCAGAAAAATACTATTTTTTGTTTGTTTCCTCTCTCATTTAATGCCTTTTATACGTGGAAATTTGATACGCCGTTTCCGATTCTATAAATATAGTTCGACTGATCTTCGAGTCATTAAATAGCACGTTGTCTTCTTTGAATGAAATGGCTTAGTTTCTGATTTATTTCATTGTTAAGTGTTTGGCTTTTCGCACATTGTTTACTGAGGTTTTCAGACTTCATTTGTCGTTTGTTTGTCGATAATTAGTGTATTTTGTTGATTAGTAATTAGGTTATTGTAGTACCAGAATTTAACCGGACAGACACGTTCATATTCCGTATGATGGCATCGTTCGGTAGTCCTTTGAAACTTTCTCCTTCTAGTCCAAAAAGGAGAAAAGAAACGTTGAACTGGGAGCAATGCATTATATGTCAATGTTCCAATGCAGAACCTGTGATTTGTATGCGAGATGTAGGCAAAGATAGTTTTGTAAGATCGATGGAAATTAAAAGAGATGAGGTGTATTCTCTTATTTTGCAGGAAATGTCCACAATGGACAATTTTATATCACGTAAAATTAAAGTTGTTTACCACCGTAATTGCTATAGAAAATATACAAGTAAACAAAACTGCAGTGTTTTCAAAACAGATCAGATAAAGTTTTTACAAGTACTGAACAAGTTTCAACTATGTCACAAACAAGTGTTGTAACACGCTCCCAGTACGAACCCATTCAGTGGGATTTTTGCTTCATTTGTTAAAATAAAACATTCAAGAAAGATTTTAAAGTACATAAAATTGCATCCAGTGAGCGTGTGAACAAGTTGATGGAGTGCGCATTGAGTCAAAATGATGATAAGACTGGTTCGCGTGTTGAATTGTGACGATTTTGTTCTGAAAGGAGTTTATCACAACGGGTGCATGACTAAATATCTGTTAAAGAGTTCCCCGAAAAACGAACAGAAACAGGATTCTGATCTTTCTAGTAACGAAATCGCCTTCCAGAATTTAATTCATGAAATCAACGATGATTTAGTCGTTCACAAAAAGGTTTTTCGGATGACACAATTACTTGACAAATACAAAGCATATCTACCCGCAGACACCGGTACCTACTCATCTGCCAAGTTACAAGACAGGCTAGTTAAACATTATGCTGGTTCTATAGTTATACATACTCAGCGGGGCCAAGGAATGTCAAATCTTGTCTTCAGTGACAAGCTTTCCTTAGGCGATGCTATAAATACAAGTCCAAATTTAAAGCCTCTGAGTTGGAAAATGATTTTCAAGTTGATGTTGAAGGTATTTCTGATGAACAAATTTTACACTCTGCTGTAGGTATCTTAAGACGTGATATTGAGAAGCTGAAAATCTCAGTTGAAGACTATCCAAAAAGCCAAACTACAAGCAGATTACTCTAATCTCAATAAATTCAGAGTTCGACTTGCAACAAAACAAAGAAGCAAGCCTGGCCAAGTTACCACCATGCGAAGCGACATTCCATCAGCATGTACTAAGAGCATCTGTGCAGACCTATATCTGGAAATCCTCACAAAAAGCGCAGTCCCCTGTTAGGTCTCCTTTAATGTTCAGATGGGAAAACAAGGGTGGTCTGGTACCTGTCTTCTTCCTGGGACAAATGTCATCACACTTCCTGCAGGATCTCGTGTGCAGTTGCAAAGGCAAATCAATTCGTTCCAGTAGCTGTGTTTGTTTTGAACAGATTCTGTCGTGCACAGATCTTTGTCCCTGTTATGGTAGCAACATATGTAAAAATGCCATAACAAAGAATGTTACATTACTGTAAGACGATGGTCATGATGTCTGAAATTTAGTAGATTTTTACAAGGCTTTGTTGTTGTGAACAAAATTATCTGCCATGTAATGTCGTGACAACTCCACAATAGTCATTTTGTAGTTAGATAGCGATGTTGTTCTGTCATTAGATTTGAACCAGGATAGTCCTATTTATACTGACTAATATAAATGTGCTGCTATCGACTTATACATGTATGCTTATTTTGGTGTTTTATGACCTCTTTAGGTTATACAGCATTCGTTATAACGAACGCGGAGCAAAAACATTGATTAAGAATACCAGACAGTCATATCAGTGACAGGAACAAGAACAATGATGTTTATGTACTAGTGAAGGACGCCCCCCCCCCCCCCCCTTTTTCTATACGCCAGATAATTTTTATTTTGTGAAATAGAAGTTAAATTTCGTTGTAAAAAATAGTATCAATGTTATCATCAACTAATTAAAGCACATTCAGGTCAAGACGTTTCCATACAAAGGTCAAGGTCGGGTCCCTATTGGCGGCATTAAAAATGTGAAGGAAACTGACTTATGTCATCAAAACCTACAAAAACACACATTTTTTTCACAACTAAACCTTAAAGTCTATATGAAAGACTTAATAGTGTATACCCAATTTTGCAAAAACGATAATTTCATCCCTTTGTGGGAACTGAATTCAAGGGGAGCAACCCAAAAGTTATAACTCATATATTTTCTTAAAATTTTGGGTAGAACGATTATCTCCCTTTTTAAGGAAATGCAACCAGTTCCCATTTTTACGACCCGACTATCTGGATAGAGTATGAATTCTTCTTTCCAATGATATATAATTTAGGTATATGTTCGGTGGGTACATTAAAGTCAAAAATTTCGTTCCCCGTCTACCACTCTATTACAATATGTAGGTACAGTCAAACCTGTCTCAAGGACACCCCTATATAACAAATCACTGTCTATAAAGGACAGCATCATTTTCCCCATTAATGAATAATGCATATGATTTTAACCTCTATATAAAGGACACATTTCTGGTTCCCTGTATATGTATGCCATGACATGAGTTAGTTTTGTTGAGAAATGACTTCATATATACTACTACCCTTTTCTATTTCTGAAATAAAACCCCTCATTCTGCATTCTTCATGATATTTTAAAACGATATGTCTCCTTTGTCATAACAAGATTGCATCAGGTCTGTAGCATATGTACCAGATTTGTGGACCCCCCCCCCTTTTTTTTATATTTTTTTAATTCATCACTTTTGTGGGATGTTTTCATTATAAACAGTGTTAAACAACTTCAAACATGACCAAAAACTCAATCCAGAGTTGTTTACCTTTAATATAATAGAGTAGAGGATCGAGGGTTTTTGTGTTTATAGAAATGGGCTTATATCGATCTCGGATTGAGTTTTTGGTCATGTTTGAAGTTGTTTAACACTGTTTATAATGAAAACGTCCCACAAAAGTGATGAATTAAAAAATATAAAAAGGGGGGGGGTCCACAAATCGGGTACCTATGGTCTGTAGTAGTATATATTTACATAAATTCCTATTTATAATATGGTATTGGGTGCACCGATCATCGGAAACATCGACTAATCAGTCGGACGTCATCATACAATCTGATGATCGATTCTTAAACCTTGTGGTCGATTCTGATTCTATAGTGTCTAAAATATATGCTTAACTTTGTTCTTTGGTTGGGTTTTTTTTCTGTCTGCATACTGACAAAAATATTGCAGTTTTATCCCAGCTGGGTTTTTTTGCCCTCATACTGACAAACATCTAGCATTTTTGTCCAAGCGTACTTTTGACACTCATTCAATACACATATTTGGACTAATCTATTATTTATCTACTTCCCGGAATAGTCCATTTTATATCAGGTGTTACACATATGGAAAACGATCTTTTGTTTTGTTCTAACAAGTTAATGTTTACAAATGGAAAAATTGTAGTTTGTAAATACAGTTGACTCTCATTGTCTCGAATTTCCGGTTGAGTCGAATTTTTATCGAAGTCCCGAACTTCGTTGTGTATAAATATATATAATTCGACTCCTGTTGAGTCGAATTCGGATGAGTCGAAATTTCGGTTGTCTCGAATAAAAGTTTTGGTCCCGAGATGTAAAAAGCCATATTATTTACATTCGTTAAGTCAAATTTACCTGTCAAAACATGTGTATTACCTTAGGATTAAAATCGGATCACAGGTGAAACATCCGGTCATTGAATTTGACATTTTTACCTTTTCACATGTTTATTTCACAATCTGTCAAATTAATTAGTGATAATATTTGAATTGGCTTGGTATTATGACACAGGTTAGATGTGTACAATCAAAAATTATCGATTCATAATAAGTGCGCTTGGGTCGGCATACATCAATGATTATGAAAAGTACACAAAGGAAGCGTTTTATCTATTGAATTATTTGTCGGAAATTAATTTTGATTAAAGAAGAAGAATTTTCTTCTACACTTTATTGAATAATAAAAACACACCATTTATTGTAAATAAACAGTATTGCATAAAGAAAAATACGTCATGATGGGTGAAGTTTAATGACAATGCAACAGGTGAAAAACATAAACAAAACGGATAAACATATTCATTCACACAAAAAAAGATATCTAGAAGTTATCAGTCGTTTCACAAGATTCAAAGAATTTAACGGAGAGAAAAAAACAGCAACAAAAACATCGAATATGTTTAAAATCGTTCCGAGAATAGGGACATGCGATGCTGGTTTTAGCTCTTCAAAATTTCGCTCGAGTTGTCTCCCTTTCGTTGTTAAACAAACCACACTTCCGGTATCTTCGTAGCTCCTCTTGAGTCGAACTATGGTTGACTCGAATTTTTTCCATGGTCCCATCGAATTCGAGATAACGAGAGTCAACTGTATATTATTTGATTTTATTCAAATCTTTACTTTTGTCAAACACATATTTGGACTAGTCTATTATTTATCTATCTATATCAGGTGTTACACATATGGAAAACGATCTTTTGTTTTGTTCTTTTTTAAAGTTAATGTTTACTAATGTAAAAATTATAGTTTATACATTTATGATACAATTTTATTCATATCTTTACTTTTGTCAATCATACTCTTGAAATAAAGACTTATTTGATTAATTATAGTCAGTAAATACATTTAGCAGGCAATTGTCACCGATGATCGATGATCGGTCGATGTTGATATAACGATCATCGATCTTGAAAATGTTACCGATTCCCATCACTACTATTTAGTGAAAAATTAAACCACTTCTAAATTTACTATAGATATTGCTTAAACTTAAAGGAATGGAGTTTCCAATTTTAGGTGGTTTTTTTCTGTCATTTCTGTAAGTGAAATATTAGCTTAAACATTGAAAATAAAAAATTTAATGACCTTTCATCTGTTGAAATCATCTTATCATGATTTCCCTATAGCTAATTAACCATGACCAACCGTGGTACATACATGTACAGGATATTAACCCAGGTAAATATTGATGATGTGATATATAATATGATACAATAAATATAAAAAATTTATGAACTTTCAACATTTTTCTTTTCTGGATACAAGTAAATTTCAATGGAATAAGATTCTATTTTTTAATATCTGTTTGAAAACGATGGTATTTTACAATCGATATCATATCCAGGACTCACCAAACCAGGCGAAGTGGGCGACTTCTTCGCTTTGGTTTCAATGAAATCGCCCAATTTCTGTCAAAAAGCGAAGTTTTAGTCGCCCTGTCAGTCTTTTCAAGTTTGTATTTTTTTCACCAAAATTATCATATTTTTTCTTCAATATTCACATAAAAGGAGCTCACATGTTCCTGAAATTTTACCCATACAGGGTTTGATGTTCAATATTTTATTCCAAACTCGTTAATTGCATCCTTTTCAAGATCATTGTGCAGCACGTTCGTTTTGTGAAAGGTAGGGGAACATGCGGTAGTGGGCAAAGAAATGCTAAAATTTTGATCGATTTTCGGAGGTCTCCCAGATTTTCCCTCACTTCGCCCTTAAGTCAAGAGAGAGAGAAGTCAAGTCGCCCTGTTTTTACTATGTGTGGTGAGCCCTGATATCAAAGAATATTGGAAAACATCATATAAATGCCAAAATAGAAAGTGGTATATCTAATGTTCATAACTCTTAATCTGTTGATTGATTGATTGATTGTTTGTTGCTTAACTTCCAGTGGCAAATATTTCTCTTGACTCATGATCTAAGAATGATCCCAGGAACATCCTTGAACTCCAGCCAGCAGTAATGCTGGTGAACCAGTGCTCAGGTTGGAAGGCGATTTGGGCGAAGAAGTCGCCTTGTGAAGGTTGACTTCGCTTTCTCATTGGTCAAAAGCGAAGTTCAAGTCGCCTTGTAATTTTGAAGAGTCGCCGCCCGCGTATTTTCTCCACTTGTCATTTATGAAAATGTCGATATCGTGCACGTGTTTATTGAAATCTATCATATCCGTTATTAAGTATTTTGAAAGTGATTTTCTTGGAAAGTAATCCATTACGGTTTATAGAAACTTTAATTTCGTTCATTAAAGGTTTTGTTTATTGTTTATATACATTTGTATGCATGGCTTAAAATAAAACTACTTGTATTTGTTTTTCGTAAACAAACAACAATGGTGCCATTTTGGTAAGGGGACGCAATGCGGGGTGACCGCTCGACAGTTCGAAGGTCCATTACTC
Source organism: Bathymodiolus brooksi (assembly GCA_963680875.1). Lineage (NCBI taxonomy): Eukaryota > Metazoa > Mollusca > Bivalvia > Mytilida > Modiolidae > Bathymodiolus > Bathymodiolus brooksi. The sequence continues at coordinate 61,953,428 of OY804579.1, forward strand.
CGAAGGTTCATTAGTCTGAAGGTTCATTAGTCCGAAGGTCCGTTAGTCCAAAGGTTCATTAGTCTGAAGGTCCGTTAGTCCATCTTGAGGGTTAATAATTCCTTAAATTAGGACATTAACTCCCACTTTATGATAAACAAGATTGCTACACGTAGCTGTATGTCTCCACCAAGGCACATTGCCAGAAAATAACTAAGTCCCACAACTCCTAAAAATGTCGAATCAATATGGTGGTATAATATGCACAGCTACAAATCATATGTAACAATCCTGCAAAGTTACATCAAAATTGATCAAGCAGTTTCAGAGGAGTTACGTTTACAAGATTTTCTCATATTCCACTATAGTGAAAAATGTTAAAGTCCCATAACTCCTACAAAATATGTCGAATCAAAATGGCGGTATAGTATGCACATCTACATATCATGTGTAACAATCCTGCAAAGTTTCATCAAAATCGGTCAAGCGTTTTTAGAGGAGTTGTGTTCACAAAGTTATTCGGACGGAAGGACGCACACTCCGTCGCTTTGCGGCAGGGGACAAAAAGGGTATACGGGTTGAATATATACGTTTATTCAAACCTGAAATAACAGAGTTCAAACGTATAAGTGGCCGACATTAGGACAAACGGACCTTCGGACTAATGCCAATGAACCGCAATGCGGTACTGTGCTACGGGAAATGTTGACCGAACTTTTTGTCCGAAGCTACTTTCAACAAAACGAACTTAAGATTTATTTTTTCTCATTTCTGACATAAAATCATAGTTCTCATATCATAAATGTTCATACATGTATATGCGAAGATTGCAATTCAAAATTCGTTGAAATGCACGTACTGTGACGTAGACGCTTCAGATATTTATCCATTCGCATTGGTATTTTATACTCGACACCGGGTTAATAATACGATCCATCGAACTGTTTATTTACATACAGACATGTGTTTACAAACGTTAACACATATCCAATTAAAAAATAAACTTTGAACTACAGTAGCTTTCCTCCGTTGTTGCAATCTGATTCGAGGTCTGGCAAATAATAAATACAGCCTTTACTTTCTTCAGTTTTTGACTATCAGTGACAATTTACATTTGTGCTATATTTTCATTCCCTACTGTACTGTACTCCTATATATAGTTGGACCATTGAGCAAATTGACAGAGACATCGTTCTTCTGCTGAAGATCATACAAATATGAGTTATTACAATTTGTGTGGTATTGGATCACAACACAGTAATATTTCACAAGGAAAAGTGGGGTGGGGGTAGATATGAAAATCACTGGTATGCAAGACTCCAAGTCAAGGTAGACAGAAATAAAAATGTGTCATTGAATAGATGTCCTTAAGGTAGTTATGAATAAAAAAAAAAACCAGAACAAATTAGTTCAGACAGCTTTTTAACTATTTACTAAATTTGGGCAGGGTAACGTCAGATTAATAGTTTTTAATCGCAATTAACTTCTCCCAGAAGTCTCCCACTTCTCCCTGTGAGCTCTCTGAAAGAGAAGTCACTTCTCCCTCTAATTTGAAAGTAGTGGGAGCCCTATGAACTATAACGATTCTTATAATTATCAATATTGACAGAACTTCTTTTGTCGGTTTTTCAAGCCGAATCTATTAAAATTCTTGTGAACCATAAAATAGTTATTTTCATCATTCAACATTTTTTAAATAAATAACTTCAGGCCTCTACATTAACATTTTTTTTAACCTGTCCCTTCGGACAACTAACTAAAACTAGAGGCTCATTGGGCCGAGCCTTTGTCGCTCACCTTTCATTCTACATTGAGGAAACTTAATACAGAACCTTCCATACATGTAGATGCTTCCTACCAAGTTTCGGTTCATATGGCTAAGCAGTTTCAAAGGAGAAGATTTTTTAGAAATCGATCAATCAGAAACAAGAATTGCATGTGGCGGCCATGTTTGCTGGTACCGGACAATCGGACAAACGTTGAGGCCTGAACCTTGCGTCTGTACAGTGAGAAGTCACATATATTTATGATGTTGAAAAACTAGGTGCTGGCTTGTGATGAGAGATGCAATTTTCATGTAATATTTTCACAAAATAAATCTTGAAAAGTCTAGTATTGGGTGTAAAATTTATGTTTTTTTTTTACATTGCATACACGTAGCAGCAAAACACTGACCACATTAAATTGTCACATGTCAGGAAAAGGCTGTATACATGTATGTATGTACAATACTTAACTATAAACAAAATTATCACACAGGTAAAAGTTTGGTTAACCATTGGAGTTACAGATATATAAATTTTTGGAAAATGATTATGGTTTACACATTAAAAATCCAATAAATCTTTTTTCAAAACAGAGTTTAACCATCAATAAGAATAGAATATTTTTTCACGAGGTGCACATCTTCATTCTAGATTTGGGTTTATGGTGTTTAAAAACTCCACTTTCAACAATATTTCAGTTATATCGTGGCAGTCAGTTTTACTGGTGGAGGAAACCGGAGGACATGGAGAAACCACCAACCTGTCCAAAGTCACTGACAAACGAGTACACCTGGCCACCTGGCCATGAATGGGGTTCGAACTCACAACGTTAGTGGTGATAGGCACTGATTGCACAGATAGTTGTAAATCCAACTACCATATGATCACAACCATGACGGTCTCCATCTTATATCTCAGTTAAATCACTAAGCAAAGCTTGATTCAAGTTGTAATTTTGGATTTTTTTCCATGACCAAAAGTACACATTCAATACAATAAAATAAAATATGCCCAGGCCTCGACATTAACGTTTGTCCGATACCAGTTAAAACTGACGTCGGACAAGTAGATCTTGTATCACGATTGTCCGACGGGATAAGTGAAAAAATTACTGTCCTACTTTTTGAAGGTTATTTTCTATGATTAAAATGTGTTGCTTTTGTCATTTTTACAGACTTAAACTTCGTAAATAATTATTTTAATGTGTTTAAAAATATCGGTTTCCATTGAAGTACACTATCACTAATTACAACGATGAACCAAAAGATTTTCCGAACATATACTTGATCCGTATCTTTTCAGCTATTTCATTAAACGACAACTGGCATCAAGTAATCATAATGAAATAGAAATAGATTTGTTTAGAGTGTTTCCTTCCCCTACATAATAATTCCATGGAAACGTAATTACCATGCCCATTGGCATCCACTGATCTTAGAAAGTACGGATTTACAACAAGCGGTGGAGCTCAGTTCAACCAAACATGTTAAGGCGTCTGATGTTAATTTCCATCGAGGGACATTCAGTAGCTGATTTTGATACACAATCTGCATTCAATAGATGGTGAACAACGACATTCAAAGCATCCTGGATTCAATCCACATTATATGATTACCGCTTAGATAGGCCTGCTATTTGAGAACCAAACTTAGAAATTGATGATTAGACAATCATACCATGATGACATCGTTTGATACCAATGACTTTATGTCTAACTTCTAAATGTATGTTAATTTGTCGATTAAAGATGTCATAATCATAATGTCTGTTAGTATTAATAATGACAGGACCAGATAATGTTTGTGAGACAATAACCAAAACATTTTACACAAATTGCTGATAACTATTCTCTGGTTTTTATAATTTTTATCAAAAAAAATTTGACAACTAAAAGATTGAGACGGACAAGTACTTTTTTTAGTTAGTTGTCCGAAGGGACAAGTTAAAAACTAGTATTACTGTGAGCACAGCTCACTAAGTTATACCCCCCGCTCCCCACATCTGTCCAACCTATTTCCATAACCAAAACATTACTGATTGTTCCAACCAAAAATGAAAGGGACCCTCCTCTCTTCACCGGTAAGCTGCTGATAAAATTTCAAAACATTCTGAGAAACACTACTCAAGTTATCATACGACATAGGGTAAAAATCCTATTTTCCGTCATATCAAGTCCAATAACTCTGGAATGGCAAAAGTGAAAATCGTCAAAAATGAAAGGGATCCTCCTCTCTTCACCCGTAAGCTGCTGATAAAATTTCAAAACATTCTGAGAAACACTACTCAAGTTATCATACGACATAGGGTAAAAATCCTATTTTCTGTCATATCAAGTCCAATAACTCTGGAACGGCAAAAGTGAAAATCGTCAAAAATGAAAGGGATCCTCCTCTCTTCACCCGTAAGCTGCTGATAAAATTTCAAAACATTCTGAGAAACACTACTCAAGTTATCATACGACATAGGGTAAAAATCCTATTTTCCTTCATATCAAGTCCAATAACTCTGGAACGGCAAAAGTGAAAATCGTCAAAAAAGAAAAGGATCCTCCTCTCTTCACCAGTAAACAGCTGATAAAATTTTAAAAGATTCTAAGAAACACAACTCAAGTTATCGTACGACATAGGATTTGTCTACAGACGGACGGACATGGTGAAACCAGTATACCCCTCTACAACTTCGTTGCGGGGGGTATAAAAATGTTAATGTAGAGGCCTGATGCCAAATATTTGTTGGAGGAAAACAGAACATGTCCTACCACTTCATAAATTTCAGCCACTGCTTAGCAACTCTGTTACAACAGACCTGCCTCTAAAGATTTCGCTGTTTAAACACATGCATTTTTTTGTGTAATAGGTTTTTAAAAAGACTTGCAATTTTGTTCTTAATGTTGCTTTAATGGATATGAATTGCAATCCCCTCTGTCATGTCTGTAGCAAGATCTACAATTCCTGTAATATTTGAATATATAATAAAGTGAATACTGTATTACGTCCGACGTTTATGACAAATTTACCAATTAACTCAATATACAGTCAAACCTGCCCCTGTGGTCACCTCTATTAAGCAGTCACCCATCTTTAAAGGTCACCTTTTCTTGTCCTGTCATAGAAAATTTAATAGGAATTGGACCTCTTTTAAGAGGTCACCTGTCTTTAAAGACCACTTTTTCTTTATCCCAATGTTGACCTCTTAATACAAGTTTGACTATATATTATTCAACTTTACACATTTCCCCTAAATCCGATTTTCCTATCAAATAATTTACCCCCAAAAGTCTTCTACTGTATCAAATGCTGTAACAAGTTTTAAATTCGCTGTCCATTCTTTAGTTCTGTCGTTTTTAAAGAACCACAATGCCCATTTGTTTTGAAGTGGATGTTTGATTAAGAGTTCTGGTGATAATGATTCCTCTTCCTCTTCACCGTCTACTTGTTCTGGAACTTCCTCTCCGTCATTCCGCAACTCCTGAAAATAGGACAAGAATGTATATTTGAAATATGTAGACACCTTTCTCAGCTTCTGAAATCTTGATCAATTTTTAAACCAAACCTATGCAGTTTATTACACTAACTCCAGAGCCTGGGAGGGTAAGCCGTTCCTGCTCCACTAATGGTACACATCGTGCATTTGCTACGATCAATACCACCATTTCAACAAAATTTTCCATATGAAAAATTGCAGGGGGAAATTCAGATGTTAGGCTTGTATCAGTATGGTACAATGTGCACATCTATCTCTATGTGTAGGTTTGCACCAGAACTTAAATTTTGTCTTCAAAGATTATTAAATATACGTTAGAGAAACCGAAGGTGCAGTCAAGAATGGACAATCCAGAGATCACAAATACAAGCTTCAGCCTTTGAGGAATATTATAAACAGACTTTAAAGTCCATATAAATTTGTATATAAAAACTTGATGGTTTGTCTCCTCCACTATTTGTACTTACTCCTTACAAGATTTTTACATTTCAGAAAATGTAATTAGCATAGAGACCTAATGGGTAACTTTTTTAATAATGGACCAAAAATTTTGAAATTAATATATTATATATTAATATACATCTATAAACAAAATTGTTGATTTGAAAACTGGATTTTTAAGAATTTTTTTCTGAACATTTATAGAAGTATGTTGATAGGCTTGCAAATATTGTATGTGTGGTGCAAATATTATAAAAAAAATGAAAATCTTACCAAGGGTACATCAACTTTCAAATAATCCATGATTTTAATCAAAATATATTGGTCGAGCACTGTATGAATATGATATTGATGTGAATTTGAGCATTGTGTTGTTTTTATTTAAAGGAAGATTGTGAGGCAATTATGGGATATTTCAGAAAACTTACAAAAGATGAAAAACGGTGAACATGATTGATCAATGGGCCAATACTAATTATAATTAAGAGTCCTAATAACTAAAAAAAAAAAGTAAAAATATTCCACCATAAATGTAGGTCATCATAACATCAACAAATGTGTGGTTTCCTTAACAACACCCCTTACTAAATTGTACCAATACAAGGCAAATAGACATTAATAACAGCTGTAAGAACAAAGAAACAGACCTGAAACTCACCCTTAGCTTGCTACCAAGATTCAGGTGGTATATCATAGCTTAATCCTTTCTAAGAAGGCTTTGTTTTGTACATCAGCTGTACTGTAACATTGAGAAAACTACCAGTGTGACAAGACGAATATAATGTGTCATGTTTTCCTTTAGGCATGATATGATTGACAATATTATGAATGGAATACATTTTGTATTAAATACTGTCCAATTAAAATAGGTATCAGACAAGGCCAAAATTAAAAAATTGTTTGTTTCCCACACCCGACCGACCGTTAGAAAATGTTGCGACTTGAAATATTTTTTTGCATGATTTGCAACGACTTTTTTTTTTTTTTTTGGTTACCGGAAATCGTGACTGGAAGTTTAGATATTGTTCCAGAATTTACGTTCGGAACTGGTTTACACTTTTAAATGAACAAAATCCGTTGCTCGACTTTGAAGGAACCAGATTTGTGAATGAACGCAGTCTATTTTGAAAAAAAACAATTGATTTGTCTTCAAGCACCTTACTGCCCTTAACAGACTTACTTAAGAGAATTCCCCTTTTTTCTCTTACATGTATGGCTTGATACTACATGTAACTATCTGACATAGCAAGACACTACAATTACAAGACCTTAAATTGCATATGAACTGGCTAATGAAGGGAGATTCTTGGCAAATAATAACTACATGTACTACCGTGAACCAATATCGTTATATTTCACCACTGTTGCTATGAAGAAACAAATGATAAAACTTATGTTAATATTTTTCTTTTTAAATAGGTACTTTGGAGCACTTAATTTTTATCTCACGACCTCGTCATCCATTGTCAACCTTTTCACATTTTAATCTTCTGCAAATCTGCTTAGACAAATGGAACAAAACTTTGCAGGCATAATTCATAGGAAGCAGTGTTTCAACTAGACTTTGAAAACTTCAGGACAATTGTCAGTTTTATCAAAATTTCTTCAGGACATTCTTTAATAATTAAAACTAATTTTTATAAAGTTCTTCAGGAAAATTTGAGAAATAGGTTGGCAAATGTCCTCAGACCAGTGCTTAGCTGAATCACTGGAAAGATGATATAAAATTGGTACAAATTATGTTGATCCTCAATGGAGATGGGCTAGTTGGTCAATAGGTGTCCTAAAAGCCAAAATCAGCAAAAATGAATAAAAATTCTTCTCAAGAATCAGTAGTAGGTACTGATGGTATTGTGACATGACCGCAGCAAGTCGGCAATAGCCACCGGTTCTATTGCAATCAAATTTAACTCTTAACTAGAGGCTCAGTATGATTTACAACAAGCAGCGGAGATCAATTCAACCAGAAATGTTAAGAAGTTTGATGTTAATATCCATTGAGGGACATTCAGTAGCTGATTTTGATACACAATCTGCATTCAATAGATGGTGAACAACGACATTCAAAGCATCCTGGATTCAATCCACATTATACGATTACTGCTTAGATGGGCCTGCTATTCGAGAACCAAACTTAGAAATTGACGATTAGACACTCATACAATAATGCCATCGTTTGATACCAATGACTTTATGACTTATGTCTAAGTGTATGTTAATTTGTTGATTAAGGATGTCATAATTTATGTTAGTATTAATAATGACAGGATGCGATAATGTTTGTGAGACAATAACCAAAACATTTCACATAAATTGCTGATAATTATTCTCTAGTTTTTGTTATTTTTTTGGACAACTAAAAGATTGAGTCGGACAAGTACTTTTTTTAGTTAGTTGTCCGAAGGGACAAGTTAAAAAATATGTTAATAAAGAGGCCTGCTTTAGTGCAGGGCTCCCACTACTTTGAAATCAGAGGGAGAAGTGACTTCTCTTTCAGGTCCTGACAAAAGAGAAGTGAGAGACAACTGGGAGAAGTGGTGAGAGTACAGCGAGAAGTCAAAATATTTCTCTAATTGTACCACTTTTCACATTCGCAGGGTATTATCGTGGCATTCGCATGTTATAATGTACTTGTTATGCATTAAGGTATATTCAGTAGTTGTTTAATTCCTTGTTTTTGTTAGCATATCATCTCTCTGATTTACATATGTCCTTGTATTTATTTTTGTTTGTTTGTATTAAGTAAATCCTTTTCAGATTCTTTGTTTTGTCTTGCACAGATGATAAAGGCACATATATGATAGTCAACTATTGTCCAATAAATAATAAATAAATAAAATTTAATAATAAAATTTATTTCGACATCAGCCTTGTTTCAAACAAGTCACACATAGATAAAATGACAAAACATTAGATAAGATAAATATATGCCCAAAAAAACACCACAAGCTGTGAAATTGCTAATTATTTAATCAAATTTTAATGAGTGTATATTATTTAGTGCTTCTCTTTAATCACCGATTGATATTAATTAAGAAACTAATCATATCCACAATGTTAACAATCCCTTTGGATAGCCGCCATCAAACCCCAAATAAATGAAATGAAACAATACCGACGTTATTTTCCCCCGAGTACGGATCCGTAATACAGTTTTTATATTCGTAACTGTTTGGATTACGTCCCTTTACAATGGCGGTTTGAAAAACGGAAATTTTGTAGTAAAAATATACCGCTGTTTTACTGTTAAAACAGTTAAAATTAGCAAAGCGACTTGGTAAAATTACAGGGCGACTTCCACTTCTCTTTTGGCACTAGTACAAAGCGAAGTGAGCAGCCACAAGGCGAATTCTTCGCCCTCCAACGTGAGCCCTGCTTAGTGGTGATAGGCAATGACTACACAGGGAGCTGTCAATCCAACTACCATACATCACAACATACAGCATCAAGTGAAACTCGTCATCAAAGCATTGCGATCTACACACTAACCCAGTCAATAACTACAGTCAAACCTGTCTATAGTGGTCACCTGGGGGAGATTGACAAAATGACCACTATATACAGGTGACCTTTATATGAAGGGATTTGATTATTCGACGAAATATTCTACATTAGTTGTAAATAAACATTTCTAATTATATGTCATATTTTGTTTGTTATTTTGTTCCTGTCGTAATGTTACTCTTGTTTACATTTATTGTGAATGAAATTATCTCAATCTGATATGATTTGAATAAAACACACAAATAAATAAAGAAAGATATTTAATAAACAAAAGTACAATTTCCAGTAACACGATGTTGAACTGGAAACATTGTTTTCAAAATCGTCGATTGAATCTCACGTTTTCTTTAAAAAAATGTTCATTATCTAGGTACGACCAACACCCTTCTCCTCACCGACACTGCCATAGTCCAACAACTTTTCCCACCATCGATCACAAGGATTTATAACTTTCATTTTGTCGTCTAATTTCAAAGCTTTCCTATATTTACGGATGTTGATAATTTTGACATGATGCACTAGATACAAAATATTTTTGGTGAGTGAATTTCTACTCTAGTCGTAATGAGTAAATATCTCCAATAACCCTCGGGTATAAACTTTCCTTTATGTAATTTATTACTCACAAAACTTAAGTGTTTGTTTATTTAGTTAATTAAATTAAGCAATATATTTTGCAACAACTTGGGATTTTTTGTACATTTGAGAAAAATACAGAACTTTTGAAATCACTTCCGGTATTATTTTAAAAATGAATTTACCGTTGTACAACGGTTTTACACTGGAAATTACTAATAAATGGTGACCGCTGACCACCTTGAACAGGTGACCGCTATATCAAATTAAAATATATAGTAAAATGCACAGGGAGAGCATGAAAGTGATCGTTATGAGCAGGTGACCATTATACAAAGGCGACTGTTACGACAGGTTTGACTGTAATTGCTTTGGCATCTTTGCAAAAAGCTTTTAAATCATTTAAACGTTCTTTATTTTCTTGTCTTGAAGTTCAATATAATTGAACTGTGATGTTAAGACAATAAAATTAATAACATTTCTCAATTTTGTTTATACTTGTCCACTTTGCCCCAAATTCAAACCAGAACTATGCCAGCGTCAAGGGTATTATAGGATATAAGGACATCAACGGTTCAACAAAGTCAAACTATTATGGGATATAAATTATAGTTAAATCGACTGCTCAACCAAGTGAAATTAGACTAGACTATATGTGAAGAAGATTTTAGTCTTATACCAAAACTTCCAGTATATTCATAAACAATATCGGGTCCGTTCGCCCTGAATCCATTCAAAGATAAAAATAAAATGAAGAAGTAATATTTTTGAACTTCAATGGTTTATTTTTCTACAGACAAGATATGATATACAGCAACTTATCTGAAATTGGGGCAATAACTTAAAAGATCTAATATTCTGTGTCTAAGAAGAACTGTGAGAAGTGTCGGTGTCAAGTCAACATCGTTTTCCTAGCTTGCTTTCGTTTCAAACAGGCCTATTTAAAATAATTCCTTCAACTTGAAGATGAAAATTTAGTTTATATTGAAGGAAGATGCGTTCAGTTTTTCACAGGTCAGACTTCAATCGTAAAATAATTAACAGGTTATCGCTTTGTTTCAAAGGACAAACGTCAAAAGCTTTGTCTTATGCCAATATTGACAAGATGTGCACATGTTTTACAAGGGATGTGGTTCTAAATTCGATAGTAGACGTCAGAATATAGTAAACGAGAAAATCAACTAAATCTTGCTTTTATCAACTGGCAATTAATGGCCACAACTGACCAACTACCATTATAAATATGTGTATTGTACCTCTTGAGGTTCAACTTGTTCAGATGCCATGTTGTCTGAAATCCAATATGGATTTTTTTAATCACATGGTATTACCGGCTTCGAAAACGAGGCTTCGGAAATTAATCTTGTTATATTTTCAATCATAGTACGATATATTTCATATTAAAAATATAATAAATCTATAAAATAAACTATTTATGAACATTTGTACAACATATAATATTTAACATGTACATTTTTGATGTAAACGACTACTTCTTTTAAATAAAAGGGGGGATAACTGAACATTCTCTAATGTAAGGTGCGCATTATTCACAAACTTAAAAGGGTTCGCTAGAGTGATTTCATTTCAGTCTGTTTTGATTGTTCTCGGCAATAAATGGGTTATTGGATGAACCACATCCCGGTAGGCAGGGGATTCCGGGGATAAGAAAGCCTATTGAAATCGAGATTTCGGTTGGACTATTACTATCAAAATCGAAATTACTCAGTATTACCGATAGAGTAATTTGATTGAACATGACTATATAAGTCGATTTAAGACCGGGTGATCATTGTAATTGTAATTCTCAGTAAATATTCAGTAAAGATATAGGTCTATTCTTTTCAGTCTGTTTTTAGTAATAGCAAGGATACAAATCCTTGGTAATAGCAAGGATTTGTATACGGTTTTACTATACAAATCCTTGGTAATAGTAAGTTATTGGAATTTACTGCCAGTCAATGTAATCATTATAAAACTAATGTTAATTTATCCAAGGGTTGGGGTTATAGTGTTTAACGTCACTTTCAACAATATTTCAGTTATATCGTGGAGATCAGTTTTTATGCCCCCGCGACAAAAAGTCGGGGGGCATATTAATTTACCCCTGTCCGTCCGTTCGTCCGTCCGGATATAGATACATGGTTTGTCCGGCTATCTCCTCCTACAGTTTTGGAGCTACAGCTTTAATATTTTGCATGATGTTTATACACATAATGGAGCCGGGTGTGTATGTCCACAGGATTTTGATTTTCATCAAATATTTGATAATGACAGGTAGTTGGCCTTAAGTCATTTTGTTATGCCCCCGCGACTAAGCTGATTCTAGATAGAATTATACCCATTTCACCACAGGTAATACCTTTATATTTACATATCAGGAATGAAAAATTAAAGGTACTATCTGTATACAAGATGAGTATGATAAAACATCATACATAGTGTTAAAGAACTTTTGACTTGTTTATAATTTCTTATGGTTTTCTTACAGACACACTTCATTTTTAAAAAATCACAACAACTTTGTCCATAACTATCAAGTGCGGGGGCATACTTCTTTTCTAGTTTTTTTTGTGGGTCTGTGGTTTTCTTCGGGCACTCCGGTTTCCCCACCAATAAAACTGACCGCCATGATATAACTGAAATATTTACCCTAACCCCTTTATTGACTTTTGGCAAGGATTTGTCTACTATACAAATCCTTGCCTTTTGGGAATTAAAACTTATTTGATAGGAAACACTTATCTTTCAGAACATCCGTTTTTCAACCACGGTTGTAGTCAGTAGTCATTGTTTAAGCTTTAGTGACAAGTTGTACATGGGGAGATTATTTTTCACCTGATCTTGAAGATGCTTTTTTCAGTGCACTTCTTAACAAAAACCCCTAGCGTTATTAATATAACCGTTATTTAAGATAAAAGTAGCCCAAAAGGCGGTGATTTCAAAATTTGAGAGCTTTTTTTATATTTCATTATCCAATTTAAATGCAGTATTTTTGTAAAATGGTCATTTTTTATATGTTATTGGTGGAGCTATTTAATTTCGAAAAGGGGTTTAAAAGGGGCAAAATTTCCGAAATTTCTCATATTTGGAAAATGTACAGAATTTGTAAGCACATTCGAATCGACCAATTCGCTTCAAGAATACGTTTTCGTTGATGCGAATTCGTTAATTCGTATTTGATTCGCATTAAACTGTCGTGTGGACACATACTATTCAGTGCAAAAACGAGTTATCCGAGCAAGTTCTTGGACGGAATTTATTGGAATTTAGCAAAAATTATTAACATTATCGTGTGTAAACTTTCTCTTAGTTGTTGAAATGTTAGCATAGAAATCGGAAACAGTAGCCTAGTGACAATCCAGAGAACAAGCTTAAGGTTTATCAGCATTTCTCTCTTGAAGCGCTCCATAATTTTGTGGTTTGCAATTTATGACGTTATCACACATTTTTAGTGACGTTATATTCAACGTCATTAATGTCTCGTGGTCATTTCGACATCTCTTTATTCATGTTTGAAGTATAGGGGGAAATTTAATTATTAGAAATAAAATAAAAGAGAGATATTATATTTTGAAATTGCAAGGTTGAAAAAAAAACCAATTTGCTTAAATCATCATATTTATTAAACGAACAAAACAAATGATACTTCTTGAAAAACATACTAAAATATGCAATCTTTAATGGCATTATATGAAAATATTATTGACACATTTTCGACAGATGGTGCATTATTTTGTCTATCCTGTTACCAAAGTCAAGCGAACTTTTTGACTATTAAGAGACAAAATGTGTAAAATATGTAACTTATTTCTCAAAGATATGTTAGTGGTCTTTCAGAAAACAATTTAAAAATATTTAATTTCTTTGCAGTAACAAAATAAAAATGTACTTAATATTGCGTCCTGACAAAAACGGCTTAACATAGATTTTTGATTGCTGTAAAAACGACTGTACAGGCAATACAAATCCTAACATTCAGTTTATATTTGATTTTTGAATCAATCTAATATGAAGTGCCTTTGTTACATATAAGTTTAGTAAAACGATATTGTTTATGGTAACAGGAACGGACATCTACGGTAACAGGAAAGACAACGTAATGCTATATGCTATATACATGCTGTAAAACCTAGCTTGTCACATTGATATGCCTTCCTTCACAAATTAACATTTGGTCCAGAGTAGAGGGACGAATGTATAGTCAAGCTGTTAGGTGTCCACTAGTTATATTGTTCAAATTATAAACGATATGCAACAAAATAAAACGAGAACTTCGAATTAACTAAATTATATACAAATCTTTAACTAAGACACTACGAAAATTGTAATTTATAAATGTCTGGAGGTTTCCAATAATCTAGTTTTCAGATGTTCCAGGTTAAAAACGTTTGGTTTTTGAGTATTTAAAATAATCATCGGAAGTTATAATCACCTCAACAAGACTAACAACAGACGCAAAGTGACGACAGAAGCTTAATGTAATCTTTGCTCAGGTATTGTTTAGAAATGTTAATGTTTCTACATGTTCTACATTACAAACACACAGAGTTACTGTCAAGTTTACACTTTTTCCAACACTCTACACCATATATCTGGGTCAACTTCAAAATGTTCACTTGAACCTTTTATTTTCTTTGGTTCTGGAATGATGGCTAGAATTTGGTCTTGTTTATACCAATATTTATCCTTGACTGCTGTTGGCCAGAAAAATACATTCATTTCCATCTTTTTATAAACTCTGTGCATGCAAACTACAAAAATGTCTGAAGAATCTTCATCTTCTACATAGCCTAGATAAGGTGTATTATTATTGTAATTTACAATGACACATTTGTCGATACATTCTGAAGCTTCGGTTGGTATTTCATATGCACTGTCTGCTGAAAGGTTCATTGTCGAGTTTTCTGTTTTAATCTCATTTCCTGCTTGATCTTGATTGTCAATTTTGATTTCATCTTCTCTAACTTCTGGTTCATTCTTTTCATTCGTCCTCTCTCCGTTCTGATAGTTGTTATTACTGATATCCTTCTTTTCTTGTGTGATATTCTCACTTGTGTTCATATTTTCTTCATCATGTGCCATTTTATTCACGTCATAACTCTCTTGATCCGTTTTATCTTCTAGATCATCATAATTCTTGGCGGTCTCTGGTATTCCTTCAACTATACCATCTTTGCTGCTAACTGCTGGTTCATCGTACTTTTCATTTGTGTGCGTGTCGATTTCCTGCCATTCATCTGCTGGAATTGCTTCAGCATGTCCTTTATTTGTTTGATCTTGTATCTGAAGAACTGGAACGAAATGGTTCGGCACCCAATGAGTATTGGTCATATCCTGTCTAGTGGTTGTCCACATTATATAAAGTGGTTTGTTCGATATCTTTTCTCTGGGTTCTATTCTCCTATGAAGGTCCTTGCGAACGACTGGATTTCCTCGTTTCGGGTAGACTGAAAATATAGGTCTTCTCATGATACTAGACAAGGCAAACATTTGCCAGATTCCCATAAATGTTTTTGGTTTCCTGTTCATATATGTTTTCAATGACTGTGTTTGTTAAGACGGTCCCGTGTTCATACTCATCCGAGTACATAGCAAAACTCTTTAAGATGGTTTTTTGTGGGCATGCAAGACCTCTGGATAGGTATTCTTTATTGAGATACGAGTCTTTATGTGATACAAGCTCTTTTATAATGTTCAATCTGATTTCATCAGGACTTGTGTCTCTACCATGATGGCAAGCAATCCCTATTAGCACGGACTTCAACAGGAAAACAGTTTGTATCATGTGGTACAGGTCAATTGAAGCCTCACACACACACGTACAGAATCACCAAGAATGTATCTGTCATGTCCATCTAAAGACTCTGTAGGAAATTCTGAACACACTATTTGCATTTCTGAAAATGTTTCTGTCTTTCAGCTGTTGCATCTGATTAGCGGTGCAACTCTTTCTATGTTCATCATAGTCATTTTGATCGGTGTTCTCCTTTCGATTATTGTCGGTATATTTCTCGGCTATAAATTCATTTGTTTCATTATTCACAGTCGTTTCTTGAGCATTATTTGTTTCTAAAAGAAGTCGAACTTCCAAAGGAGAGCCAGGTCGATCGCTTGGCAAATTGTCAACTAGTAATGTCTCTGTACATGACTCCGAAAACAACATTTGTATGTCTCCAAATGTTCTACAGTTTCTGAGCATCTGATTAATGTCTTCCGTCGTTTTGTTTCCGTCACTGTCGCTCTTTTCTGGCGTTAATATCTCAGCAGTGTCTTCAACTATATCAGGCTCATCTCTAACCTTCTGTTGATCTGTGTAGATTTTCTCAGTACTATCGCCTGGAAATACAAAGTTGTCGCACGGATGATCATCACAGTTAATAGGTAGACAACTTATGTCTCTGTAATTGAGATGAGATCGTGCAACTGCGAGCACCTGGTGCACTTTCATTGTTCCTGGAATTGTTTTTTATGCCGGGATTACATCATCAATCTTTCGAATTTCAGACTCTTTGACCTCGTAGACTTTTATCGTGCTATTATTGAGTTCCTTGACAAATGATGCTGCATCCATGATTTCAGCCCCATAGCCAACTTTAGCATCAGCTGATCTCTTGATAGATCCACCAATCCCATCGGGGATTCCCTTACCATGTCCTGCCTCGTGGAAATTCCAACTCCCTCCTAAAAATTTTAAGTAAAAAATCAAGGTTGAAAACAGATAAAAGTTAATTTTCTAACGATATTGCGCGGTTGGACCATCACTGTAAAAGTGAATGTATTCAATTACCGGGTGTTTCTCTTTCATGTCTGTCAAAATTGGTACAAGGTAGGCCCAAACGGCTGAAGGATCATGCCTGAGTGAATCAGATACTCCGCAAAATGACTGAATTTTGTTTGTTTGTCCAGTTGTGTAGTATCCAGTATATAGAGATAATTGTGGTAATGAAGCACCAAAGTGCATCGATTGAATTTCTTTCGGCATTTTGGCATTGTAATTTTCGGAAAAGTCTACATATATAAAGCTTTCTGTATCTTTTAATGTTTTCTTAACTCCCTGTAATGTCTATATTGGTTCTTGAGATTGAACAGGTGAGGCCTGTATGTTGTGCGAAGCAGGTCATTAAAAATTTCAACTGCCCTTCCAACTGAGCCATGTTCATCATCTTTCCCAACAATATTTATTTCGTTTTTGTCACCGCTTTTAAAATCTCTTGAAACTTTTGTTGTTTTCCATTGTGCCCATGTCGTCTGTTCATTTGGGTCCTTCACATTCATTTTGATCTTTAAGCCTTTACAAGTAGTACAATTGCCATACATGCATTCTTTATTGTCAATAGAACAAACTGTTTCGTTCACCAAACTTTCTAAATTAGTTGTCCCAATTGCCTTTATTCTCTCGAGGCATTCTACCAGGGAGATGGTTTTCTCACAAGTTTTACAAAGACATGTGTCTCTTTCTTTCTCTGATGGGGCTCTTATCCAGAAAGGCTTCAGCCTCCAAAACGTAATAAAACTTATTTTCTCTCGATTTTCAGCCTTGTATTTTTGGTACCAATTTCCTATTGTATCACTTAAGAGCCTGATATGCTTCTTGACTTTGTATCGGGTCTTTGTTCGTTTTTCCCTGTGGTGGTCCTTGAGTTGTCGTCACGCTCGAAGAAGCTCTGAACTTTATCTTTCAAACGTAATGAAATTGATCCTTTTCTTGGGTCCTTTCTTCTTTTCTTGTGAACCTTGATCTGTTTGTGTGCATGCGCTAAGAGCTTATACTTTCTCATTATTTTTCCTCTTATGATTTCTTTGATAGACTTTTTAATTGTGTTTTGTTTAGAGCTCTGCTGCATTTGCTCAATAAGTACATGATGAAAGTCCAATGTTCGTTTGATATAAGAGGATGACGCGTCTCTCAAAAGGCGCCTAGTTTTCCTTCTTGGAGTTTCTATCGTTCCCTTTGTCTTTGGTTTTCCCTTCAACATAATTCATCTTTTTCTGTACATCTCTAGTCTTGATCTGGACTCCTCAAGTTTTTTTCTCCAAAAATTGATTACGTCTTTAGACCCTAGCTTTCTCCCTCTGTCTTTTCCTCTACTTGCAGATAATTATCTAGATGGTTCAGGCTGATTCTCTGCTACATCTGCAAGCTGTGGTGCAGGTTCTCCAATTTGTTGTGGTGATCCAGGAGGTGTCAATATATTTTGTACTTCTTTTTTTCTTTTCCTTATGTCTCTTTTATGGATCCTCCATTTTTGTTCTGTTGAGACGTAGTTCCCTTGCTGTCATTTCCTTTTTCGTGTTTCTTTTGCCTGTTTCTTTTAACTGTCGATAGCGTCCTTTCTCTTTTTCAAGGTATTCTGCTCGTCTAGCTTGATCTGCATCTCGTCTCGTGTCTATAGCGCCTTTGCTTTTCCGCAGCAGAGAGAGGCATAGTTTCTGAAAAATATAAGAATAATAAATAAGTTAATTTAGTCAGAGTACATATAATTAGTCATATGACAAATTCTATTTGTAGGCGATAAAGTGATTATATTATCAAGTAATTGTTGTGTTTTAAATGTTCAATATTGTTGATACTGTGTTCATAGTTTTCTTTATTGTCTATCCTTCCTTTTTAGATCTTCATTGTCTTTATATTCACGAAATTGTGAAATATCGACGACTGTCTGTGATAGAGTAGTATTTGCTCATTTGTTTTTAATTTATTGTGTGGCTTTAAGTCATTTGTGGTATTTGTCTTTGTTTTCTGAACTTAGTTTTTATCCCTTGATATTTGAGTTTTTATCGCTGTTCTGATAACACTTTCCCTGATTTCACTTAGAGGAGCGTTTTCATTTTTTAACATGATATACCTATATATAAACCCAAATACAATAATAATTTGCAACAATATTAAAAAGAGTAATACTGGTTATCATTGCTTATTTTTCATTTTGGTATTATTTTCGTTCTGTCCTGTTACCACGCATGTCTATATTGTTACCTTTGTGGCTTTATAATAATCGTATGCAATAAATTACTTTAATTTTAATTGATATTGAATTATAAATTAATGTACATATGAGATTTCGATAAGTCAAGGACGTACATTGTATATACGTCCTTGGATAAGTTAACACATTAATCACATTTATAGGTTTACCATTGTTTGTAAATTTAAAGTTTATTAAAGATGTATAATTTCAGTTCTATCCTGTTACTTTTATTGTCTATCATCATGTTACCAATGAACGGTATGGCCACAGGCACTTGTTTCATTCAAAAAATATATGCCCCCTCCTCTATTTTTTGAATGAAACAAGTGCCTGTGGGTAATGGCATATTATGTGCGATTAATTGTCAGTATGCAGACATTTTTCACTTAAATTACATGTGAAGTATGAAATGTTTCACACCTTGTAATTAAAGTGCATATCATAACACACTTTCAACTATTTGATTAGGTTCGCAGATACATAATTGTCTACCCTGTTACCAAATCAGTCTGTCCTGTTACCAATGAACGATATGGCATATTATGTCCGATTAATTGAGTATATAAGACGTTTTTACATATTAAATGTTTCACACCTTGTAATTAAAGTACAAACAAGCATGTGGTCAAAAGTAGTGCCACATGTAAAAAAAAATCCCTATATAATCAACCAAAACCATATTTTTTCAACAAATTATTGTGAAGTCATTTCTGGATAGATTTTAACAAATTTTACACCAAAAATTCAGAATTGTCTATATTTTGATTGTTTATTTGCTCATTATGTTTATATGAGTGGTTTTTATGTGTACAAGATTATTTGCTTATTCTAGCATGATTTTCTGTTAGATTGCCTTTATTTTCTTATGATTTAAAGACAATTTTTGTTTTCTGACGTCAAATTTGCTATATATTTTAACAAAAATAAAATCGGAAAAATCAACATTTGTGTTTAAATCACCAGAAAACAAAAACCATGCAGACAAAAATTACTATTAGATAAACAAATAAAATTCAAAGAATTCTGCATGTCTTGAAATAAATTTTATAAAAATCTGCCCATAGATAGCTTTAAAATATTTGTTTGAGATGTGGTTTTATATGAAATATATAGTAAAAAATCGAAGGTGACGAATGCTCATGTCCATGGACTATACATTAAAGTTTTAAAAAGTTCATTAAAACAAGAACATAACACTTCAGTCTCTATCTTTTTGTCTTTTTTCTTTCTTCTTTTAGCAGACTGGATGTGGTACATTATATATACTACATATTGTCTTAGTTTGATTCTGGTAGCAGCAGTTGTCTATTCATCTTTTGTAGACACAAATGAGCTGATGGTAAATAAGCTTGCTCTGGTATGTCATCTTGTTTAGTCTTTAGCATACTAAATGATCCCTCTGTATCATTGTTGTGTGGGAGACAAGTGCTGCCAGTGCAACTGATGACAGAAGTGTTGTTTTGGTGCATCTGGAGTAGTCAGTTGCTCTATTGACAGCCAGTTGTCTAGAGGAATCTCTGAAACTATGTAAGTAGACATACACAACATTACTAGAGTTTACCATCTCCGATCCACTCAAAATCCTGAAATACTGCAGCACAAGTTGGCTGTCACTAGAGAAATGTGTGTACATGTTTATTTACCACTAATAGTCACTATGCAGTTTCTTCCTTAGTCAGAGATTAAAAAAAAAAGTTTACATGGACCAAGGATTTGTATAGTAGTTCTACTATACAAATCCTTGCATGGACATACAAGTGATGGTAAAAACTCATGACTATTTGGATCATGCGAGCTAAAAACTATCATCAAACCTTTACCATGTTTTCTTAATAAATTATATTGCAACAAAGAGGAAATTTAATTTGATAAACTAGAGGCTTACACCAATGACAGGTGTACTGTCGATGTTTATGCTGTCTTCCATTTTTGTGATAGTGGTCTTTCTTTGTGTTCCAACGGTTTGAGGCGAGAGGTGGTTGTTTGTTTTGTTGATATTGGTGGAATTGTTGTCCAACATTCTTCCCATAACCTATCATATCATGTTATATTTTGATCTCCAAGAACTTGAACCAAATAGACCCTGGGACATTCATTAGAACAAAACTGAATCAAGTGCTTCATGCAAAATACAATTACATGTCCATTCCTGGTTCTCAAGATTAAAAACAAATTCCCATTGGAGCCTATAGCTACTTCAAACTTTGGACACAGGATCTTGGAAACCATAAACCCTGCAGCCTTAATTTGTGCAAACTTGAAATGTAGTTAGATTTGAAACATGAAAATCAAGGGGATCTGGAACTGGTCAGGTATGAGTGAGCCAGCGATTGATTGTTGTTTAATGTCAACTCAGCAATTTTTCAGCTATATCATGGCGAGAACTAGTAAATTTTCAATGAGATGATGAGGTCAGCTTTGTATTAGACCAACACGCTTAGTTGTATTTTTATAGAGCTAGTTCACTGAAACAACAGTCTGCGGATAGAAATGTCACCATACTCAAGACACATTACCCCGATTCCGAGCCAACCAGTCTCTGCTCTTCCTCATTAATGCTGCATGCTTAGTGGAGAAGCAACAAATACCAATTTCATAGTCTTTGGTTTGACCTGATCGGTCACTCGAGGTGAGCATGCTAACCATTACACCACAGATGTGGTTGGTCAGGTATGAAAATCAGGTTTATTTAAGTGTAACAATTAGGGCAGGTTTAACTGTCAATGAAAATCATCAGGGGGATCTGAGACTGTTCAGGTATGAAAAGCCAGTTTATTTAAGGGTTACCATTAGGGCAGGTTTAACTTCTATGTGTTTAAGGCTTAAATGTAATATTACAGATATATTATGAAATACTTTGGTATTTAATCATAGAAGTGTATAAAGTGTACCTACACAAAGAGGCAAGATTCTGGTACGTTCTGCCATGGTGATTAGTAAATATGTGATACTTTGTTTATAATTTATTAAGATAAATGACATCTTTCCACAATTTTAATACATTTTGTATCTTAACTGTATGACATCTCCATATTATTTTCAAGATCAGTAGGAGAATTACCAACAAGATCAAGACCAATTAGATAACTATCAACTGTCATCAATGGATGAGCTCACATTATGCAGCAGTGAGGCCGATTGTTAAAAATCATTTTCTGTAGTAAACAATATTTTAGACTGACTTCCAAGTCAAATTAAAAAAACAATGCATGTATTTCAACTTTTTAATATATAATTATTTCTTTAACTGTATTAAGCTTAATACAGACCAAAATAAAAAACCTTTAACTAGAAATTTAAAAAGAGTGATCAAAGTACATGTATCTTTTAAGAAAAGACACCAAATTCATTCCCATTGATAAAGTTCTGTCGCATCTATACGTTTCAAATCCATCACTTCTCATATTTAAAGAAACTAAGCTGACATGAGAACTGTCCATAGCCTGAAGTGATATTCCTGTACTGCTACAGTTGAAAATAGATTCATTCAATAAATCTTTGACAGTTTCCAGCACTTTTTTCAACATAGAATCCTGAACAAATCAAGCTTCAAACATTTTGACCAAAAATAAAAATAACAAGTACAACCTAAATGTCAGTAAATAGTCACAACTTATTTGTAAAGTTGCTGTTTATCATAAAATACAGAAATTAGTCTTTGTGTTCCAAATTTATCCATTTCGTAAATACTCCTTCTTTTCACATGGACTCAGTCAGCATTATTGTTCATCTCCCCTACTGTGAAATCTTTAATTTAATTTCATTATTTAATTCAACCTAAACAGGCCCAGAAAAGTAACAACACTCCCATAAGGGATTATTTCTATCAATTGCTATGACTTGATATGAAGTAGTTTTATGTACAATGTAAGTCATAAATGTCTTAGTCAATAAGAGGCTAGAATGGCCATCTTGGATTTTGATTCCTACTGAAAATTAACAACACTTCTAAAGAGCCTAGTGACTTCACACACAAAAGTTCTGAAAAAGAAGTTAAAAATGTCTCGGACAATTAGACACCAGGGAAACCATCTTGGATTTTGAATCCCTCCTAAAAGATACAACACTTTTTCAGGATTCATAGTTAGGTGCACTGGTTCTGAAGTGTAAAAAGTTAACGACATACAGACACCTCACACTATTAATGTGCACTTGAGCCCCTGGCTCAAGTGAGCTAAAACATACATCTATTATCATTAATATAGCATTTATTAATAATAAAAAATAGACAATAAAATTCCAAAAATATGTAACAATGAGAACGTATTAATAATATACATTCTATATTAGCTACCTCAGAAATATGTTTAAAATATGCTTAACAACATTTTAAAATAATAAAGACACCTTCAGAAGCAGAAATGAATGTGAAAGTAATTTTTTTTCTAGTACATATTTGGACATTTAAAAAATGTTTGTCATTTATTTATCAATCACTGTCATCATCGTTGTCGTCATCTTCTTCATCATCTGACATGTCAATATCGTCTTCATCATTTTCATCTTCATCACTGTCGTCATCGTCATCATCATCATCATCATCTTCTTCTTGAACATCCATTTTCGGTAAATCAGATTTTGCTTTCTTAGTCTGCGGGCCTTTATAAAAAAAAATGAAAATAAGACAGTTAATAAATTTTAATAATTCAACAGCATTTATACAACATTTAATTCAATATTATATATTAAACTGAAAGTTCTTCAAAGAGAGGCTTTCGACAGCTTGTATTGATCCTCCGGTTTTAAATACACACATATGAACAAAATGCTTGTATCTATTTTTATCCTAGACTTTAAAAAATCATCAGTAATTAACTTTTGAGGTATTCTCAAGGCATGAAAGATCATGCTATCAAATAATTGAATAATTAACTAATTAACCATAAATCGTTGCAAAAACACAGGATCATCACAAAGCCACTGCCATTTTTCTATTAAATAACCTTTCAGTAACAGTAATATGCAAATCACTATGGACCGGAACTGGATTAATAAAAAAGTCTCGTCTTGTTTCATACTTTATTCCAAAGGTGACCGTTGAATATAAGTTTGACTGTATTTTGGACGTCACATTAGCACAAAAAAAATATATTGAATAACCTTGTCAAATTTTAGATCTATTGCCACGTTCAAAATATGTATTTGCCTACTTTGGACATCTTTATTTCAGTTAGGAACATTAAATAGTGGTTTTAAAAGGAAAAAAAACCCATTCCCTATTAATAGTGAGCTACCGAAGCAAGATATCCTTATTAAAAAAGAATTTGAATAATTGATTTCAAGAAATTTCTCTTGTATACAATTTCCAAAATCTAATTGGGGCCATTGTGGTCGTATGGTAGTTGGATTGATGCAATCAGTGCCTATCACCGCTACCGTTGTGAGTTCGAACCCTGCTCAGGCGAGGTGTACTCGATACAACATTATGTGATAAAGTTTGTCAGTGAATTGCAACAGGTCGGTAGTTTTCTCTGCATACTCAGATTTCTTCCACCATAAACTGGCTGCCACGATATCAATGAAATATTGTTGAAAGTGGCATTAAACACCATAACCCAAACCTAATGAAGATTTTTTTTCTGAGGTTATGTTGTGATGTAACAAACAAATCCAAACAGCATATACCTTATCTACATATTTACCTTTAATATCTGTACTTGTCTTTCTTTTCTGTGCCTCTTGAGGTTTTTCACTTGGTTTCTTACTCTTAGCATAATCAACAATCAGTCTGTTTCCATTCAATACGTGTCCTTGCATCTTCTCATATGCCTGCTTTGCTAAAGATTCAGTAGCAAACTGGACAAAAGAAAAACTGAAGAAAAAAAATTTAAATAAAACTAGTATTACTGTGAGCTAAGATATACCCCCCACTCCCCACATCTGTCCAACCTATTTCCATAACCAAAACATTACTGATTGTTCTGACCAAAAATGAAAGGGCCCTCCTCTCTTCACCGGTAAGCTGCTGATAAAATTTCAAAACATTCTGAGAAACACTACTCAAGTTATCATACGACATACGGTAAAAATCCTATTTTCCGCCATATCAAGTCCAATAACTCTGGAACGGCAACAGTGAAAATCGTCAAAAAAAAAGGGATCCTCCTCTCTTCACAAGTAAACAGCTGATAAAATTTTAAAAGATTCTAAGAAACACAACTCAAGTTATCGTACGACATAGGATTTGTCTACAGACAGACTGACATGGTGAAACCAGTATACCCCCCTACAACTTCGTTGCGGGGGGTATAACAAATAAACATGGCGTTTATCAATCAAAACATTACAATATGGAACTATTTAACTGATATTGGTGATCAAATAAATGTAAACACTATTATACAGTGAAGCCTTTCTAAATAAACCAAACCTCCTTGGGACCAAATTTTGTGTTTGGGACAGACAGCCGTTCGGTTTATTCAGGTCAAATTAACAAAGATTTCTTACATTTGGACTTAATTTTATACAGGATTCCGGTTTAGTCAGGTTTCACTGTACTTGATTATAAATACATTTACAATGAATGAAGTATTCGTACGCATTCAAGGGTTTTACCATTGTTTTAATATTTTCAATTTTAGTGAAATTATAACTACCAGATAAAGTTAGTATCTCTAGTGCAGAAATATCCTTAAAATGTTGATATAACAAAAGATGAAGAATGATAGCATATCCTCAGAACATCAAAATGTACTCTGAATATTCCAAATTAAAGGTTTTCAGGATATACTTCCTGCTTGGTTTCATTCAGAAGTTCTCCTCTTGTCTTGTTAGTATAGGTTGAGGGCTATGGTGTTTAATGCCACTTTCAACAATATTTCAGTTATATCGTGGCAGGCAGTTTTACTGGTGGAAGAATCCAGAGTACCCAGAGAACACCATGGACTTGCAGCAAGTCATTGACAAACATTATCACATAATGTTGTATTGAGCACACCTCGCCATGAGCGGAATTTGAACTCACATTAGTGGTGACAGGCACTGATTGCAAATGTAGTTGTAAATCCAACTACCATACAATCACGACAACATGGGCCCCTACTATGTTTGTATACAAGAGACATTCACACATCTTACCCCATAGGTTTTCCATCCTTTCTCAAGGGTCGATCTATTTTGACAGATTTAGTGAACAACTTCCTTAGATCTGCTTCTGTTGTTCCTAACTTGTAACTTCCAACATACAATCTTAATGGATCAGTGTTACCTGAAAATATACATCGTTTTAATGGCAAATGTTTGTTGGGGCCGAACAAATAAATATTTTGTTTGATGTCAATTAATTCTACAAAGAGAAGAGAGCACAGAAAATACATACGGAATTCAGTTCTAAAACATTAACAAAAACAACCTACAATTTTAGCTTATTTTTCACACAAAAAGACAATAACTCCTTTGAATATAATTTGATTGCAAACAGAAAATTGACAAGTTGTTACCACTTTAATAATTGTACATGAAAAAAAGCTTTTGGCTGAATAACTCTTTTGGCTTTTCATGCAGTTTTGATTTCAAGCAAGCTTATAGTTTCCAAGACAAGAATTTCCCATTCCACAATGTTTATCACCAGAACCAGACTTATTTGGAAACATTTTTGAATGAACAGCAAATATCAGCAGACTTTTTGAAATTTGTTTTCATTTTGCTGGACATAGGTCCAGCACCCAGGAATTTTCTGCTGGACCCTCTGAATTTTTGCTGGACCTACATTTTTTATGTAAAATTGTTTTAAAGCCATGCAATGTCACACCGTTAGTCCATTATTATTATTTTAGTCTAGCAGAGCGCTTTCTGTATTCAACTTCATTAGTACTGGTAGAGGCCTAAAAATAGGAAGACAAGTCACCATCCAGAATAAACCAAATAGTTGAAACCATGCACCAAAAAAGAGTAGCCAAATCCAGCTAGGGATACCCTCAAACTTTGAAAAATTTACCAGATATAAAACATAATTTTTAAAATTTTTATTGAGATTGCAATAACAATATATCCTAAAAGTCATTAGACTCTCTCAATCTCCAGTTGGGGTGGCACTGGCCGTTTTACGTTTGCCCGGCTGAGCTCCATCGTAATGCTTCAGGAATGACCACATTTTTATGATCGACACATTGCCATGTTGCCGGAACTGTAAACAAAATTCTAAATAGAAACGGATTCAGTGAAGGGAACGATACAAATCAGGGACGTTTTTTATTTATTTATTTTATTAATTTTTTGGGGGCTTTTCACTCGAAAAGATCATCTTACGCATCACAATATATTCAAATATATTTATTTTCATGACAGTTACCAATAATATTTACCAAAAACAGATAAAATATCACGTATTCAATGCGGTTACGAATTCCGAGTTGACCGAACTTGTTCCCGTATTTACAATACGACCTGCGTTTACGACTTCCGTAAAAATGTTTGGCGGACATGGGGACCGCCATTACCGACGTTATTGGCGGACCTCATGATTTTCTGCCCCCTAGGTCTGATGAATTTCAAAAACTCTGTATCAGGAAAAAACATTTCCCATTTTGCCCATAGTATTAGCTGGATCAAGACGAAATGAGGAATCTTTGTAGAGAATAAACATAATTTATACAAAGTTAAAATTCATTTGGATTTGTAGATTCTGAGGAAAAGATTTTTTAAATTTAAACCAGTCAGAAACTAGAATTGCCATTGGTGGGTATGTTTTTGTCAGATCAAGATTAAATGAGGATCTATTCTTTGTAGAGTACCTCATAGACATCACTTGCACTAAGATAATAATGATTTGGACTTGTATTTTCAGAGGAGACAAAAAAAAAAAATGTGCACACAACTTCATGTCATGTAGAAGGTTATGTTTACATTTGATTGTCTTGAATCACCAAGTGGGTTAGCAGGAGTTATGTACATGTATTAAGGAAAATGTTATGCTGATTCATGATGATGGACAGGTGAGATAATGAAATCAAGTTGTCATAATTTTCATGTAAATAAAATCTACAATAGACAAGTAGTTTATCAGTAAACTATGATATTTACCTGTTTCTTTTATCTTTCTTTTTGGCTTTTTATGTTCACTTTTACTGCCAACATAATCTACCAGAATTTCTTTACCATCAATTGTCTTTCCTTTTAAAATTTTGAAATTTTTCTCAGCAAATTTTTCATTTGCAAACTCCAGGAAAGCATACCTGAAATACAATGAATTCTAACATGACATCCTTCTTTCGCTTTGTTAACAGACAAGCGATTTATCGATTGAGTATAATCTCATTAGCACATGCGCCGGTGCATGCGACTGATTTTCCCCATCGTAAATGTACATGTTGATGAATTATCGTCTGCTCGAATTTGGCAGTATAAATTGTGTGCAACATTTTCCGCAAACGTAAATATAAATTACCGTCTTCCAATCAAAGTATACTACTGTATTTGTACTCTGACATATCAGAATCAAAATAAATCATGGAAGCCAGAATGTGTTTTAAGTTTTAACATGGGTTGGCGGATATTAGTAAATCCACCTACCCATGTTAAAACTCAAAACACATTCTGGCTTCCATGATTTATTTCTTAAATAAAGCTGTGTTATAAATTACCTGTAAATATTCAAAGAACTATATGTAAATACTGCTCAACTGCTAAAGATTAGCTCCCTTCCTATGCAGGATTAACTTCATTTATATAAATCTGAATCACCACTTCCCAAGTACCATCTCTGCTAAGTTTGGTGGCATTTGGTTGTTCAGTATTGCAGATGATCAATTAAATGTGGAAAAAATCAACCATGACAAATTCCACGAGATAATAGAAGTTTAAAAGGCTTGAACGTGTTTACACTATTTGGGCATTAACATATATTTAATTGCTGATAGAATAACCGTTTGTGTAGAGAAAGTCGAGATTGTTGACCATAGCTGTTGAATTCTCTTAACTAAATTTGATGACCAATCGCTCTAACATTTTGTCACAGCTCCCCTCGCCAAAAAAAAACATATGAGAAACTAATTTATGGTATCTCAATAGGGCATTTATTTTGCTTTGGGGACATTAATTTTATTGTACCACAGCTCTGACTGGGTTCTGGTAGCCCAACCTTCATTGAATAAGACAAACTTTAAAGAAAGTTAAACACTGGTGCTCGACAATCTCCCCGACCAGCAATACCACAAACAATTCCTCAAATTCAAAAGATAAGATATTTTGTAAGAAATGAAGTTTATAAAAATAGATATTGCATTGTATTATATAAAATATACAGTAAAACCTGCCTTGATAGCAAATCACTGTCTATAAAGGGCAGTCTCATTTTTTCCATTAATGAATAATTTTAACCTGTATACAAAGGGCAACTGCTCAAAAAGGTCACATTTTCAGGTTCCCTTGAGTGACCTTTATATACAGTTTTTACTGTACATAGATAAAATCTATTTAATTTGTTAACCATAACAGGAAGTGTAATGTGAAGTTAGACAGTAAATGATCAGATCATACACCAGCCTTTTTTTCACATGTTGCTATAGCATCACTGCTTGACCATAAATAACAATGTTAACATTATTCAGGCTCAAAGTGATGCACTATAAATGCTATAAAGACTTATTTTTATAAAGAACATTGAATAAATGTTTCAACAGTTTATTACAATTGTTGTTATGAAGAAAAACACAACTTAATACAGAATCTTTCAAGAAATAAAAGTTTTAAGATTTTTTATTATATTGCCTTTCAGAGCATGTCAAATTTTGATCCCCAAGGACTAGGACTCGATTCCATAGGCTCAGATCCATACCCCAGGACCCTTCCATTGTGCAGATAAGAGTTCAAACTCCATTTGACATGACTAATTTATATCAAATACAATTACATTTTCATTGCTTACTTTTTTAGCTTGGTATATTTCAAAGTATATTGTTTCTTTTATTAATTGGGGCCGTTGTGACCGCGATCGTATGGTAGTTGGATTTACAACTATCTATGCAACCAGTGTCTATCACCACTAATGTTGTGAGTTCGAATCTCGATCAGAGCGAGGTGTACAACATTATGTGTTAAGTTTGTCAGTGACTTGACACAGGTCAGTGTTTTTTTCCGGCACCTCCGGTTTCCTCCAGTAATAAAACTGACCATCATGATATAACTGAAATATTGTTGAAAGTGGAACACCATCAAACAAAACAACAAACAAATCTTACGTTAATCATTGACAATACGCATATGATACGATACACTATTTGGGCATTAACATATACTTAATTGCTGATAGAATAACCGTTTGCATAGAGAAAGTTGATATTGTTGACCATAGCTGTTGAATTCTCTTAACTAAATTTGATGATCAATCGCTCTAACATTTTGTCACAGCTCCCCTCGTCCTCACCCCAAAAAAAAAAAATCATTTGAGAAACTAATTTATGGTATCTCAATAGGACATTTATTTTGCTTTGGGGACATTAATTTCATTGTACCACAGCTCTGACTGGGTTCTGGTAGCCCAACCTTCATTGAATAGACAAACTTTAAAGAAAGTTAAACAGTGGTTCTCGACAATCTCCCCGACCAGCAATACCACAAACAATTCCTCAATTTCAAAATACTAGATAAGATATTTTGTAAGAAATGAAGTATATAAAAATAGATATTGCATTGTATTATATAAAATATACAGTAAAACCTGCCTATATAGCAAATCACTGTCTATAAAGGGCAGTCTCATTTTTTCCATTAATGAATAATTTTAACCTGTATACAAAGGGCAACTGCTCAAAAAGGACACATTTTCAGGTTCCCTTGAGTGACCTTTATATACAGTTTTTACTGTACATAGATAAAATCTATTTAATTTGTTAACCATAACAGGAAGTGTAATGTGAAGTTAGACAGTAAATGATCAGATCATACACCAGCCTTTTTTTCACATGTTGTTATAGCATCACTGCTTGACCATAAATAACAATGTTAACATTATTCAGGCTCAAAGTGATGCACTATAAATGCTATAAAGACTTATTTTTATAAAGAACATTGAATAAATGTTTCAACAGTTTATTACAATTGTTGTTATGAAGAAAAACACAACTTAATACAGAATCTTTCAAGAAATAAAAGTTTTAAGATTTTTTATTATATTGCCTTTCAGAGCATGTCAAATTTTGATCCCAAGGACTAGGACTCGATTCCATAGGCTCAGATCCATACCCCAGGACCCTTCCATTGTGCAGATAAGAGTTCAAACTCCATTTGACATGACTAATTTATATCAAATACAATTACATTTTCATTGCTGACTTTTTTAGCTTGGTATATTTCAAAGTATATTGTTTCTTTTATTAATTGGGGCCGTTGTGACCGCGATCGTATGGTAGTTGGATTTACAACTATCTATGCAACCAGTGTCTATCACCACTAATGTTGTGAGTTCGAATCTCGATCAGAGCGAGGTGTACAACATTATGTGTTAAGTTTGTCAGTGACTTGACACAGGTCAGTGTTTTTTTCCGGCACCTCCGGTTTCCTCCAGCAATAAAACTGACCATCACGATATAACTGAAATATTGTTGAAAGTGGAACACCATCAAACAAAACAACAAACAAATCTTACGTTAATCATTGACAATACGCATATGATACGATACACTATTTGGGCATTAACATATACTTAATTGCTGATAGAATAACCGTTTGCGTAGAGAAAGTTGATATTGTTGACCATAGCTGTTGAATTCTCTTAACTAAATTTGATGACCAATCGCTCTAACATTTTGTCACAGCTCCCCTCGTCCTCACCCAAATAAAAAAAACATATGAGAAACTAATTTATGGTATCTCAATAGGGCATTTATTTTGCTTTGGGGACATTAATTTCATTGTACCACAGCTCTGACTGGGTTCTGGTAGCCCAACCTTCATTGAATAGACAAACTTTAAAGAAAGTTAAACAGTGGTTCTCGACAATCTCCCCGACCAGCAATACCACAAACAATTCCTCAATTTCAAAATACTAGATAAGATATTTTGTAAGAAATGAAGTATATAAAAATAGATATTGCATTGTATTATATAAAATATACAGTAAAACCTGCCTATATAGCAAATCACTGTCTATAAAGGGCAGTCTCATTTTTTCCATTAATGAATAATTTTAACCTGTATACAAAGGGCAACTGCTCAAAAAGGACACATTTTCAGGTTCCCTTGAGTGACCTTTATATACAGTTTTTACTGTACATAGATAAAATCTATTTAATTTGTTAACCATAACAGGAAGTGTAATGTGAAGTTAGACAGTAAATGATCAGATCATACACCAGCCTTTTTTTCACATGTTGCTATAGCATCACTGCTTGACCATAAATAACAATGTTAACATTATTCAGGCTCAAAGTGATGCACTATAAATGCTATAAAGACTTATTTTTATAAAGAACATTGAATAAATGTTTCAACAGTTTATTACAATTGTTGTTATGAAGAAAAACACAACTTAATACAGAATCTTTCAAGAAATAAAAGTTTTAAGATTTTTTATTTTATTGCCTTTCAGAGCATGTCAAATTTTGATCCCAAGGGCTAGGACTCGATTCCATAGGCTCAGATCCATACCCCAGGACCCTTCCATTGTGCAGATAAGAGTTCAAACTCCATTTGACATGACTAATTTATATCAAATACAATTACATTTCCATTGCTGATTTTTTTAGTTTGGTATATTTCAAAGTATATTGTTTCTTTTATTAATTGGGGCCGTCGTGATCGCATGGTAGTTGGATTTACAACTACCTATGCAACCAGTGACTATCACCACTAATGTTGTGAGTTCGAATCTCGATCAGAGCAAGGTGTACAACATTATGTGTTAAGTTTGTCAGTGACTTGCCACAGGTCAGTGTTTTTTTCCCGGCGCCTCCGGTTTCCTCCAGCAATAAAACTGACCATCATGATATAACTGAAATATTGTTGAAAGTGTCTTTAAACACCATCAAACAAAACAACAAAGAAATCTTACATTAATCATTGACAATACGCATATGGTACACTATTTGGGCATTAACATATACTTAATTGCTGATAGAATAACCGTTTGTGTAGAGAAAGTTGAGATTGTTGACCATAGCTGTTGAATTCTCTTAACTAAATTTGATGACCAATCGCTCTAACATTTTGTCACAGCTCCCCTCGCCAAAAAAAAAAACATATGAGAAACTAATTTATGGTATCTCAATAGGGCATTTATTTTGCTTTGGGGACATTAATTTTATTGTACCACAGCTCTGACTGGGTTCTGGTAGCCCAACCTTCATTGAATAAGACAAACTTTAAAGAAAGTTAAACAGTGGTGCTCGACAATCTCCCCGACCAGCAATACCACAAACAATTCCTCAAATTCAAAAGATAAGATATTTTGTAAGAAATGAAGTTTATAAAAATAGATATTGCATTGTATTATATAAAATATACAGTAAAACCTGCCTTGATAGCAAATCACTGTCTATAAAGGGCAGTCTCATTTTTTCCATTAATGAATAATTTTAACCTGTATACAAAGGGCAACTGCTCAAAAAGGTCACATTTTCAGGTTCCCTTGAGTGACCTTTATATACAGTTTTTACTGTACATAGATAAAATCTATTTAATTTGTTAACCATAACAGGAAGTGTAATGTGAAGTTAGACAGTAAATGATCAGATCATACACCAGCCTTTTTTTCACATGTTGCTATAGCATCACTGCTTGACCATAAATAACAATGTTAACATTATTCAGGCTCAAAGTGATGCACTATAAATGCTATAAAGACTTATTTTTATAAAGAACATTGAATAAATGTTTCAACAGTTTATTACAATTGTTGTTATGAAGAAAAACACAACTTAATACAGAATCTTTCAAGAAATAAAAGTTTTAAGATTTTTTATTATATTGCCTTTCAGAGCATGTCAAATTTTGATCCCCAAGGACTAGGACTCGATTCCATAGGCTCAGATCCATACCCCAGGACCCTTCCATTGTGCAGATAAGAGTTCAAACTCCATTTGACATGACTAATTTATATCAAATACAATTACATTTTCATTGCTGACTTTTTTAGCTTGGTATATTTCAAAGTATATTGTTTCTTTTATTAATTGGGGCCGTTGTGACCGCGATCGTATGGTAGTTGGATTTACAACTATCTATGCAACCAGTGTCTATCACCACTAATGTTGTGAGTTCGAATCTCGATCAGAGCGAGGTGTACAACATTATGTGTTAAGTTTGTCAGTGACTTGACACAGGTCAGTGTTTTTTTCCGGCACCTCCGGTTTCCTCCAGCAATAAAACTGACCATCACGATATAACTGAAATATTGTTGAAAGTGGAACACCATCAAACAAAACAACAAACAAATCTTACGTTAATCATTGACAATACGCATATGATACGATACACTATTTGGGCATTAACATATACTTAATTGCTGATAGAATAACCGTTTGCGTAGAGAAAGTTGATATTGTTGACCATAGCTGTTGAATTCTCTTAACTAAATTTAATGACCAATCGCTCTAACATTTTGTCACAGCTCCCCTCGTCCTCACCCAAAAAAAAAAATCATTTGAGAAACTAATTTATGGTATCTCAATAGGACATTTATTTTGCTTTGGGGACATTAATTTCATTGTACCACAGCTCTGACTGGGTTCTGGTAGCCCAACCTTCATTGAATAGACAAACTTTAAAGAAAGTTAAACAGTGGTTCTCGACAATCTCCCCGACCAGCAATACCACAAACAATTCCTCAATTTCAAAATACTAGATAAGATATTTTGTAAGAAATGAAGTATATAAAAATAGATATTGCATTGTATTATATAAAATATACAGTAAAACCTGCCTATATAGCAAATCACTGTCTATAAAGGGCAGTCTCATTTTTTCCATTTATGAATAATTTTAACCTGTATACAAAGGGCAACTGCTCAAAAAGGACACATTTTCAGGTTCCCTTGAGTGACCTTTATATACAGTTTTTACTGTACATAGATAAAATCTATTTAATTTGTTAACCATAACAGGGAGTGTAATGTGAAGTTTGACAGTAAATGATCAGATCATACACCAGCCTTTTTTTCACATGTTGCTATAATATCACTGCTTGACCATAAATAACAATGTTAACATTATTCAGGCTCAAAGTGATGCACTATAAATGCTATAAAGACTTATTTTTATAAAGAACATTGAATAAATGTTTCAACAGTTTATTACAATTGTTGTTATGAAGAAAAACACAACTTAATACAGAATCTTTCAAGAAATAAAAGTTGTAAGATTTTTATTTTATTGCCTTTCAGAGCATGTCAAATTTTGATCTCCAAGGACTAGGACTCGATTCCATAGTCTCAGATCCATATCCCAGGACCCTTCCATTATACAGATAAGAGTTCAAACTCCATTTGACATGACTAATTTATATCAAATACAATTACATTTCCATTGCTGATTTTTTTTAGCTTAGTATATTTCAAAGTATATTGTTTCTTTTATTAATTGGGGCCGTCGTGACCGTGATTGTATGGTAGTTGGATTTACAACTACCTAGACAACCAGTGCCTATCACCACTAATGTTGTGAGTTCGAATCTCGATCAGAGCGAGGTGTACAACATTATGTGTGAAGTTTTCCAGTGACTTGCCACAGGTCAGTGTTTTTTTCCGGGTCCTCCGGTTTCCTCCCCCAATAAAACTGACCGTCACGATATTACTGAAATATTGTTGAAAGTGGCGTTAAACACCATCAAACAAAATCTTACATTAATCATTGACAATACGCATGTGGTACATAATATTTACCCTTGACTGTCATTGGCCTTATTATGTCTTTTGCGAGCTGGTCGCACTCTCACACTTTGAACGTCCTTTGACAAATTCCTTAAGACATCTTCTACTGTCTCACTGTATTTAATATGGCTAACAAACAAAGTTCTTCTGTCCAGTTCCTCTGAAATAAAAAAATTCACAGCTTGATAAAAACATTACAAAATAGGAATACATTTTGTTTCTGAAGACTCAACGACTCCATTTAATTTGTGAAAACAGAAAAATACTTATTCAGGGACATAAATTTATTGTCGCCCACTGTCACAAAACTTTAAAGTGGGTGACTTGAATTTGTTTTCACGGTATGCCTTTGCAATTGGGATCAGGGAGTTTTACGTTTTAACTTGTAAGTGGTTTATTGTCTGATATTATGAGGATATTTTAGTACGAGTTTGTTAAAAGATTAAGACATATTAGCTTATATAAAGTGTTACCTTGTTGTGGATCAACTTTATCTGCATCTGAAAATTAAAATTGATAGTGAATTAAAACAATATATGAACCAATAATTTTCAAAGATAATTTTTGTTTTGTAACCTTAATCCTGCATGATTTACGAGGAAGACAATTACATTTT
Source organism: Bathymodiolus brooksi (assembly GCA_963680875.1). Lineage (NCBI taxonomy): Eukaryota > Metazoa > Mollusca > Bivalvia > Mytilida > Modiolidae > Bathymodiolus > Bathymodiolus brooksi. Next base: position 61,989,567 of record OY804579.1, read on the forward strand.
AAAGATAGTCACTTTAGACAATCTTTGTTATTGGGATGTTATTTGTGGCCATTATCATATGAAGTAGGAAATACATCTATTAGTGCCTATTACCATTTTATGTCATAAAGTTTTATACAGGTCGTTTGTGCTGTCAGGGTACTCTGGTTTCCTCCATTGATAAAACTGCAACTGGCCACCTAATCCTCAACACTACATTTTTTAATGAATTATATGTCTTCTCATGTCAGGATTAAAATCCATCTTCTTAACTGAAACTAATGGTTAAATCTATCAAATAAACTGAAACTAAACGTTAATATTTACCATCTTTTGATGTTCCTCCTGGTTTTGGACTGGTTTTTCCTTTTTTATCTATTACATTCTTACTATCAGTTTTTGAAGTTAATTGCTTTTTATTGTCATTAGCTTTAGAATTATTTTTCTCTGAACTATTTTTATCTGTCATTTTTTTCAATATTTGTTTTTCTAGTTCTGCTTCATCAAAACTGTCATCATCATCATCATCATCATCATCAAGGTCAATTTTTCCTTTTTGCATTTTGCTATTCAACTCTTTTAATTTGTCAATTTTCGTTTGTATATTTTCATCTACACTTTCATCACTTTCTAAATCACTATCATCATCGTCATCAAATGCAAAATCGTCCATTTCATCATCATCACCATCACTTTCATTTGATTCATCTGAAAGCTCTGGCTTCTTGCTTTGAACTTTGCTTCCTGGGGTTTGTGACTTTGGTGTTTTAGCACCACCTATTTAGAAAAGAACTTTAAAGTATTACTTTAGACACAAAAATAAGTAAATATACAGTATTGGAAATTTGCGGTGGCCCGATGGCTAGTTAAACTTTTTGTCAGGCCAGCGGAAATTTCCAGACCACCAGTCCAAATGGCTAGTGGAATATCTTTTTTTTTATCAAATTTTAATAATTTCTCCCATTGACATGCAGAATGGTTGGTATTGTACGGTTTTTGTACCTACAATTCCATATGTAAAAACAAGCTGGCACCGTCAATATTGAATGTGACACAGCGGTACCAAAGCTTTGCAGAATGTCTCCAGTTTGTTGTCATGCGGTTGGTTAAATGATGCATTTTCAGCCTGGGAACAAGACATCCCAGGATGTTACGTACGTACAATTAATAAAGCATAATGCTTTCAAGAAAATTATATCTATAAATGATTTACATTGCATACTAATTAATATAATAATGAATACTTTATAAATAAAATTATGTAACATTGTGATATTTTTTTGTTTCTAACAAAGAAAACTACAAAAGGGCCGAGCTGTACATAGGCCGATCTACTAGGCTTTATTACTGCCAGTAAACAAACAACCTTAGGGTTCAAATGGCTGATGATGATGATTGGAGTGCTGAGGATGGCAAGAATGAAATGGATGATGTTAAGGCAGAAAGACATATTTTTTCAATCCAGAGAATAAACACCATATCAATCTTATTGTGATGTTTCTTTATTATTTTCAGTTTCTTATAATTCATGTAAATGGTTGTATTTCTTTCTGGCCAGTGATGTTCTCACCGGTACTGGCCCGAATGGCTGGCAAGTTCCAGACCGACCTTCAAAACTGGCAATACCAAAAGAATTCTTTCTAGCCAGTATCTTTGCATTAAAAAAGAAAGTTTTTTTTTCCAGATAACTGCATACCGACTTAAAAAATTGTAAATCAGGCAATGTGTTTTGTAAGGTCCTTATTGTTTCAAATGCTTTTCTTATTTCTGCAAGCATTTTATGGTAAAGAGTATTCCAGAAATAATCAAGTGGCATATTTCAGGAAATGCCCCCAAAAATCAGATTTCAATGTTTCTGCAATTTACTTATTTGAAAAAAAGATATTTTGTTATCTTTTGTCAAACATTCTTGTGATCTCAAAAGATATTATTATTAACTGAAGTACCTGTACCAAGCCAGGAAAGTAAACGGTCATGTATTTGTATGTTAGGAGTATCAATTCTGCCCCTTTCTATGATTTTTCTATTGGATTTTGGAACTTTTCCGATTGTGTTCTTCTTTTTTTTTTTTATTAATTTTATTGATATGAGTGGTACCTATCAAATTTGTCTATAAACAGTGGCATGTCATTGTGAAAACAAACATGCTTAACATTAATTAAAAGAGTTTTGAATTGTTTGATAATATATTTTGTCTTTAAATCTGATATGTAAAAACATAATCTGCATATAACCAAAATATAGTTCTAAAAAAAAACTTTAAATGAACAATAAATAGATATATCAGTCTTCACGCTTAACCTTTTGGGACACAGGGCCTGTGTTTCAGTAATTTTACAAGCCCACGAGCCACCTATTGAAAGGAGACAAATAACTGCTAATTCAGTGGACAAAAAAAAGACAAGAAATCGTATTTAGTTTATTCAATATTGATTATTCTCTTGTAAAAGACATTTACAAGAGACATCTCCATGTATCCTATGTAAATTCATTTTCACTTTCAGTGTCATACTCACAATCATCATCATCATCATCATCATCCAGATCTCTTAACATGTTTAACAGATGCAGAACATTTTGTTGACGGTTCTGATCAAGAACCAATTATCACAATTTTTTACTCGATTGTGTCGGATTATTCTATATCGTTCAGTACATGTACATCCTTTTAAATGCCCAGTTATATTAAATATTACCCTTGGACTAATCTTCGATGGAAATGATTATAATTTTTCAGCCACACACATAACATGGACCCTTTGTAAAATTGTAACTTGTTGATTTTTGGCACTGAATCGGAAGGGAATAGTACCAATTATGCTCATCTTATTAGTTATGGAAAATGAGGTCTAAATCATTATTAAAATTAAAGAAAAGAGTCTTAAAACAAAAACATATATTGGTATCATCATTGCATGTGACATAATTTGGTGATAATTATTAATATGTATCCCCTTTTTGAAATATTACTTTGCTTTGAATTAATACCACACAAATTGTAATAAGTCATATTTGTGTAGTCTTCAGCAGAAGAAATATGTCTATGCCAATTTGCTCAACGGTCCAACTATGTATAGTTTGCTAGGGAATGCAAATGTAGCACGAACGTACATTTGTACATTGACACTGACAGTCAAAAACTGAAGCAAGTAAAGGTTGTAATCATTATTTGTCAGACCTCAAATCAAAGTGCAACAATGGAATAAAACTACTGTAGTTCAAAGTCTATTTTTTATTGCAGAGGTATTAATGTTTATACAGGTCTGTTTGCATGTAAATAAACAGTTCTATAAATATGTCACAATTTTAAATAAAAAATACTGATCGGACTTGGAAGCGGATCGATAAAAATCTGAAGTGTCCCCCATGCATTTCAACGACTTTTGATTGACCAACCTTCGCATATATGAACATATTAAATATGAGAACTAAGATTTTATGTCACAGAAGTGAGAAAAAATAAATCAAAAGTTTGTTTAGTTAAAAGTAGCTTCGATCAACATTTCCCGTAGCACATTGTCTAATCTCGTGGTGCCATTTTTATTTGGTATTGAACGAAATTAAAGTTACTAAACTGAAATGGATTACTTAAGAAAGTCACTTTCTAAATACTTAATGGATACGATAGATTTCAATAAACACGATATCAACATTTTCATAAATGACACGTGGCAAAAATACACAGACAACATAGGACGACTCTTCAAAATTACAAGGCTACCTGAACTTTTGACCAACGAGAAAGCGTAGTCAACCTCTACAAGGCGACTTCTTCTCCCCCTAACGTGAGCTCTGCTTCTCGTCCTTTTTTAAAACCCACAGGATGGTAAAAATATCAACCAATCAAATTGCAAAAAAAACAGACACACCTAAATCTATTTCGAACATCGGAAAATCTTAAAAGGACTTCAAAAAATGTTTACCTACCCATTTTTTGCATTGACTCGGCAGCAACTGAAAACGGAGAGCAATAAACTAAATATCTACACAAAATATCTTATGAAATCAACTTTTGAAACTATTTGACTTTTTTTTCACAGGCCTGTCGGGCTTCTGGAATTACTCATTTTATATGCTCGTGTATAATTTTACACGCCTCGGACTACCGGGTAATTTCGCAGACTGCTATATGCATGTTTATAGTTCCAAAACCTCTTGAACAACAGAATTTGAAACACACCAAAATGCTTAAAGAGTGATTTTATTTGCTTTAATTTATAATTTTGCACCTATATTTTTATATCATCTGTTTTCCCTTGAGAAAGATTCCAAATTTGACCAAACAAATGACATTTATATCTTTGCTAATAGACCTGCATTTTCTCCACAATGGCAGATCATTAGATTCAATGTTCAGTATTCACATTGTTGTTGTTTTGATGTGGTGAAAATGTTTTGTCATTATGATGAATCACACTAATGTTTGTCTTGTTAGTGGCATTTCTACTTTGGTTAAAGCACAAATAAGACCCCAAATAAGGTCGAGTCGTAATGTCCATTTCTTTCCCCTTTCTTAATATCCACTTATGAAAATGTCACACAAGATATATCCATTGAGTTATAGGGGTTAAGATTATGGTGTTCAATGCCACTTTCAACAATATTTCAGTTATATCATGGAGGAAAGTTTTATTGGTGGAGGAAACCGGAGTACTCAGAGAAAACCACTGACCTGTCGCAAGTCACTAACAAACTTTATCACATAATGTTGTATTGAGTACACCTTGCCTGAGCGGGGTTCGAACTCACAACTGAGTGGTGATAGACACTGATTGCAAAGGTAGTTGTTAATCCAACTACCATGTGATCATGACCAATATGACCCCCATTGAGCTATAAAGCGAGATTGTGGCCAATGTGGGGCAGTCGGCACAAAAATAATAAATGCTGACATGATCGTTGAACATAGCAAATGTCCAGTAAAATTTGAGTTGGTCAGATTTTGTTCTTTGTTCTGTCAGTCCAAATGTCTAATAAAAATAGTTTTATTTTTTGCTATTACTATTTACCTCCCAGCTATAAGTTTTTTTTAATGGAAAGCACAAAGCCCATATTGCTTGTTCAGACCAAAAAACACTTGTAAGTTTTATATATAGAGTTAAGCAAAAGATGGCGATCTTTATATTTCCTAATATTCCTTGTGTTTTTCATTTGTAATCAAGCTTTAATTTCTCTAGCCATTAGGCACTTGAAATGCTATCAATGATGATAACAGAATGATTGCTAATAAGATTTTAGCATAGAAATATCTTGTAAAAGAATGAATAAACAAAATGTGGATTGTGTCATTGACAGTCAGCCCAGACTTGATAAAATTTCTGTCAGACATGTTCATCGGTATTTTGACAAGATAGAAATACAGTGTTTCAACTGACAATTGTCAGTTTTATCAAAATTTCTTCAGGACAATTTGAGAAATAGGTGGGCAAATGTCCTGAGACCAGTGCCTAGCTGAATCACTGGAATTACTTTAATTTTTTAATGGCCCATCAATAATCACCCATTAAGATGAAAAAATTGCAAAAATGACATATTAATTGGATCAAAAATAAAAAGAGAAAAAACAGTTCTACACCAGTAGCCACCACCCAAGTAACATTTCAGAAAAATTCACTTTGAAATGTTTCAGTGATTCCAGAGAAGAAAAATTAAAAAATTTAAAATAATTTAAATACCTTTAGGAGTAGCAGCTGAAACAGGCTTAACAGGAGTCTGACCTTTTGCAGTTTTTCCTGCAGTAGGACTTTTCTGTTCTTTAATTTTCAAATCTTTAGGTGTTTTTCCCGTCAAAGGAGTTTTTTGTTCTGTTGTCTTTTCCTTTTTGGGCGTCTTACTAGTAGGAGTTTTCAGTGCTGGAGTCTGTTGCGCTTTTGGAGTTTTGCCAACATTTGGAGTGTTTTTTCCTGCTGGTGATTTCTGACCTTTGTTTGCAGTAGCTGGTGTCTGTTGGTTTTTAGATTTAGCAGCAGGAGTTTTCTTTTCTTTTGGAGTTTCTTTCACTGGTGTCTTTCCTTTTTGTGGTGTTTTACATTTCAATACAACTTCTGAAGTAAGAAACGAAACTAGTGAAATTGATAACAAGAGCCCATGGGCTACATATGTCCATGTACTATGCTTAACCTGAGAAATAAAGTCAATTATGTGCATTCTTAGATGCAATACACAAAATTTTGACCAATATCATATATTTAGTCTTTAATACGCTAGATAGTTGAAACAAGTTTGTTCCCATGCTATTTAAACATTATTACAACTATAATTTCTATAAAACTGCTGATATAAAAATAATTGCCATACATTTGATACATTAGAGGACCCTACTAGGCCTGTGAAGTGTAGATCAGCAATAACAGAGCTGTTCCTGAAATTTTAATTTGTTTTTAAATGTAGAGTTAGATAGTCTCTCATGTTCATTGACATTGATATCCTTTCTTACTAGATTTTAACTTTTTTGTTCAAGTTTGTCTTAGTAAAATTAGAGTTATCTTACTTTGTTCAGTTGAACTCTTAGGAAAATACCCATCGGATAATAATTATTAATATGAATTTAAATGAATTGATAACATATTCTATAAGACGATACAATAGTCTAAATGAAGTTTTCTCCATAGGAAAATGACATTGGATTCCCTAAAGAAACATTTCTGGAATGTCTGGTGACTCAGCATGCAGTTTTTCTAGAAGGGAAGTCAAAAATGTTTCAGCCAATCAGTGGCCATGGCGGCCATATTAGATCTTGAATCACTCCAAAATGCAACAACCCTTCTTTAGAACTCCTATAGAAATAGCTATGGCTAGTCTGGTGACTTCATAAGAAGTAGTTTTGTGAAAAAAATTAAAGTGTCTGCCAATCAGCAGCCAGGACGGCCATGTTGGATTTCAAATAGCACTGAAAACAACAACACTACTTGAGGATGGATCTCTCTAGGAACATTTCTGTAAAGCCTGCTCATTTCACATGCAGTAGTACTGGAGAAAATGTCACAGCCTATTAGAGGCCAGAGCAGCCATTCTCAATTTCTAATTGCTTAAAAAAGATACAACTCTTCTTCAGGACCCTTAGAGGATCAATTGTAACAAGATATGATTATAATCTAATGATTATGGAGTCTCCCAAACTGGCCACAGACAACAGGTTTAAAAAATAAATAAATCAAAAGCTACCTTTGAAATCGAACAATGTTGAATTTTTGTGATATTGAGGCAGCCATTTTGAAAATGGAGACCAGTAGAAGTTTTTCGATGTCGGGAATCAATTCAGGACGTTGAAATCAAACAATGTGGAATTTGTGCGGCATTGTGGTGGCCATTTTGAAAATGGCGACCGGTAGAAATTTTTCAATGTCAGGAATCAATTCGGGACATCATAATCTACCCACATATGAAATGTCATTGAAATCGGACAATGTTGAATTTGTGTGCGGTATTGTGGTGGCCATTTTGAAAATGGCGACCGGTAGAAATTTGTTGATGTCAGGAATCAATTCGGGACATCATAATCTACCCACATATGAAATGGTGTTGAAATCGGACAATGTTGAATTTGTGCGGTATTGTGGTGGTCATTTTGAAAATGGCGACCGATAGAAATTTTTCAATGTCGGGACATCATTATCTACCCACATATCAAATTTTGATGATATCGGACAATGTTGAATTTTTGCGGTATTGTGGCGGCCATTTTGAAAATGGCGACCGGTAGAAATTTTTCAATGTCGGGACATCATTATCTACGCACATATCAAATTTTGATGATATCGGACAATGTTGAATTTTTACCGCCCATTTTTTATGCCGTGTTTTGGCAGCCATTTTGAAAATGGCAGACATCTCAAAAATTTTTAAAACGCAGAATTGCTCCTCTAATGGTGACCTATCACTATGTCAAATTTTATGTCTCTATCATTATCTATTTAGAAGTTATCAACATTAATGTACGAAATTTCAACTTTCCCATAGGATTCTATAGTAACCCCCACCACCTTTGAACCCTTCAAAATATGACTTTGACCCCCTTTACCACAAAGCTGAAAACTTTAGGACCAACTAGAAACATATATAACTCCACCAAGTTTCATGAAATTCTGTCCAGTAGTTCCTGGTCCACAGAAAGAAAGAAAGAAGAATAATAATAATGAGAAACAGAGCAAAAACAATAAGTCTCCAAACAACCGTTGTTTGGGAGACTTAATAAGTTTGGTGGCTGGGCATGCAGTGGTTCTGAAGAAGCTTAAAATGTGAAAAGTTTACGACATACGGATGCCAAACATTTTTTTTTTTTATCAGAAAAGCTCAAGTGAGACTCTAGCTCAGGGGAACAGTGTCACAAACAAATACATTTTGACTTACTCACCATCATCAATTTCTTCAACCTTTCCATTTGCAAACAAATTTACAGGATCTAACACAACCTACAACAAATTCCAAATACATAAGAATCGGTCAACTGAAAACATTATGTCTACAGGTGGACTATAACAACATACCCAGTGGTGATTTCATTCTTCGTGCAAACCCACTTGACCAAAGTCCGGGACAAGTAAAACTGGATTAAGACAAGTGAAAAGTATGAAAGAATTTGTTTGAATATATTTTTTTTTCCTTCTAAATTTGGCAAGTTTTCCCAATTGCATGTTTTACTTCCACATCATTAACTTCTTCAAATGTCACATGTCGTTGACTAAAATATCCCATCTGCACATGCTTTATCATAGACAGAGAGTTACAAGTCTACAAAATGTGTTAATCAATCAATTAACTAATCGAAATGTTTGTCAATGAATTTTGATTTTCCTTCTTGAAATAACAACCAGAGGCTCTCAAGAGCCTGTATCGTTCACCTGGTAATAAAAAAAAACAATTGGTCCTATGTAAAAACTATGTACTGCAGTGGTAGTCATCTTGGAATTACGATCAACATAAAAAACACCAAGTTTGTAAAGGACCTTCCAATGATTGATGCACAGTTTAGGTTCAATCAGTGCAATAGCTTCAGAGAAGAATATATTTCTGTATTTTCCCCATATGGTTCTGTGTTAATACTATGACCTGTGGTGGCAGCCATCTTGGATTTCCGATCGGCATAAAAAACACACACCTTGTAGAGGACCTTCCAATGATCATTCCTGGGCAGTTTGGTTTCAACTGTCCAAGTGGTTTCAGAGAAGAAGCATTTTGAAACATTTTTCCCATAGGGTCCAATGTTAAACTAAGTCCTGCCGTAGCCGCCATTTTGAATTTCATATCAGAATAAAAAACGTAAATTTTGTAGAGGACCATTCAATGAACATTCATGTACAGTTTGGCTTTAATCATATTTGTAGTTTCTGAGAAGAAGGCATTTGAACATTTTCCCATAGGGTCCAATGTTAATCTATGTCCTGCGGTGGTGGCCATCTTGGATTTCCGATCGGCATAAAAAACACACACCTTGTAGAGGACCTTCCAATGATCATTCCTGGGCAGTTTGGTTTCAATTATCCAAGTGGTTTCAGAGAAGAAGCGTTTTGAAACATTTTCCCCATAGGGTCCAATGTTAAACTAAGTCCTGCCGTAGCCGCCATTTTGAATTTCATACCGGAACAAAAAACGTAAATTTGTAGAGGACCATCCAATGAACGTTCATGTACAGTTTGGCTTTAATCATATTTGTAGTTTCTGAGAAGAAGGCATTTGAATATTTTCCCATAGGGTCCAATGTTAATCTATGTCCTGCGGTGGCGGCCATCTTGGATTTCCGACCGGCATAAAAAACAAAAAATTTGTAGAGGACCTTCCAATGATCATTCCTGGGCAGTTTGGTTTCAACTGTCCAAGTGGTTTCAGAGAAGAAGCATTTTGAAACATTTTTCCCATAGGGTCCAATGTTAAACTAAGTCCTGCCGTAGCCGCCATTTTGAATTTCATATCGGAACAAAAAACCTTAAGATTGTAGAGGACCATCCAATGAACATTCATGTACAGTTTGGCTTTAATCATATTTGTAGTTTCTGAGAAGAAGGCATTTGAACATTTTCCCATAGGGTCCAATGTTAATCTATGTATTGCGGTGGCGGCCATCTTGGATTTCCGATCGGCATAAAAAACATAAAATTTGTAGAGGACCTTCCAATGATCATTCCTAGGCAGTTTGGTTTCAATTATCCAAGTGGTTTCAGAGAAGAAGCGTTTTGAAACATTTTTCCCATAGGGTCCAATGTTAAACTAAGTCCTGCCGTAGCCGCCATTTTGAATTTCATACCGGAACAAAAAACGTAAAGTTTGTAGAGGACCATCTAATGAACATTCATGTACAGTTTGGCTTTAATCATATTTGTAGTTTCTGAGTAGAAGGCATTTGAATATTTTCCCATAGGGTCCAATGTTAATCTATGTATTGCGGTGGCGGCCATCTTGGATTTCCGATCGGCATAAAAAACATAAAATTTGTAGAGGACCTTCCAATGATCATTCCTATGCAGTTTGGTTTCAATTATCCAAGTGGTTTCAGAGAAGAAGCGTTTTGAAACATTTTTCCCATAGGGTCCAATGTTAAACTAAGTCCTGCCGTAGCCGCCATTTTGAATTTCATACCGGAACAAAAAACGTAAAGTTTGTAGAGGACCATCTAATGAACATTCATGTACAGTTTGGCTTTAATCATATTTGTAGTTTCTGAGAAGAAGGCATTTGAATATTTTCCCATAGGGTCCAATGTTAATCTATGTCCTGCGGTGGCGGCCATCTTGGATTTCCGATCGGCATAAAAAACAGAAAATTTGTAGAGAACCTTCCAATGATCATTCCTGGGCAGTTTGGTTTCAACTGTCCAAGTGGTTTCAGAGAAGAAGCATTTTGAAACATTTTTCCCATAGGGTCCAATGTTAAACTAAGTCCTGCCGTAGCCGCCATTTTGAATTTCATACCGGAACAAAAAACCTTAAGATTGTAGAGGACCATCCAATGAACATTCATGTACAGTTTGGCTTTAATCATATTTGTAGTTTCTGAGAAGAAGGCATTTGAACATTTTCCCATAGGGTACAATGTTAATCTATGTCCTGCGATGGCGGCCATCTTGGATTTCCGATCGGCATAAAAAACAGTAACTTGGTAAAGGACATTCCAATGATCATTCCTTTACAGTTTGGGTTCAGTCAGTTCATTAGTTTCAGAGAAGAAGATCTTTGAAATTTCAGCCAATCAGAGCATATTATTGGCCCTGGCAGCCATATTGAATATTCGACTGGAACGAAAAACAGTAACTTTGTAGAGGACCATCCAAGGAACATTCCTGCTAAGTTCGGTTCCAATCGGCCAAGTGGTTTCGGAGAAGAAGCTTGAAATGTGAAAAGTTTACAGACGACAGACGACAGACGACGGACGCCAAGTGATGGCAATAGTTCACATGGACCTTTGGTCCATGTGAACTAAAAATAGAGAGATAACAAGATTGCTGAAGGGTTGGGCATTGTCAATCCACATAAGGCATGTTTTCAGTGCACTTTACAGACTTTATCATTCATTAAATCATTAATCTGTCATGTGTATTTACTACAATACATACAGTGTGAATCTGCCATTTGCATGTATATTTTATCAATTGAAGAACAAAATGAAAGACAAAAAAAGTGAAGAAAGATGTTCTGACATGAAATATTTCTGTATATTGTTAATTAGTTCGAGATTCCTCCATCTGCCGTCCGACGGCTTTTTGTTCAACTTGCTGAAGTCGTGGGACGTCAGAGCGCTCTCCATAAGCAAAACAGCGGATTTGCCGTTGCAACTCTGCGTCGGCACATTTCCACGTTTCGTGGCTATCAGATTTTATTTTCTATCCGAAACCCTTATATAAATCGCTTCACCAATCATTTTTCTATTCATTCATAACCATCTTACCCTCAGAAAGTGGTGTTACACTCCATTACAGCACGATTTTGCCTTAGATCCTATGATTTCGTCATTTCACTTCCATTTTGGAATCTACAAATGCGATCTCATAATACTAACTGAATGATGACAGCAACGCATTGCATGATGGAAGCTACTTAATGCAACGTGCCAAATTATTTGCATATACTACGTAAACAACATACAAATCACATGGAAGACAATATATTTAAGCGTATTCTGCAGGACAAACAGTTCCATCTACAGTTCAAATCAGAGCAGAAGGAAATAATACAAAATGTGTTGGAAAGAAAAGATTCAATGGCAGTGTTACCCACAGGCTTCGGAAAGAGCATGTGTTTCGTTCTCCCCCCTTTTTGGACAAGGTAAGATCAAATTTTTTTCTTTTCTGATGGTTATCTGTAATTCACTATTGCTGTTAAAATCATTACCAGTTAATGTAATCAACTGTATTAAATTTTATGTTAATTGTTCTGCCTTAACAGGTGCCTATGATTGGCAATAAAAATATTTGTTTGTTTATATGCAAATCATCTCCCATGATACATTGCGGTAATCGTAGTCTTCTCGAAGTCACGTGACAAATGTTTGAAAAAAAGTCTAAATGGAAGTGAAATGACGAAATCATAGGATCTCAGTCAAAATCGTGCTGTAATGGAGTGTAACACCACTTTCTGAGGGTAAGATGGTTATGAATGAATAGAAAAATTATTGGTGAAGCGATTTATATAAGATTTTCGGATAGAAAATAAAATCTGATAGCCACGAAACTTGGAAATGTGCCGACGCAGAGTTGCAGCAGCAAATCCGCTGTTTTCCTTATGGAGAGTGCTCTGACGTCCCACGGCTCCAGCAAGTCGAATGGCAGAGGAATCTCAGACTAATTGTTAATAGACGGTTGTGTAAAAAGTTATGCATTGATAGAAGAAATCAAAGTGTGAACATAGTACCAGAACTGGCATAAAAATATAAAAACCTGGTCATCATCCTCATATGCTGTCTTCTTTTTAGGTGGAGGAGCTGATTTGGGAATATCAGTTGTCTTCTGTCTGGTTCTTTGGGACACTGGGGGTGTCTAAAATAAAATAGATCAAAATGAAAATTTTAATGTTAAATAACAATTTATTCCTACAAATGATGCAGCTTGTTAGAAAAATTCCACATCCTAATTTGCATAATTTATGTAAATTGGATGAAAGAAAAATTCCACAGAAAAAGATAACTATGTTGAACTAGCAGTTTAAATTTTAACAAGAAAGGAGTGCTGAACTCTCCAAAATCGTTACTTTTTCTTCCAGGTAAGCAACCAGATTCGTTAATCGAATGTATTTGGTTCCGCTTGAAAATTCTGCACAGTGTCAGGCAACACAGCAAGTTTTCTATTAACTATTTACACTTAAAACAATCCCCAATTTACAATTAAAATTATGTACACGCAATGTTGTTCATTTTCTTCCAGTGCTTGACTTTAGGGCAGCTCTGAATCCTTCGATTGTGTCTGCCGATGTTGTATTAGCTGGAAGTTGATTCCAGTCTCTGATAGTCTTAAGGAAGAATGATTGTCCCTATCAGGGCTCACACTACTTTGAAATCAGAGGGAGAAGTGGTGAGAGTACACGGAAAAGTCAAAATATTTCTCTAATTGTACCACTTTTCACATTCGCGGGACATTATCGTGGCATTCATATGTTATAATGTATTTGTTATGCATTAAGGTATATTCAGTACTTGTTTAATTCCTTGTTTTTGTTAGCATATCATCTCTCTGATTTGCATGTCCTTGTATTTGTTTTTTTGTATTAAATAAACCCTTTTCAGATTCTTTGTTTTGTCTTGCAGATGATAAAGGCACATATATGATAGTCAACTATTGTCCAATAAATAATAAATAAATAAAATTGAATAATAAATTTTATTTCGACATCAGCATTGTTTCAAACAAGTCACACATAGATAAAATGACAAAACATTAGATAAGATAAATATATGCAAAAAAAACCACAATGCACTATTTACTGATGTTCTTTGCACTATACTATAGTATAATCAATCTAACCATATATTAACAACAATTATACAGATTTAAAACAACATATGCATGTCAAAAAATGATGAACAAAAAGAAAGTCCAAAACATACACACAGTTCTATATTAAAGGGAAACTTTGCCATTTTTTTTTTACATGTTAGCTAAATATGTTCCTGGTGATATAAAATACATATTCACAAAGTTTTATCGACATATTTCAACAAATAACAAAGCAAATCGCAAATTTGTAATTTTTCCATCAGGCTGTGACGTTTTAGCCCGATAATACATTGTGGCATTGAAATTTAAAGTCTGGGTCACTGATGTTAAATTCGCTTCATTTAAAGTGCTCAGAGGACTAATTTAAATCTAATAACCGTTGGAAAATTAAATACTGAAGTGAACAGATACGTACCTTTTTGACAAACAACTATTTTAAATGAACAAAATGTTTCATTTCCTTTATATTTACAACGGAAAGAGTGTTTTACAACAGTCACCTATATTCACTATACGTAGGATCCCTTTTTATGATCAATTATGTTCATTTTGTTTTACTGCTAATGTGCTGAAAAATATAATGGATAATTTTGACAATGCGTAACTTGTGTATTGATCGGATTAATAAAATGGGAATTTGAATACACACTATTTGCTTTCCAAGACGAGTTGGTAGATCGTTTATTATTTATTAAAAATAAAATATTTTTAAAACATTAAAATAATATAATGTTGAAATAACAATTATAATTGTAATTATGTTTTAGATGATAAAAAAAAAAGTATACACCATCCTTGAAATTATAAGTTTTCATTATTAGAGGCACCAAATTGGCCTAACTATATATAGCTGTCTCATCATAATCAATATGCATTCACAATTTTAACGATCGATGTTCATATTTTAATTAGAACTAAATATTAAAGGTTAGGAGATCGGGTCGCAACTGAGTTTACAAAGTTAGTGCTTAAAGAAAAAAAACCCTCTTTGCTCAGTGACCCCCAGAAGGCACAAAACCTAAATATATGATTTGTTTTCAGCTCGGAACCCTTTAAGCAAACTTGACCTATAATTTTGATATCCACTGATATTCATTCAGACAAAGTTCGGAAGAGATCATGATCATGAGCGGTATAAACAGATGAAGAGCAGTCAAAATATACAGAGATTAGGCCACACCAAATTTACTTCTTGTTCTTCAGATTTTGTGCTAAAAACGTTGGAGCGAGCAAGTGATTTAAAAATGTTAATTTCTTTTCCTTTTTTTTTGTTTGTGTCATTTTTGATGAGCGAAACGTAAAATATTATGCGGAAAATATATTTCTTATATTTTTCATGTATTTTCAGAAGCGAGAGACCATATTTTAATTTTAAATATTTTATTCTTCAATAAATTAAGGCAAATAATTCCTGAAATAAGAAGTGAAAGGCGGGATTTACTTATTTTTATTTTCATTCTGAAAACGACAGGTACAATGTACATTAACACTGGTTCACTCAGCAGGGTACCTAATATTGCATAATGAGTTTAGGTCCACACAGGAAGTCGCCAGGCAGAATATACAAGTGTCATTTTACATCCGGTCGACGGGACTCTGACCGAATACTTGAATACATGTGTCACAATCTTTGGCAATAATCAGAAACGCAATACACATTTTGTGACCCGTTAATGCTACCCGTGACTAGAACAGGAGATGCAATACACATTTTAAAGGTTCTAATAGGTGATCAAAATACACGACCCTGATCAAGTATACATTAGGAATGGGTGCATATTAATGCACACTGGCGGATCAAGGGGGTGTTCGACAATTTAGTAAAATTCATGTATAAATTGGGTAAAAATTGGCAAACAAGAGCCTGGGACCCAGTTTTCAAAACTGCTGGATCCGCGCCTGATGCAGCAATGATTCTGGGGTTATTTTCACAAAAAAATCTTAAGATTAACATTGATCGTAAGTTATATTCAATTGTTTGTGTGCCTCATCAGAAGGATATACAGATCCCTCCAAGTGTATCAACGATCATACTCTCAGGTCGGACACAGAGTTTTGTCGGACTTGAAGAGAGTGTCACTCTTAAAATTGTCCGACAAAATCCTCCCAGGTCGGAGTGAGTCTCCACTCTCAAATAGTTAAACTGTAAACGTCCCCAAATTCTGCTAACCAATAAATTCGTGCATAAAGAAACATGCGTATCTTAGTAAAGCTGAAGTAAATATATGTTATTCAGCTATCAGACAGGGTTTATAATGTGACATTCCCTGCTTAGGATCTATATTCCCTGAGGCGCAGCCGAAGGGAATATATATCATCAGCCGGGAATGTCACATTATATACCCTGTCTGATAGCTGAATAACAGATATATTACGGATTTAACCTAATTTTTTTTTAAATACAACATCCAACTGTATTAAATAAATTTGCCTCTTTTATTTTCATTTTCCGTATCTCTAGATGTCCGTTTCCGTACCTTTGACGTCATTCTTCAATGACGTCAAAATATGTGTCACGTCATATTTCATGTATAGGGTGTCTCCTGAAGGAAAATACTGTACTAAATTTCTAAATCAATACAGTTTCATATGTAGTAAATTTTATAAACTTTATAAATATAACATTAATATATCACATAACAAAACAACGGTTTTGCGAAACAGTTTAATAATTTAAATGTTAACTACATGTAAATAAAACCTTGGTGTGGCCCCATGACGTCGAAAGTTTTCAAGGCTCAACGCTTTGTTTATTTGCTATGGTATAGCCGTGGAACATAGGAGTTTGCTGAATCGATCAGGTATTTGTGACGGAATTAACCGTTGTAATATTTTTTTGTTCATGCAACCGTTTTGAGTATAAAAAAGAGCATTTAATTTGGTAAAAATACATTTATTATCCCGTATTATACCATTGATTCAGTGAAGCCTAATGTTTTGTCGTCCATGTTTTAATCGTTTTTGGGGACTGAAATATATACCCCGTCTGTTTTCCGAATATATGCTGACATTCAGGGCTGAAGAACCAATGAAAATATGTGTAACAAACTAAATTCGTAATATTGAGTGATATACAGTACGGAAAGAATAGATATGTTAACACTGTCACGGGCGATATATTGCCACGATATATACAATAATATTCATGAATAAAATGTATTAACATGCAGTACCCATGTTTTAAGTGCACTAGAAGTGAATATTAATATGTCCCTATGTACTCGCAACAATCTATGCCAAGGTCCTTTCACTTGCTGCAGACAGTTGCTGGTTTACAATATCGGGTGTGTTTGCTCTTTTACGTGTTTGCCAAATGTAGAGCGAACGAACCTGGGTAAATAAATCTAATTTATTTCTTTAAAGGCAAATTTGGATTAAAATTAATTAGTAAAATTTAAGTTTTATTTTGTTTATGGCGAATGGGTCATAAATCCGTAAATCCCGTTTTTTTCTTTCTTGAAAATTGGCAGTCTGCGGAGTCCTGATATAGGTGAAATAATATTTTATTAGTGTTTTCTACATTTTTTTTTACAGTTTACCTGTCGAAACATCACCCATCTCAGCATGTCGTCACATCGTGCATTCATGATATACAAATACATCTATCTACACAGGTGTGAAAAAAAAAACCCCGTTGTTCAAGACGCCTTTTACTAAAACTTATAAACATAGATAACTATTTTGCGTTTTCGATTTTCAAGCTGTCTTCCAATTTATTTGTACTTAAAAAATAAATTTATATCTTTTTTCTTATATATGTGTATAAATATCTTAATAAAATAAATACATTTATGGTGAGAAATTATTTTACGTCATGATATCGTTATCTAGGTAAATACTTATTAGACAGATTTTTTTTAAAATCATTATTTTTTTTTATTGATAAGGCTAAAAATATATATGTGTGTTTACGGTCACCCGACCTACCCTAATTTTTGCTAGCGACCCTATGAATTTTTACACAGAATTCGGATAACCATTTTTGTTGTTTAACCAGCAGCAATGTTTTATTTATTAAACTGCTATTTTTAACTGCTATTTTTTTTGTCGAAATTGAGAACAAAGAAGGTAGAAAAACTGCATAATTCGTCATTTTACTGGAAATTTCGAAATTGAAATACCGGAATCGGATATTTCCGGTTTTGCCGATAAAAAAAAAAAAATCCTGACCGACCGATCCTAGATTTTTTTGACATGTGTCAGTAAACACACATATATTTTTGTTTGGCCTAATTGACCCAAGCTAAATAAATGAAATGTGACTTAATGTGTTAATTATATAAATCCTTGCCTTCTATAAATTTTAATTTCTTATCTAATTCTTATTCTTATTTAACAATATGGTCAGGTTGTTATTTTCATTGAATGGCATCTCAAAATAGATGGCTTCACAGTAGGGGCTCTTCCTGTATATTGGTTACATCCTGTATATTACAACTGACAGCTAATGCATGACAAACAATTTTAATCGGCCATCATTATCATAAAATACATTTTTTTAATCTTTATTTTGATGATGGCACCCAATTCCCATCACCTAATCCAAATTAGTATAGTAGAGGAGTACCGTATTTTTTCGGACGATAAATCTAGATAAAAATGACGATTTTGTTTACAGTACAAAAAATGTATACCTTTATTTTGCTGTAGGTTTATTTCTGAATAAGAAGACTCTTGGTGTTATTTTTTTTTAATAAAGCAATAAAAATATACTAACAGTGGGTGCAATTCTGGGGATAAAATATTCAACATCCGAAAAAACCAATATTCAATGATTGAAGTGTTAGTGAAAATCAGTTCAATATTGTATTTTATAATAAAATATATACTATAAAAAATGTATCTTGTTGAAAAAAATCACAGGGTGGATCGATTTACAATATAAAATTATTATCACAAAATATCTAAATATAGCTTTTCCATCAAACACGAGCATGCGCACGTGATTGTAGTAAAAAATGGCGGTTGCAATACATCTCACAGTAAACGTGTAGAACAAGCTTTTTATACTAAATATACTGGAAAATAATTTATATCGATTTCGTTACTTCATCGATATTTTATTGCAATAATTTATATGAGGCTATGGGTGTTTAAACGTCACTTTTCAACAATATTTCAGTTATATATTGACCTTTGAGCTACCTTTCCTGGCACGAATATGGTGCAAGGTAGAAATACACTAGGGTATTTACGTACCCGGACATCTACATACCGGAAAGAAAGTAAGCATCGATCACAAAATGTTTGACATTTTCACCTCGAGAAATGTAAAAAAAATCTTTAAATATCCACTCTCACGTCCGACCAAATAGAGTGTAGACTCTCAAATTTGTTGGACATTTTGGGAGGAATATGTCTGACCTGAGAGTATGATCGTTGATACACTTGGAGTGTACTGTAGCAACAACCAAAATTATGAAGTAAAGCAGGGTGAACAGGGCAGGATAGAAAATTCTTCTTGCAAACCCCAAAAAGCAAAATAGACAAAAACCATTCGTATGCAATTTTTCCTTATAAAAACAACAACCATATTTTTTATGACTATTCTGAGATTAATCAGAAGGGTCCGTCAGTTCGAAAGACGTGATTAAAATAAACAAAAAATGTTTTCTTTACGCAGAGACATATTATATGTTACGCTTTGTTCAAATCAGAAATAACCGTTATGAAAACATATTAATCTTTTTTACTGTTGGCGAATGCGAATATTGTATTTCCATAAACAAATTTTGTATAATAAACTTTAAGAGTATTTATAATACTCATCGTCTGTAATTGTCAAATGAAAACTATTACAAATTATATGTTTACATAATCCTCTAAATTTTATGGCTTCCTACCCTGTAACTTTGTGCTTTTAGCTAAGAAGCAGAGCTTAAATAATATCATTGTTCCGATGTCCGTTCTTTTTTCCCCACATAATTTCGTAGTTCTTCAATTTTCGAAAAAAATCTGTTGTAAATGTCTCATTAAAGATGGACCGTTTTCCCCGATTCATTTGTTTTGCCATAAGTATATAGAAACAAAACGTAAATCTGAAAAAAGTGATTGTGTAATAAATTCATATATTTAGAATAAAAGAAAAATAAAAAGAATTACACCTGACAAGCCATATCGACACTGAATGAGGACCCCGGTTTGTCACGCTTGTTTTGGGGTGTGGTGGTATTTAGACATCACGTGATAATTGGTATCGAGATGCTATAAAAATGGCGACATCCATTTATCGTTGACCGAATTTTAAAATCGATTTCATTCCCTTATCCAACATAATAAAACGCTAATATACATAATAACATCCATATTTATACATCAGGAAAAAAATATAAAATATTTTTTTTCTGCGAAGTTTCCCTTTAAGGACATTCAGTTCACTGAACTGAACTGAATAATCATGTTGGTTGGACAACTGAAATCATCTATGTAAATAAAGCAGGACATGTATATATTACTTTTCATACAGGCTTGGGTGGAAAACATAACCACCTTTGTTCTTTTAAATAAATTGACGTATACAAATACAATCAAACAATCGACCAAGCTATTTCACAAGCTGTGAAATCGCTAATTATTTAATCAAAATCCTTGGTTTGTTAATAAAACGGACACAGGTACAACCACTGAGGCGAATGAGTTTATTGAGGTCGATGATGACATATCACACGAAGCCAGCGAAAACAAGGAAAGTTTCAGTCCCTTTGGGCCAGTAAAGTTTTTGAACAACTGGTCCCTTCAAAATTTCACTGGCCCGAGAAATATCGGTCCACTTGTGGTCCTTCATATAACGACTATTAGAAGATTATTATCAAACCAGAAGTTAGATAATAAATAAACAAACACAGTCCCGACTTTGGAAAAATTTTCGTTTTGCCCAGCTGATGCAGCGATTGTTGCCAATATCCCTCTTGCTGATATCGGCACGATCTACTGACAACATCTCACTCCCAAAGTCCATACCTGTTACTAGTTCATAATAATAAGATTTTTCATATTAAATGAAGTCACGATTAGCGTTATTGTGTATCCGCCATTGTTCACGTGATGATTTATTATTGTTTATTTGGGTTTATTTCTTATTTATATTAAATATTTAAAATTGCTTACTATAGAAAATACCGTTTTAATCTTTCAGTTTTATAAATAAATAATCGTGATTTTGAAAATTATTGAATTATGAAGTACTGGTTCCCAGCATATATTTCTGTCAATATTCGTTTAACGTGCGGTAACAGATCAAGGTAAACACATGCTGATCGTGTGATTAGGCTATTTATAGCTTTCGGCGAGAGATTGAAGTTGAATTTTAACGTTTTGTCAGGAAATTTCATTAGTCCTTCGTCAGTCGATATTGAATGACACGGAAGTACGAAAAATCTACCGGTTGGAAGAAACAAAAGTTGCTGGTCCAAATGGCCCGAGAATATCAACTGGCCCAATCTTTGTTCTGTTTGACTGGCCCGACCGTAAATATACTGGCCACAGGCCAGTGCATACGTCGAACCTTGATACACGTGGTTAACATACGACAAAGATAAAAACAAAATATACTGCAGTAAATGCATTAGCATTGGAGCAAACAATACTATGACAGCTGTTTATTGCCTCTAGAACTGCTCAGAATTGCTGAAAATCGTTTTCGGGTCGGATGGCCCCCATACCCCGGCCTGTTGGCCCATTACTTTTGATGATGCCCATCATCTTCAAAAGCTAGGGTGATCTCTGATGAGTGTATATTATTTACATTGCTTCTCTTTAATCACTGATTGATATTAATTAAGAAACTAATCATATCCACAAAGTTAACAATCCCTTTGGATAGCTGCCATCAAACCCCAAATAAATGAAATGAAACAATACCGACGTTATTTTCCAGAGTACGGATCCGTAGTACAGTTTTTATATTTGTAACTGTTTCGATTACGTCCCTTTACAATGGCGGTTTGAAAAACGGAAATTTTGTAGTAAAAATATACCGTTGTTTTACCGTTAAAAGTTAAAATTAGCAAAGCGACTTGGTAAAATTACAGGGTGACTTCCACTTCTCTTTTGGCACTAGTACAAAGCGAAGTGAGCAGCCACAAGGCGACTTCTTCGCCCGAATCTCCCTCCGTGAGCCTTGCCGTATGTCTTTGATCTTTCTTGATAGAAACAGTTTTTACCTCTGGTCCGGCTGTCATTAGTATTACTTACTATGAGTATGGTCCATGGAGCTTGGGCTTTCCATATTGTAGCCATCCGAGAGGGCTCCCCCTATTCGCTACATAATGGGCACTGGTCAGCTCCGAGGATTGAGCCTTGAGAATTATCATCCAGAAAACATATACTGTATACACTGTTACACATTTTAAAGTGAATTAAACATGATTTTAATAATAATAACAAATTCAAATTCTTTATTAATAAAGAAAGCTCCATAAGGAACATGCATATATGAAAGAATGCACAAATGACTAGAACAAACAAAAGAATAAAACAAGGAAATACAAGGAAAATAAAAAATAATAACAATACTACAATTGTACCAGAGGGAGTCATACCCAAATATCTGTAGACTATATATAAACAATACACTGGTATACATATATATATATAAACATGAATCAGCACTGTTGGTTACAGAACATAAATATATTCAGTTACTTATCTGATAAATCTCTTATTGAAAGGCAAGTTGCTATAAAATTTGCAAGATTTTTACAGATGTCTCTGTCTTCATTACTTAATAACCATATAAACTTATTTCTATCTGATAATTCTGGAAAAAATTTGTTATTTATATTAGAAAAGAAAGTATTTTTAGCAAAGGAATATTTATTACATTTAATTAATAAGTGTTCTTCATCCTCAACTGCCTCACAGTTACATTGTTTACATATTCTATTTTCAACTGCAGTTTTTGGAATTGTGTATCTGCCCCTTTCAATTTCAAGTTTATGTGCACTTATTCGAAAGCGTACTAGGGTTGATCGATTTGATAATTCTTTTATATTATCTAAGTATTTTTCCTGTTGGAATATAAATTTAAATTTACAATATGTACGTAATTTATTTTCATTTCTGTTAGTAGCTGGGTTTTGCTTAACTAAATTAATCTTCTCCCTCCAAATTTTTGTATATCTCTCTTTTAATTTTTTTCTTATTATATTTATTTCTCTTGCACCGCAAGTAAGTGGAGATTTAAACATTTTCAACATATCAAGTTCTTTTAAAATATAATAAATACAGCTAACCCAACAATGCTGACCATTATTATGCATTTTATTATTTTCATCTAATGCTGCTTTAAGTATACAATTTGTTTTATCTTCATGCAATCTAATCCAATATTTTATCATGCTAATAACAATATCTATATACAAAGGATATCTACCAAGTTCTCCAACCACTGCCAAATTTGAGGCTTTGCTACCCACCCCCTGAATACTCTTGCATAAATTTAAATTTAGCTTTTCAATTTTATGATCATTATATAAGTCATAGATAAGGTCATTTTTTACTTTTCTTGAGTTTACTAGTCATATTGAACATACCCCATACTTCTGAAGAATAAAGTAGCACAGGCTTCACTGTGTGATCAAAAGCTTTTAATATAGTATGAATACTGGGGATACCATATTTAAAAATACTTTTTATTTTAAAAAAGGCCTTCTGTCCTCTATTAACCAGGTCAGAAATTGCAGTAGAAAAATTTCCACCACAACCTATTAATAGACCTAAGTATTTATATTCTTTGACACATTCTAATTTGTAATCATTAACTGAAAAAGAACATTTAATAAGTTTACCTCCTTTATTGAAAATCATTATCTTAGTCTTTTTATAATTCATTGATAAGCCCCATTTTGAGCAGTAGTTGGCAAACTTATCAAGACAATTTTGTAAACCCTCAGATTTTGTTGACATAAGCACTAAGTCATCTGCATATAATAGGCAATTAATTGACTCTGACCCTAAATAAACTGGATGGCAAGACTCATCGAAAATGTTAACAATCATTTATGAAGATGTTAAATAAGGTCGGGCTTAGATTATCCCCTTGCTTCACGCCAATTTCAGATTTAAAACAATTACTTAAATTATTGTCCATTTTCACTCTAAGAACACTACATGAGTATATTGATTTAATAATATTGAAAAACTTACCATTGACTCCATTTTTCAGAAGTTTGTATAATAATGCAAGCATATATTTCCCCTGATTTCTGTATGTATTTACAGATTAATGTTTTTAATTTGAAAATATGATCGGCTGTTCTGGACCCTTTTCTGAAGCCAATTTGTTCATTATTAAGTATTTTATTTTCCCTTAAAAATATAACGAGCCTGTTATTAAGAATACTGTTAAACAATTTACTCAGACAAGTATTAATAGTTATACCCCTATAATTATTTGGATCTGATGGAGACCCACTTTTAAAGATAGTTATTAAGTAACCTTCTCCCCAAATTTTAGGATAAGTTCCAGATGAAAGTATTATATTAAAGAGCTTTTCAAGACAAGGAAGTAATGCATGTTGACCATATTTTATCATTTCATTTAAAATTCCATCCATTCCACATGATTTACCATTTTTAAGATTTTTACATGCTTGCATTATCTCCCTTTGACTTATAACTTTATCTAGTAATTCATTACCTGCAGAACTGTCCAACCCTTTTAACATATCATTTAATTTTGCAACAAGCTGTGTTTGACACTGAGGTATAGCATTAATATTTTTGAAGTGAGTGTGCCATGTTGCAAGGTCTATACAAGAGTCTGAGCTGTTTTTCATTTCCGGTTTAAGGGAGTTTAAAAAGTTTACACAACATTTTAGGATTCGACTCTTCCAAATCATCTATTTTATTCATAATAGTTTGAAAGTATGTACGCCTTTTTCTTTTTCGTTCTCTGTTATATTTAGAATTGAGTTGAAAACATTTTTGTCTAAGATGACTATTATATGGGTTAAAAGAAAGTAATCTACTGTAGTGATCTACAGACATACGTAACTCTTGTAGAGACCTGTCATACCAACGTTTATTATTCTTACGTTTTGTTGACTTTTTGACCTGTTTTTTCTTTAATGACAATCTTGCTGTCTCTACTATGTATAGGGAGGACAAACGTAGTCGTCGATAGCGTTATTATTTTCTGTCGGAGTAGAAAAACCCGAATTTTCACCTTTTTCATTTCATTAGAAAAACACCTAAAATTTATTATTTCGTGATAAAAAATATATCAGATAAAACTTGAAAACTAGATCTTTATTAATTTGGTAGTTATAAGCATTACAAATATGATTGGGTACTACTACTGAACGTCCAAAGTGAAGTCGTTTCGAGAAAATCGGACGCCATCTTGATTTATGTGTCAACGAACAGCCCATTTTCAAAAATAATTCCGGGAGCTATCCCTGGACCAATATTCTTCATGCATGGCTTAAAAATTGCAGAAAGTCTTCAATTTTACCAATCCGATTGTTAAGAATTTTTTAAAAGTCAAAATCGTAACGTAAAATATAAAAGTTTACAAACATTGTTTTAAACTCGTTTACCGCTTTTCCGCAAAAAGTTAACAGTCAGATATCAATAATCTGAACCTTCCTCTAAAGATATGCCGCCAAGGTTTCAATGGATAAGCAGTAATAGCTCCCGGAAATCATTGGATGTTCGGTCCATATTTTCCGACTTTGCAATCAGAGTTGAGCGGGAAGAGTTATCGGACGTTGTGTGGCGCATGACCGAAATGTATGTCTTCCGCCATCTTGGCCAGGACAATTTCAGAGTTGTACCAAAGAAAAATGGAATTTACCGACGTATTGTTCTACCAATTGATACAATAATTATCTAGCATTGATGTATTCAGACCACGGAGGTCAATCATGTACGGTAAGTAACAAAACTTCTTCTAAAATATAGTTTTATTCTCAAAAGAAATATCGTTTTCAACCGGATCAAATGGGGGTTAATTTTGAAAACAAAAGATGCACAAAAATCGCACAGAAACTTTACACGAACTGAATAAATATATATCTTTGCTTCGATAAGTGAAAAAGAGATGGGATTTAATTCACGATTTTATTATTTTACTCGAAAAATGGCGAAAACGGCAAGCATCAATATAAAGTTGTCAAATTCTCCCAATCTATAAATAACTTTATCCAAGCAGAGCTTTGGTGACGTAATCATGGCTGTTCGGAAATTATCTGGATTTATTAATACATCTATATAAAGGAGTTGTTCCGGTATTCTTTGATATTTTTAGAAAAGGGGGGATCTTTCGTGAAATGTTCAAGATTTTTTAGATTTTTTGGTTTTAAATGAAATTTGTCTACATGAAAACTTTTTATGCATTTCTCATTAAGTTCCTAGTGTATATTGTAGCAATACATAGGACAATTGTTTTTAAATACTAAAATAGTAACATGAATTTCCATGCAACATTTTTGAACAATTTATTTAAATTGTTATAAAACATAATTATTATGTTTCAGTGCTATTAGGGAAGCTTTATGAAATATATGCTTAATGCATACATTACAGTATGTGAATGTATTAACATTCTGGCTATATACAATGTAATCAGTGGCAGTGCATGTGATATGCTAAGTTTAATTAATTACATTTTTTTCATTACACCATTACTGTATGCAAACTTGTTTGGTATGACAGAACATTTATGATGCATGCAGCAAACATTTCTGGAATAATGCTATTTTTCATATAGAATCTATTTGCCACCAAGCATATATGCATAAAGATAATTTATAGTCAGAAGAGTGCATTGTATTAAAGCTTTTTTTCATTTGTACATGTATGATAAACTATTTCTGGAAAAGATAAATTATTTTTAATTCTTTATTTTTATTCTGTATAACATATTTTAAATGTTTATTTTTATTTTACAGGTGTGATCGTGGCATCTCAGTAGATCATTAAGAGTTTTAAATCATTAAAATGACACTTCTGAAAGTTGATGCTGTTGATTATGATTCAGTTAATCAAATATGCATTGGATATGCATAGGATCACAAAACACACAATTTAAAGAAATCACAAAGATTTCATTTGGAATAAGTTGGTCATGAACTGGGACACAGCACTATTTGTAGTCGTCAAATGTAAAAGTATAGTATATAAGGGAAAAGAGAGTGACATTGAAGACTGTTATGAATTAAGATAATAGTAGAAAATAACAGTTTATTGATTTGTGACAATAAAAATGATAACTTTGAAAATTTGGGACTTTCTAATCGCATGAACTGTTAGCTTAAATCAGCTAAAATTGTCAAATTTGAGGTTTTTCTCAGACAAAAAAATGAAAATAATGTATAAAATGTGCTAATTAAATGTTTAAAAGATAAAATAACTTCAAGGCTGGCTTATAAATTGTACAGAGAACATATCTGATAATCCAAATAAGACTTTTCATGGAATACGGGGCCATAATTGAAATATTATTTATACTAAATTTCCAGGTAGAGGGCTAATGAACCAGGACATAGTTCATACCAGTGTCAGAATTGGGGTTGCTGATAGTTTTCACCTTGTAGTATACAGTTATAGGATCAAAATAATACCAAACACTTGAACATTTAATATTATAATATTCAACAATTATTGAAATTGTATCAATTTCGGGAATTATCTGAAATTTTGATTGAACAAAGAAAATTGACCTTTTCAATGGAAAAAATGGCAGTTTTTACACAAACTGTAATAATAACTTCATTGATGTATGGATATTGAGGTTGTTTACCATAAAAATATCAATTTGAGCATACAAAATATAATTAATTCCCTAAAATAGCTTATTTTTACACTTTACGGAGCTCAAAATATTAAGCTGCGGCGTATATAATTCTGGCACTACAGACTTTGAGAATTTTTTTTGCTGATAAATATAGGTGTTCCCTGTTAGAGGGTTCTTTTCCCTACCAAAATCAGTATTCAGAAAAATTCTAGTACTTTTTTCAGATTTTTTATGACCAAAAACTTGATTTTTCGAATAAAATTTGACGTTAAAATTATGGAGGCCTGCGCAAAGGAAATAATATTAAAAAATATATATATTAATTGAATAAATGATATTCTTGATATTTTTACCTAGAGACTGGGCACTTTGTGGACAGTGCTGCATGTTTCAGCCTTGCAAGTTAAAGGTTTTTGAAGATATTTGACCACAAACCTGGTAGTTTGAACAAGCAGACAGCTGACACATAAATTAAAAAAACTAAGTCCAAAGGCTATTTTCAATGTTTTAAATTCTGTGACATTTTTTTCATATAACACCTACAGGTGTGTATAATACCTCTTTTTGAAGCATAAGGAGGATACATTACTATAGAAGAAAGCATGATAACCTAATAGGTAGTGAAAATAATATATTTTGGTCCAAAAATGTCATTTTTTTTAACATTTTTCCAAAAAACAGAAAATCGACCACTTTTGGCTCACCGAAAAGGTCATAACTTTTGAACAGCTCAACCGATTTTAATAATTTTTGTACCAAAATTTCCCATTTTGTATGTACTGTCATATTAAACTATAATTGGATGATTTATTAGCATTTCAATTTTTGGCTTGACCACCCTACTATGTATGAATCATTAGAATTACACTTTTTAGTCATTTTAATTCTAAATTGTTTTGTAACATTCCTTTGTGTTGTCAGTGCAACTCTGATATGGTGAGTAAATATTAAAATTTGTGTCTGTAAGTTCAATTTGTATAATTATAGTTTTTGTAAGTGTAACTTGTTCAAGTTGTTGTGTAAATTTATTCAATAAAAATAATAATATGATTTTTTTAGATATCAGACAATTCAATCAAATGAAATTGAGTTTAAGAGATAAAACAATGATGTTTATTACCTTTGATTTACCTCCAGCATTCTTTGAGGGAGCCATTTCGGTATATTTAAACAAATAATGGAAAATACTTCATAAACACATGTGCTTTAAAACTGTGCAAAACACGTGTGTTGTAAAATAGATCGCTATATTTTCGTATTATGGATAATGTCAAATTGAAATGGAATGTGTCTCAAATTTAATATAAAAATCACGGTTTTATTTTCAAAAGGTACTTTTTCTAATATTACGATGAAATAAAACAAATTGTTACGATTTATGAGAATACGAAAATAGCACTCGACCGCATGTTCTTTCTTTTACAGGCCATATTCTGAGTGGTTGGACGTGTTTACAGGAACAGTCATATTTTTACCTTGAAATCATGCCTCCAAAGGAAGCAAAGGGGAAAAAAGTAACAAAAAATGCTTCTGTGTTATATACGCTTCATATTTAACAACATTTATTGTATGAATGAAATTTTTATTTGATTTTTTTTATAAGACCACGTGCTCCTTGAAAGGGCCACAGAACAGAACCACGTGCTTTTGTATTCTAAATAAATTTTCGCGTAAATTGTAAAGTAGTCGTTTTTCCTTTCAAATTGGAACAACTTGACATATTAATACAATTAATTATCGATAGTAAAATTATAAATATTGTTTGACGGTTTCTAATTTTTGTTGGAGAAAAGGTCAAGTTTCCATCATTGCCATCAATGATGAATATAGCATGGAAGAAATATGGCATTTGTTATTCCTTGGCGACAAGGATATATTAGAATATTCCTGGCGACAGGATTTGCAGAAATTTTATTTGTTGCCTGGCGACAGGCTTGGCTATGCAGATCAAATGGTAAACTTGCCTGGCCACAGGCATTTACAATTTCCCGACATCGTTGGGAAATTTGAAATGTGCTGGTAGCAAGACTTGCAAATACAAGCCTAGCAAAAGGCTAAATACTTTTCTGGCATCGTCGGAGAAGTTTGATATATTGAATTCTAAACTGAAATTCTCGTGAACATCTGGCTATGGTTGTTCAATGCAAACCTTGTGGTAGAATGATTGTATACTTACTAATGGTCAAACCATGTAAGTATTATGTTATTGTTGTTAGTTATATGTATATACAGTCAAACTTGTTCCAACAGTCTTCTTGAATGGCCAGTGGAAATCCCTGCTAAAAAGATTTACATATTATTTTAACTCTTAATAAGAGTGCAACCTCACTTTTCGCTATACATTTTTAGGAAATCGAAGTATTCTTGATATGTGATGGTATTAATTGAGCTTTCAAATTATTGAAAAAATGATCTAATTAACTAAATTGCTAAAAAAAAAAAAAAAAAAAAAACGTGGGAGAATTATAAAATGACTGCTAAGTTTTCCAATACAATATTTATAGGTAACAGTAATTGCAGACCAGAAACTGAAAATCCTGATCAACCAATGTTAAACATGCGGTCACTTGTCATGTATGGTTATTTTTCCTTTATCTCTAGGGGGACTGTTGAATACAAGTTGGACTGTAATTGTGTATGCTCTGTGTCTGCCAATATGCATGTGAATTAGTAATTTGACAATTCATCAAACCACAGTCGCTTGAAGTTTAAAAAAAAAAAGAAAAACTTCGAAAAAGTTTGGTCATCTATAATAAATAAGGGAAGTTATGAAATGCGTTTTTTGTGCCAACATGTAAACAATGATTAACTGACGATTGCCGGTGCCAAGGGGTGTGCTTTAACCGCCTTTGTCGACTCGTGGCATGTTTATTTACTCATCGGTAATGTTTTAGCCTACAAGCATCCCCTATCTGCGATGATTTGACAACTTTTTCATCAATTTCGTGCCTACTTTCTATGAAACGGACTCCATGGCGGTAATGTCCCGCAGTGAATCAGGTAATAATTTCAATAAATATTAAACTACATCTTTCACTATTGAACTTTGGTAAATACGCATAAATAAAAA
Source organism: Bathymodiolus brooksi (assembly GCA_963680875.1). Lineage (NCBI taxonomy): Eukaryota > Metazoa > Mollusca > Bivalvia > Mytilida > Modiolidae > Bathymodiolus > Bathymodiolus brooksi. The sequence goes on from OY804579.1 coordinate 62,020,272, forward strand.
TAACAAAATTACTGAAACAATATAAAGATTTTAACTGTTGTCGTTTACATGTGTGAAATCATTCATAACTTCGAATAACAAGGGAGATAATTTCATTGTGCTCGTAAAAAAAATTTCAGGACCTTCCTCAATCAAAATATTTTTTTCTTACGAGAAGGAAAGCAAAAAATTGTTTTCCTATCATGTGGAACAGAAATACGTTTTCCATAAAACCAGTACATTGACTACTCATTTTCGGTAGCGCAATATTTTTGTTTCTAGTCGGTGACGGCATAACTTTTTTTTCAGCTACCAAGCAAAATCTAATTTTTTTTCTGGTCGGCTACATTGTAGGGCATTAAATTTTTTTTTCTCAAAAAAATTCCCTCTGAATTGTTTTTGAAAAAAATTAATGTCCAAGCAGAGACATTTGATACAATATTATACATATATATATAAATATATAAGTACTGTTTATAAAATATGATTGATAGTATTTGTATCATGCAACTTGTTTCGCCGTGTGAATGGCCAAGTTTAGACCTTTGCCCTCGAAAATCAAAAGGGGTAATAATCCAGATATTTTCCGACTTCGACTCCTCGTTTAGTCTTAAGTTTTCATTCACTGCGGGACATTACCGCCATGGAGTCCGTTTCATAGAAAGTAAGCACGAAATTGATGAAAAAGTTGTCAAATCGTCGCAGATAGGGGATGCTTGTAGGTTAAAACATTACCGATGAGTAAATAAATATGCCACGAGTCGACAAAGGCGGTTAAAGCACACCCCTTTGCACCGGCAATCGTCAGTTGATCATTGTTTACATGTTGGTGCAAAAAAACGCATTTCATAACTTCCCTTATTTATTATTACCAAACTTTTTCGAAGTTTTTCTTATTTTTTTTTATCTTTGAAACTTCAAGTGACTGATCAAACTAACAATTTCGAGATTTAATTTGTTACTTGTATGCAATAGTAATTTCAGCTTCATGTACCAATTTTTGAGCTAGCACTGGATGAGAGAGCACAAAGTTTAACTAGTTAAAAACAGCAGAACTTTAAGTAAAGTCCCAATGTAGGAGATCTTTGTCAAGTTAAACTGTAAAAGTCGAATGCCTATTTCGAAAGCAAAAGTTGGTCTGAATGAAATTCGATTTAGACTTTATTCATTATATCTGTACATACAAACCAATCAATTGACAAAATATCATGGAAAATCAATTTACCAGGTGAAAGCATTTACCTTTGGATTTAAAGTAATACGAAAGGCAAATATCGTGGAAATTTTGGATTAAATATTTTCACTTGATATGTCGCTTGATTTTAACTAAAATCAACTGAATAACATTAAAAATCCACTCAAAAGCAGATTTTAAGAGCAAATCGCAAAATATTTGACAGCAGATAATTCTGTTTTCCAGTACAGTAACGCAAATGATGTGCGCGTGACCCAAGATTTTAACTCTTTCGGGGAGATTATCGCTCATGTGCAATGTTCAGTTGATAGAAAAAAAATATATATATATATATTACGTGTGTACTACATAAGAATAATTGCACACAAAAAAATGGTTCACACGACATGAAACGGACAGATTCTTCAATAATCATTGTCAGGAATGTGTGCGTGCTTGCCTCGGCATTCATGATTGTTGATCTTTTCTTCACGAGGTCATGATCGGCAATCATCGGAACAAAACAACCGAAAGTTAATCAGTCTCCACAATGGTGAGGAGGATAAACATGCACACGGATTTGCAGATTTCTAGTTCTTGGGAACATATTTCGACTTGAAACATGCATGAATAGCTTAGTAAAGGTACTGCCGTATTCCAAATTGAATTTTCAGGGAAAAATTTTCTTCACCCAAAACTAACTAAATGTGTGCAAACAATTGTCATTTATTAAAAAAAAAAGGCAATTTTGGGAAATTACTAAGGCATGACATAGAGTATAGACAAATTCTCTAATGATTTAAAAAAAAAAAAAATTCTTTTATAGCTAACCTGACCTGAAGCCTGTGAAGGGTCGCGTGTTGTAATGTCATCACTTTTGTAAACGTTGTCTGGTCATTTTTTCAACTTCACAGAAAATGGTGCCCTGTTTGAATATGTAAAAATGTTTTCTCCACTGATTTAATCCAAACTGCACATTAAAGTATTCTTGAAATAAAATCAGCTATGGAAATATACAAATTGTATTTGGCATAAATTTACATGCGAAATGGAGATTCAATCTTGTACTAATGAAAATTCATGATTCCATTGGGTCTGATCCCTTGAAGTCCCAAATTTACAACTGAAATAGGGTGCTAGAGGGAGCGAGCTGTTCCCAACATAGAACTTCAATTGGTGATATTGGTGGAATTTTTGTTGTTGACTATATAATTAGTGGATTTATTAGATTTCAAGATCAGTTAAAAGCTATGGAAAACTACACATGTCTGAAGTGAATTTAGATGATTTAAATATTAGGAGTAAAATATTAACTGCTTAAAATTTTTGTCTTGGCTAAACCATTACATTTTGTAAAGACCTGTCTTCATTTCATGTGTATGTGCTAATCAGTAAAAAAAAATTAACATTTTGTCGCCAATAAACAAATTTTCGTATGTTGTGATATGAAAATACTGAAACTTTATAAACATATTTTAGGGAAAGAAGAATGCAGCAAAAAATGCTGACAGTTCCCCACAGAAACGCAAGGCAGTTGCAGTGAAAGAAGACAGTGATGATAGCGATGAGGATGATTCTGATGGCAGTGGTGAGATTATAAACTATGCTTGTTGGAGAATGTCGCCTGTTTTTAAATGCAAATCTTCGTTATAATCCCGTTTTATAGTTTCTTTATTTAGGAGATAACTGTATTGTATTTGAAAATTTCACGGCATCAATTAGAGATTTGATGGTCGCAAATTAGTAAACAGATATTTGCGACCATGAAATCGACAATTCCATGACATTTTCAAATACAATACAGTTATCTCCATTTTAATGTGCCACATTATCGACAAGTGTTAAATCAACCAAAGTTCTAAAAATATCCTGCTATTTCAACCGTGGAATTGATACCGTGAAAATTACACCATTAAATCGACAATTGATCAGGGGTTTCAAAGTTTTTTTATAATAGGAGGTACTTAAAAAATTAGGCTGAGGGCCGTAAGGGGTCCAGGGGGCGGAAGCTCCTGAAATCTAGCATTTTGTGGACCAAAAAATGTACTTCAGAGACTGCAAAACATTAAGTGTTTTTGAAAGAAAAATCCCATTAACTTTAGAGTTCAGATTTCACCAAGAGTGAAGACCATGCATAATGCCTGGATTTTCCGCCCCAATTTCTTTATTGAATATTTCAGTTTACAGACTTCAGCCAAGATTATTCATAGATAGTCTGCTATATCTTAAAAAAACCCAAAAGGACCATGAAGAGCTACGGTTCCGCAACTAGGCTTGACCAAGCCATTGTTATCAAAGCTTAAACTTCTCTAAATTCTTTTGTTGGCTTTGTCCTTTTCTTTTTCACAATACCTTGGCTTGTGTTTTTTTTTACTTTATTACCATTAATTAAACTCATCAAAGACCATTGGCTCGGATCAAGACATATAAGTGTCATAATTAATGAAACCAAGGACGTATATAGAATACGTCCTTGATGAAACATATAAATTAATTTGCAATCATCAATCTTTAATAAAATTTATAATTTTAATAGATCAATTATTCAATACAAATATAATTAAACAAACACAATATATATTGTTACTTTCACGACTTGTGTGCAAAAAAAATGTTCGAACAAAAACGATTCGTGGGAAGACATTTATTAACATTTGAATCACAAAAGTTAAATTATTTTGGAAAAAAAGGGGCCTGCGTTTTGACATTACAATGTAATTCGTATTTGAGCCATGTCCGGTCCTTTTTCAAGATTTCTAGTGATTTTCTATCCCTTATCTCCTCGTACCCCCTTTTAAAAATGTTTTTCAGCACACTTTCATTTCTGTGAACAACTGCAGTAGGGCCCCGTCAAAATATGTAAATAAATTAGCCATAGGTTTTTATTTTTTTATACCGGAAGTTAAACAATATGGACAGAGTTAAGCAACAAGACAGCACTCCCCAGAATGATTCGACCCTGGGTTTTAAATGGATAAAAAAAATCGCACAAAATATTGTGTAGTCATATATTCATAATACATAATGATCATACTTATATTACTGGAGATTACACTAAATTGTGTTTGAACATAATTTGTAATCGGTAATTTTTTTATTTTGAAATGATGTCAGTTTTGTTCCGGTCCGAGTTTTACACAAGGATGAAAAGATGTTGGGGCGAAAACATATCTATTTACCGCATGCACAAACTGATTCTAAGGTAAAGTTATTTTTAAAACAGGGAATATCCCATCAACTTGGTCGTGACGCAGTTGTTCGATTTGAATGCGAGAATTCAGCAATTGACGTGATCATTAATTTTTATGAAAAATATTCCACAAGCCTATCAACCATCATACTTGTGGTTTTGACCACCGCTAATTTTGGGGAGTTCAGTAATTTCTGCCGGTACTATACACGATCTCAGGCGGGTAAAAGTACCGGGTACCGGCCCACTTTGAAACCCCTGTTGATGCTGTGAAATTTTCAAATACAATACAGTTATCTGCATTCTAATGTAATCATGTGTATTGCCACATTATGGATAAGATTGACGTAAGTGGTAATCGTCTAAAATTCTCGTGATATTTCAACCATGGAATTGATACCGTGAAAATTACAGCATTGTCCAATCACAAACCAGGAATATTAAACTACATTAGAATAGGTAATAGATTTGACCATGTTGAGCAAATTCTGTGTGATGACTTCCAAGTTTTATAGAATAATGGCAACCTTTCAGTTTTCCTTATTTCAAGGATGTTCTCATTAGGTAAGTTTATAGAAGCGTGAAAACATTTGCTGAAGTTCTGCTCATTTATTTCAGACGAAGAACCAGTAACCAAAGTTCCACAGAAAAATGCAAAGAAGGCCAAAGTTGCTCCACCTCCTGATGAAGAAAGTGAAGATGAATCTGGTAAAAATATTACTGGTTTCCAAACTCGTGAATATTAATGAACAAATATGATAAATAGTTTTGATGAACATGTAGCTAATAGTTTTGTAGTAAAAAAAAATGTAAATGGTAGATTTTAGATTCTTTTGGGATCCAAGTTTTAGCTGCAACTGTTTTTGTAAATGATGGGATGGTGTTTGTACTGTGGGAGAAATATTTAGCTCGCGTGACATATATCCTAAACATTTCACACATAAATCTTCTCTTGAATCAAATTTGGCTTGGACAGGCATCCCCCCACCACCCTTAATTCAAGACTGGCCATTTATTTCTGTCTAATACTACTCTATTTTAAATTAAACCATGGAGTCCCCTTTTAGAATTGTCCAACTAGCCCACCCTCCATTCAAGAGGTATTACTTGGGAGATAACTATTGTATTTGAAAATTTCATCAATTGGAGATTTGATGGTAGCAAATTGAGTTTACTGGCGACGCGTTAGCAGAGCCAGTAAACAGATATTTGCGACCATTAAATCGACAATCGATGCCGTGAAATTTTCAAATACAATACAGTTGTCTCCATTCTAATGCAATCGTGTGTATTGACAAGATGACGTTAGCAGTAATCAGCTGACAGATGAGTGAATAGTGGAAACATTCCTTCGTCCATGAAAAAAGTAGTTTCATGTAAGACCATTAAATCGACAATTTATACCGTGAAATTTCCAAATACAATACAGGGGTTAATAAATCCCCTAGCCCGGGGCTAGTAATTTCCACATATGGGCTAGCTGAAATAATCAGCTGTATGCCCGACGGGCTAGTAAAAATATATATCGGATATTGACAAACTTGTCAATATTCGCGTATCTACTTATATTCATATATGTTATATGTTGTTTAATCAGCAGCAATGTTTTATTTATTCAACCGCTAGCTTTTTGTCGAAATTGAGAGCAAAGAAGGTAGAAAAACTGCGTATTCTCGTCATAAAACATCTTCAACAAATGACGGCTTACCGGAAATTTCGAAAATGAAATACCGAAATAGGATTCCGGAACCGGGAACGACTATTTCCGGTTTTGCCAATACAGTAGACTCCACTTAATTGCAAACCGGTTAATTGCAAAATTCGTATTATTGCAAAAAAGGCTTAAACACCGATCCATTTACCATTCATTTAACGTTAAAACCCCCGGTTAATGGCAAAATTCGCTTTATTGCAGACAATTTTTGCCAAAAATGTATAAAAGTGTCGGTTATTTGCAAAACTACCCTAGAACTGATATAAAAAAAAAAAGGAGAAAAAAAAATCCAATACACCTTTGAAATATTTTTTCTTGCTGATCGATGTTGAAACGTCGTGTGGTGATAACCTGATCAGACATTTGGAGACGTTTTGAACTATTGAATATTTTAATAAAAATCCATTTACATGTTTATTTGTGTTTAATCCTTTTCCTGAACTTCAATAAAGCTCTAATAAAGAACGTTTTGTGTTGATCGTCCGCCATTTTGATTCAATAATTAAGTGTGTGACCTTACAGGAAAAAGCCCTGGTGTCTATTTTTAGATTTGTAACAATCGGCCACGTGGCAATTCAAAACACATAATTAGTGATCAAAGAAATTAATATGAATGCTGATCAGTGATTAAAAACTTCAAGAGAAATTAAAATATGTTTACTTAGTTTGTTAATTAATTAATGTAAATTAGAACATCAAACAAAAAATCAAAGTGGATTAATTATTTTTTTATTTATTTAATAATGAAAAGTATTCAGATTTTGAGCTTTTGTTTTTTTATTTTGCTATAAAGCATAGGGGAAAAATGAGTTCATCATTCAGTAAGCAAAATGTCATCCTATGGTTATAAATATCCACCATCACGTGATATAAACAACTACACAAACCCTCAATACACAAAGCTCCCATTACACAGAAACTGAATGAAGTCAACAACAGAGATATCTATTGATAATAACCTACCAAGATGAAAAGTAAATCCCTACAGTTATAAATAACAATATGGATACTGCAGTAACTATTATTAATTTAGTACAACTCGTTTACAGTACACAAAACGTAACATCTATCACGTGATCATGTGACACTCGATGTACACAAAAAGCTCCCCCAATACACAGAAATGATGGAAATATTATTTACACCAGTAATAAACAAAGACTTTAATTAAATATTCTAATTTATTATTTACATTCATGCATTTACTTTATCAACATATCAGCTCCAGGTAAACAAAATGTCAATATCACGGCACCTGTAGTCTATACTTCCGGTTTGAATAGCATTTCGTTTTATCGCAAAGTCTGCTTAATTGTAAAATTTTCTCTGACAAATAGACTTTGCAAATAAGCGGAATCCACTGTAGTAAAAAAAATTATTTTTTAATGGCGACCGATCCTAGATTTTTTTGACGTGTGACCATTAAACACACATATTTTTTTTTGGCCTTAGTTTCCTGAACTGTGGAAAATAAGTGAAAATAAAATGCAAAACCAGATCTGAAAAGAAAGATAGTTAAACTAATATACATTGTACATGTTGTACAAGGGTTCAAGTCTGTAAGTCGGATTCATGAAATCACGGTATTGACCAGGACTAGTGGTTCATAGATTCGGGCTAGTAATATTTGGGAGTATGCTAACCCTGGGCTGGTGAGGTGGTCCAAGATTTTTTAACCCCTGCAATACAGTTATCTCCATTCTAATGTAATCATGTGTATATTGACAAGATGACGTAAGCGGCTAAAATTCTGAAAAAGATATCTCATGCTATTTCAACCGTGCAATTGATACCGTGAAAATTACAGCATTGTCCAATCACAAACCAGGAATATTAAACAACTACATTAGAATGCTTTATTTCCAGTCAAACTGGGCTCCAACTGAAAACCAGATGAGCGATTACATGCTCTAGTTATTGTGCAAGAACGGATTATTAATCTAGTTATTTATATTCATATATGAACTTTGTTATATGTATAGTTATTGTGCAAGAATGGATTATTAATCTAGTTATTTATATTCATATATGAACTTTGTTATATGTATATTATTTAGATGAAGAAGATGAACCAATGAAGACAATTCAAGCACCAGCAGAAGAAAGCGATGATGATGAAGAAGATGATGATGACTCTGGTAAAAACCTTTTTGTTCTTGCGTGATTTTGACTCTCTTTTTTTTTACCTACCTGACCCAAAGAGTTGTTTCATTGTCAAACTTTGAATCCGTCATCGCAGTCATCCATAGACCTTGATGTTCCTAGGATGATTCTCTACAATTTTGAGTCCTTCCTTATTAACTACAGACCAATGGATTGAGCTGCCAAAAAAACCAAACGGTGTTTAACGCCACTATCAAAAATATTTTAGTTATATCGTTGGAAATTCAATGGTGGAGGAAACCAGAGTACCTGCAAAAAACCACTGACAAACTTTATCACATAATGTTGTAGTGAGTAATATTTGTTTGAAATACCAGATGAACGGGGGAAATGAATATCAAAGAAATTTGTGTGTGAACATACAAGTAAGGTAGGAAATATAAAAAAATAATTGATTATGAAATAAACTAAAGAATGTAGGAAGTAATCAAATTGTGTAGTTGTGATGTCTAAGTAAATTATCATATACAATGTTAATTGGTGGTAATGCCCTATTCATTACAATGTTGCTTTAGTATAAGGTGGTTTATTTTCATATGATTGTATATTACAGAATTCCTGAAAACTGTCGGATTGGCCGACAAAAATATGTTAAGTCTGACAAAAATTTATTCTTTGTTGGTCCGCCGTTATAATATTTAGGGTTCAGTAGTCCTTTTCACAAAAATTCTTATGATGAAAAATTGTTGCAAGTCTAAAACTAAGATTGAAAAGAGTTTCACAAAAATACTTAGGACTATTTTACTCTGTCCCAAGTGTAAAATTTTGATCGTAAGAGAAATTTTGGTCTTATCTTTTATCGTAAGTGGAAAAAAAAGATGGACGATGTATTGGCACTTCGACTTGAAAATAAGAGAGCAATTCATCGTTAGCGCATTTTCTCTGTCCGTATGACAAACCTATTGATAAATGTTTATTGAAATGAATATGGTTTAATACAAACAGACGCTACAAATGGCATTGTTGTTTACTCCTTTTTCTGGCGTGACTCATTGGCGTAGCTTGGGTCTTTTTTCTAGTGAGGCAAGCAATGCTAGTGGGGTTTGGGGGCATGTTCCCCCCTACATTTTTTAAAAAGATGGGCGCTTGAAACGCATTTTCCCCGAGTGTAAATGGATAATTTATGATTTCAATAATATAAATAACCGAAATAACACGCAGAAAACTATTTCGATATGCGTCTAGTGACAATTAATGATGTAGAATATACATTTTTATTACAAACTTTGACAAAGGTTTTTATTTCTCGTATTTTAATCAACTTTTATAATATTAATCACATTAATTTTTTTTCTGCAAAACAATCTAGTGAGGCAGTTGCCTCAATGGAAGCTACGCCAGTCACAGTCTGCTGTCTATAACGATGCATTCCGTACATTCACCTTTTCAATGCAGCAGTGTATTGTTTACATGACCAAAAAAATCGGGACAATTCTCTTTAATTTTAGATTTCAAATTGGGAACGATCGACAATCGAAAAGACTACTTGCAAACTTGGGAAGAATTCTTTTTTTTTTTCAATTTTTTTTTTATAAAAACAGGAATACGGGATTTTCTCCTAGACATCTAATTCGTTTACAAAAGTTTTGTATGAACAGCCACTTTAGGACTGGAATTTTCTGGATCCAATGATATCGTTTTGATTTTGCCTTTATATTAGTAATATAATTTATTAATTTCTGGCAACTTCGATGATCATCGAACACTCGGGCAATACATAAACTTGTGTACATTCTTCTGTTATATTAATATATAACAGGGATATTTGTTCGTCTTCATGATTGATAGATGATAAACACATCTTAATTTGGGTTATCTCCGAAAAATCGGGATAAATTTTCATCAGTAAAAGAACAAGCGTTTAATTTTATGTGGGATGGGATTAATTGGAAAAAAGGGGTAAATATTTTGCTGACAAATAACCGATAAAATGAATTATATGAATAGGGTTTTTTTCACACTCCAGATGCACTCCCTTAAAAAATACTTCTACCAAAAGTAACCACGCGTGGATGATGACGCACAACTCCAAGTAATGATAATTATTATAGATCATTTTAATTTACATGCATTAGAAATATTCCTCTATACGAAAATCATACCCGTTCATATTTTGTGCAGTTATTGGTGACCGATTCATATACATTTTTTTGCATTAGATAAAAATTCAATATAAACATACAAACACAGCATAAAAACTGTTTATAAATTAGTGCTGGGGATATTTTATAGATTAATTTTATTAAAAAAAATGCTTTGTTGTGCTATGGAAATGAAACTAGGTTGCTAAGGAAGATGGTTTATGGTTTTTAACACCCCTTTCAACAATATATCGGTCAGTTTTATTGGTGGAGAAAGCTGGAGTACTCTGAGAAAACCATTGACCTGTCACAAATTACTGACAAACTTTATCACATAATGTTGTTTCGAGTACACCTAAGGAAGAATTTTTTATCCTAAGTGTAATTTTAGTCACAAGATTAAAATTTGTCGTAAGATAATCTTTGTGAAAAGGATTTGGGAATTGTCATAAGATAATCTTAAGTGAAAAAGTTAGGACTATAGTTACAAATTTTTGTGAAAAGGGCTACAGTTGTATAGAATATGCAAGAGCAGTTTATATTCTTGTATTACAGACGAGGAAGAAGAGCAAACAAAAGTTGCATCAAAAGCTAAAGTAGTGAAAGCTACTGCTCCAGCAGAGGACAGTGACGACGATGATGAAGGTATGGATAAAATCGGCTAATTAATAATAAAATAAAATAAAACTGTATAGAAACAATGTTTGTAGTAGGTTTGTGTATAGTGGTGTCCAACACATGTGTTTTGTTTTGTTGTCTTCATCTTGTGTACCCTAGTATGTTGACACTTTCTCCAGATTGTCCATTTTTGATTCCTACAGTATTTTCTGTCGTTTATCTACAGATGTTTCTGTATTCTTTTTGGAGCAAAGTAAACAACATTCCCATAATATACACTAGAACAATGTTTAAAAGAAGGTATGTTTGTATTTGTAATATGGTTAATAGAAGTAATTGTGGTCTTCCTTCCTGTCTGGATACTGAACATACATATTTGTAATTATACATGCAAAATTTGGTTAATTCAAAAACCTTTTGAAAAATGAAAAGAAAAAAGGATATAATTTGTCCGTACAGTCTTCGTGCTTGCCCGAAGCATGGGACAAGTTAGGCCTCTACATTAATATATTTTTCAACTTGTCCCTTCGGACAACTAACTGAAAAAGTACTTGTCTGACTCGATCTCTCAAAAATTAATAAAAATTACAAAAACTAAAGAATAATTATCCAGGACTCCCACTACTTTCAAATTAGAGGGAGAAGTGACTTCTCTTTCAGAGAGCTCACAGGGAGAAGTGGGAAGACTTTTGAGAGAAGTCAATTGCGATTAATCGAAACATTGTTTTGCAATCCCTCTTACATTACCTGCCCAAATTAAGTAAATAGTTAAAGCTGCAATGTCACATTTTTATTTCTGTCTATCTTGATTGGAGTCTTGCATACCAGTGATTTTTATGTGTACCCCCTCCCCCCTTTTCCTTTTGAAATATTATTGTGTTGTGATCCAATACCACACAAATTGTAATAACTCATATTTGTGTTGTATAAATCCTTGTTTCTGGTAAAAAAAAAATACCTAGATACTATATATACCAGTATCTAGATATATATTTTTTTACCAGAAACAAGTGCCTGTGATATAAATAAAGCAAATTATTTTATTTAAATTCACAGAGAAATAAAAATTTTAGTGGATCTTTTCAACCAGATCAGGAAAAAGCTTGTAATATTTGTCCGTTTCAATATTTCCCAAAAGACTAAATCAAGTCCTCTATCGTATTTTGCACAAAAGACAAGTTTAAATTTGGTGCCAAATTGATGTCTGATAATTTTTACGTGTCTGTTCCGGAGTGATTCTTGTTCTTATATTTCAAATGTTGATATTTCCGTTCATTAAAGCGTTTTTGATATTGCGACTTTTAATTTTGTCAAGGTCCTTGAACTTCATATGGAGGAACGATGAATACAATAAAAGAGTTTTGATCTGGCGTTTCACTTTTAGTTTTAATCAAAATAAATTATTGACAAATTGGAGATCAAACGGGGCTCTTTTATACAACAAACCCAGTATTTTATACCAGTGGAAATAGATTTGTCCGTCGTACTGGCACGTTTGGGAATCTGACTTTTTCACTTGTCCCATCGTACAACCGTAATACAAGATCTACTTGTCCGACATCAGTTTTCACTGGTATCGGACAAACGTTAATGTCGAGGCCCGACGAGTAAAACTGGATTCTGACCAAGTGAAAATTATGAAAGAATTTGTTTGAATAAATATAATTTTTGTTCTAAATTTGAATTTCTGGCAAGTAGGTGAAAAAAAATTAAATGCAGACTGTCAGTAGTGAACTATGTAAAAAGTTGTGGTTGATGAGAAATTTTTTGGTTATTATATTTTAAAAATGGAGATATGTTTTTTATGTAAATATATGCTTAAAAGTGACTTTGAAATTTCAAGAATGCTATCGTATTTTCCAACAAAGTGATTAATGTGTCTTTTTTATATTTTTTTCTCCCCAAACAGATGAAGAGGGTGAAGATGACAGTGATGAGGACTCTGGTATGAAATATTTCTCTTACTCGTTATGTTTAAAAGTAATGTCATCCTATTGACGAAGTTTTAATTGCAGTCAAATAGGGTTAAGCTTGTGATTATTGATAAAGACCCTACTACGGTGAAGAAAACATCCTTGGACGGTTGGATGATCTCGGCGTAGTGCAATCTTGAGTATTGGTGTTCATCTGAATTTTTTTAAACTTTCCATGTATCGATGTGCACCCATGTTGCTTGTCACAGACATATTTTTAAAAAATGATATGAAGAAAATGAGCACCAGCAATGGTTGCATGTATTGTTTTTTGGCTATAATCTTGACTAGGAGATCAGGGGTCGACGTAACCGCTGGCCCGTGGCCAGTATATTTACGGTCGGGCCAGTCAAACTGAACAAAGATCGGCCCGCTGGGCCAGTTGATGTTCTCGGGCCACTTGGGCCAGCAACTTTCGTTACTTCCGTGTCATTCAATATCGACTGATAACAGACTAATGAAATTTACAGATAAAACGTTAAAATTCAACTTCAATCACTTGCCGAAAGCTATAAATAGCCTAATCACACAATCAGCATGTGTTTACCTTGATCTGTTACCGCACGTTAAACGAATATTGACAGAAATATATGCTGGGAACCAGTACTTCACAATTCAATAATTTTCAAAATCACGATTATTTATTTATAAAACTGAAAGATTAAAACGGTATTTTCTATAGTAAGCAATTTTAAATATTTAATATAAATAAGAAATAAACCCAAATAAACCAAACAACAATAATAAATCATCACGTGAACATCTTGCCTGTAAAAAAAAAAATGGCGGATACACAATAACATAACGCTAATCGTGACTTCATTTAATATGAAAAATCTATTATTATGAACTAGTAACAGGTATGGACTCAGTCAGTAGATCATGCCGATATCAGCAAGAGGGATATTGGCAACAATCGCTGCATCAGCTGGGCAAAATGGAAAATTTTCCAAAGTCGGGACTGTGTTTGTTTATTTATTATCTAACTTCTGGTTTGATAATAATCTTCTAATAGTCGTTATATGAAGGATTTTTACCCAAAGAACATGGTCGTTAGTCGCGTTAGACAGTGGGTCGTTATATAATGGTCGAATGCACGGGAAAACGCTGGGGAGGAATAAATAAGATTGGCTAAAAAAGGAAGCCGTTATACAGAGGGGGTCGCCGAGACTTCTTCTTCTTTATATTTCTGGCCGTCCTTCACTACTGAAGATTATTGGCCGAGCGCCGTATTAAATTTAGTTAATACATAAGTTAACATATATACAATAAACAATGAATCAAAGGTTAAAACTATATACTTTTGATAACAAGTTTGACTATCTATATGTAGATTGTTTCTATCTATATGTAGATTGTTTGATTATCTTAAGATAAGAATAAGAATAAGAAAACTTTATTTTGATTCGGCACATAATAAACAGTACAACATAAGCTCTAATGAGCTTTTTACCAAATATACATTAACAATAAAACAACACAAGTCACATGCAAAGTTACAAACTAAAATAAGCTAAGACATATAGGCATAAAAAGGAGGACTGTGTATAGATCTGAACAAGAACCCACGTAGCAAGTGCCTCTTTGGACTCTTGTTCAAGATCCACACACAGATGCTCCAACATAAAGCAGCATTTAAAAAGAAGCATCAGGTAAAAAAAAATAATGAAATAATAATACTGAATAATTAAAACTGGTACCAACATAATCAGTAAAAGTAGCACTGTCTAACTAAAAAATCAAAGAATATAAAATTTTCAAGCCAAACTAAAAAAAAATAATAATTAAAAAAATTAAAATTAAGCAAACCAGAAGCAAAATTTGAATCATCTACATGCAGAACAGCAACATTTGGACCCATTCCAGGACTGCAAAAGACTCTTGAATTGAGAGAAGCTATACCATACCTGTTAATTGTAATGCATTAAAAACACTACATGTATGGGAAAATGTCATGAACTTTACCCTTCTTTAAAGCAAGTACAACATTCATTCATAGAATACAAAAACTATATGTACATATTTAAATCACTGACAGTCAATTTAATTATTTGCGGATGCCACTAGTGGAGCAGGAACTGCTTATCCTTCCGGAGAAAATGAGTTCACCCAAGGTTTTAATGGGGGTTCATATTGCTCGATCTTTAGTTTCTTGGGAGGGGGGGGGGGGGGGGCAAATCCCCCCTTTCATATCGGTCCGCTTCCTGGACCGATATTTCACGGGCCAGTGGAATTTTGAAGGGGCCAGTTGTTCAAAAATTTTTGTTCTTATGTCGACCCCTGGAGATGTCAAATGTATGGAACGTTGAGTGTTTTTGGTTTTTAGCTCGCATTACCAGAATGTTTACATGAGCTACAGTATTATTGTCTGTCTGTATATGGCATATTGAAACCAAACTTGGTAGAAATGTTCATTAGAGAGTACTTAATAACGTATTGATGTTGATGGGAAATTCAGCTAGGCTGCAAAGTTCAAAATTGTGTTCAGATTGGCTAAAGTTTGAAAAATATTCTCAGAAACCAACGGGCAGATCTGATGATTGTGATATTGTAAGAATGTTCATTAGATTGTCCTATACTAATTTTGAGTTTTGATGTGGATCAAACTAGACACGATTGAATCAAAACAAGACCTGAATTGTCATTTCTGGCTCCCTAGTAAATATTTATCATTTTTTTATGAATTGGAAATTCAAGATGTCTGCCACCATAGGAATTAGTTTTAAACATAGGACTTGGTAAAAAAAATTAATAAAAGCCTTTATTTTATTTTTTTTTAGAAATAACAAATCTGATTGAACTAAAATTGTTAATGAATGGTCATTGGATTGTCCCTTGCAAAGTTCGTATTTTTATCTGAGGAACTCTTGTGGAGAATGTTTATCCAATAATTTGCCAATTTTAACAGAATGATAATGAATTTAGCAATACATTTGCAACCAGATGAAGTTTCGATAGAAATGTTATAAATTTCACATCACAATAGGATACATTGGAACAGTGAACAACACCATGCCAGAAAGTTTCTTAAAATATTTGTTCAAATTGAATTTTTATAATGGAAATGCTCATGTTAAGGGTGTAGCTTTTAACTATTCAAAAAGCTTGATGCTAAAATTCATTAAGATTTTCCCTTATAAATCTGTGTGCTTGTTAGCTCACCTGGCCATAGGCCATGTGAGCTTTTGTCATGGGTAAGCGTCCGTCTTCCGTCCGTTAGCTTTTCGCATTTAAATCTTCTTCTCTGAAACCGCTGAACAGAAATCGGCCAAACTTGCCAGAAATGTTCACTGGATGGTCCTCTAGCAGATTTGTGTTTTTGGTGCTGATTTGAAATCCAACATGGCTGCCAGGGTCCATAATGTGTTCTCATTGGCTGAAATTTTAAAAATCTTGTCAGAAACCACAAAGTCAATTGAATTGTGACTTTGCAGGAATGATCATTGGGTGGTCCTGTACTAAAATTGTGAATCGTTTGCCGATCGAAAATTCAAGATGGCCACCATGACTCGACTTAGTTTAACATTGGACCCTATGGGAATTTCACATTTTCATCTTTTTTTCTGAAACCACAAAACAGATTTGAACCAAACTTGGCAGAAATGTTCATTGGATGGTCATATACAAGATTTTTGTTTTTGGCACTGATCGGAAATCCAACATGGCTGCCAGGGCCTATAATGTGTTCTGATTGGTCGAAATTTTAAAAATCTTCTTGTTAGAAACCACTAAGCCAATTGAATTGTGGCTTTGCAGGAATGATCATTGGGTGGTCCTGTACTAAACTTGTGAATCGTTTGCCGATCGGAAATTCAAGATGGCCACCATGACTCGACTTAATTTTAACATTGGACCCTATGGAAAAAATGTTTAAAAGTCTTCTCCTCTGAAACCAGTAAGTCAGTTTAAAGCAAACATGGGATGAATGGTCCTTAGGTGGTCAACTTTCAAAATTATGTCCTGTGACCCCGACCTCCATCCAAGATGGCAACCATCAGCGAACATAGTTTTAACATAGGACCCTATGGGAAATATATTTAAAAATCTTCTTCTCTGAAACCAGTATGCCAATTTAAAGCAAACATGGCATGGATGGTCCTTAAGTGGTCAATTTTCAAAATTGTGTCCAGTGACCCTGACCTCCATCCAAGATGGCCACCTTCAGCAGACATACTGTAGTTTTAACATAGGACCCTATGGGAAAAAATGTTTTAAAATCTTCTCCTCTGAAACTAGTAAGCCAATATAGCAAACATGTCATCGATGGTCCTTAGGTGGTCAACTTCCAAAATTGTGTTCAGTGATCCCGATCTCGGTTCAAAATGGCCACCGTCAGCAGACATAGTTTTAACATAGGACCCTATGGGAAAATTGTTTAAAAGTCTTCTCTTCTGAAACCAGTCGGCCAATTTAAAGCAAACATGGCATGGATGGTCCTTGGGTAGTATACTTTCAAAATTGTGTCCGGTGACCACGACCTCCATCCAAGATGGCTGCCATGAGCAGACATAGTTAACATAGAACCCTATGGCAGTATGGGATTTGAATAGTAACTTAGATGTATTCAGCATGCAGACATTCTTAAGAGGACTTATTTATGTCAGGTGAGCGATACAGGCTCACCTGAGCCTCTAGTTTTTATATGTATTAATCAATTTGCAGATGAAGAAGAAAAGCCAGCAGAAAATGGAAAGAGGAAGAAAGACAAACAGAAGAACAAAGAATCTAAGAAACAAAAAACTGAAGGTTTGTATTGATGTTATAGCAACAAGATGGCTGACAATTCATTGTACAGTGAAACCTGTATAAACTAACTTTAAATAAAGTCCTAATGCAGGAAATCTGTTAATTTAACATGAATAAATCTACACAAAAGTTTGTCCTTTGGAGATTTGGTTTAGACAGGTTTCACTGTACTTATCAAATATGTTTGCATTATACTTTGTCATTAAAATTAATCATAGCATTAAATTGAATTGTAGTCTTGTTTGCATTGAAGACCTGCTAATCAGCAGTTGTTATTCTTTCTCAACTGGCATATTGACATGTCGTAGACATTATTAAAAATGATGATGGTTTATGGCGTTTAATGCCACTTTCAACAATTTGTTCAGTTATATCGTGGTGGTCTGATTTGTTGGAGGAAACTGGAGAAAACCACAAACCTGTTGCAAGTCACTGACGAACAATCACATAATGTTGTTTCCGAGTGCACCTTGCAATGAATTGGGTTCGAACTTGCAATTTTAATGGTGATAGGCACTGATTGCACAAGTAGTTGTAAATCCAACTACCATACGACCACTACGGCCCAACTAGACTTGTCAGAATACCATTTGCGCAAGATACATTTTTTAAAAGCTCGCATAGCAGAGCACCTACTATCACTGGGCCGAGTGACAGATGAGGGGAATATTTGCTTTGCTTGGCTTGAAATTAAAACTAATACTCTTTCCTCGGAAACCACTGAATAGTTTGAATGGGAACTTGACTGCATTACTCTGGTGATGAGAAATTTAAGATGACTCATAGTAGGAAAGTTTAACACAAGAGCATATGGGGAATTAATATTAAAAAAACCATATGCTATTAAGTAAAAATTGTATGCAAAATATTAATATTGTGACTTTACTTATGTTCACATCATTACATTACCAAACAATATATGATGAACCCTATTATAAAAGCTCTACAACAGATATATGCTATGTCAATGATTATGAATTTGTACATTCTAGAGGATGTATGTGTATTTGTTGGTAATCTTCCAAAAGAAATGGATGAAGAAAAACTTAAAAAAATGTTTGTAAAGAAGGGAGTAGCTGTAAAGGAAGTTCGTAAACCAGCAAAGAAAAGGTATTTTTTTTTATTAATTTCGTGATATAGTGGACATAATATATAGCAGCACATTTATCATGCAATACATTATATTTATGTTAATCCTGATAATACCAATCATGCTGTCATGTAATTGTGCTTTTATGTACATTGTATGTTTTGTAACATTTATTTTGTATAATGACAATTCAGCAAAGTACCTTCCATATCTGGATGTTTTAGAATACAAGATGCTGACACCCATGTGCAAAGTGTAGTATTAATATAATGATTGGTTTATTAGCTCACCTGGCCATAGGCCATGTGAGCTTTTGTCATGGGTAAGCGTCCGTCCGTCCGTTAGCTTTTCACATTTAAATCTTCTTCTCTGAAACCGCTGAACAGAAATCAGCCAAACTTGCCAGAAATGTTCACTGGATGGTCCTCTACCAGATTTGTGTTTTTGGTGCTGATTTGAAATCCAACATGGCTGCCAGGGTCCATAATGTGTTCTCATTGGCTGAAATTTTAAAAATCTTCTTGTCAGAAACCACTAAGTCAATTGAATTGTGACTTTGCAGGAATGATCATTGGGTGGTACTTTACTAAACTTGTGAATCGTTTGCCGATCGAAAATTCAAGATGGCCGCCATGACTCGACTTAGTTTAACATTGGACCCTATGGGAATTTCACATTTTCATCTTTTTTTCTGAAACCACAAAACAGATTTGAACCAAACTTGGCGGAAATGTTCATTGGATGGTCATATACAAGATTTTTGTTTTTGGTGCTGATCGGAAATCCAACATGGCTGCCAGGGCCCATAATGTGTTCTGATTGGTCGAAATTTTAAAAATCTTCTTGTTAGAAACCACTAAGCCAATTGAATTGTGACTTTGCAGGAATGATCATTGGGTGGTCCTGTACTAAACTTGTAAATCGTTTGCCGATCGGAAATTCAAGATGGCCGCCATGACTCGACTTAGTTTAACATAGGACCCTATGGGAATTTCACATTTTCATCTTTTTTTTCTGAAACCACAAAACAAATTTGAATCAAACTTGGCAGAAATGTTCATTGGATGGTCATATACAAGAACTTTGTTTTTGGTGCTGATCGGAAATCCAACATGGCTGCCAGGGCCCATAATGTGTTCTGATTGGTTGAAATTTTAAAAATCTTCTTGTTAGAAACCACTAAGCCAATTGAATTGTGACTTTGCAGGAATGATCATTGGGTGGTCCTGTACTAAACTTGTGAATCGTTTGCCGATCGGAAATTCAAGATGGCCACCATGACTCGACTTGGTTTAACATTGGACCCTATGGGAATTTCACGTTTATCATTGGACCCTATGGGAATTTCACATTTTCATCTTTTTTTCTGAAACCACAAAACAGATTTGAACCAAACTTGGCAGAAATGTTCATTGGATGGTCATATACAAGATTTGTGTTTTTGGTGCTGATCGGAAATCCAACATGGCTGCCAGGGCCTATAATGTGTTCTGATTGGTCGAAATTTTAAAAATCATCTTGTTAGAAACCACTAAGCCAATTGAATTGTGGCTTTGCAGGAATGATCATTGGGTGGTCCTGTACTAAACTTGTGAATCGTTTGCTGATCGGAAATTCAAGATGGCCACCATGACTCGACTTAATTTTAACATTGGACCCTATGGAAAAAATGTTTAAAAGTCTTCTCCTCTGAAACCAGTAAGTCAGTTTAAAGCAAACATGGGATGAATGGTCCTTAGGTGGTCAACTTTCAAAATTATGTCCTGTGACCCCGACCTCCATCCAAGATGGCAACCATCAGCGAACATAGTTTTAACATAGGACCCTATGGGAAATATATTTAAAAATCTTCTTCTCTGAAACCAGTATGCCAATTTAAAGCAAACATGGCATGGATGGTCCTCAAGTGGTCAATTTTCAAAATTGTGTCCAGTGACCCTGACCTCCATCCAAGATGGCCACCTTCAGCAGACATACTGTAGTTTTAACATAGGACCCTATGGGAAAAAATGTTTTAAAATCTTCTCCTCTGAAACTAGTAAGCCAATATAGCAAACATGTCATCGATGGTCCTTAGGTGGTCAACTTCCAAAATTGTGTTCAGTGATCCCGATCTCGGTTCAAAATGGCCACCGTCAGCAGACATAGTTTTAACATAGGACCCTATGGGAAAATTGTTTAAAAGTCTTCTCTTCTGAAACCAGTCGGCCAATTTAAAGCAAACATGGCATGGATGGTCCTTGGGTAGTATACTTTCAAAATTGTGTCCAGTGACCATGACCTCCATCCAAGATGGCTGCCATGAGCAGACATAGTTAACATAGAACCCTATGGCAGTATGGGATTTGAATAGTAACTTGGATGTATTCAGCATGCAGACATTCTTAAGAGGACTTATTTATGTCGGGTGAGCGATACAGGCACACCTGAGCCTCTAGTTTTAAAATGTTGACTCCATTGGGCATTTCAATAAGGGGCATTACCAGATACTTTTACCTGCCAAAAATGGTATTTGGTACTTCCTTATTTTAAAGAGTATGGATAAGATATACATGAAAATGTTCAAATTTTAATACAAAGTAACGCCTGTAAATAGTGAAGAACTGGTACACTTAAAAAATATTGAAAGCCCTGCTCCATGTAAGGTTTATCTATCAAAAACAACCTTTAATTTTTGTTCTTTAATATATCCCATCAAGCATCGACTGGATTGCTATAACAATAAATTGAACCACGAAACTGATTATTTCCATCACTTTTTGCACTGACAAAGGTCAAAAGGTTAAAATGACAGCACATTAAAGATTATACATATAGGAATGTATTAAACCCCAATCAATGATGATAATTTTAACCAGTTCTGCTACTGAATGTCTATGACGACTTCTTTTGCTACTACTGAGATTGGAGGTTTATTAATGAAAGGGTAAAAAAATATCTTGCAGACATATAGATATTAGCAGTAGGAATATAATTGAATTTGAGACTGATATTAGTAATGTATACAATATTTATATATGAGAATGCTGTGGTTGGGGCTAGCATGATTCTAGTTTAACTATTATGATAGTGTTAGCTCCTTGTAGTTATTTATGTATAAATTATACATATCTTTTACGTGTAAATCTGTGCATTTACTATGTATTGTATTATATGTCCCCTATATCTACTGTATCATTAATATTGTAAGATGTTTTGTATTTGTGTGTTTCGAGGAGGATTAGTTTGTACTAACTGTGTTACCTATTTATTATTATTTAACGGAAATTGTTGAAAGATACCAAAGTATTGAATTTTGCAATAGAATTGGATCTTAATAAAGGAGAGATTTGTCCACAGTAAAGTTGGTTAAAGAAAACGCGACAACTTGCATCAAAATGGAGGTCAATGATTACATTAGAAGATATAAATAGAAATGCCATATTATTGTGATCATTCTGTATCCCTTTGGACCAATTGAAATGTAGACATTTAAATCCAGTTTTGGAAGTTTTGTTGTAGAATAATAAATGTAACAGTCTTTGCACTAACCCACTCGCCCGGGACAAGTGAAAATTATGAAAGAGTTTGTTTGATTGAATAGAAAAAATTTCTAAATTTGGCTTTCGGTCAAGTAGGTGCAAAAATTAAGACAAAGACGGGTACATATACTGTATACATGAAAATGAGGTCTGCTGTTATCTGAAAAATTATAAAATTTGTTTTGTACACTGACCAATATTACCTTTGGTGTTGCAGAATGGTTTGAACACTTGTTAAGATTGTTATATCGATGAACTGAATCATACAGTAGATTATTTCCCAGACTTTCTACGTTGATGAAGGTCAAAAGCAAATTCCATGAAAAAAAAAATTAATTGATAGCTGATTTCAAGGATTATACATCTAGGAAAGTTTACCCCAGTCAATGATGATACTTTTAACCAGTTCTGCTACTGAATGTCTATGACGACTTCGTTTGCTACTACTGAGATTGGAGGTTGGTTTTTTAGTTGTGAACTATTGCCATCACTTGGCGTCCGTCGTCTGTTGTCTGTAAACTTTTCACATTTCAAGCTTCTCCGAAACCACTGGGCCAATTGGAACCAAACTTAGCAGGAATGTTCCTTGGATGGTCCTCTACAAAGTTACTGTTTTTCGTTCCAGTCGGATATTCAACATGGCTGCCAGGGCCAATAATATGCTCCGATTGGCTGAAATTTCAAAGATCTTCTTCTCTGAAGCTAATAAACTGACTGAACCCAAACTGTAAATTAATGATCATTGGAATGTCCTTTACCAAGTTACTGTTTTTTTATGCCGATCGGAAATCCAGGATGGCCGCCACCGCAGGACATAGATTAACATTGGACCCTATGGGGAAAATGTTTCAAAATGCTTCTTCTCTGAAACCACGTGGACAATTGAAACCAAACTGCCCAGGAATGATCATTGGAAGGTCCTCTACAAAATATGTGTTTTATATGCCGATCAGAAATCAGATGGCCGCCACCGCAATACATAGATTAACATTGAACCCTATGGGAAAATGTTCAAATGCCTTCTTCTCAGAAACTACAAATATGATTAAAGCCAAACTGCCCAGGAATGATCATTGGAAGGTCCTCTACAAAGTTTCTGGTTTTTTTTTATGCCGATCGAAAATTCAAGATGGCCGCCACCGCAGGACATAGATTAACATTGGACCCTATGGGAAAATGTTCAAATGCCTTCTTCTCAGAAACTACATATATGATTAAAGCCAAACTGTACATGAATGTTCATTGGATGGTCCTCTACAAACTTTACGTTTTTTGTTCCGATATGAAATTCAAAATGGCAGCTACGGCAGGACTTAGTTTAACATTGGACCCTATGGGAAAATGTTTCAAAACGCTTCTTCTCTGAAACCACTTGGATAATTGAAACCAAACTGCCCAGGAATGATCATTGGAAGGTCCTCTACAAAGTTTATGTTTTTTTGTCGATCGGAAATCCAAGATGGCCACCACCGCAATACATAGATTAACATTGGACCCTATGGGAAAATGTTCAAATGCCTTCTTCTCAGAAACTACAAATATGATTAAAGCCAAACTGTACATGAATGTTCATTGGATGGTCCTCTACAAACTTTACGTTTTTTGTTCTGATATGAAATTCAAAATGGCGGCTACGGCAGGACTTTGTTTAATATTGGACCCTATGGGAAAAATGTTTCAAAATGCTTCTTCTCTGAAACCACTTGGACAGTTGAAACCAAACTGCCCAGAAATGATCATTGGAAGGTCCTCTGTTTTTTATGCCGATCGGAAATCCAAGATGGCTGCCACCACAGGTCATAGTATTAACACAGGACCATATGGGGAAAATACAGAAATATATTCTTCTCTGAAGCTATTGCACTGATTGAACCTAAACTGCATCAATCATTGGAAGGTCCTTTACAAACTTTGTGTTTTTTATGTTGATCGTAATTCCAAGATGACTACCACTGCAGGACATAGTTTTTGCATAGGACCAATTGGTTCTTTTTATAACCAGGTGAACGATACAGGCTCTTGAGAGCCTCTGGTTTAATGAGGGAATCAAAAATGTCTTTCAAATGTGGACATTACTTTGAAACTGACGCTAGTATACAATAATTATTTATGAGAATGCTGTGGAGAGTTTTGGCATGATTTTAATTTTAGCTATTGTGACAAGTAATTGCTCCTTAGTTTTCCTTGTATAATTCTACACATTTTTTTTACATGTAAATCCATGCATTTACTATGTACATGTATTGTATTATATGCATATCTCTTATATATGCTGTATCTTTAGTAGTAGTTTAAAATTATATTGTATTTGAAGGCCTCCAGGAAGATTAGCTTGTACTAACTTTCACTGAGGGCTTTTCCATGAAAAAATACCCGGTAGGGTCGGAACGCCAATGATTTTTTTTTTTTATCTAGGTGGAGGGCGTAAATGGCTCGAAGGAAAGGTTGCATACTGTCTATTTCTATTATCTAGGTGGGGGTCATTTGAAGTATTTATATTTATGTGGTGGTACCCCAAAAATAATTAAAATTCTGGTGGTAGTACCCCAAAGTATTGACGTTCCAACCCCCCTCCAGGTATTTTTTCGTGGAAAAGCCCTGATATAAAATGGAAGTTTTATTATTATTTATTGGAAATTATTGAAAGACACCATTTTCCTGATCCATGATGATATTCAAACCAGTTCTGCTGCTGAAAGTTATTGACGATACCTTAGCTGTTTCTGAGATTAGGAAAATGTTCTTATTTGTCAATAGTAAAAGTTTATAATAAAAATTAAATACGTGTTAGATTGATCTATAGATCAAAAGAAGCCATATACATGTAAATTCAAATGAGCTTGGGTCCGAAATACGGGAGCTAATATTACCTTCGGCGTTCTAGAATTTTTTACCGAAGGGTTGAATACTTTTAGTATCTTATTTATACCAAATCTTGACATGCATAGGGATATGTTGTCTTCATTTTATGTTGAAATCAAATAACTTTGTCTTGATGTCAAATGGCATATTTGATTGCAGCCATATAGAGATTATAAGAAGCCCATATAAAAATATTTCTGTTTTATGATCCATATCCAAGTTTGTCATTAAGATATAAGAACTTCTTAATCTAGACTCGCTGTTGATTAAATGTGATAATTTTATTTCCCAAAGTTGTCATTTTTTTGACAGTCTTTTTGAAATACAGGACTTCTGAAAAGTTTCCAAATTGTTATGTGTGTAGTAAGCAAGTGGAAAATGGTAAATTGTTGAGCTGATGATGACATGATGTCGTGCACCACGCTGATGAAAGGCATGATTGATCACGACTTTCACCCTATTGTCTGAAGCCAATTATTTCATGTACATTTTTTTTTGCCATCAACTGAAATCGCTGTATTCAGTAATAAGGATGTTTCTTCACTGGTTCATTTTCTGGATAGCCCATTATTGTACGAAGTACATAAGCTTGTGAATAAATAATTATTGGTATGCATTTTTAGCTATAATTGCACTTTTTATTGTGACCGATATGATTTTTTAATTGTGATTATACAAGGTGCATATGGTTGTTTCACATCAATTGCATTTTCTTGACTTGTGACAGGTCAGTGGTTTTCTCTGGATGCTCTGGTTTCCTCAACCAATAAAAAAAGACTGCCATGATATAACTGAAATATTGTTGAAGTGGCATTAAACACCATAACCCTACTATATTTTCTACAGGAAATATCAGCACTTCAAAAATGCTGTAGATTTTTAGACATTTTACTATACAGATACATATTAAGTTTTATTTCCTTTAAGCCACTTTATTAAACCAGGTGTACTTGATGATGACACGGATGACGAGGCTGACTATGTCGTGTTGTACATGATAGAGTTGTCTTAACTCTCTCTCTGCCTCACAGACATTGAAGGTGATGCCAACCGAGGCATTTGTCTGAAAGACATCGTTGTATACCATCCACTGATGTACTTGCATGTTGTGTGTTGTGAAAACTATTTCCTCTTTTTAAATTGAAAATTGTAAATGAAAGTACAGTGCTCCCTCGTTAAACCGCAACATTCTGTGCAGCCGGTAGTTTGGAGGTTTAACGAGTTTGGCGATAAACTGAGGCACATTGAAAACCGGAAGTTATGTGATAATATGAAAAGATAAACTTTCAACTAGACTGACATTGTGACGTGCATTTTGCACTTGTGCAAATACATAAGTATAAATAATACATGTTTAATAAATAAATAAATTAGAATAATTATATTTACATCGGAAATGTCCTGTACAGTTTGCAGATCTTTGTCATGTTGACAAATTCTTGAACCGTCATTTGTAGCTCGTGACATCAAGGTCATTATAAACACGTGACAGCAACAGTTCATCTTCATTTGTGGGGTTATTGGAAGATCCCATTTAATTGTCAAATTATCGGCAATTTGTTGTTATGTTAATTTTGGATTTTCCTTTGCATAACTTATAATTGCACGTTTTTGTTTGTCGTCTAATTAATTACGCTTTCTCTTCAAGCACGACATTTTTATGACGACTAATTAAATTACAAATTTTACTCAGGATTAAAAGTACAAATGTAATCACTAGAAAAGTAAATACAGGTAATTATTCTAATCAAAACAACTGATCACATGTTCCGACCCTCAACTATGAGATCAATGACCGTGTCCGATGACCAGTTTTGACATTCCATGATTACCGATCAATACACAGCTGTCAAAAGGTAGTTGTGGGCGGTACTAGCGGGGGAATTTAAATTGGTTTTACGACTTTTGTGTCTGAAAAGCTGTGGCGGTAGCTGAGTTTGGCAGTATAACGGGGTATTTGCAATGGGGGAAATCGGGACAGACGAGAATTTTGGCAATAGGCGAGTTTGGCGATAGACCGAGGGAGCACTGTATTGTTCACGACAGTACCCTTATGTATGTCAGTAACTTGTGGAAGGTGGGCTGTTTTTTTAGCTCGCCTGACCCAAAGGGTCAGGTGAGCTATTGTCACCACTGAGCGTCCGTCGTCCGTCCGTTAACTTTTCACATTTTAATCAACTACTCTGAAGCCACTGGGCCAATTTGAACCAAACTTTGGTGGAATGGTCCTTGGATGGCCCCCTTCCAAAATTGTGTCCGGTGATCCCGACTTCCAACCAACATGGCTGCCAAGCTAAAAATAGAAAAAAGGGGAGATGAAATTTTAATTGTCCATTGCTGCTTTAGTGTCAGTCAAAATGAGCTCAAATTTTAACTGCAGCTACATGGCAAGGAATAGTTTAACATATATTCCGGGTTTTTCTGTGAAATTTTGCTTTCAGCCGATATATACCGATTATGCAAATTAGGCATATTTTGATAAAAGATCACATTTAAATCTTTTCCACTGAAACCGCTGAACCAAATTAAACCAAACCTGGCAGGGATAGTCCTTGGGTAGTCCCATTTCAAAATTGTGTCCGACAGCTCCACCCTCCATTCAAGATGGCTGCTGTTACTAAAAATAGAAATTTCTTCAATTGTCTATTGCTGCTTTATTATAAATCAAAATGAGCTCAAATTTTAACTGCAGCTACATGACAATGAGTAGATTAACATATATTCTGGGTTTTTCTGTGAATTTTTTCTTTCAACTGATTATACAAATTAGACATATTTTGATGAAAGATCACATTTAAATCTTCTCTGATGAAACCGCTGAACCAAATTAAAGCAAATTTGGCTGGGGTGGTCCTCTTTCAATATTGTGTCCGACAGCCCCGCCCTCCATTCAAAATGGCTGCTGTTACTAAAAATAGAAATTTCTTTAGTTGTCAATTTCTGCTTTATTACAAATCAAAATGAACTCAAATTTTAACTGCAGCTATATGGCAATGAGTAGTTTAACATATATTCTGGGTTTTTCTGTGAGATTTTTTCAGCCAGTTTATTCCATTTAGGAATATTATGAGATAAAAATCACATCAAAATCTTTTGCTCAGAAATTTGAGTTGAAATGATCTTTGGGTGGCCCACTTTCAAAATTATGTGTAACACCCCCATTTTCTATCAACTTTAGATGTCAAATTGAAAACCAGGTGAGTGATTACAGGCTCTTGGGAGCCTCTAGTCTTGTTAATACTGTTTACCTCCACTTGTACAACTGAACAATATTTTTAGGAAGTGTCATATAGCACTGGTTTTTATAAGATTTTTTTATGAAAAATGTGTTTAAGGTGTAAGTTTTGTGCTTCAATGATGAAAACCTTTTTGGACTAGAGTCTAGGACAAGAAGTTGGATGATCTTAATCTTTACCTGATTCTGAGGAGCACATGGCACTGTATTCCATCAAAACTGTGAACATGTTTTGACAGCAGTGTTGTTATGCTGCTTTCAGAATGAATTTAAAGAAATTCCTTCCATAGGCAGTGAATGTTTATATCAATTTTGTATTTTGACTAATGTGTAATAATTGGATTGATTCGAATACACAGCATGCACTAATGAAAGCTTGTGTGCCTAACAACTACAAGATTTTGTTATCTTTCTGGGTCCAACATCAGCTGACAAGTATCATTTCAATATTTCCCCTTTAAAGTCAACTGGAACAAACAAAAAATGCGAAACATTTTTTCAAGACACAAGTCATGAAAAATACATTCAAGCCAAATGTCCAAAAAAATAGCTTGTCGACCAAATTTGTGGAGAAAAAAATATTTTCAACACCTTGATGATGACACAAGATGACGAGGCTGAACATGTCGTGATTTGCATAATGAAGTTGTTTTTACTTTATATGTACTTCATTGATATTGCTATGTGATGCCAACCGAGGCATTTGTCTGAAAGGGATTGTATATTGGGATAATGTTTATCAACAGTTGTTTATTAACATTTCTTTACTCCTCGAAATGAAAATTTGAATTTACTGGTCCAGATCAAATTCTT
Source organism: Bathymodiolus brooksi (assembly GCA_963680875.1). Classification (NCBI taxonomy): domain Eukaryota; kingdom Metazoa; phylum Mollusca; class Bivalvia; order Mytilida; family Modiolidae; genus Bathymodiolus; species Bathymodiolus brooksi. The sequence continues at coordinate 62,049,431 of OY804579.1, forward strand.
GAATTTATTTTTATATATTTCTAAAGAACTGAAAAATTTAGTGGTCCGAACAAAGTTATACTGGTCTTTGGCCGGAGGACCTGTGTTCATTGTGAGAACTGAAACTTTATAGTTCTGAATTTATTTGTAATTGTGCAGGTGTCATTTTGATCAGATTTACATCTGTCAGTTTGGCTGGATACTCTTGTGATACATCAATTTACATTCATCTCTGTTAGCACAATCTTATTGTTGTATGATACTTTCAGTACAATAAGCTGAAAAATGTATTTAAAAAAAAGATCATGCGAACGGTGGTTAAAAGTTGAAATTAATTGTAGTTGACCAGTGCAATAAAATTACTTGATTGCATAATTGTTTTTATGTCGGGTATATATTTGGCAAGACAAGTTGGGTAATAACTTGTATAGGTAAAGAAGGAAAATAATTGATAGTTTAAAAATGTTGCCTAGAAACAAACTACCACTCTGAAAATCCTTTCGGTCCTTGGGAGCTGCTGTAAAGTGTTAAATGTTTGTGCTTCAATGATGAAAACCTTTTTGGACTAGAGTCTAGGACAAGAAGTTGGATGATCTTATACATACTTTATTCTGAGAAGCATGAGTCCATTTCTTCACATGTTATTCCATGGTATAGAGTTTAATCTTCTGTTAAACCACTGGACCAAATAAAACTTAATTCCAGGAATCTTGAATGGTTCTTTTATAAGCTCACCATGTTACTGAGCTATCTGCATCAGTATGAATCATCTGTCTAAACTTGTTCACATTTTAACCTTCTGCAAAACAGCTCAACTGCATTGAATTTTCAAAAATAGTCGCTTGTAGTTACCTAAGCTATAATATTCTTATGTGCAACAAAGAATTAGAAAGGGGAATTCTTGAATTTTTTGCTTCATCGATGATGACAATTTTTAGCCCTTGTATGGTTTTTGATCGTTTTTTTTTTATTATTACTTTTATGCTTTTTCTTTTTATTTTATTCACGGTTGTTAGGCTTGATATGCTACAATGATGACAACCTTTGAACTGACAGTTTGAATGATTCGCTTTACCGGATTCTGAGTAGCATGATTAAAATTGTTTTTTTTTTTTTTTTTTTTTTTTTTTTTACCAAAAAAAGTGAATAAAATATGGATTATGAATTGAATTAATAAGATATTTAAATGAAAAATGTAACTAGGTAATTGTAATTTTATGAAGCAAATATTAAATGTATTGCCATGCCATATTGAATATTATTGTATAGTCAGTATCCTATGCCATGTAGAGTATAACCGATAGTTTGTGTGCAATATTCCCTGTTGTACTTTTTGCTTTCAATGAAGATGAAAAATTTGAACCCTGATTTCTGAAATTCTTTGAAGTGTAATATGTCAGTCTGAGAAAGCTTAAAGATGTGGCATATCAAAAAAAGTTGATGGCTTTTGAGCAGGTGACAAAAGATTAATATAAATTAATAAAGGTGGAGTTTTTGAAATTCGTCGGACTGAAGGGGGCAGATTTTTGGCAGGTCCGACGAGCCTCGTACTTGGCGGTCCTATTGTCCGCCAAACATTTTTTGTATGTAATGGCTTTGCCAAACATGTTCCGTGGTTATTGATTTCTTGTTTAACAGATTGCTTATGCAACCTTGGTTCTAAATATACAACTCGTATTTGTCCAGGTTTCATAAATAGCAAATCCGGTAAACAAAGTTATCCGCAGTCATTCTGTAACATTATCGTTGATTGGTGGGATTAGGAGAATCCCTTGAAAAAATATCATGTACAATATCGTGATTGTCGACAGTTACCAAATATAGAACTTAAAACTAGTTCCGACCAATGGACATTGTTTAAAGGCGATGACGTCGATTTCTTTATAAAAAAAAAAAAAAAAAAAAAAGGGATTATATTTTTGTAACAGATTGTTTATTGACTTCACCATCATCAAAACCTTTTGCTCGTTTTGAATTTTGATTTTTTTAATTTACCGGCAAGGATTTAAAATGTTTATTTTCTCTACTACTGTATTTTTCGCGGAACGAAGGTACCGATGACGATTTGTACCTTAATATATTATGTCCTTGCCAGCTTCAAAGAAATGTCGTGCTCGTCCTGGATTAAAAAGGCCGGCACAAGTGACAGTGCAACAAATGCAGAAAAAAGATTTAAATATGAAAAGGAGAAAAGGACTGATTCCCTGAACGGATTTTCAATGCAAAATGGTGCGAAGGTTGTCCCTGGTTTAAATATGACCGTGATGAAAATGTCATGACATGTACAAAGTATGGTAAACGAGGGGAAACCAGAAATCTAAAAAAAAAACCATCTTTTTATTACTGGGTGTAATAATTTCCGATCATCTGCCGTTTCAGATCATGAGAAATCAAAAGGTCATCTTATATAAAATTATATTGAATGAAATAAAATGTTACATCTTAATAACACTTATGTATATGCCCAATACATGTAGATTGGTATGGAATAAAAATTGCATGCTTTTCGAAATTTTTGTAAGTGTTTAGGTCCAGCAGAAACTGATATAGTGTAGGACCTATTGTCCTGTAGTCATAAATTTGTTCAAAAACTCTGTAAAGGGTACAGGGTTTTTATTTTGTTTAACAACTTTGGTTTTACTTGTCTTCCCTAAAGGGTCATTTGAGGTATTGTAGCTACCCATCAACATTTATAGGCTTGTTAAATTTCAATCTTTTGACATACATGTAACATCAGGGACAAAACTTGCCATTTTTGCTGCTGTTGCCAGCCGTGGTCAATAAAAAGGACCTTGGTATCCCAGCAAAAATTAAAAGAAAGAAAAAGAAATCCTTGAAATTTTTAGCTTTCAATGATGATGTAAATTTTGAACCCTGATTTCTGAAAATCTTTGAAGTGTAATTGAGTCTGAGAAAGCTGAAAGAATGTTTCATGATTTTTATTTAGCATAACAGGTTATTTAAAACTGATAAATGACGAGGGGATTTTTGATTTTACAGTCGTGATATTTTTTAATTTTCTGGTCCAAAGAGGCTACAGAGAGTTGCTGTCATTCCTTTGTGTCCATCATAATCCATGGTCACCACTCATGCAGCAGAAGACTATTTGAAACTAGACCAAAAGCTTCTCCATGCCTACAAACTTGACTGAATCCATACTGTACAAAAATAGTCTTTTTTTTAGAAGCCCTCCAACATGTGATGGTATAAAATATGACTGAACTGTACTATACATTAACGACCACTGAATAATAAATGAATTGTATAATTATGAGACTAATTTTTAATTGTTTTCTATGCAAACTAAAAAACTGTTTAGTGCTAAAATGTCGAAACCAGCATGTTGGAATTGATGTGGTCTGGAACAAGAAATGCTGGTAACAGAATTTGGTTGGTTTTTAGACACACCTTAATTGATGATGACACAGATGACGAGGCTGACCATGTCTTGTTGTACATAATAGAGTTGTTTTAACTCTGTTTGTACTTCAGACATTAAAGGTGATGCCAACCGAGGCATTTGTCTGAAACGAGGTGTCGCAAGATTCAGTTGAAACCTATTTAGTTTTCTATTATTCAATATTTTGCATATGTATGGTCTTTTTGTAAAATACCTGATGTGTATGGAATGAATGGATGTTAGAGGTACTTTCACTTGTAGGAACTACTTCTAAAGATACTGATTTCTCTATTTGTTTAATAAGGAATAAAAAAATGCTGAAAGTGGCATTAAATTTCCACCAAAATTGAGGTTGATATATGGGTTAACATGTTGTCCATTGTCTTAGCAAATTTTGATTGTTGGCCAGGACTTTCAAAATTTTTCAAGTGTACCAGTACTCTTCTATTTACAGACATACTTTTTATTAAAATTTGAACACTTGTTATGAATATCTTCTACAACACGCTTTAAAATCAGGAGGTACCAAAGACCATTTTAAGCGGGTAATTGTACCTGGTACCGCCGCCCCTTGTTGAAATGCCTGGTTGGCACATTCAAAATCTCAAAATGTCTTGATCCTTTTTGACATTATTGAAGAAATTGATCTACCTGCATCCACCAAACTTGATTATTTGTTAGAAGTCGCTGATTTGCAATAAATTAGTAATCTATTAATAGTACAGAGTAATGTACAGTAATAAAAATACTGACATTTTTGTACCAGAGTATAAAATAGAGGACTACAGCATGCCTATGATGATGAGAAGTCGTGCACCACGCTGAATGTTGTACATGATTGATTACGACATCCCTCTTGTCTGAGGCTTGCTAAGAACAATAGTGTTAAACCTGTACTACTCTATAGGGAGGAAATTGTATTTAGATATAAATATCAAGAGGGTATGTATTCCAGTAATTTCCCTGTCTCATGAAGTTTGGCAAAATGTTGTGCAGTATTTTCGTGCGACGATAACAGGGGCTTGTTTTACTTCACAAATGATATATGAAAATGGTATAAAGAACTAGAAGAGTTAATTTGAATTGATATCTTTCAGGTTTGGATATGTTGACCTTGAAAGTGAAGACGAGCTTGAAAAAGCATTATCACTTAATGGAAAGAAAATTGGAGATGCTGAATTGAAAGTAGAAAGGGCCAAGTCAAAGTTTGATGGCAGTTCACCAGATACACCAAAAGATAAGAAAGCTGATGCCAAACAAAGTTCTGGAGGAGGAAAAGATGATGCAACATTGTTTGTCAAGAACTTGTCAGAGGACACTGATGAAGAAAGTTTAAAGAAATTCTTCCCTGGAAGTGTAGAAATAAGAATGCCAAGAAAACCAGACGATACTCACAAAGGGTAAGAGGGTCATTATACTTTAACATGTAATACAGGCTTTGATGAAAGTTTCTGGTTGCTGAATATTTAAATTGGACAAAAACAAAACAAGCAAAAACAATTTCTTTTGTCTATGTTTCTATATTACTGGAAGTACCAAGAGAAGGTCATTACATCTACTTCATTACCATTACATACATTTCAAAGGAATCTACCAAATTCAGTTATTAAAATTCCTGATCAGTGGAGAATTTTATTATAAATATTTGCTATGCTGAACAATGACTTGATTCTTGACTGAAAAACTATTTTGTGTGGTCTTTTTCTTTGTGATATTTGTTTGCAATACAATATTATAGCCAACAGTTAAAATAAATCTATTTTATAAACTGAGATCTTGTAATCTATTGAAATTAGGTTCTAGACGGGGGAAAACCAGATATTTTGATAATTGTAAATTTAACAATAAATTGTTGAGAATTCTCGATATACATCATCAAGTCCTTATATATAGTTAGTATTGAACATTATTTTTCATTGGCCCAAAAAATTCTTAGTTCACAAATTTCTATTGCAGATTTGCTTACGTTGTTTTCAATGAATCCTCAGAAGTTGATTCGGCACTTGAAAGCAAGCAAGGATCAGATTTGGATGGAAATGCTTTGTACCTTGACAAAGCTGGATCCAAGAAAACATTCCAGAGCCCTGGGGGTGGTAGAGGATCATCACAGGGAGGTAATGTAATAAATGATTACTTTCAGGGCTTTCAATATTTTTCAAGTCTATCGGTACTTCACTATTTACAGGTGGTACTTTTTATTAAAAATTTGAACAATTTTCATGAATATCTTGTACTATTTTCTTTAAAATCAGGTAAAAGTACCTGGTACCGCCCGTTGTTGAAAGGCCTGTACTTTGAGATGGTTCAATGGCTTTATGAATATTACATTAGTTTTAAAAAAAAAATGCAATTAGATTTGTTTCATTTAATCTATCCATTTGAATTTGATAGTGTTCAACAGTATTTCTGTCACCAACCAGTTTACATTCTGTAAAGGATGGAGAATGGCAATGAATACATTATCTACACTGATTTTAATGGCTGCTAATATTTAGAACTTCTGATTTCTTAACTACATTGAACTTTATTTTTTTTAACAGAGGCAGGAAAAACTAAAGTTCTTTTTGTAAAGAATCTTTCATTCGACACTGATGAAAATGGCTTGAAGAATGCATTTGATGGAGCTACTTCTGCTAGAATAGCCAAATTTCCAGATACACAGAAACCTAAAGGGTAGGTGTTGTCCCAGGAATGTTTGAAATTTTGAATTTTTGTTTTGGCTACTATTTGGAATGAAGCTTTAAATAAAAATATAGAAAACAAACAGTATTCATGGACTATATTAAAACAGAAATGTGGCAATAATTAAGAGGGCCTGATAATAAAAAAGTATTTACAGTACTGTTACATGATGCGCAATAATAGAACAGGTACCAGGAGAAAAAAACCAGCCGGGATTTGCACTAATAATTTGACCTAACTTGCATCTACACCATATTCATTGGACAATTCAGTTAATATTTCTATGATGGGTTGAGCAATGATGGTAAGCTGGTTTCTAGGGTTAGAGTTGTGGTGTTTAATGCCATGTTCAACAATATTTCAGTTGTATAGTGGCGGTCAGTTTTATTGGTGGAGAATATCACCAACCTGTCGCAAGTCACTGATAACTTTATTACTTAATATTGTATCAAGTACACCTCGTCATGAGCTGGATTTGAATGCAAAACTTTAGTGGTGATAGGAACTGATTGGTTTCTGGAATTGTTAAATTAAAAGAATAAGAATTTCTGCAAGAATGGGATTAAATACAGTTTGGCAAGTGATTTACACTCAACACAATTGACTTTTAATAGTCATAATGCTTGTTCATTAAGGAAGTAAATATTTATATGTTCATTGTTTGAGATTTGAATGGATTTTGAAGAAGATAATGTAAATTTTAATCTTCATTTGGCACAAATTTCAATTGTAGGTTTGGATTTGTGGAATTTAACTCTGTAGATGAAGCACAGGAAGCTTATACAGCCATGAAAGGACAAGAAATTGATGGCAGGCAAATCTTTGTGGACTTTGCTGGAGAGAGAGGAAGTAATAACTGTTACGAATATTTAACTTTCAAAGTCAAATATACAATTTTGTCTTGAGGCAGAAATCTAAAAGATGTATGGGAGTGTCTGATATTAGATTTGGGGGTCTTTTTTTTTTTTAACCTGAAACATTCATATTTATGCATGGACAAGGAGTGGGGACATATGAATAATGAAATCACTTACCTGAACTTTTAACCTTAAGGTCTTTGATTTATCTTGAGACCAATTGCCTTTAGATTTTGAATGTATTAGAACATATGCAAATGACACTATTTTCACCTTTAACCACAAGGTTTAATAATTGATTTTTATCATACAATTTTGTACTGTGCCTTCGTTATTTGAACTTGTGAGTAAGAATATCTTATGTTTATTATCCCCTTGCCAGCGAAGTTGCGAGGGGATATAGTAACGCTTCCTTCCGTCCTTTCGTAAGATCCTTGTGAACACTCTAGAATCAATATCCTTCAATGGATTTTGACCAAACTTGGTACATACTTAGTCCTCAAGAGAATCTGGAACCCTATTGATTTTCAAGGTCAAATTTTTACCATGTGACATCCTTGTGAATACTCTAGAATCAACATCCTTCAATGGATTTTGACCAAACTTGGTACATAGTTAGTCCTTAAGAAAATCTGGAACCCTATTGATTTTCAAGGTCAAAGGTCAAGGTCACTGGGTCACATTTTTACCATGTGACATCCTTGTGAACACTCTAGAATCAACATCCTTCAATGGATTTTGACCAAACTTGGTCCTTAAGAGAATCTGAAACCCTATTGATTTTCAAGGTCAAAGGTCGAGGTCACCGGGTCAAATTTTTACCATGTGACATCCTTGTGAACACTAGAATCGACATCATTCAATGGATTTTCACCAAACTTGGTACATACTTAGTCCTTAGGAGAGTCTGGAACCCTATTGATTTTCAAGGTCAAATTTTTACCATGTGACATCCTTGTGAACACTCTAGAATCAACATCTTTCAATGGATTTTGACCAAACTTGGTACATACATAGTCCTTAAGAGAATCTGGAACCCTATTGATTGTCAAGGTCACAGGGTCAAATTTTTAGGCGAGGGGATATGCCACGCTTTGCGTTGCCCTTGTTTATAAGGTTTCTGATGCCAAATGAAGGGGAAACGTACATGTGTGTTTTGTTTAGTACACTAAAACAAAAGTATCTCTCTTGTGGATTAGTTTGTATGTTAAACTGAATAAAAAAGTGGCCTGGGGTATTATTTGTGAGCAAAGTGAGCAAGCTCACATACCTCTAGTTGATACTAGCCATATATAGACAGATAATTCAAATTAATAATTTCATAGCAAATCTGCTTTATTTAAGAATTGAACACTTGCCTTGTGTATTTATAATGTCCTTTCCAAACATTTATAATGTCATTTCCAAACAGTCTTGATTATGATTTAAATTGAAGACAAAAGTATAGATTGTAAATAAAGAACAAAAATATATTGACAGTGTTTCATGTACATATGTCTAATGATTTATTAAAGTGTTCTATTCAGGAATGAAACTTTTCTTGTGTATTTTTAACAAAACAATCTTTTTTACAATGTAAATTGAAGGAAAAGTGTTTATTATAATAATTTTTTTGATCAACTGTTTTAAAATATAGAGGTTTTATTTAAAGTATGTAACACTACATTTGTTTTCCAGGTGGAGGTGATCGAAGAGGTGGTTTTAGAGGAGGACGAGGTGGTGGTGGTAGAGGGGGGGGCTTCAGAGGAGGACGTGGTGGATTTGGTGATAGAGGAGGATTTAGAGGAGGTCGTGGTGGATTTGGAGATAGAGGAGGTCGGGGACGTGGAGGTATGATCATATACAATGGTTTGGACAGATAACATAATAAATTTTAATCAAAGTGGAATATATATATAGAACTATTGAAATGTCACTCAGAAAAACAAAATTTACAAATTTGTTTATGACAGTCATATTCATGCATTCCTTTCTAGAAATATGTGTGCAGTTGTAGGATCTTTGAAAAGTTGCTGTATTTTATGTTCATCGTACAATTATCGGCCAGTGTATAACAAATGTATACAGGTTTAGGTGTGTCTCTAGTTTCATTGAATATACAAGTAATTATATTGTATCATTTTCACCAGGTAAGTGATGAAAGGCCCCATGAAGCATCTGGTTCAATTTGTTGTGGAGATCTTGTAATTATACCCCCGCTCCCCGAAGGGGGAGGGGGGTATACTGTTTTACCTCTGTCCGTCCCAAGATATTTTTCTCAGTAACTGTTGATGGCAGAAATCTGATATTTGGTCACAAGCTTCATATAGGTATCTTATATCGTGGGAAGCGTTTTTGGACCCATCAGATTCCTACTTCCTGTTTGCCGACTTGGTTGGTTACACATTGAACATATATGCACATTTTTCTCGGCAACTATTGATGGCAGAGATCTGATATTTGGTCACAAGCTTCATATAGGTACCCCATATTGTGGGAAGCGTTTTTTGACCCGTCAGATTCCTACTTCCTGTTGCCGAAGAGCGGGGGTATCATATGTGAGCATTAGCTCACAGTTCATCTTGTTGCAACTCTTGTAGTTTAAATTAAATTAAATTTCATATTTTATATCACTTGGCTCAGTACTTTGTCCGTTTCTTCAGCAAAACTGCTTAACCAAATTAGACAGAATAATGTCCATTGAAAGGGGTATTCAGATTTGTGCAAATGAGTTGATCCTCTATAGTTGGAGGGCGTATAAAGGGGAAAAACAAGTAAAGCTAAAGGCAAAAAATAGAAATGATTCAATATTTGCTGTGCAGCATCATTGGGATATGCTGATTTAGAATTGTACACGAAGATGGACCTCCTAGTTTATTTAGCATGTATGATGAACGACACATGTATGCAAGTACTTTAATGGATTTAATTTTATTTTTCATGATTTTCAAAACAGTTGTGCAAGATTTCACTGAGGTAAAGAAGCACATTTCTTACACGAAAGACAATACAATTGAGTAGTCAAACCTGTTTTATGTGACCGTCCAAGGGAACATTGAAATAGGGTCACATAGGACAGGTGGTCAGTAAATACAGGTTTAATTAATAGGAAATTAAAATTAAGTTCACATAATACAAGTTATTGCATGATAGAGGTGGTCACTAAAGCAGGTTTGACAGTATATGCACAATTTAGTTAGTGTGTTATTTTCTGAGCCTGCGTCTTAATTATGTAGTATCTCATTGCAAAACTTTATTTAATTTCAGGTTTCAGAGGCAACAGAGGTGGAGTACAGTCCTATCAAGGAAAGAAGAAGACATTTGATGACTAAATAACTTCATAAACATTAATTTTTAATATAAAGATGACGTTTGTATGATCTGAAAAAGAAAGAATGCCATTTTAAAAAAGATTGTGATATCCAAGTAATAAAACAACGTTGTAAAGCTAGTCGTACATGTTTTAATTGGCAGTTTGGTAGTAGAAAAGTTAATGTACAAATAAGTGTTGTTTTAAGTTAGACTGCAATAAATGTCTATAAAAACCAATTACCCTCTGCACCTTGTTTGATTGTAGCAATATTGAGATTGAGAATTTTATCATGTAGAAAAAGAGGTTTTGAAATTGTTTTTGAGAATTTAGCATGTAGAAGATGAGGTTTAGAAATTGTTTTTGTAAATTTTATATTTCTTCTATATTATTTATATTGCACATAATTAAGCCCCTTTTATATGTTGAAAACCAAACTTGTATATTGATTACATTGCATTAATGAAATGGATATGAAAGTTTCATTATTATTTTTTAAATTGACAATTATAGAAATGGTTCAAATATCAATGAATTTAATTAATATATAGATGAAATACTGCTAATGTTGGCATTAAGCACCAACCTATCAATCCATATTGTCTATTAATGACAAAAAAGGATCAAACACAAGTTTTTTGGCTTTTCCATAATTCTTAATAGAAGGCTGAATAAATACATTTATTTTGTCTTTCAAAATAAATACAGTTTGAAAGATGAACACAATCTGAAATAACAGTGCCAATAGTCTGAATGATCTCCATTCAGTTTTGTAGATAATTCATTGGTCAACATTACAGTATGCTATTATAACTAAAAGTTCTTTGATTTGTATGAAAAATATATAAAACTGTTTAAAGCTTTTCTTATTGCCTCGTTTAAATTGTATGTAGTGTTCTGTTTATGAAGTAATTTTAAATCAATTGTATTTTATCATTGTTGTCGTTTGTTAAGTTTTCATCACATCATTTTAATCATACTAGCAAACAATTAAAAAATAAATATTGAAATCCCTTATTTTTCTTTTTTCTTGGAATGAATACATATCAACTGCATTGGTGGTGAAATGGTGTGCAGTAGATCATGGGTTTGAGCCTCGGTCTGGTCAAACCAAATACTATAAAATTGGTATTTGCTGCTTCTCTGCTATTAAAGCACACAGCTTAAGAAGTAAGAGCAAGGACTGGTTGGCTTTAATCAGGATAATGTGTTGAGAAGGGGGAGACATGTACCATTGGATTGTTGTATGTTGGTCTTGTGCAAAGCAGATATCATCATGTCTTAATGTGTAACTTGTTTTTGCCATGATATAGCTGAAAAATTGCTCATTTGAGTGCCTTTTCTTTTGAAATCGAACTTAAAGGAATATATAGTGATTCTTTACAAAGTTTTTATACCTCCAGAATACCGGATTGCGGTTGTAAGTTCTCCCATTTCCTCATGTAGGCAACTAGTCTTGATTTTTCATGGAACCAGTTCATATTTGGTATGATACGAGCATGTACTTGCCATTCGCTCGAGCATTATTACGATTATTGGACAATTATGCTTGCTCAACTATACTTGGTAATTCTCCACAAGGTGATATAACATTAAAAATCGGTATCGGCTAGTTCATACATTTCTAGAGAATACAATCTTTTGAAGTCTTAATCGTATTTTGAGTGATCCTTTGAAAGATTATATCACCTTGTGGAGAATTCGGCATAAGTTGGTGTATTGAGCAAAAGCATTCATGGGCAACAGGAAAAAAATTGTGATGCCAGGTTTCTTGTCCCACTAATTGAATCCTCCATCAAATTATGGTGTTCGAAGTTACTGGTCAGTAGAAAAAAAAAACTGGAAAATGTTAATTTCCAGTTGGAGATCATAGGATTGATGAATTGTCACTTTTCTATTCGGCACACATATAGATGCCCTGTCTAATAAAAGAATTCAAAATATCCTGAAAAGTCGGAAGCCCTGGTGACCATATTGGATTTCAGTTCCGACTATTGCCTAGCCATGCAGATATTTCTGAGTGTTGTGAAATTTTATACAGCAAACTTGTAGAATTTCAAAATGACTCCATTCCTAACCTAGCCAGGTTTGATTTTCTATTTGTCTAAAAAGTATTACATTTTTTTTGTCTACACCTTGCCAATGTACCATATTAAATCCAACCAACGACTGAATTGGATCAAAAAACATCTCTCTAAGCTTTGATGGCCATATCCGATTTCTGATTGGTCCAAAAACTAAAAACACTTCTAATTGTTTCATGGAATTCTGAACAAACGAGTAGCTTAAAATGTATCGGAAACTCTTGGATTTCAATCGGTCCATACAAGTAACAACTCTTGGTCATCATCTCATCACAAATTGTCCTGCCATTTTTCATGAGATTCTATCTAGTTGAATTGAAAATTTTCAAAATGTCTCGTCCAAAATCGGTTTTGGTTGTAATGAATTTTCGATCATTTCAAAAAGTAGAACAATTGGTCAGCGTCTAACGATAAACATTTCGAAAAATTACAATAAAATTTGGTAAGGACTTTCAAGTCTAATACTGGTATTCATAAAATACTGTTAGCAGTTTTGGAGGAAACAAAGCAGACAAGACATACAAATACACAACAGATGAACAGAGTCAAAAGTCGACTAGAAGGGACACATTTTCCTCTTGTAATAAAATATTTGGATGTAGATAGGTATTGACCAGACAAATTTATCTATCACATTATTCCTTTTGAAATCTTTAGTCAATTGGATATCTTCCTATTCTGATACTGCATTGGTGGTAGATTACAGCATTTAGCACGCAGCATTAATGTGCAAGGACAAAGACTGGTTGGCTTGGAATCGGGATGTGTAAGAGTGGGGCGACATGTCTATCTGTGGACTTGTTTCAGTGAGCTAGCACTATAAAAATCCAACTAAGCGTGTTGGTTTAGTACAAAGCGGACCTCATCATTTCATTGAAAATTAACTTGTTCCAGCCATGATATAGCTGAAAAATTGCTGAGTTGTCGTTAATTCACTCAATCGCTCTATTCTGAAATTTTGACAAAAATGCATTACTTTCATTTTCACATTGTATTCTATTTGGGCTTATACTTGCATCATTCTGAAGAACAAAATTGTTAAAGATACTTTTTAAGGTTCCCTACTACCGACTTCTTTCAGAGGATTCACTATATTTATAAAGATCTGAATATCCTCTTTCCATGGGTCATCCCTGTCATGTTTTGTTCTATTTGGTTTAACAGTTTTGCAGGACAAGATGAAGTGAAAAAATAAACGACGACAGATGCAAAGTGATGGCATAAGCTTACTTGGTCTGTGGTCAGAAGAACTTTAACATTAAGTCATACCTCATTACGACTCAAACTGCCCAAGTTTGTATTTAATGTTGTACATTTACACCATTCTTGATATTCTATTTAAGATGGTATACAAAAATGTATTTAGTGTTGATTTTTAATCCAAGACAAAAATCTATCTCCTGTTTAATCACAAAGTATTTTATTACAGTTTTTCGTTATTATTTCCTGGAAGTGTGTTCACTAAATAAGTTTGTGTTCTCTTTAGTTACAAATAATATTTTTATTTTGAATGTGGAGAGATGGTAAATGAGCTAAAGGAATTCAAATTAATTTTCAACTTCATAGAGATGGTTAACCATCTCTATGTTGTACTAATAGTTGAAATAGATTAAAACACCACACAATTTTCAACCGCCAAATAATGTTTCCCATTGATTGTATTTTGCAAGTTATTACCATCGGTTGACAAATTTCTTGCCTTTTAAAATGAGCAAATCAGCTGGGAAATATAGTAGAAACAGCAAGCTTACAAAGACTTGTCTTAATCAGAGTTGTAGTGTTATATTTAACCAAACTAAATTCAGTAAAAATTGGCTTCAGAGACCAACAGAATAAAGAATGATACATTCTGAGACATTTCCACTGTGGGACTTTCACCATGTAGTGTGGGACTTCTGTTAAATGTTCTAATGAATACTACTATATTATTGTTGGACCAAATACAAACTGGAAATAAACGGTCACCTCTTTTTTCTGGTCACTGCCAGGTCCCCTGTGGATTTTTATGCAATAAATTAACTTAAATTAACAGTCACTTCCTTTACGTGGCCAACTGCCAGAAAAATTTGTCCCAATAATGTTAAAATACCTATATTTTTTTTGTCGCTTGCGGATAGTATTCGTGATTAAACGCAGTATTGATTTTTGCTTCAGTCACGTGACATCTTATTTGATCATGTGGCAAATTATCTCCCCTGTCGTAGTTTACATGTCAACAGAATAACCCCAGGCTAGAACTTGGCAATCAACAATGATTAAGTTTAAATTAAAGTTGATTAATTTAATTAAGATGTCCAGAACAGGTGTAACAGGTAAGTTCACAACAGGTGAGTAAAATTTAAGGCTTTAAATAAAGAAAAACGACATTGTTTTGTCAGTCAGTCATAAAAATGTCACGCAAGGTGTTAACGTTATCCGAAAGAGTTGAAGCCATCAAACTACATAACGGTGGGAAAAGTTCTCGAGATGTTGCACAGATAATGGGTGTTGGAAGAACACAAATCCAACAGATTATTAAAAGGAAAAGTGAAGTTCTTGACGATTATGAAAGCAACGTCAGCAACGATCGGAAGAGACGAAACAGTTTTAATTCCGGAATATTTGTAATACTTAAAAAATTGTGAACCTTGAATTACAGGTCACCTTTATTAAGCAGCCAGTTTTTGCCAGCCCTTAAGTGGCTGCTTAAATCAAGTTTGACTGTACATGTAAGTTCCCAAAGTGGTTTTTTGTAAGGTAAAAAGTAAATGGGTCAGACAATTCTGAAAGAATTTCATAAATCACTTTGTGTTGTCCAGTTTGAAAAATTAGTCTTTAAGAATTGTCCATAACCCCAATAGAACTCCACTTTTAGTTAAAAAAATCATCCACATGTCCATACAACCTCCTAAATGGAATTTTAACTTTAAATTATTGTGGAAGCTTTTCTATGGTCCCACTGTATTATACACACAGACTTCTTAACTATCAAAAGACAAAAGATATTGTCAACAATTTTATGTTTCAGTTATATATAAAGCCTTCTCAATTATACCAGAACGTTGAGATGGGCAACATAAAGTACTGGAATAAAACATAATTTATGAAATATAATATCATTGTTATGTTTGTCCTAATACTATCACAGTTCACAGTTTATAAATAACAATATCACTGCTCATTGACATAACTTAGTCCAACATCTTTAAGATGAGCTTGTTCCAATGACATAATCTTGAAAACACCTTTATTTTCATTCCCACCACTGCCATTGGACTTGAATATCTGCAATAAAAATGGGACACAGTCTTTAGTTGTTTTACATTGGGTTGTTATACAACAGATTTATCAGAACGTTTGGATGTGCAAGTAAATATAACAATTGTACAGGACACCTACAAGTGACATACATATTTGTAAATAGTGTGTATTGTATACTGAAATGCCAAAGTTCTCTAATAAATGTTCCTATTAGGTTCCAAATGTAAAATATGTTATAACATTTATGAGTAAGGTTTATAAATACAGTCAAACCTGCTTTAGTGACCACCTCTATTAAGCAATAACTTGTATTATGTGACCTTAATTTTCATTTCCCTTCACAGTGCATTTCATATCAATTAAATCTGTATTAAGCGACCACCTGCCTTATGTGACCATATTTCATTGTTCCTTTGGAAGGTCACATAAGGCAGGTTTGACTGTAATACAAATATTACCAGGGAAATAGTTCCATTTCCTATAAATAAAGTGCCTAAATTTCCAACAGTTCCTTTGCCTGTATGTTTTGTTGGTTTTTTTGGAGGGTGAATGGTGTGATGTTTCATTAGAGCCAGTTTAACTTTTCTTTCAACATTCTGAAATAATAGAAATATATGTCTGATATTCCAGTTTCTTTAGCTGGTGTTTTCTATGTAATATCCTGCACATACATTCAAACAAACCTGTTATAATCACGAAAAAAATCCTTACAGTAATTTAGCCCTTGTTACCAGAAATAAATTCCATCCAAATGATTACGATTAAAAACTATGATATATGCCTAGATATCAGTTATGTATTTCTTCATCATCGTTAACATAGGGCTGACCACACTGCGATACTCTCGAGTCCACTCATAATCCATGGGTCAACTAACAGAGAAATCCTTATAATCATATGATTATTTATCTCGAATCTGATTGGCGCTGCGGAATTTGGAGGACTTACTATTTGCACTTATATTACATTCTACATGACCAGAAAATTATTTTACACCACTTTGATATCTTATTTGGATAATACGAAGGAAAAAAAAGTGGTTTTACAGTAGAACTTTGGTGGCTCGAACTGGAAGGGACTGTCAAAATGTGTTTGAGTTATCGGAAGTTTGAGCTACCAAAGTTCTGTAATTTCAGAGATAAAAAATCTGGTTCTGACCCAGGACAGTTTCATTACCGATATGATAAAAACTTATGCACAGTACAGTGGGCCTTTGTCATAATGCTTCTTAGAAACATTTTTCACTGTGTTCACGATGTAATTTATATACAGGAAATATGAGGTCAGTATTAACAGTTGGATCGATATTGGTATAATGTTTGATAATTCGTATACCGGTATATATTTTTAATGTCCAATTTTCAAATTTTAGCAAATGATCATTTTCTTTTTAAAAATTTTGAATTGGAAGCAATTATATTTGTTTCTTTTAGTATAACATAGATATAAAAACTCAGTTTAATCGGAATTTCACTACTAGTACAGTTACATTTTTTGTTATTTAGATGAACCTTGAGATTACAGTTTGATATTATTCGATTCCAGCAACAATAAAAATTGGAGAACAAAAACTCTCAATAATACTAATTCATGTAATAACAATTTTAAATATTGCTTTAATAATCTTTATTACGATTGTAAACATATGATCTTCTGATTGTTTCAATTATAGTCGAGTGTAGACTCAGCTTGATACAATCAGCAACATATGACATTTGGTAAATTTTCTCATTACACATAGAGGAAAAAATATTCTTTTAGGATCCTGCCATATATATATCTACCTTAAAGTATATTTTACACCTTTCCAGGAGAAATGTCCATTTCAGTTGTGTTTTCTTGTCAATCTCCATTCCTTTGTAGACTTCAGCCTATAATACAAAACAAACTCATTCATGTTTTAAAATGAAACAATGTCTTTAAATGCCCCAATTACACTAAAACAATGACAGATATTGAAATGTGAAAATCTTAGTAGTACACTTCCAATTCTTTTTCCCCTTCATTTCATAGTCTGTCGCTGTCTAATCTTTGCATAGTTCTGTAGACTGACAATTGCATTCTTGGTATTCTGTTCATCCTTTCTAAGCTAGATTCTTTGTAAACATAAATTTAATGCCCGAGTTGTTTAAATCAGCTTTGTACTTTCTAAGAAGATATTTTCCATTTTTCAATATGATCCTATGTTGAAAAAAATATTCATTCTAAAAATGTAACAAGGGCAATGCAAAGTGTGGCGTATCCCCTCGTCTAAAAATTTGACCCGATGACCTTGACCTTTGACCTTGAGAATCAATAAGGTTCCAGATTCTCTTAAGGACTAAGTATGTACCAAGTTTGGTCAAAATCCATTGAAGGATGTTGATTCTAGAGTGTTCACAAGGATGTTACGGAAGGACGGATGGACGGACGTACCCACAAATGGTCATACGAAGGGTAGTTCATAATTCACACAGTTGGGTATGTATAATTGGGTATTTTAAAATTGTACACACAACAGGGATTTAATGGGAATATGAATGGACAATTGGTTGGGTAGGAAGGACGGACGGACGGACGGTATCGTTACTATATCCCTTCGCAACTTCGTTGGCGAGGGGATAAAAATCATTTTGATATACTTTTTTTCCATTTGTAATTAATGTGATATAATTATCATTCAATAAACAAACAATTTAGTACCACAAGCTTTTGAGGACTATTTTCGACCTTTTTCTTTTGGCCATTGTATTGTCTGTCCTTTGATTTACGGTTACCGATTCATTACCCCCTTGGTACCTTCAGACTTTTCTTTTTTAGTAGTGTACATCTCATCAACTTTGTTTTATTGCAGTTAGAAGGTAATTTATCTGTGTACAAAGGGAAAAAAAATTGTTAAAATCAATCCCTTTGCTATTTGACAATTTTGAAGAAAATCATGTTTTCCACAATTATGATTATGCTATCCTAACAAATGATCAAAATCTTCTTCACATGTGAAAAGCTCTTTGTGTGATGCTAATATAAAATTATAGACAGATTTAAGATTTTAATAGGTGCTGACATGGTCGTGATTGTATGGTAGTTGGTTTTACAACTACCTGTGCAATCAGTGCCTATCACCACTAACATTGTGAGTTCAAATCCTGCTCAGGTGAGGTGTACTCGATACAACGTTATGTGGTAAAGTTTGTCAGTGATTTGCGACGGGACTGTGATTTTCTCAGGGTACTTCGGTTTCCTCCACCAAGAAAACTGACCGCCACGATATAAGTGAAATATTGTTGAAAGTGGCATTAAACACCATAACCTAACCTAAGATTTTAATACTCAATACCTTCATTCTAAGAAGACTTTCTACTACATCTCCATCAAGAAAACAATGATCAAGTGTTCCTGTGTGATCAGATATAGATACAGGAACAGCATATTCAATAAACGGCTGTATATCAATAACTGATGAATCAAACATTCCAAGGGCACCTTGTATACATTCTACATTTGTACACATAAAT
Organism: Bathymodiolus brooksi; assembly: GCA_963680875.1. Taxonomy (NCBI): domain Eukaryota; kingdom Metazoa; phylum Mollusca; class Bivalvia; order Mytilida; family Modiolidae; genus Bathymodiolus; species Bathymodiolus brooksi. The sequence goes on from OY804579.1 coordinate 62,068,456, forward strand.
CCCCTTTCTTCAAATACCGTTCCTCTGCATTTCTGACTGAAAAAAAGACAAATAAATAAAAAAGCCATTAAGAATTGCTCTATGTCTGATTCTGTTGTAAGCCAGAGAGATGTTCAAAATTGTAAAACATGTATCTGATCCTAATGTCATGTTTTTGGAAAATAAAATATGTTTAAACTAAAGTCAATTTTGTACATCCTACAATGTACTTTTGAAATTTTTTTCCCAAAAATATTATTGAGTGATATAAATTCACATGTTATATGTCCCTCTACATTTAGAAGTAATTCATTTCTTCTTGTGCATGATTAAGAATACTGAAATATCACAAATTTGGAAACCTCTCAAAATAAGGATTAAAAGCCATTTATTTCAGGATTGGATCCATCCTTCAGACCAATATCACCTTATAAATCGTTAGATGCCAACTTGTTGCTATGACAAAAAACTTGGTGTGTCTTCCTAGTCTCCAGTCATGATACAAACCTGTCTGATATTCTTCAGATACAAATCTATATCTGTTTGTTTTGTTTGTTTGATGGTGTTTAACACCACTTTTAACAATATTTCAGTTATATCGTGATGATCGGTTTTATTGGTGGAGGAAACCGAAGGACACGGAGAAAACCACCGACCTGTCGCAAGTCACTGACAACCTTTATCACATAATGTTGTACACCTAGCCCTGATTGAGATTCGAACTCACAACATCAGTGGTGATAGGCACTGATTGCATAGGTAGTTGTAAATCCAATTACCATACGATCACGGCCACGACGGCCTCCGATACAAATCTATCTGATATTCTTCACTAAATAAGTCATTTAAGAAATGACAAAATTTATGGCATAACAAGTAAATTTATTTTCCAGAAGTAACAGTAAGAAAACAAGGAGAATAATGTTACTCTATACAAAACAAAACAAATGCAGGATTTTCTTTCTCTTGAACTGGAATAAAAATGTAGATATCTAATCTAGGGGATTGTTAATCGATCTAGGGAATGAGAAATGTCTGTTATCTAGGAAAAAAATTCAACTATTTTCTATCCCTGTATTGTAATTTCTCTCATATATATAAACATATATTGGAAAGGGAACATTTTGTGGATTATTCTGTTTAAATTATGCCTGCAACCTAGAATTCTTTAGGTTAATTTAACACTGATCTAAATTTTTGCTATAGATCATGAAGCCACAACAAATTTTTTTTATTCTGGTTATAAATGGATTTAAGTATAATTTTCTATAAGCTGCTATCAAAATAGGAATATTTTGTGGATAATTTATAGCTGAAATATTGTTGAAAGTGGAGTTAAACACCATAACCCCTAACCTCTACATTGGACAGTAACACAAACCTTTTGATATAGATATAAAATAAGCTTACCATCTATACCTTAGTGCACCACTTCCTTCAGAATCAATGTTGAATTGAGTCAAAAAAACATATGCTACACCATACTGAGTTGGTTTCCACTGGTCGGACAGATTTCCTAGCAACTGTTTAATTTGATAGATATTGTACAGATCTGTAATGGAATCCACTGAAATAAACAAAAATCATGGATTTTATGACAGTATACCTGTAGTTAAGTCCATCTTTGCATCAATTATTGATAAAGATCTTTCATATACAGTTTGTGTTCAATCAGTTTCATTTAAATTATCTTCTGATTTCCAATAATCAAACTGCCACGATATAACTGAAATACTGTTGAAAGTGGCGTTACACACCATATAGTATTATACCCCCCTCAAATCATCAAAAACTTTGTTCAGGTCCATGTGAGAAAAATTCTTACCATGTATCAATTTAATCAACTATGTCATTTTCTAAAAAAGATTTTTTTTACTGGTAATTTAGGTCAAATGAACAGAACACAAAACTGTCACCATCATCAAAGTACAATTGTTTATCTGCACAGCAACCTTAAACTTGCAGATAACCATCCAATAAACATTGCTGTCAAGCTTAACGGTAAAAAAAACTCATTGACAGTTTCAAAGTTTACAAAATGACAAGACAGATACATTTTTTTTGTATGTGAATGAAAAGTTATGGCCATGTGAGCTAAAAAACTACCCATAATCTACTTTTTACTGAAAATCTAATATAGATTAGCCATATTAATTATCCAAAAATAATTATCACTTACAACTAGGATCTGTTTTGTTGGTTGAATTTTCATCAGATTCTTGGAAATCCTGAGAATGTGCAAACTGATACAAACTTTGAGCCTCCAATGTATCTGTGAAAATAAATATATATGTTTACCATGTAATTGTTAACTTATAATCGTACAACATTTTATCTATCATAAAATTTAGATCTAGTAACCCCAAAAAGGAGGGGTCGTCGTGGATATGATTGTATGGTATTTGGATTTACAACTACATGTATCTGTGCAATCAGTACCTATTACCACTAAAGTTGTGAGTTGGAACCCTATTAATGGCGAGGTGTATTTGATACAACATTATGTTATTATGTGATAAAGTTTGTCAGTGACTTGCTACAGGTCAGTGATTTTCTCCAGGTACTCGGGTTTCCTCCATCAATAAAACTGACCACCATGTTATAACTGAAATATTGTTGAAAGTGGCATTAAACACCATAAACTAACCCACCCAAAAGTTCCTTTTTTTCTGACTGACTACTGAAAAAACATTAAAATTACGAGAAAAAATATTAATGCATAGGACAATATAGTCTACCGTTGAAGAATGAAAAACCTCTAGTTTAATATCTATCATAGGAACCACACTTCAGGGAACAATATAAAAGTTTGTGTCTAAATCTTTAATTTTGGCCTTGTATCTATGAAATGTCATAGAACATGATGGATTGAATCTGTCCTACTCTGTCAATATCCAATGTCTGTCAGTTGACATGAAAATGAAAATATCAATTAACTTTTACATATATTGCAGTTATGATGAAGAAGGTAGATTTTTTATGATTCTTTAGGACAGATTTGTTCAATATGGTTTTTCCTATTTTTGATTTGAGTCAATTTTGTCAGGTACCGATTCATATATCCAGAGATACGTTTATTCCATTAGTTTTGATATTGCAGGTACTACAGATATAGGCATGTAATTTGCAGGGATACATTTTTCACCCGACTTTAAAATGGGGGACAACTTTGCATTTTTCAATGCTTAAAAATATCTTGAAAAATTGCAGTACACAATGGAGACATCAAAGTTAAAATTCTGAAGGTAGCTGATGCAAATTATACTAAAATTAAAGTTTATTTTTGCCTGCAAAAACGTATGTCTCCCCCAGTCCCACAAACTGTAGTCAAAGGTAAAACATCTATTTAGGTAACAAATAAAATTAAGCTTCAATGAATAACAAAAAAACCTGTTTTTAATCCATGAAACACAAAACAAAATTTGATCAAAAGTGCTAAAGCAAGGGTTACAGGTATTATTCCATATTGTCATGACAAAATTTCCTGGTAATGTGCACAACTATACATATGGTGTCCTTACTACCTACCAAGTTTCATGAAATTCTGTTCAGTAGTTTCAGAGGAGTTGCACTGACAAGCTGCTTCAGTAGTAAATTTCGGAAATTTCTAAGTTCAAAGGGAAATAACTCCCACAAAATTCAGGTGATCAAAATTTCCTGGTAATATGCACAACTACATATGGTGTCCTTACTACCTACCAAGTTTCATGAAATTCTGTTCTGTAGTTTCAGAGGAGTTGCGCTGACAAGCTGCTTCAGTAGTAAATTTCGGGAAATTTCTTAAGTTCAAAGGGGCATAACTCCCACAAAATTCAGGCGATCAAAATTTCCTGGTAATATGCACAACTACATATGGTGTCCTTACTACCTACCAAGTTTCATGAAATTCTGTTCAGTAGTTTCAGAGGAGTTGCACTGACAAACTGTGTGACGGACAGACGGACAGGACAAAAACAATATGTCTCCCCACCAAAGTGGGGGAGACATAATACATTTATTACTAGAATGAAAATTATTATTGTCGCTTCATGATCTATAAAAAAAAGTTTGGATCAGTGTTAAATTAACTTAAAGAATTCTAGCTCACAGGCATAATTTAAAGAGAACAATCCACAAAATGTTCATATTCCATCCTCCTCTCTAGTAGTTCTCATTTGCTAAATATGTGGAACTTGTCTAATCTGACACACCAAGCCCAAGGGACCAGGGAAATGTGTCGGATTATACAGGATGTTGGAATTCTCAGGTTTTATTTTAGTTATCAGAAATACTTTGGGACCATAAATTTTTGTTGGATGTCACAGGATGTCGAAAAACTCCACTTACTAGCACAGTGAAACCCTGATTAAAAACAGAATCCTGTATACATCCAACTTTGAATAACGTCCCAATGGAGGAAATCTTTGTTAATTTAACTTGTATAAACCATAACCTGTCTATTCCAAACACAAAAGTCGGTTCCAATGTGGTTCGGTTTGGACAAGTTTCATTAAATTAGATCTTATGCAGGGGCTGTCGTGATCATATGGTAGTTAGATTTACAACTACCTGTGCAATCAGTGCCTATCACCACTAAAATTGTGTAGTCGATACAACATTAAGTGATAAAGTTTGTCAGTGACTTGCCTGTGGTTTCCTCCACCAGTAAAACTGACTGCCACGATATAACTGAAATATTGTTGAAAGTGGCATTAAACACCATAACCCTAACCCTAGATCTTATGCATCTTAAATAAAGCATACATTTAGCTGACATGCTGACATAACAAACCTGGATTGACTGTAACAATAGTCTTAGAATCAGCTGTTGCTATCATTGTTGATCTATAGTCATCATATGTAATTTTAACATCTGCGGCAAATATCACTGAAATAAAATCAAATGTAAAATGAAAAGTGGTCCAAGCTTTCATTCTTTATTCCTAATACTGAAAACTGTTGTAAAACAAGCCATAAATGACCAGCTTGTAGTAAAATGGCAATGTAATGCAACTTTCTGACATCAAAATGACAATCAATGTCATAAGTAATTTAAAATTACTTTCCGCATTTGTTTTTAAATTTAAAAAAAATTAATTCTGTCATATTTAAGTTACGCTGAAACTAGGAGATAAATTGGGTCCTTGCAACATCTGGTCCCTTCTAAATTAACAAATTTCAACGAGAATAATAACACAGGAGTTCCTATAATACAGTACATCCTTGATATACTTATACCATTTTGGATTAAAACAAAAAATTTAAATTGAGGAATTGACAAAACTGGAATCTCATATATATTTATTAAATTATAGAGTTTAAGGAGCATAAATCATTCCAGTAAAACAGAATAAGCACCCAATTTTATTCAAATGTTTCAGTGATGTCCAATGAAATTAAATTTTAGATCTCAATAAAAGGCTTTTGACCACAGGTTACTTTTGTAAGTTCAGTATTGAAATTATTCTGTAATAACTTCAGTAAGAAGTGTTAAAAGGTATATCACACATCTGACTTTTTGCTCACAAGATATCATCAGAAAACCAAAAATTTAGCAAATTTGAAGTACAAAAAGTGGGGTATAACTCTGGTAAAATTGTCTAAAAATCGTCATTATCGTACTAGGCCTAGATATCCATAAGATACACAAAAATACCACACCTAGCTTCAATCCAAATTTTCGTTCACAGGTTATCATCTGGAAACAACGGACTCACGGACAATACCCATTACTATAACCCCCCGGGGACAACTATGTTACATGTGGTTACTGAGGAAAAAAATTAAAATTACACATCTTTGATCTTCTTTTTTCCTGGAATGGTAAAATTGAGAAATAACCAATTGATTTTTGAATATACAAATACATGTACAAATGTTTGCACCAATTGTTTCAAAAGTAAGTGTTCTAAATGACTATTTATTTCAATTTAGATATACTCACCGGTTTCTAATGGCATCCATGTACAAGCTAAGTCAATCAACTCTTTGTCCCATCTGTAATAAATACAAGAGAATAAACAAAGAAAAAATTACTTATTTTCAATGCCAGAGAATTCTATTGTTTGTTTGTTTGATGGTGTTTAATGCCACTTTCAACAATATTCCAGTTATATCGTGACGGTCAGTTTTATTGGTGGAGCAAGTCACTGACAAACTTTATCACATAATGTTGTACACCTTGCCCTGATCGAGATTCGAACTCACAACTTCAGTGGTGATAGGCACTGATTGCATAGGTAGTTGTAAATCCAACTCCCATATGATCACAACGGCTCCCCATAGAATTCAATAGAGGGCTATGTTGGGTGCAGCATGATATATTCACAGCAAGTCAACAAGGGTTTATTCCTACACCAGTTACATTACAATCAACTCAAAAATCATAACTGATAGAGGAAATAGGCTGAAATACTACATGAAGACCTTGGATTTGTCACAATAAAATGCTTAAAAAATTAGATAAAAATAAACATTTTGTTGACCATCCAAATAAGTGAAATTTTTTTGAAAAAACCCCCCAACAAAATAGCTCATTTTCTTCATTAATTCATAAATATCTAATAAAGAAGAGCTTTTTCAGAGAGAGAAAAAATGCATTAAAAATTAGATAAAAATATAAACGTTAAAATTTACATGTCCGAAACGATGATGAACCAGACTGTTTTTCTGTTTGTAGAAAATGTAAACAAACCTTAGATTGTCAAAAAGCAGACAAAACCATGCTTAATAAATTTGTCAGATCGAACAAGATGAACTGTGAGCTAATGCTCACTTATGATACCCCCACTCTTCTGCAAACAGGAAGTAGAAATCTGACGGGTCAAAAAATGCTTCCCACGATATGGGGTACCTATATGAAGCTTGTGACCAAATATTAGATTTCTGCCATCAATAGTTGCTGAGAAAAATGCGACTAAAAATGGGCATATACAAAATGTATGTTCAATGTGTATAAAAATCAACAAAGTCGGCAAACAGGAAGTAGGAATCTGATGGATTCAAAATCGCTTCCCACGATATGGGGTACCTATATGAAGCTTGTGACCAAATATCAGATTTCTGCCATCAATAGTTGCTGAGAAAAATGCGACGAAAAATTAGCATATATGTTTAATGTGTATAAAAATCAACAAAGTCGGCAAACAGGAAGTAGGAATCTGATGGGTCCAAAAACGCTTCCCACCATATGGGGTACCTATATGAAGCTTGTGACCAAATATCAGATTTCTGCCATCAACAGTTGTTGAGAAAAATGTGACGAAAAATGTGCATATATGTTCAATGTGTAGAAAAACCAACTAAGTCGGCAAACAGGAAGTAGGAATCTGACGGGTCCAAAAACGCTACCCACAATATGGTATACATATATGACGCTTGTGACCAAATATCAGATTTCTGCCATCAACAGTAACTGAGAAAAATATCTTGGACGGACGGAAGGACAGACAGACAGAGGTAAAACAGTATACCCCCCTCCCCCTTTGGGGAGTGGGGGTATAACTAGAGGCTCCCAGGAGCCTGTATAGCTCACCTGGGTATAATAACAACATCAGTCAATAAAACTTGATAACTTCGGTAAAAAAAATTAACAAATGTAGCCTTGGTCATTGCAGACCCCTTCTACAAAAAAATGTGGGCAGGGGTTCCCCCTTTAATGTAAGTTATCAAAATTGCTGTAAAAAAACATATATGTCAATGATTCTCAAAATTTAGCTTTTCCGACTTCACATTTTGTAATAGAGTTGCTTCCCTTTCATTATTTGAGTAACCAAAAGCAGTGAGTCAACAAAAAAATGCATTTCAAGAGGAATAATTCTTCACAGCTGTCGCACATTTTTAACTGTGGGAAATTTTTTGTAGATCTTGACATGCTGAACATTTTTGCAGTTTAAACTTTCCCTCTATCTCTAATAGTTTTTGAGATATAAGATGATAGTATTAAAATTGAGAACATTTTGATGAAAAAAGGGCAATAACTCCAAAATGGGTAATTGGATTTACTTCAAAATTGCAGGGTAGGAAGATCTTGACATGCTGCAAATTTTTGCAATTTAACCTTAATCTTTATCTCTTATAGTTTTTGAAATATAAGACGAAAAGTATTAATTTTTTTTTTATAAATTTGATGAAAAAAGGGCAAGAACTCCAAGATGGGTAATCAGATTTATTTCAAAATTGTAGGTAAAAAAAAAAATGGATCGAAGGGTCGAACCGCCAGACACATTTTTGGAAGAGAACCATCCAAAGACTATTTCATCAAAATTTTGTTCTTATTGAGCAAATGGTTTCAGACAAAAAGATTTTTATGGGAATTTCCCATAGGGTCCTATGTTAAATCAAGTTTGGCTCTGGTGGCCATCTTGGTCGGTGTTCTGAAATGCCGGACACAATTTTGGAAGAGAACCACTCAAGAATCATTTCAGCAAAGTTTGGTTGAGATTGGCTCAGTAGTTTCAGAGGAGAAGATTTTTTTAAATTTCATCCCCCCTTTTTTTTAATTTGCATAATCGGTCAAAATCGGTAAAAGTTCAAAGTTCATAAAAAATCCCGTAATATATGTTAAAAAGCTCATCATTATGCTTATACAGTTCAAATTTGGGCACTTTCTGGCTTAAAATAGAGCAGTTTTGGCCATTTGAAGAAATTTCTATTTTTAGTAATGGCGGCCATCTTGGATATAGGACGGCGCTGACGGACACAAATTTGAAAGGGGACCACCTAAGGATCATTTCAGCAAAGTTTGGTTGAGATTGGCTCAGTAGTTTCAGAGGAGAAGATTTTTTTTAATTTCATCCCCCCTTTTTTCTAATTTGCATAATCGGTCAAAATCGGTAAAAGTTCAAAGTTCATAAAAAATCCCGTAATATATGTTAAAAAGCTCATCATTATGCTTATACAGTTCAAATTTGGACACTTTCTGGCTTAAAATAGAGCAGTTTTGGCCATTTGAAGAAATTTCTATTTTTAGTAATGGCGGCCATCTTGGATATAGGACGGCGCTGACGGACACAAATTTGAAAGGGGACCACCTAAGGATCATTTCAGCAAAGTTTGGTTGAGATTGGCTCAGTAGTTTCAGAGGAGAAGATTTTTTTGATTTCATCCCCCCTTTTTTCTAATTTGCATAATTGGTCAAAATCGGTAAAAGTTCAAAGTTCATAAAAAATCCCGTAATATATTAAAAAGCTCATCATTATGCTTATACAGTTCAAATTTGGGCACTTTCTGGCTTAAAATAGAGCAGTTTTGGCCATTTGAACAAATTTCTATTTTTAGTAATGGCGGCCATCTTGGATATAGGACGGCGCTGACGGACACAAATTTGAAAGGGGACCACCTAAGGATCATTTCAGCAAAGTTTGGTTGAGATTGGCTCAGTAGTTTCAGAGGAGAAGATTTTTTTTAATTTCATCCCCCCTTTTTTCTAATTTGCATAATCGGTCAAAATCGGTAAAAGTTCAAAGTTCATAAAAAATCCCGTAATATATGTTAAAAAGCTCATCATTATGCTTATACAGTTCAAATTTGGACACTTTCTGGCTTAAAATAGAGCAGTTTTGGCCATTTGAAGAAATTTCTATTTTTAGTAATGGCGGCCATCTTGGATATAGGACGGCGCTGACGGACACAAATTTGAAAGGGGACCACCTAAGGATCATTTCAGCAAAGTTTGGTTGAGATTGGCTCAGTAGTTTCAGAGGAGAAGATTTTTTTTAATTTCATCCCCCCTTTTTTCTAATTTGCATAATCGGTCAAAATCGGTAAAAGTTCAAAGTTCATAAAAAATCCCGTAATATATGTTAAAAAGCTCATCATTATGCTTATACAGTTCAAATTTGGACACTTTCTGGCTTAAAATAGAGCAGTTTTGGCCATTTGAACAAATTTCTATTTTTAGTAATGGCGGCCATCTTGGATATAGGACGGCGCTGACGGACACAAATTTGAAAGGGGACCACCTAAGGATCATTTCAGCAAAGTTTGGTTGAGATTGGCTCAGTAGTTTCAGAGGAGAAGATTTTTTTGATTTCATCCCCCCTTTTTTCTAATTTGCATAATTGGTCAAAATCGGTAAAAGTTCAAAGTTCATAAAAAATCCCGTAATATATTAAAAAGCTCATCATTATGCTTATACAGTTCAAATTTGGGCACTTTCTGGCTTAAAATAGAGCAGTTTTGGCCATTTGAACAAATTTCTATTTTTAGTAATGGCGGCCATCTTGGATATAGGACGGCGCTGACGGACACAAATTTGAAAGGGGACCACCTAAGGATCATTTCAGCAAAGTTTGGTTGAGATTGGCTCAGTAGTTTCAGAGGAGAAGATTTTTTTTAATTTCATCCCCCCTTTTTTCTAATTTGCATAATCGGTCAAAATCGGTAAAAGTTCAAAGTTCATAAAAAAATCCCGTAATATATGTTAAAAAGCTCATCATTATGCTTATACAGTTCAAATTTGGGCACTTTCTGGCTTAAAATAGAGCAGTTTTGGCCATTTGAACAAATTTCTATTTTTAGTAATGGCGGCCATCTTGGATATAGGACGGCGCTGACGGACACAATTTTGAAAGGGGACCACCTAAGGATCATTTCAGCAAAGTTTGGTTGAGATTGGCTCAGTAGTTTCAGAGGAGAAGATTTTTTTTATTTCATCCCCCCTTTTTTCTAATTTGCATAATCGGTCAAAATCGGTAAAAGTTCAAAGTTCATAAAAAATCCCGTAATATATGTTAAAAAGCTCATCATGCTTATACAGTTCAAATTTGGGCACTTTCTGGCTTAAAATAGAGCAGTTTTGGCCATTTGAAGAAATTTCTATTTTTAGTAATGGCGGCCATCTTGGATACAGGACGGCGCTGACGGACACAAATTTGAAAGGGGACCACCTAAGGATCATTTCAGCAAAGTTTGGTTGAGATTGGCTCAGTAGTTTCAGAGGAGAAGATTTTTTTTAATTTCATCCCCCCTTTTTTCTAATTTGCATAATTGGTCAAAATCGGTAAAAGTTCAAAGTTCATAAAAAATCCCGTAATATATTAAAAAGCTCATCATTATGCTTATACAGTTCAAATTTGGGCACTTTCTGGCTTAAAATAGAGCAGTTTTGGCCATTTGAACAAATTTCTATTTTTAGTAATGGCGGCCATCTTGGATATAGGACGGCGCTGACGGACACAATTTTGAAAGGGGACCACCTAAGGATCATTTCAGCAAAGTTTGGTTGAGATTGGCTCAGTAGTTTCAGAGGAGAAGATTTTTTTTATTTCATCCCCCCTTTTTTCTAATTTGCATAATCGGTCAAAATCGGTAAAAGTTCAAAGTTCATAAAAAATCCTGTAATATATGTTAAAAAGCTCATCATTATGCTTATACAGTTCAAATTTGGGCACTTTCTGGCTTAAAATAGAGCAGTTTTGGCCATTTGAAGAAATTTCTATTTTTAGTAATGGTGGCCATCTTGGATACAGGATGGCGCTGACGGACACAATTTTGAAAGGGGACCACCTAAGGATCATTTCAGCAAAGTTTGGTTGAGATTGGCTCAATAGTTTCAGAGGAGAAGATTTTTTTAAAATTTCATCCCCCCTTTTTTCTAATTTGCATAATCGGTCAAAATTTAAAGTTCATAAAAAATCCTGTAATATATGTTAAAAAGTTCATCATTATGCTTATACAGTTCAAAATGGGTAATGGGATTTACTTCAAAATTGCAGGGTAGGTAGATCTTGATATGCTGCACATTTTTGCAATAAACTTAACATCTATCTCTATATAGTTTCTGAAATATAAGACGAAAAGTATTAAAATGAAAAAAAAAATTGATGAAAAAAGGGCAACAACTCCAAGATGGGTAATCAAATTTACTTCAAAATTGCAGGGTAGGTAGATCTTGACATGCTGAACATGTTTGCAGTTTCAACTTACAATCTGTCTCTTATAGTTTTTGAAATAAAGGACGAAAAGTATTAAAATTTTGAAAATTTGATGAAAAAAGGGAAATAACTCCAAAATGAGTAATGGGATTTACTTCAAAATTGCAGGGTAGGTAGATCTTGATATGCCGCACATTTTTGCAATTTAATGTTAACCTTTATCTCTTATAGTTTTTGAAATATAAGACGAAAAGTATTAAAATTTTACAAATTTGATGAAAAAAGGGCAATAACTCCAAGATGGGTAATCAGATTTACTTCAAAATTGCAGGGTATGTAGATCTTGATGTGCTGATCATTTTTACCCCATGTCAGATTTTTGATATTATTAACGGTTTTTGAGTTATTACCAAAAACCTGCAATTTTACCATATGTTCTATTTTTAGTAACAGCGGCCATGTTGGTTGGTGCACGGCATCACCGGACACAATTTTGAAACTAGACACCCTAGTAATGATTCAGACCAAGTTTGGTTTCCATTGGTCTAGTACTTTCAGAGGAGAAGATTTTTTAAAAAGTTTACGACGTATGACGGACGACGACGACGGACGCCAAGTGATGGCAATAGCTCACATGACCCTTTGGGTCAGGTGAGCTAAAAACATAAACAAACATGAAATGTCCTCTTAATGTGTGTAAATATATTGATATTATTTTTACATTACACTTAGTGATGCAGTTTCTTTTTTCCACTGGTATATTTCTTCAATTTTCATATCACTATATAGAAAATAACTACTATTAATTTTTTTTAAACCAAAAACAGTTTTGAAACTGAGAATTTATTAAAAAAAATCATTTTCATGCGACATGATGTAAATATTTAATGGCTGGCTTGGCTTGGCTTATGGTGTTTAATGCTTTTCCACTGGTATATTTCTTCAATTTTCATATCACTATATAGAAAACTACTGTTATTTTTTTTTAAACCAAAAACAGTTTTGAAACTGCGACTTCATATTAAAAAAAAAAAAATCATTTTCATGTGATATACCAGTAATGTAAATATTTAATGGTGTTTAATGCCACTTTCAACAATATTTCAGTTATTGTGCGGCGGTCAGTTTTATTGGTGGAGGAAACCGGAGTACCCAGAGAAAACCACCGACATGTCGCAAGTCACTGACAAACTTTATCACTAAATTTTTAAAACTAACTTACAAAACTAAACCAAATGATGGACAAGTTTCATCAAGTATCCTTAATTCACATCTGTGTGTATGTCTTCCTGCCTTTGTTGTTATGTCCTTAACTAGTCCAATCTAAAACAATGATAACAACAACTTACAATGGGTCACATAAAATAAAAAGTACCGGCAAATCACAAATATACAAAATTTGAAGGACACAAGCTGAGGCCACCAAAATTGTGCTTGGGCTGCCATAAAGGCAAAAATGATATAAACCGGTTGTTTGTAAGTTTGTATGTGTTCACTTGTAAAGAAATCAAATGACAGTGCATGGCTGTGAATTCTAACAAAAATTGATCACCAACCTATCTACATACATTTTTATAAGGCTTCAACTTTTTTTTAATAGTTTTCATCTTTTTTATCAGTAAATTGATTACTTTCCTTTCAATTATGTTCCATAACTTACAAAAAAGGGGAATGACTGATTCTCCTGTGTCAGAATAATGGATGCTGTGAATCAAACATCTTGGTCTCTAAGAAAGATCATGTAAGTTTTGGTATAAACGTGAAAAAGTTCTAGGCATACAGATCTTATTTTGATTCTCTACAGAATGACAGATCTCTGACCCCATTGATATTATCAGCTGATTGTGCTTCTGAACATTGTCATTATTAGTTTAGCTTAAAGTTTACTTCTCTGTATCATTTGTTTTTAACCAACAATGTGTACCCTCTCCTTTTTCGTGAATTTCCACTAAATAAGTATCAAATAAAAAATAAATGACTGTGCGTGCATTATTCTCGACTTGGCTCCATTCAAGAAATTTATAACAATCCATGAAATCACAAACTGAACACATAAACATCCATAATTTCCATCTTATTTCAGAAATGTTTATCATATATTTAATTTACCTTTATATACTGCAAGATAATTAGCATTGAATTACAGTATGTTATTATCAAAGTGAGTATAATTAACTAACTGTACATGTGCCCCACAGCTAAGCAAAGACATTACATGTACATGCATACACATTATGGGAAAAGGGGGGAAAGGGGGCAGGTTAATGGATGGGAAAAGGTGTGGTGAATAGGGTTTGAGAAAAAGGGAGAGGGCTGAGGGTTGTGAAAACAGGGGGAAGAGATTTAGGGTTGGGGAAAAGGAGGAGTGTTAATGGATGTGGAAAAGAGTTAAGGGTTGGGAAAAGGGGAAGGGTTGTGGGCTGCATAAAAAGGGGAAAGATTACAGATTGGGAAAAAGATGGAGGGTTACAGGCTGAGGAAAAAGGCAAGAAGGGGTTAAGGGCTCGGGAAAAGGGGAAGAGTCAAGGGTTGGCAAAAAAAATTATAATTTATGTTTCCTGTCAAAAAAACTCTTGCTCTGAGAAAACAAAGACACCGCCTAAAAGCTAAATGGTCGGCCTCTTAACCTTATTATAAACAAATTTTCACAGACTTAAGACCTAAGCTTTGATTTAAAGCAAAAAAACAAAAAATACTCATAATGGAGAGTCAACCTTTTTTTATGAGGACTCCACAAATGTATATTAAAAACAACCTCTTCAATGATATTCCTTTCGTGATCACATGTGCTTTTGAAAATATTGTCATGATAAATACCTCAACAGACTAACTTTATTTGCTTTTTGTTTTGTTTTTTTAGTCATTATTGTCATCTGTCATCCAGTTATAAACTTGTGTTATTTTTTCTTCTTTCTTTTCAAAATAATGTGTATGCGTGTGTATTTTATTATTTTCTGTGTTAATTTAGCTGCACGTCTGATATGTCCTTTTGAGGGCATATACTTTCGAAATTATGATATCTATGATGTCCTACCATTCGACAAATCTTTAATTCAATCATTGCAGATACGCATAAATGTGATTTAACCCCTACTCTCATATATGAGGGCCATCAAATTATTAATTTCCTTGGCACATTATTAATTTCCGGGGTAAAGTATTAAATTTTAATAATTTTCTGCGGAAATTCAGTGTGACCCTTAGGAATTAATGCTAAATTGCTGAGATTAGGATGACCACCAGAGATTAAGTGTGATGCCCAAAAATTAATACTTGGTGACCCAAGATTTTATTGATAATCTTTATATATATCTTATCTTATCTATCTTATATAATTATCGATTTTTTATGGATGTGTACATATACACAATCTTACAAAATAAATAAAAATCAGACAGTGAAAAGAATTGAACATTACAAGAATATGACAACTCCTTTAACATTTTTTAATTAAAGGACAAATTTTTATATAATGTCTTCGAAATCATGACTTCTAAATTATATATAATATTCAAACTTTACAAATTTTGTAGGAACAAATGCTCTGTAGCAAGACTTAGGGTTTACATTTTTTCAATGACTCTTTCATTATAATATTTTTAGTGAAGAAAAGGGTACCTATTAAACCTTACAAAGTTTGTTGGAACAAATACTATGTAGCAAGACTTAGGGTTTACATTTTTTTCAATGATTCTTTCAATAGATACATGTAGTAAAAAACTGGACTTGTCCAAAAGCCCTGAGAGTTAAATTGGTATATTTTATGATATAGACCATTAAACATTGTATTCAAGATGTATTATCCTAAACCAAGGAACTGGTACTGAGTAGCAGACCACTATAAAAATGGACATGTACCACAAAAGACTACAATACTGAAATAAATACGTGTGAATATAAACCCTATTAAAAAGTCACATCAATGTACAAGATCAGCTAAAAACTATAGAAGTATCAGCATTAATATCTTGCATAGCCTCTATTTGTCATGTTTATATGAAATTTCCACTCAAAATTAAAGATTCAACTTTTTTCACATATTTTTGGAAAAATATAGGATTTTGGGCACATATAAGAAATATAGCAAAATCTTGAAAACATAGGAAAAATATAGGAATATAGGATCACTTGACACCCTGTATCAGATCTTTGAAGCCAAAATTAATACATAATTCTTTTGCAACTGTATAGTTTTGATTGAAATTAAACCTAGAATAATTTTCTTAAAATTATATTGTCATTGAAATGAAGAGATTTCATCTTCATATTTTAAACAATAATTAATTTTGCATTTTTTAACAATTGAATATCCCACATATTTTCATTTGATTTTATATTTCTATTCTAGTAAACTTTTCACTTTTATTTTCCAGTAAATTTTATTAAAAACATTTATTATGTAAAGCATACATTATATATCTAGGGGAATATATGAATTAATTAAGAAGAAAAAAGGTTAAAACTGGAGAAAGGTAAAATAACTGTAATCAGAAAGTAATCATGATTACAGGGTAAAAAAATCCAAGTAATTGATTAAATTACGATTACATGTAATAACTTATAGATGTGTCGCTCACCTTTCATTCTGCTTTGAGGAAACGTAATACAGAACCTTCCATACATGTAGATGCTTCCTACCAAGTTTTGGTTCATATGGCTAAGCAGTTTCAAAGGAGAAGATTTTTTAGAAATCGACCAATCAGAAACAAGAATTGCATGTGGTGGCCATGTTTGCTAACCGATCGGGACGAAATGAGCAATCTTAATAGAGGACATTCCATAGATGCTTCCTACCAAGTTTCGGTGGTAGCCATGTTTGCTAACCGATCGGGACGAAATGAGCAATCTTCATAGAGGGCATTCCATAGATGCTTCCTACCAGTTTCGGTTCATTTGGCCAGGCGGTTTCAGAGGAGAAGATTTTTAAAAATCGGTCAATCAGAAACAAGCATTGCCTCTGGCGGCCATGCTTGGTAATGGATCATAACAAAATGTGCACTCTTTAGAGAGGACCTTCCATAGATGCTTCCTACCAAGTTTCAGTTCATTTGGCTGAGGGTTTTCAGAGGAGAAGATTAAAACGTGAAAAGTAAACGGATGACAGACGACGAACACCAAGTGATGGTAAAAGCTCATATTGCCTTTGGCAAGGTTTGCTAAAAAGAATATTAAAATGTGAATACCTACTTGTAATGTATAGAATAAACATGTTACACTATATCGCCATTAGTTAATTTCTAAGGGAGATAATGGAAAGAGTTATCTTTCTTTTAACAGTTTAGGCAAGAGTTATCTTTTTTTAACAGAGGAGAAGCATTTTTAGAAATCAACCAATCAGAAACAAGAATTACCTGTGGTGGCCATGTTTGTTAACCGATCGAGACAAAATGAGCAATCTTTATAGAGGACCCGCCATACATGCTTCCTACCAATTTTCGGTTCATTTGGCCAAGCGGTTTCAGAGGAGAAGATTTTTAAAAATCGGCCAATCAGAAACAAGAATTGCCTGTGGCGGCCATGTTTGTTAATGGATCGGGACAAAATGAGCAATATTTATAGAGGACCTTCCATAGATGCTTCCTACCAAGTTTCAGTTCATTTGGCTAAGGGGTTTCAGAGGAGAAGATTAAAATGTGAAAAGGTAACGGACGACGGATGCCAAAAGCTCACATTGCCTTTGTCAAGGTGAGCTAAAAAAAATGGATGATTACAGATTACATTCGCTTACATGAAAAAATGTAATTGATTACAGCTGATAAAGATTAGATTATGATTACCCCAAGTCTGCCCATGAACTGGCATATATTCCTGTGATAAGTAAAATCATTTCTATTAATTAATGTTGAGATCAATAATAAGTTTTATTACTTCCTTAGTGAATTATGGCGTCAATGGTCTAAATTAATTTCTTGGTGATTTTAAAGTATTATTTTCCCTATTTTATTATATTATTTCTAGTCCGATATGAACTTTGTGAACATATTTAACTGTACATTATTCTACATTTATCACTTTTAATAGCTGCAGTTTGAAAAAAAAACCTGTTTTTCATTTTACCTTACGTAGTACACACAATATGTTAACATGATCACCATGTAAGCCCTGTCCATTAGCTAGAATGTCTTCTAGGGTGTAAAAATCATTGGTTGCCTTCACAGGAACATGTTGTAGGTGAGTCAGAGTGTCATTATCTGGTCCATTGTACCAATCCATATTAGAATGATTTTCACTACCACTAATGGAAAACGGACTGAAATAAAAACATATTTACACGTAAGTAAAATACACATTAAACTACTGATAAAATCATCCACTGAACAAAGTTAAGTATATGATATATTTTGTTTCTTTCAGGTTAACAATTTCATTTACAAAAGAAATATGTATTGAAGCATTTATATATATTTTTTGGTTGTTAAAAAGTTGACAAAACCTATTAGTTACAATTGTAAATAACCCACAGCTGATCACGCTTCGATTATCCTCCACTCATCACACGTTGGTAAACTGGCAGAGAAATCCTTATTTCGTTGAAAAAAAAGGCCTATTAATAGTTTCCAATCAAAATCATTGTTTGATATTATTAACCTCCTTCTTTGAGGTGAAAAAGCAATACAGAAGTATAGAGGCTCAGTGGGCTGAGTCTGTGTCGCTTGCCTGTCATCTTGTTTTGAGGAAACTTTATGTAGAATCTTCCATAGATGTTTCCAGCAAAATTTCAATTAAATTGACAAAATGGTTTTAGAGAAGATTTTTTTTTAATTTGGCAATCACAAACAAGAACTGCCTATGGTGGCCATATTAATAGTACGATCGGCACGAAATATATCAATTTTGCACAGGATCTCCCATACATTATTCCTACAAAGTAACAATTCATTGTGCCTCCTACTTTCAGAAGAGAATTTTTTTTAAATTTCAGCCAATCAGAAAGAAGAATTGACCATGACGACCATTCTTGTGGTCAAATTGGGATGATACGAGAAAATCTTATAGAGGATCTTCCATAGATGCTTCCTGTAAAATTTTGTTTTATTTGGCCAAGCGGTTTCAGAGGAGAATATTTTCAGAAATCGACCAACCATAATAAAGAATTGTCTATGACGTCCATGTTTGCTAACGGATTTATAGAGGACCTTCCATAGAGACTTCATTCCAAGTTTCGATCATTTGGCCAGGCGGTTTCAGAGGAAAAGATTTTTAGAAATGGACCAACCAGAAACAAGAATTGCCAATGGCGGTCTTGTTTGTTAAAGGATGGGACGAAATGAGCATTCTTTATACAGGACCTTCCATAGATGCTTCCTACCAAGTTTTGATTCATTTGGCCAAGCGGTTTCAGAGGAGAAGATTCAAATGTCAAAAGTTGACAGATGACGGACACCAAGTGATAGCAAAAGCTCAAATGGCCTTTGGCCGGATGAGCTAATAAAATTGGGGGCTCCCATAATTTGAAAGAAATTTCTTTCTTAATATAGATACATTTAAAAGCTGTGATTTGATTGGCAAAAAAGACAGACTTCAAGACTTATGAAAATGTTTCAAGACCATCGCATGACTGCGAGGATTTCTGTGCCATTTGACCCATGAGTGATGAGTCAGGCCTTTCAATAAGGGTACTTTTACCTGCCTAAAATGGTCTAAAACCGTGTATAGACCGGTACTACTGGTCTATACACGGATATTTGCTTGTTTACGTTTTAATAAATTACAATGTTACTTATAATCTCATTTTAAGTTGAACACCATTCAAACAATTGCTGTAGTCAATTCAAATTAGGTAATAACGAAGGTGATAACGCCTAGGGAAACCTTCAATGATCCTGATAGACAGACTGCCCTTGGGTCGTGGTACGGACCAGTGGAAATGATATATCATTTCCACTGGTCTGTACCACGACCCTTGGGCAGTCTGTATATCCTGATATTGCCATCCATATCAGTAACTATTATATAAGTGAAACCAGCTGCCTGCCACTAATTAGTTTTGTTGAAAACTTTAATTCTAAAAAAAGAATGATGTAAAGACAACTTCAACGCAGCCTTGTACAAACAATATTGTGATATGTAAAAAATAAAATCGATCCTTTCTAAAAGCTGGCAAGTATGAAGGTACAAGTTTGAGAAGGCTATACATGAAATTAAGAAGAAAGTATGGCATACTTACACAGGTGTAACAGATCTATATTTCTCATCACTTCCATCCTGTGGTTTTGCTTGAACTTGAACATTTGATAGACTGACTGAAATGTAAGTGAAACACGGAAACTGTTAACTGTTTATTTCAGCAGCTAATGTACAAATTCTTAGATGTTTTCATACTCATTATTGAAGTCGTCACCTGTGATTGTGAGATAAAGAATAACAATAAAAAGCTGTTTCAGCTGAATTTTTTTTTCATGTTCACTTATTTTTACATCCATATCATTTTGTATTAAACAATTAGTGAACTAATTATAACAATGCCAATTTCTATTTAAAAAATATCATTTTATTTTGTAGTAATATCACCACTAGTATTTAAGTAATATTTATACCACGGTTTTCCGAGTTAAACAATCGAATGTGAAGCATGAGATTGTTTAACCTTTTAACTCAGAAAACCATGGTATAATTGATTTGTAACATGAAGCCATATAATATCACATCTAGGTCGTTGATTATTGCACAACTCTCTGAGAGTAATAAAGCTACAGCCCAGATTAAAAGTGTGCAATATCTAGTATCTGCATGTATTATTTCAAAGTTCTTAGATGTTGCTTAAATTTTGGTATATAATAAACCATAAAAAGATCAAAGGAAAAGAATGCATTCATGTTACAATCTTTTTTATTGCCTTATTTTACAATTTGAGCACAAGATAAAATACATTACCAATATCACCAACGTGAAATCGATCTGTCAAATCTTTGATGTACTGTCCATTTCCCCAAAATGTCACATTTACATAAAATAATGGTGCATCTCTCAAAGTAAAGTTGAAAACAAATCTTTCTGTTCCTGAATCTGCAAAGGTACCAGCAAAATTTGAAAATGCAATAAGAAATAATGGGTTATATCAGGTGCAGAATAATCTGACTGGAGCAAGTCGACAAGAGCTTCCTCCTGCACCACTTTTACTGCAATCGTTAACTTAAAAAACAATAATATATCATCTGTGATACTACATGTACCTGAAGAAAAAAATCCATAAAAATTAGATGAAAAAAATAAATTGTGCATATCTTCCAAATGTAAAAAATTTTGGAAAATGGACCCTTTTTCCATAAATATAAACTCATTTTCTGTATTGACTGATAAGCAACACATGAAAATGAGCATGTTGTTAAATAAACAAATGATAACTGCATTAAAATTGGATGAAAAATAAGAAAATTTAAATTTTGGAATATGGCAATTTTTTGCCATCTCTAAGTCAGAAACTATAAGAGATAGATGAAATGTTGTGTATTTCCCTGGACTAAAATGAATTGGATGTATATTGATTAAATTTTTTGAGTTCTTGATTTACAAATGTTGCTGAATGTATTACTAGTAAAGCACAGCAAAGCATATTCCTATTATTTAGAAATACAATGTAGATGAAATACATTACTTTAATACTAGATATGCAGTTTGAACCAATTTTTGTAATTTGTCAATTTACTGGCTCATATTTCATTTTTTTTTAAAACAAATTCCAACAAAACAGCTATACAAAATGTACCAGTAAAAAAAAGGGAATTAAATCTATGATCTTCAGAATTTTGTAACTTTTGAACCCCTTTATACAGATTTTCAAAATCTGAAGACTGTTGTAATCATCTCTATTAGCTCTGTCTATCTGATCACCATTACAAACAAATAATTTGTACTTTTAAAAATGCTCTGACTCCCCCCCTTCCACCTACTAATAATACATGTCCTTATCATGACTAATATCTGGGAGTTCAATATCCCACCGATAACAAAGACACAACAAGTGCTTGAATCTATTTGCTATTTAGTGATCTTAAAAAACAATCATTATTTGCACCCCACAATATTATCAGTACTGTCACTGTTATAAACTAACAGAATGGGTTAATGCTAATGGATTTTTTGTATATAACCAGATATTACAATTAATTTTTAATACTACTGTATGCCTTCAACCCTTTGAGGGTAAAATTGTGCATCCATAAAGATAGAGATAAAATAAATTTCATACTTTTACGACTTTGAACAGATCTCGCCTCTTCTTTTGAAAGTATTATTCCTACTACATTCTGAAAAAGAATATCATTTCATATATATAAAAGTCAATTATAACATGCTATTGTAGATTGCATTATATACTAGAGATGCAATCACGACTGTGATTGTATGGTAGTTGGATTTCATACAATGGTCATATAGAAATTTAACTTCAATTTCAAAAGTATGTGGATAAAAAATACTGTAGATTGCACGATAAAATACAACGAGCAGTCATGGCTGTGATAGTCTGATTTATATCTACATATGCAATCAGTGCCGATCACCACTAAAATTGTGAGTTTGATGGTGTACTCGATACAATATTAAGTGATCAAGTGTGCCAGTGACTTGGTATCGTACCCACGATCTACCACACTTGAAGTGAGCATGTAACTACCCCATTACACGGTATCTGGTCCGTTCGCCCTAAATACACATTCGCCCTGGGTCCGTTCGACCTGATAATTAAAAAGTATTTTAATGAACATAATGCGTATTTTAATTTAAAATAAAGATGTAATGATATAGAAAAGTATTAATTTAAAGAAAAAATTATTAGCTTTTGGAAATTAATTAAGTTTTTTTCAAGCAATTATTAGGTATATTGTTTGAAATGCTTTATTGAAATTAATGATTGCTGATTTCATCATTACAATTATTGATTGGGGATGATTGTATATCTTTGATCTCTTTATTTTCATTAATTGATGGCTTTGGTTCTGTAATTATGCACTTTCGATGTAAGCTTGGTATGGGTATCACAACATTGAAACAAATTGCAAACATAAAAGAATTTTATACCTCACAGCTTGTGTTCTTTGATCTCATGCTATTTTGTGTGACAGGTGTGAAAGGTGGCAAAATCGATTATATGACACTGGTAAGACTATTTTAATTATTCTAAGTATAAAATGATTTTGGATGGTGACTAATTTATATCTTAAGTATGATCACTCTTATTTCAATTAATCATTTTGGAAAATCAGAAAAAAGCTAAATATATTTTGGATACGACTCAAAAATTCATCTCCAATATTTATGAATTAGAATAAATATTATTTTAAACTGTCTGCTCTGAATAACACTATAAGGGTATGATTTAAAGAATGAAAATAAATGTATGATCATATTTTAGTTAGTAATTTATATTTTTTCAGGCATCACACTTCAGGCATATAATCTTGCCAGACAGCATAATCAGCTGCATTTTATTTGCAGACCATGTACCCTTTTGCATTGAATATCAAATACTATACTCCAGCATGTTTTATATTCTGCCTGATGTTGAATGAATGTAAATTGAATGATAGTTAAAAGTGGAAATATAGTCTTGGAAAGAAGTATATCGATTTGAATGAAAGTTTGGTGAAAGATGGTGAAAAAATTTCTTGGTATATAGTTGGGAAAAATCCTTTGCCGTTCACATATTTGGGAATTGTTGTCTGATGAACAGTTTCAATTTACAAATTTGAAATAAAAGCAAATATATATAATGGACACATACAATTTCTACAGACTCTAGATTCACTCAACTTTACCTGCTTTACTTATTCCAAAGGATTGAAATTCTTAACTTTGCTCATTATCGAAACGAAGGATTTATATAGTAGGAAGGATATGAATCTCAGGAGATTTAACATAGATTGTATGTAAGTATGTTGCGTGGCGAGATTACCCATAGTGCAATTCGTTGACGATGCGCATGCCTTGATTAATGGTGGACATTTTCATCGCTTCAACATTTTAAACCAGTATTTGTAAGTATATAAAACCATAATTACAGGTATAAAGTGAAAATATCTGTCCTAAATACCAATCATTAATAAAGTATCAACTTTTTGTAGATGTATCACCCATATTTCATCAATAATTGACATTAATCGATTTGCCCTTTTGACCTTCATAATCCCACCTATTATGGGTGGTCAAGACTCGAATTTAAATTTCAAACTCCTCTCTTCTCTCATCATACCGAATATTGAAGCGGAGCCGTCATTTTTGTGATAATATAAATATTTTTCAATGTATAGAAGGAGTTTATTGAAAACAGTGCTCCCGATTTGTATTTATTAAGGATTGTTTACCATCATTTGTCAAAATGACGACATTCTGGGCGGAAATGGGGGTGGCCTATTTAGAAATCAATAAACTTCCTTGTTTACATGAAATCGACATACCAAAGTGTATAAATGTGTATTCGATATATAGAACAAAACTTGGCGTGATTGGTTTCTTTGTTTTATCATTTTTAATATGTTTTTAGATGTATGAAACTCTACTGTACTTTTTTTTAATTTTACGTGTATGAGGGGTGATACAGAAAAAAATCAAAAAAACTTTTCCATTGAACCTATATCGACAAATCCAAGGATTGTTTGTGTAGTGTAGTATATAGACGATGTATAACACGAACGTTGGTGCAATTGGTTGATTTTCCTACGAATTCTCAAGGCATTTCAAAATGAATAAATTAATTTTTGCTCTGTTGTAGCATAAAACCTCGCCATGTGAGATAAAGCAAGAAAATACGAGATTCGAATCCTTCCTACTATATAAATCCTTGTCGAAACATACACTTTAGCATGCCCCATATTTAAAATTTCTCAATTTATTATCTATAAACCATCAAATATCATTTATAATTCATTTATTTTTATTATCCTACACATATATAATATTCAGGGCAAATGTGAATTAGGCCGAACGGACCCGGAACCCCATTACGGCATCAGTAATAATATTACACCACACTCCACAGACATGAACAAAATTGTCAGTGAATAATACCGATATTTCATCTTTAGCTTGTTTTAATGCAATTTTGTTTGCATTTATCTGCTTTCTATACCTCAACCAGACTACACCTGGTATTTAATTCATAAGCAAGCAGTGTCAGTGGTCAAATAATATGGGATTCAGCTATGGGTTGGATTTGTCTTACAACAATGCTTGAATATCCTAAATTTATATCTTCAAGTCTAATATTAGATTTGTCAGATTCTTTTTGAATGTTGTGTGGTTTTGTTGATCTTGGTTTTGAATCTTGAATATTTCCTCTAGCATTTGGAAGAACAAAATTGTCAAAATCTGAAAACTGGCCCGACCATGCCATTTTTGTGTCGTCTGCTGTTACAAGGAAAACAAGTTAAGACTGATGATGCGCGTGCTGTCATGTCGTATTTTTTCATCAATATATCAGTTATGCATAGAATATGAACAAAGGTTCGAAAACGTCAAATCAAAACCATTCTGTTAATGGTAAAAAACTAGAAATTGTTACTCTCTTCACCTCTTCGCAATGTTTACAAAAATCAATCTAGATCACATTTGCGTTTAACATCAAACAGCTATATATCGGAGCTAAGCATTTCTGTGATATAGATTTTACCAATGGACGAAGAAGAAACCGGAGAAGAAAACACCAACTTACAGAGACGATTTTATACATTATTTGAATACAACGACACCTTGTACTACTTTCTGATAATATATTACAACTTTTCAATATTGTTCACATGTCATCCATAATAGTTCTCACCAAGTCAAAAGCCACCTTTATTTGCTTTAAAGGGAAACTTCGCAAAAAAAATATTTTTTTATATGTTTTTCCTGATGTATAAATATGGATGTTTATATGTATATTAGCGTTTTATTATGTTGGATAAGGTAATGAAATCGATTTTAAAATTCTGTCAACGATACATGGAAGTCGCCATTTTGATAGCATCTCAATACCAAGTATCACGTGACGTCTAAATACCACCACGCCCCAAAACAAGCGTGACAAACCAGGGTCCTCATTCAGTGTCGATATGGCTTGTCAGGCGTACGGTTGTTTAACTTGATGGTAATTCTTTTTATTTTTCTTATTATTCTAAATATATGAATTTATTACACAACCACTTTTTGCAGATTTACGTTTTGCTTCTATAGATTAAGGCAAAACAAATGAATCGGGGGGAAAGGTTCGCTTTAATGAGACACATTTACAATTTTTTTTTTCCAAAATTGAAGAACTACGAAATTAAGTTAAAAAAAGAACTGACATCGGAACAATGCCCTGAATTCGTTAAAAAAAAATCCAAAAAGGCCTATACTACGGTGCAAAATTGTTTTAATGACATTATTCAGTAAGATCGCACTTTGTAATCGATCGTGCATGCACTACAATAAAGATACACATAAGCTAAAAGCACAGAAAATTACAGGGTAGGAAGCCATACAATTGAGAGGATTATGTAAACATATAACGTGTAATAGATTTCATTTGACAATTACAGACGATGAGTATTATAAATAAGTTTATTATACAAAAACAAAGCGTAACATATAATATGTCTCTGCGTAACATATTTTGTTTATTTTAATCACGTCTTTCGAACTGGTGGACCCTTCTGATTAATCTCAGAATAGTCATAAAAAATTTGTTCATCATAATTATTGATATTTCACCGCGAATATTTAGTTTGATGTATTGTTGTTGTGTATCAATCATAATTGTTATTTGTATATGCCCTCCTGGGGCCCTGATTTGGTTAATAAACTTATTTTAATTTCTATTTCTATAAGGAAAAATTGCATATGAATGGTTTTTTGTCTATGTTGCAAGAAGAATTTCTACCCTGCCCTGTTCACCCTGCTTTATTTCAAAATTTTGGTTGTTGCTACATCATTCTGATGGGGCACAACAAAATCAAGATAAAAATGAACAATTCAATATAGCTTACGATCAATGGTAATCTTAAGATTTTTTGTGAAAATAGCCCATGAATCATTGCTGCATTAGGTGCGGATCCAGCAGTTTTGAAAACGGGGTGCCAGGCTCTTGTTTGCCAATTTTTACCCAATTTATACACGAATTTTACTAAATTGTCGAACACCCCCTTGATCCGGCAGTGTGCATTAATATGTACCCATTCCTAATGTATACTTCAACGTGATCAGGGTCGTGTATTTTGATCATCTATTAGAACCTTTTAAATGCGTATTGCATCTGCTATTCTAGTCATGGGTAGCGTAATTTGTTTTCATTTTATTTTCTGTTCTTATTATGTTTTTGTCTATTTGACTTGTGTACGTTGTTTGTATATATTCCTTGTACATGCCTTCAACCCTTAGGGGTAAAATTTTAGTTAATTAACGGGTCACAAAATGTGCATTGCGTTTCTGATTATTGCCAAATATTGTGACACATGTATTCAGGTATTCGGTCAGAGGCCCGGCGACCGGATGTAAAATGACACTTGTATATTCTGCCTGGCGATTTCCTGTGTGGACCTAAACTCATTACGCAATATTAGGTACCCTGTTGAGTGAACCGGTGTGAATGTACCTGTCGTTTTCAGAATGAAGATAAAAATAAGTAAATCCCGCATTTCACTTCTTACTTCAGGAATTATTTGCCTTAATTTATTGAAGAATAAAATATTTAAAATTAAAATATGGTCTCTCGCTTCTGAAAATACATGAAAAATATAAGAAATATAAGAAATATATTTTTCGCATAATATTTTACGTTTCGCTCATCAAAAATGACAAGCAAAAAAAGGAAAAGAAATTAACATTTTTAAATCACTTGCTCGCTCTGGACAACGTTTTTAGCACAAAATCCGAAGAACAAGAAGTAAATCTGGTGTGGCCTAATCTCTTTTTAATTTTTGACTGCCCTTCATCTGTTTATACCGCCCATGATCATGATCTCTTCCGAACTTTGTCTAAATGAATATCAGTGGATATCAAATTTGTGTCGTTCTGACGTGGGTTGTTCTCTATTTCCCGACGTTGGGCACTCACTGCCTCTTCCATTTGTCTGAGTTCTTCTTCCGTATATATTCTGGTTCAAGTCACCCCATAGTCGTCGAAATCTACATCACTTGAGGCGCTAGTCAGTTTCCGTACGGTCTGAGCTCGACATATTTAAGCTATAACTAAAACGTTAATTTTGGGGCTTTATATAGAAATGTTCCCAAACAAACAACATGCGTGGAACAAAAGAAAAGTAAAGAAATATTGATTGAGTAAAATCATAATCATTTGATTAAATTAAATTAATTAAAACATCTTTTATGAACACCGACTGTTAAAATAATGATTGAGTAAAATCATAATCATTTTTTTTTATTGTTAAAAAGAAAAATTCATTTCTAAAAGTTTAGGCCTAAATCATTTTATTTAATATTAAAATTAAAACATCTTTTATGAACATCGATCGTTAAATTATTATGATGAGACAGCTATATATAGTTAGGCCAATTTGGCGCCTCTCATAATGAACACTTATAATTTCAAGGATGGTGTATACTTTTTTATCATCTAAAACATAAATTGTTCCTGTTATTTCAACATTATATTTATTCTAATGTTTTAAGAATATTTTATCTTTAATAGATAATAAACGATCTACCAACTCGTCTTGGAAAGCAAATAGTGTGTATTCAAATTCCCATTTTATTAATCCGGTCACCTTGAATTTTACACCTGTATAATTTTACCCTCCGACTAGAAAACACACAAGCGGACATCTACATGCGGAGATCAAAATAACAGTAAACAGCATGCCGAATAATGATTATAAAAAAGGGATTAGAACAGAATCTAGCAATCAATACACAAGTTACGCGTTGTCAAAATTATCCATTATATTTTTCTGCACATTAGCAGTAAAACAAAATGAACATAATTGTAAAAGGGATCCGATATATAGCGAATATAGGTGACTGTTATAAAACACTCTTTCCGTTGTAAATATAAAGGAAATGAAACATTTTGTTCATTTAAAATAGTTGTTTGTCAAAAAAGTATGTAGCTGTTCACTTCAGTATTTAATTTTCCAACGGTCCTCTGAGTGCTTTAAATGAAGCGAATTTAACATCAGCGACCCAGACTTTAAATTTCAATCCCACAATGCATTTTTGGCTTAAAACGTCACAAGCTAGTTGAAAAATTAGAAATTAAAATTACAAATTTGCGATTTGCTTCGTTATTTGTGGAAATATGTCGATAAAACTTTGTGAATATGTATTTTATATCACCAGGAACATATTTAGCTAACATGTAAAAAATCGCGAAGTTTCCCTTTAAATAATTGTTGGGACATCATTTTTTTTTAAATCTTTTTTTAGTGTTTTTTTAATTTTCAATATACATTTGTAAACTTTAGAACTTCCACACAACATCAAGTTCAAGATAATATGGGATATCGGGAAATTGACTATTGTTCAGATGTTCTATGACTAGGCCCCTTTAAAATAGGAAAATCTAGAACTGTATCCATGACCATGGTTCTGGTCACAGTCACAGCACTTATTTCTATCAATAGGTTAGGGTTTATGGTGTTTAATGCCACAATATTTCAGTTGTATCATGGCAGTGAAAAAAATGGAGAAAACCACAGACCATATGCAAGTAACTGACAAACTTCATCACAAATGAATATTAATGTTGTATCGAGTACACCTCGACATGAGCGGGATTTGAACTCACAACTTTAAGTGGTGATAGGCACTGATTGCATAGGTATTTTGTAATTCCAACTGCCATGCTATCACGACCATGACATCCTACCTCTATCAATGACAGGGGAACTACATTTTAATTTCTAGAGCGGGTTCTATGATTCAGTGTATTCATGTGCTATTTCAACAGATTTTCGTTGCCATTTTTTAAAATTGAACTACCATGATATCATAGTAGCACGATATACATATTTTTGTAACTTTTATTTAGTTTGCCTCTGTAAGCTTTACCTAGTGTAAATCGAAGATGCTTTCATCATAAATATAGCTATTTGATAACAGTTATACTTATTTCATTGTATATACCTGTACATAGGAGTAATGTAATGTTGCATAGTAATGTTCTAGTAGCTTGACACATTGTTGCTCTTATATTTAATGGGTCGTCATGGTTGTGATCGTATGGTAGTTGGATTTACACCTACATAAAACAAATTTTTCATTTTTGTGCCAGTTGATATTTTGTGCCATTTTATTACTATGATAGCATTTTTTTTTCTGTGTTCAGACTTATTTTTTTTTTACATAGAAGGAAATAAAATATTTCTTTTTAGACTAACTTGGACATAAATGTTATTTTCTCCAAAAAAATCCCAGGCCCCATCTCAGTTATAAAATTGTTGGTGCCTAAGGCAGCAAACAATGCTCATTTTAGAAGATGAAACTGTCAACTGAAAAACAGCTAATATCAGAACTGATACAAAATGTATCTATTAAATAACAATAGGCTAATAGACATAATTTGTTTACCTGATCTTTAAATGTTAATGGCTACATGTATATAAACAAATCCCTGCTATGCATATATGAAGCTGACAACAAAATGGACACCTAAAGATCTTGATTGCACATGTATTGACCACAATGGTTGAGTTTATAGATGTAAATGAAAATGAATGGAAATCCAATCATTGTGATATGTTGATTCAGTCTTATGCAAATGAAGTGTTTATGGACCTTGAGTTCCAAATTATAGTAGGTCTCAAATATTCATGATGAGAGATTAAAAAAAAATAACATGACATTTGAATGATTTGGCATGCAACATTGACCACAAACAATGAACTGTATTGAATTTATATGCCTCCCTAATCACTGTATATCCATTGCAGTTCTAACACAATGATGATTTTCTATACTCTCAATTTCTTTTGTAAGTTGTGATTTACAGTACCTATTTTTCTTTTTTTCAGAAGAAACAATGAAGTAGATTATCTGGAAGATGAAGGTTACAGGTATATATATACAGTACATTGTTGTTTGCTTTTTTTTTTAATTTTCAATTATTTTTTATTTAATAGGGTTTAGATAATTGTTGTTTATTATTACTGTCATTAATATTTCAGTTATATCATTGCATCACTTTTAATATTACTATTAGAGGAAACTGGATATGAGTACAGGATACCTAGAGAAAACAGCTGACTTTCTGTAAGTTGCCTACAACCTGTATGACATTAAGTTGTATCAAGTACATATATACTAAAACTGACAATGAGATTTACCTGATGAAGGTAATTCTAGAAACATGATGTGCTGAGCAGTGCAGACTACATTAAATATCTACATTTTTAGTAGCTCTAGTTAATAGTCACAGATTACTTAACTACATTGTATCTTTGGTACAGGTAAATCTATATCTACCTGTAAATATTTTATATGCCCAATGGTTTATTTAGGTAAATCATTAATTTCTCTGTCATAAACCAACCTCTTTTTTAAAGTATGACATGAAACCCTATGTGAAAAAGCAAGCAATAAAAAAAAGAGCATTCCCATGATTTTATTATTTTCATTTTCAGCTTGTCTGTTCTCTGTACGGATGTTCCAGCTTCTTTGGAGATTGAGTTAAGAAAACTGCTGTCCCAAAAGTTGTCAAGAAATGCTGTCTACTCTGATGCTGGTAGTGTTACACAGTTTGATGTCGGGTTAGGCTACATCAATATTTTCATAATTTTTCATGTCTTAATTAATGAATTATCATTTTAGAGATTTGTGTGATAGGAAGCCATAAAGAATTCTCTACATATATTTAAACCTTCTCAGCAATATTTATCTGGTAAAAGTCAGGGATGATATTGTCAGTTATTTAACTGATTTCAGCTATTTTCCTCTGATAAGCATATTCCGAAAGTTTCAGGACATTGTCAGAACAGATAAAAAAAAGTACCTTTTGAAAGGAGTGTAGATGGTTTCAGCTATTTTCATTGATTTTTAGCTATTTTATTTTTAGATATTTGATTTTCTAACCAGAATCATCCCCTGTATAAGTGTTAAAGGCAAATCACCAAGAATTTCAAGAAAAATATATCTTCCTAATAAATCCTTCTACATTTTTGTTCTAAAATTAATGTTGCATCGTGTGACATGGTTGCTAGTAGATAGTTTTCTCAATTAATTTGCCAAGTGAATAAAAATCATATAAATTGTTTATTTTCCTTTAGACATTTAAGCAAACAAAGAAAGTTAAATGTACACTTAAAGTGTTTGTCTCCAGTTTTTTCTCTGAATTTTTTTTTATATTCATTTAGTTGTTTATCTGTATTAGAACTTAATGACACATTGAGTTCTATCCTTTTATTTCCAATTTTTCATTTCATAGTTCAGATGAAAACTTAGAGACATGGTCATGCTATTATTGTATGCTGAAAGAAAACGATTTGAGACAGCATGTTGGAGGCAGCATGAAGTATATTATCTGTTTCCTGGCTCCAGAATCAGAAAAGTTGGAGAAATATCCTTTTGACAGTTTATCCCCCAGTGACTGATAGTTGTGGGTATATTGTTTAACCCCTATCCATGCGTATATAGTGTACATGTTTTCTCCTCTTTACTACTCTTACAATTATCAAGATGGAAATGGGACCACCATGGTCATGATCGTAGGGTAGTTGGATTTACAACTACCTATGCAATCAGTGCCTATCACCACTAACGTTGTGAGTTCAAACCCCACTCATGGCGAGGTCTACTCGATAGAACATTATGTGATAAAGTTTGTCAGTGACTTGTGGCAGGTCGTTGATTTTCTCTTAGTTCTCTGGTTTCCTCCACCATTAAAACTGACCGCCACAATATAACTTAAATATTGTTGAAAGTGGCGTTAAACACCATAGCACATAGCCCTCAAGATGTAAACTGTTTATTTCACAAGATATTGGTACATATACCAAAAGTGTGCATATTATCGTGATATTTATTTTCTTAAATATTTCTTTAAAAAACAGGTTGTTGAACTTAGTCCATTATTGTGAAATTTTGCATATACATGTATACACATATGCTTTGTCCACCTTACTCTTCTAGCAGTTTTCAAGCTAGAAGCTTGATATTTTACAGGAAATTTGTACATATAACAAAATTGTGCATATTATCAAAATATTTATATCATTAAATTTTTTCGTTGGGCATAATATGTGTCTTACAGAAACACCAAATGTACAAGAATGAGTAACTAATCAGTATTTATGCTTAAATTTCCAGTGTCAAAGTGCTGTGCAGGGGCATGCTTAATTCTAGTTTGATTATGTAGTTTAATATTGACACATAATATTAATAATAATTTTAGAAATTCTTCACAGCATTATTTTTATCTACTAACTGTACAGGATGATTGATTGTTGTTTAACACCAAGTGAGCAATATTTCAGTTTTAATCATGAAGATTTTATGGAATTAAGAAATGGAACATTAAATGAATTTTTAATTGTAATTGTTTATATCAAACCTCCATGCAATTTTATTAAACTTTATGAAAAAAACCAAAAAACCAAACCTAAAACAACATGGAAGTTGATTATACTTCCTTATCTACAAATTATGTGTTTTTCTTATAATTCATCCATTTTGATATATCAAATAAAACCAAAAAATGACGATTTATGTACAGGTATATGTGGAAAGCAGGTCAAACAGGGATTCAGACTACATATTCCACATGTCAAAATAACATTTAGTTCTTAAGTTCTGAACAAATTTCAAGCCTTAATCAAGAGACAATAAACCATTTACATTATCAGTCTATTCAGAATATTTTTCTTAACCTTGGTGACTTTTACCCATGACTTAGACCTTTACTGCCTTAATTTATCAAAAGAAATCAGCAATGTAAGTATATTTTCACTACTTTATGGAATAACATTAAAGCAAATGAAAACACATTCCACATGAATCACTCCTTAAGCTCTGTAACATAAAGACAATAACAAAAACGGATGGTAGTTCCTGGCTTGGAACAGACATATTAAGGTACCAGAGATTAATCAAAGGAAGGTATCCGAGTCCTCTCTTCTTGATAGTCAGTCAGCTAATTTTCTTGTTGATAATCTGGCATGTTGGAAATGAAATTCTATGCACCAAATAACATCAAGTAAACAAGGATGTCCAAATGTAGCGTTTATCAATAAAAGTAAAGAGTACAGGCAGGCTAAGGGCTGTTTCATACTCATTTTAGATATGAGTTGTGTTCATTCATTGTTAAAGACACTAAGTATTACTGTGACATGTAGAATAGCAATTAAAGTGCTGTCTGTTTACTTTAATTTGTGTAAAGTTGTTCTCTCATGTTCATTTACATCCATATCCTTTCTTACTAATACTGATAAACAATAAATAAAATCCTGCTCAGATTCACTTCAATTCAAAAAGACCACATACTATAGAACTTATGGCAACATAAACATGGACACTACAATAGCAGCATCAGTGAATCAATGTAGTTAACTATTACAATAAGGAGAAAAAAATTACAAATAAAAATTCCTATTGATTAGTCTTAAACATTCAAAGGAATTAATGGTTGTTGTGAGAGACCAGATGTTATAGAGAAATAGAAGTCATAAATAGTTAGTATAAAAAATATATAAAAATTTAGTATATAAAATCACAGTGAAAAGTTCAAAATCCAAAATTTGAATATGAAAAAAAGTTAAACAGAAATAGTCTACACATTACCAACCTCTGGCAATCACAGAGACCAATGGGAATCTCAAGTCCTGGCTTGGTTAAAAGTTTTTGTTTTTATTTGTGTGATAAACCAACTACTATGTAAAGAGTACAACTCAGCTGCAGGCTAGATGCCATTTCACACTGATTTTAGGTAATGAGTTATGCCCATTGTTGAAGACCTTACTGTAAAAGTGTAAATTTGTTATGTGCAGAAAAACCCTTGTTCATGTGTATCCAATATTTTTCCAAGTTATTTGAATATTAACACATTTCTCTGACATCACACTATTGATCGGACAGTGGATTATTTTTAAGAATCTACAGTTTATTCTTTTGTTCTTGCATACATAGACTTTAATTTTTTACCATTTGAGGCTTAAATTCGTGTTTTAAATGTTTTAGGACTTGCGGCTATCGAATCGCTGCCGACTCTTGATAGTCCACTTTTTTTTTTTTATATACTATCAACAACTTGTTTAAATGAATAATTGTTCAATATAATATAGAAGACATGATACAAGTATTTTAAATCTGGCATTATTTATTTAAAAAATTGAGGAGTACATGAACTTTTGAAATATGTAATCTCAATACAAACAACAAGCAACGAACTGACCGTAAGTAATTATAAAGTCAGACAGACCATAGGAGAACATTTGGGACACTTGAAATATCTAAATATAAGCGAGAATCAAAAGGATGTATGCCAATAAACATTTATCGTTTTATTTTTGTTAATGTCTAATTTGGCTTCCTAAATACATGTATTAAAATGTATTGATTGATTGATGTTTAACGGCAACTTAACAATATTTCAGCATTTTTTTTAAATTAAAAAATAACATAAAAACACTTTTGCAGATGGGAAATGTGTTAAGTCAGTGAATACAATCCAACTTCTAGATTTAAAAAAATAATCAACAAGACCTGCAAGGGTCGAATTGATTATTTTTAAGAATCTACAGTTGGAGTGTATTCTCTATTACATATTCATGTATTTTTTTTATTTTCAGACAACAGAGATACAGACGGCTTTAAAATGTTATCTAGAAAAATGGCATGATATTGTTTTAGACTTTCTATGTAGATGTGTACAACTTTTACAACATGATATTAAGTTCCTTTTATACTGTGTAAGTATATATGTATTTTTATGGTGAATTTTCTCAAGACATTGGTTTTTGGTCGAAAATAAGTACAAGAAAGAGGATATTAATTTTTAACTCTTTTTTTCTAAAAGTGAAATATGTACCATATCACCAATAAAGTTAAAGAATACTGTTACATGTGTATACTGTATATCCTGAACTAAACAATACTTTTCACTGCTTGTGTGTGTATGATAGAAATCAGGGCTCGAAATTAATGCTAGCAAGCAGGCAAATTGCTAGTTGAAATTTCGATTTGCCTTAATATTGCTAGTGATTAGAATTAGAACTAGCAGAATTTTGCTAGTTGTAAAAAATTACAAGTTCAGAATCGTATCTGAACTATGACAAATTGTGTAAATTTGTTTTGTTGTCGGATCGCATATTTACGTTTGGTAAAAAATTAGGAAAAACCCGAGTATACACATTGACACTATGTAAAAACCAGGAAGAAGGGTGGAATATTTACGTCTTCGCTTGAGAAATATGAACAACCATACTGTTTCCCGATTTATAAAATAACATCTGGTTGCAGTTTTTACAGTTAGAGTTACCAATCGCGATGTCAAAGCGAAAAGTTTCTGATACGACGTTGCAAAAATTCTTTAGTCGAGTTTCATGTAGATTTATAATAGTGTTTCTACGATTAAGAGGAAATAAGTTTAAAAATCATTGTTTGACAGATGCTACACTATCATATGAATGTGAGCCGTCTGCTTGCAAAATGAAGATTTTCGTTTATCCGACCTAGGCCTACGGCTACAGTAGGGTAGACGGGGTTTGGAAATACTTTTTCATTTATACCATCAAAGTTTTCATATTCTTACAGAACAACTATAAATCATCTGTCTACATTGAAAATAAAGGAGTCCTGAAATAACCTAAGACATGTTCAGATCTCATGTGAAATCAATAAATCAATTGAGATGTACAGACAGTGGACAAAAGTATTTGGACGCTTCTAATATTCCCTATTACATATTACGTATAAAACAACAAATTCTCAAAAAATTATTCTGACATCAGTTCATGTCCGATTTTGATAATTTTTATATCAATAAAAGCAGAATTGAATGTAGTTTTACTCTATAATTTCAAAATAATTTTCTATGATAAATATTTTGAGAATACATAAGTTAAACACAAAATTTAATTAATTTCTTTCGAAACACAATGAAGTGATAGTACTTTTGTAGACAAATTATTTCAGTCTGTGTATAAATCATGAGGATTTGAAAAACGTGCTTCAAAAAGTTATTTCAAAATTACTACTGTAAAACTGTAATCTGTCTGCTTTTGTTGATAAAATAATTATCGAAATCGGATATGAATTGACTTCAAGATAATATTTTAAAAAACTGTAGTTTTATATGAAATATATAAGGAAAATGGGAAGTGTCTGAATACATTTGTCCACTGTCTGTATTTTACCAGAAATGATGACCATTCACACGACTTTATTGAAATAGCTATTTTCACCCTGTATCAAGTTAATGAGTAACTTTAAGTCAGCTTTATTACACATTTTTCTCGCGAAAACCCACAAAAAACAAGCAACAGTTTGCCATATTTCCTTTATACAAGGGTTCGAGCTCCGGTCAGGTCAAACCAAAGAATATAAAATTGGTATTTGTTGCTTCTCCGCTAAGCACGCAGCATTAAAGAGAAAGAGCAAAGACTGGTTGGCTCAGAACTAGGATAATGTGTCCGAGTTGGGCGACATGTCTATCCGCGGACTGTTGTTGCACTATAAAAAAAATCCAACTCAGTGTGTTGGTCTAGTACAAAGTGGACCTCATCATCATCTCATTGAAAATTAATTTGTTCTCGCCATGATATAGCTGAAAAATTGCTGAATTGGCATTAAACAACAATCACTCACTCGCTCCTTTATACATTATTACATTTAATTATTATAATTATTCTATCTCATTACACCATGAAAGATAAAACAAACAAGTCAGTCATTTGTTATTATTTTGGTAATAATTATATAAATATTTGAGTGAAAAGGTTGAAAAAAGTTCAGTACATGTAAAGTGATATATATATATATATATATACCAAATAAATTTACCACTGCATTCTTTCAATAATTCCCAACTGCATCAGTGTTGAAATTGTTATCGTTCTAACCTCGAATGTGGTAGATTTGAGCTATGATCGGATCAAACCAAAGACTGAAATTGGTATTGTTGCTTCTCCACTAAGCACTACGGTGTAAGATCAAAGACTGGTTGGATCGTAATCAGGATAATGTGTCCAAGTGGAGCAACATTTATATCTACTAAGACTTTACTGTTTTATTGTGACATAATTTTAATAATACATTGTAAAGCATACATTTTTTTAAATTACATTTGGTCGCTAGTAAGGTCAGTCTATTTGCTAGTAGACTTTTATTCAACTAGCAAAGTTTTGCTTGTGGAGAAAAAAGTTAATTTCTAGCCCTGGAAATAATAATAATGTACTTATAAAATGTTGTTCCCATTATTCACTCAGACTCTTTGGATATTTCTGCACTAAATGAGAACCTCAGACATATGTAGCTTAGAATCATGTTGGCAAAATAGTCGACATATCACATCCATTCTTTAGTGATTCCAAAATCTTTAACTGTTTTGTCTTCAGATCAAAGGATATTCCCAAGTTTAACTTTACAAATGTAAATCAGTGAGAAATCTTGACTGCAATTTTCACTTTATATTTGCAATAATAAACAAGTAAGCTGTCTTCCGATGAATTGAAATATTTCGGTTTGATACACATTCATGTGCCTATCACAGCCGAGATGATGATGAAAAAGCAGCGAAATCATCAAAGGTTGGCCAATAGCCCCCATTATTGGCATAAAATAATTTTCCAAAATTTCCCAAATTAAATTAGTTAAAATAGATTTTGCATAATTCCTGCTGATTTATTTTAGGCTCTGATTGATGGTTGTTTAAGAATAGATGGAATTAAAGAATCAGTGTGTTCTGATCTCAAAAGGTAAGTGCTGTGTACCTTTAAAGATAAAAGTGACACAAATTTTTTGTATTTTCCCCCCATCTTTATATTTAGTAGGAGGTACATGTACAATATATATATCTAATTATAAAAAGAAAGTTTAAACAGTTATGGTCAACAATTCCATCAATATCAACAAATCGAAAAACCACCTCTCCCCTCAACACATTGAACATTTAATGTAGAAACTAAAAACATGTTACATCTGTCTCCATCCACACAAATAGTATTACCGGGCCTGGGTGGCTGAACGAGTTGGGTAGTTGGATTACCTAACAACTCATACAAGCCTATCACCAATACGGCATGGGTTCGCGCCCGGCTTTGTAAATTACAAAAAAGGGTGCACTCGACTCGCAGCCACAAATGATAAAGTTTACCAGTTGCTTGCCCATGGTCAGTGGTTCTCTCTGGGTACTCCGGCTTCTTCCACCACTAAAACTGGTCGCCATGATATAGCTGAAATATGGCTGAAAGTGGCATTAAACACAAAAAATCAATCAAATCAAATAGTATTACATTAAGTGTGATAGTCATAAAGCTTTCAATAATATGCAGTGTTATAGATATCAACATATAAAATCAGTGTTGTGCGATAAAGAACCTAAATTTTAATTCAAATGTGCATTTCCTCACTAATTTTACATAAAACATGCTGTTTTTTTTAATTAACATCTGCTTTGCATATTATGTTCAATGATTTGAGGTAAGGAGTGATTTTATGTTCAATGATTTGTGGTAAGGAGTGATTGTTTTGTTGATATTGGTGGAATAATTGATCATCACTGTTTAAGCTTTTTTTCATAGCTGAAAATAAATCGGTGATAATATATGAAGACTATTTGCAATGAATTGATTAATAAAACCTGCAACAGGTTTGATGCAGCTTTGCAATTGTCTGCTTGCAAATGTGAGTTATACTGCACACTGAGCCGTAACAAATTCCAAAGATATCATGAAAATGCTTCAAGAACTATGTTTAATATCAACAAACTCATAATTTGCTGCCAATAAATTACTTTGTGAGGTCAATAGCAGGAAATGATGACCCTTGACCTGTGACTCTTGGTAACCTGGACAGACCTCGGCCGTTGGCCTCAGTCAGGTCAGCTCAGCTTACCTCGGGTCCACATTTCGTGCTATTGACCTCACAAAGAGTAATTAATTGTATAATGTAATGACTTGGCTTATAGTCAGGATAATGTGTTTGAATAGAGGGACATCTCTTTAAAAAACCTATGGACTGTTGCTTCAGTGAGCTAGCACTATAAAGATCCATCTAAATGTGTTGGTCTAGTATATAACAGACATGATAATCATCTCATCAAAATGTAACTTGTTCTCCCCATAATATAGCTGATAAATTGCACATTTGCTGTTAAAGAACTATCACCCACTCAAATTATTTTACAAAAGTTGTATAAACACATTTACATTATATAAGAAGATATTCAAAATTCAAAATATCAAACTATTGAAGTAAATGTGTAAACATATTAAGTCCATATCCTAGACCAGATATGGCTTGTTTGATACCAGATGGTGTTTTATAAAAATTTCTACGACTGGTGTACAACTTGTCACATATTAGAAAAAATCTAACTTATCTAGGAAAAAGTCTTTATTACAGAAATTATGAGATGAATCAATAATTAAGATCTTTACCAATTTCACCATTTCAGACCTTCTTGTAATTCTTATGATTATTATAAATATTCCCCTCCCCCCAAGTTATACAGATTTAAACCGCTGACAGATCTGAATAATTTTCAGTGCAATGTATTGGTTCAAGAACAAGAATAAAACTTCTTGAGTTAACACTCCGGTTCCATCGTTACATGAGTTTTCTCTGGGGAAAGACCTTACAATTGTTCTCTGAACTATTGACATTAATTATATTTGTATTTGATGTCCATTTTGTATTTTTAGGTTCGTGAAAATATGCAATATGTCCGATATATTTGGAAATGATTCTACTGGTAGTATGGATATGTTGGTAGATATCTCTTCAGCAACAACACCTCAGGAAACTGTATCATTAACATTTAACAATGACCTGCCTCAGTTTAAAACCAGCAGTAAGTACTTTGTTTCAGAATTAAATAAATTTGTGAAAGTACTGAAAAATCTTAATTTCATGTAATTTAACAGACATTTTTCTTAAAAACAAAATGGGGGATGTTGTGGTTGTGATCATATGGTAGTTGGATTTATAACTACCTATGCAATCAGTGCCTATCACCACTAACATTGTGAGTTTGAATCCCGCTAGGGTGAGGTGTACTCGAAACAACATTATGGGATAAAGGTTGTCAGGTCGGTGGTTTCCTCCAATAAAACTGACAGCCACAATATAGCTGAATTATTGTTGAAAGTGGCATTAAATACCATAACCCTAACCCCTATAAAAAATGAAGTACAAGTTTGTATGATGTGATAATAATTGTACCAGGTTGTGTTCTATGTTTCATAGATTGAAAATTGGTAAAATATGTATAAAAAGGATGGCCAATTTGTGGTAATATGTCGGTGCAAGCAAGTCAGATACACAAGAAAAAGTAAGCTTGCCTGACATCGTAAATAATTGAAGACTGGTTCCGACATGTGTTTTCTATTACTTACGGTTTCTATTGTTCATGAGCAATTAATTGGAAGTTAATAATTCTTTTAAGTTGTAGCTGAAATCTGGTGCCAAAATTGGTCCTTATTGATATTGTATCAAATCATTTGTTCTTTTGGGTTAGTGCTATGGATGGATAACACGACTTTTAATAATATTCCAGTTATATCATAGTGGTCAGTTTATTGGTGAATAAAAACCACTAATGCAGCCTGTTATAATTATCTGATTCTATTCTCATCAAGTTGTATAGAGGTAGGAAATCGACGTACAACTTATTTTTTCAGAATTAAATTGCTATTGAAGGCAGTTTAATTATAAAAATAATAAATATAAAAATCTTGTTCTTTTTTTTCCAGATTGTACTAAATTTTGTGAACACTGGAGTAAAGCAATAAATTCAGTAGATGGCAACA
This sequence comes from Bathymodiolus brooksi, assembly GCA_963680875.1. Classification (NCBI taxonomy): domain Eukaryota; kingdom Metazoa; phylum Mollusca; class Bivalvia; order Mytilida; family Modiolidae; genus Bathymodiolus; species Bathymodiolus brooksi. Next base: position 62,110,162 of record OY804579.1, read on the forward strand.
ATCCAGGTGAAATTAGACAAGCAATGGAAGCATTTCGTGCCAAGGTAAAACCAAAAACAACATCTCCTTTACTTAGAATTTTACCTGAATATTGAATATTTAGGGGGAAAAAATATACAAAATATTTTCCTGTTGTTATCCAGCAAACAAATATTTCAGTTTTGTAAAAAAAAATCAAAAAAATCACTAGTTCTATGCATTATAATTATCATTCTGCCTTTTCCTATACAAATCCCATTAGAAGTTACATGGTTGGATACACATATTAATTAGATTGTATTTCAAGTATATTTTTGCCAACTTCTGCTGTCAATTTGGTAATGGTTGTTAATGAGAGTATAAGTTTTAAATTCAAACTACAAGCTTTGTTTTCTAATGTATGATGATCACACTTTAGCAATAAAAAATGCACCATTAGTTGGAAACAACAACAATTGGTGGCTTTTAATTGAGATTTATGATATAGTCTGTTTGGTGACTCTGAAAATAGGCAAAATAATTATTTAAAAATCAGGGATTTGCTTTCTATTGCTCTTTTTAACATTTTACGCACACATTATTTAATACATATCTGAGAAAAAGTTCTCAAAGAAATAATTCAAATAATAAAAAAAATCTCCATAGGGCCCAATACTAATTTTATCAGATTGTAAGTAAAGGAGGCTGCCATTATAATGAACAGCATTACCTGTTCTTTCCTGTCTGTTGTTATGCTAATTTCAGTCATATGGGAATGTCATATTAGGTTAAAGATTCAAGATGTTTTGAATAATTGATAAACAATTTGACCATATATTTGTTTGTAAACTGCTGGTCACATGAGACCCTTATATGGACATGTCCCTTGTTATTCACTCATGCTGATTTATAGCAAATTTTAAATTAACACTTAAAAAATGATACAAAAATAAAATAAATGTTAATTTCGTGAAAGTATAATTTATATAAATATATAAACTAAATAATATTCTTGTTTAATACTTGTTTTCTTCCAAAAATTAAAACAATTCATATACAACATTAATTTCTAATAGGCAAATTAGATAAACATTTTTTTCATGATAGTGGGGGGCCCGGGTGGCTCAATGAGTTAGGTCGTTGGATCTAACATCTCATACAAGCCTATCACCAATACGGCGTGGGTTCGCACCCGGCTTTGTAAATTACAAAAAAAGGGTGCACTCGAGTCACAACCGCAAGTGATAAAGTTTACCAGTTGCTTGCCCATGGTCGGTGGTTCTCTCCGGCTTCCTCCACCACTAAAACTGGTCGCCATGATATAGCTGAAATATTGTTGAAAGTGGCGTTAAAACACCAAAAATCAAAATCAAATCATGACAGTGAGGTTGAAACTACTGAAATGTAATGGTCAGAATATACAATGTTTTCAAGTAATTTTGTTCTCTTTTATTAACCTCTATACACATAAAGAGAATGGGTAGTTTGCATGTATTTTAAATGCTCCACAATCAGTTATGTAATAATGTATCATCATTATTGATTTTTACCTGAACAGGTGTGAATCTAATTTGAATATTGTCCATATTTGGTATGGTCAGTATGTCAACATCTAATATAACATGCTAATGATGAAATCAGCTGACTTGCTGTTTGTCAATACTGACCACATGTTGCTGTTCATTTCAGTAGTACTTACTCCCATGTTTGTTACATGACAAAATGACAGAATTTTACAATTAAGTCCTATGGCAAACTTTTTTTATTCTTTAATTAATTTTTTTGAAAAATTCACCTATAATATGTATTAATCAGTCCTTAATATAAATATAATTAAAAAATAAATTTGATAACCCATTGATTTTTTAGGAATTGTTTTCCCTATTTTCAGAGTCACCAAACAGACTATACCAGACAGTCTTTTGGAATCCATTCATATGATTTACACTGGCAGTTCACTATTTTTTATTTGTTGTGAAATCTCAATAACTTTAGGATAACTAAGATTGTTAAATCTGAGACGCCCTCTGGTAAGATTGAAATCATATCCGACTCAGGCAAGCCTCGTCCGATATGATTTAAATCTTGCCCTCGGGTGTCACAGATTTTACTATCTTGCACCTCTCCCGGTGTTAGACCCTATAAATTTTGTTAAACGTATAGTATATTTTTCAGTTTAATTATATAATTATCTGAAATGTACACAACAAAGATATAAACATCAATGAAGCATTTAATGTTGTTTATTTCTCTTTCAGTACATACACAGTATAAACACTATGAAGAGGCTACTGATGGAAGCACAAAATGATTACTATGCATATTACAAGTAAGGAGCTATTTTTAGATAAGTTACAAGTAAGGAGCTATTTTTAGATAAGTTACAAGTAAGGAGCTATTTTTATATAACAGGGTTAGGGTTATGATGTTTAAATGCCATTTTCAACAATATTTCAGTTATATCTTTGCTGCCAGTTTTATTAGTGGAGGAAACCAGAGAACCCAGAGAAAACCACTGATCTGTCACAATTCACTAACAAACTTTATCACACACTCTTAAAATCATTATGATATAATTTCAGACTTAAAAGTGTACTTTGATATGCTCTAATTCTGCCAATATGTTTAATGTGGGAGTTTGGACATTTCCTATTTCTCCAGTTTTTTAACTGCAACAGTTGCTACGATTAGGAAACTGAACAATGAAAGTAATTTTTATACCCATTATTTGTTTTTATCTTTTTCAGGGCCTATCAGTTCATTAAAAGTTCAGGAAATTCAGAGATATTGTTGAATCATGCACATTTAGATGACATAACAGAGGTGAAAGGTGTATTCACAGATATAAAGCAATACCTCATACAAATATCATAAATGGTTGTGAATATATTTATTAAAATTTAATTCTTTAACATTTTATTTATAGCAATTATGTCTTTTGTCTCTTTATTACAGTAAACAACTGAACCAAATTAAACCCAACTTTGCTGAGATGGTCCTTTGGGGATTCCTTTTCAAAATTGTGTCTGACAGCCCTGCCCTCCATTCAAGATGGCTGCCATTACTAAAAATAGAAATTTCATTACTTTCATTTCTATTTTAAGGATATGGGTGTACTGTTGTCACCCAGGCTATCAATTAATCATCATTCACTTATTTTTTTATAAGCTTTTACAAATCACAAATTTTTCATACATAAATACCTCATTTCACCTTCACCTGATCCAATGGGAGATGTGTGTTTATGTCATCACTTTGTGTCCATCATCCTCATCTGTCATCATATAATTTTTTTAAACCACTGAACCAAATTAAACCAAACTTGGCTTAGATGGTCCTTTGGGGTCCCTTTTCAAAATTGTGTCTGACAGCCTTGCCCTTCATTCAAGATAGCTAATTGTCCATTGCTGCATTATTACAAGTCAAATTGAGCTAGAATTTTAAATGCAGCTTCCTGGCAATGAATAGTTTATTTTTTGCATATATTCCCTTTTTGTTCTATGAAATTTTTCTTTCAGCTGACTTATACTAATTAGGCATATTTTGATAAAAGATCACATATCTTTCCTCTGAAACTGCTGAACCAAATTAAATCAAAATTTGGTTGGAATGGTCCTTGAGTGTCCCCTTTCAAAATTGTGCCAGACTGCTCTGCCATCCATTCAAGATGGCAGCTGTTACTAAAAATAGATATTTCTTTAATTGTCTATTCTGCTTTATTTTAAGTCAAAATGAGCTCACATTTAAACTGCATCTGCATGAGAATGAGTTGTTCAACGTGTCTTCTTGGTTTTTCTGTGAAATATTTCTTTCATCCTATTTATACTGATTATGCATTTTTTTATATAAAAAAATCACATTAAAGAATTTAGGTTACACACTTTCCAAATTATGTGTGACATCCACCCTCCATTCAAGAAGGCTGCCATTAGAAATTTCATTAAATTGAAGAAGAAAAATTAAACTAATTTTTCTATAAAATAGAAGTCTAATTTCCTTTAGTAACTGACAAAAATGGTAACTAATTTTCAAATCAGTGGAGAAGGAATCAACTAGAGTAAGATATGAACTTGTTTTAATGATAATACAACATAAACATAGAATAGACCACAGATTTTTCCTTTTGATAAAACTTGAACATTTCAAACATTGATTTCCAGATATTCCTGTTTTTATTCCATATTGCAGATATGGTTCTTCTTTTGGTCTGGTGTAATGATATGTTTCAGAATTAGCTTGGCTAACTTCCCGATACCTTCAACATCTTGACTTGTATCAGACTCTTCTGTCACATATCGTACTCTTGAAATCAGCTTTATCCTTATAATTTTCTGAAAAAGAATGGCCTATCGATATTAGCAGTTCCCTTGTCTTTATAATAATTCTTACAATTGAAAAAGACAGTTAAATGGTAATGGTCATCAATGTAACCAACCACAAGAACATGAAACACTCCTAGTTCAATGGTAATGGTCACCAATGTAACCAACCACAAGAACATGAAACGCTCCTAGTTCAATGGTAATGGTCATCAATGTAACCAACCACAAGAACATGAAACGCTCCTAGTTCAATGGTAATGGTCATCAATGTAACCAACCACAAGAACATGAAACACTCCTAGTTCAATGGTAATGGTCACCAATGTAACCAACCACAAGAACATGAAACGCTCCTAGTTCAATGGTAATGGTCATCAATGTAACCAACCACAAGAACATGAAACGCTCCTAGTTCAATGGTAATGGTCACCAATGTAACCAACCACAAGAACATGAAACGCTCCTAGTTCAATGGTAATGGTCACCAATGTAACCAACCACAAGAACATGAAACACTCCTAGTTCAATGGTAATGGTCACCAATGTAACCAACCACAAGAACATGAAATGCTCCTAGTTCAATGGTAATGGTCACCAATGTAACCAACCACAAGAACATGAAACGCTCCTAGTTCAATGGTAATGGTCACCAATGTAACCAGCCACAAGAACATGAAACGCTCCTAGTTCAATGGTAATGGTCATCAATGTAACCAACCACAAGAACATGAAACACTCCTAGTTCAATGGTAATGGTCATCAATGTAACCAACCACAAGAACATGAAACGCTCCTAGTTCAATGGTAATGGTCATCAATGTAACCAACCACAAGAACATGAAACGCTCCTAGTTCAATGGTAATGGTCATCAATGTAACCAACCACAAGAACATGAAACGCTCCTAGTTCAATGGTAATGGTCATCAATGTAACCAACCACAAGAACATGAAACGCTCCTAGTTCAATGGTAATGGTCATCAATGTAACCAACCACAAGAACATGAAACACTCCTAGTTCAATGGTAATGGTCACCAATGTAACCAACCACAAGAACATGAAACGCTCCTAGTTCAATGGTAATGGTCACCAATGTAACCAACCACAAGAACATGAAACGTTCCTAGTTCAATGGTAATGGTCACCAATGTAACCAACCACAAGAACATGAAACACTCCTAGTTTAATGGTCACCAATGTAACCAACCACAAGAACATGAAACGCTCCTAGTTCAATGGTAATGGTCACCAATGTAACCAACCACAAGAACATGAAACGCTCCTAGTTTAATGGTAATGGTCACCAATGTAACCAACCACAAGAACATGAAACGCTCCTAGTCCAATAGTAATGGTCATCAATGTAACCAACCACAAGAACATGAAACACTCCTAGTTCAATGGTAATGGTCATCAATGTAACCAACCACAAGAACATGAAATGCTCCTAGTTCAATGGTAATGGTCATCAATGTAACCAACCACAAGAACATGAAACACTCCTAGTTCAATGGTAATGGTCATCAATGTAACCAACCACAAGAACATGAAACGCTCCTAGTTCAATGGTAATGGTCATCAATGTAACCAACCACAAGAACATCAAACACTCCTAGTTCAATGGTAATGGTCATCAATGTAACCAACCACAAGAACATGAAACGCTCCTAGTTCAATGGTAATGGTCATCAATGTAACCAACCACAAGAACATGAAACGTTCCTAATTCAATGGTAATGGTCATCAATGTAACCAACCACAAGAACATGAAACGCTCCTAGTTCAATGGTAATGGTCATCAATGTAACCAACCACAAGAACATGAAACACTCCTAGTTCAATGGTAATGGTCATCAATGTAACCAACCACAAGAACATGAAACACTCCTAGTTCAATGGTAATGGTCATCAATGTAACCAACCACAAGAACATGAAACACTCCTAGTTCAATGGTAATGGTCATCAATGTAACCAACCACAAGAAGATGAAACACTCCTAGTTCAATGGTAATGGTCATCAATGTAACCAACCACAAGAACATGAAAAGCTCCTAGTTCAATGGTAATGGTCACCAATGTAACCAACCACAAGAACATGAAACGCTCCTAGTTTAATGGTAATGGTCACCAATGTAACCAACCACAAGAACATGAAACGCTCCTAGTCCAATAGTAATGGTCATCAATGTAACCAACCACAAGAACATGAAACACTCCTAGTTCAATGGTAATGGTCATCAATGTAACCAACCACAAGAACATGAAATGCTCCTAGTTCAATGGTAATGGTCATCAATGTAACCAACCACAAGAACATGAAACACTCCTAGTTCAATGGTAATGGTCATCAATGTAACCAACCACAAGAACATGAAACGCTCCTAGTTCAATGGTAATGGTCATCAATGTAACCAACCACAAGAACATCAAACACTCCTAGTTCAATGGTAATGGTCATCAATGTAACCAACCACAAGAACATGAAACACTCCTAGTTCAATGGTAATGGTCATCAATGTAACCAACCACAAGAACATGAAACACTCCTAGTTCAATGGTAATGGTCATCAATGTAACCAACCACAAGAAGATGAAACACTCCTAGTTCAATGGTAATGGTCATCAATGTAACCAACCACAAGAACATGAAACGCTCCTAGTTCAATGGTAATGGTCATCAATGTAACCAACCACAAGAACATGAAACGCTCCTAGTTCAATGGTAATGGTCATCAATGTAACCAACCACAAGAACATGAAACGTTCCTAATTCAATGGTAATGGTCATCAATGTAACCAACCACAAGAACATGAAACGCTCCTAGTTCAATGGTAATGGTCATCAATGTAACCAACCACAAGAACATGAAACACTCCTAGTTCAATGGTAATGGTCATCAATGTAACCAACCACAAGAACATGAAACACTCCTAGTTCAATGGTAATGGTCATCAAAAACCAACCACAAGAACATGAAACGCTTCTAGTTCAATGGTAATGGTCATCAATGTAACCAACCACAAGAACATGAAACGCTCCTAGTTCAATGGTAATGGTCATTAATGTAACCAACCACAAGAACATGAAACACTCCTAGTTCAATGGTAATGGTCATCAATGTAACCAACCACAAGAACATGAAACGCTCCTAGTTCAATGGTAATGGTCATCAATGTAACCAACCACAAGAACATGAAACACTCCTAGTTCAATGGTAATGGTCATCAATGTAACCAACCACAAGAACATGAAACACTCCTAGTTCAATGGTAATGGTCATCAAAAACCAACCACAAGAACATGAAACGCTTCTAGTTCAATGGTAATGGTCATCAATGTAACCAACCACAAGAACATGAAACGCTCCTAGTTCAATGGTAATGGTCATCAATGTAACCAACCACAAGAACATGAAACACTCCTAGTTCAATGGTAATGGTCATCAATGTAACCAACCACAAGAACATGAAACACTCCTAGTTCAATGGTAATGGTCATCAATGTAACCAACCACAAGAACATGAAACACTCCTAGTTCAATGGTAATGGTCATCAAAAACCAACCACAAGAACATGAAACGCTTCTAGTTCAATGGTAATGGTCACCAATGTAACCAACCACAAGAACATGAAACACTCCTAGTTCAATGGTAATGGTCATCAAAAACCAACCACAAGAACATGAAACGCTTCTAGTTCAATGGTAATGGTCATCAATGTAACCAACCACAAGAACATGAAACGCTCCTTGTTCAATGGTTTTGGTTGATTATATAGGGATTTTTTTACATTTCCGAATACTTTTGACAGATGACTGTTGTACATTGTATTTATGTTTGAAATGTACAGTTTCTAAATAATATAATTGATTAAAATTAAGGTCAATCTCTCTCAAGTATAGGTAACCTATAGCTAGTTTACACGACTAAGGTCAATCTCTCTCAAGTATAGGTAACCTATAGTTAGTTTACATGACTAAGGTCAATCTCCCTGAAGCATAGGTAACCTATAGCTAGTTTACACAACTAAGGTCAATCTCCCTCAAGAATAGGTAACCTATAGCTAGTTTACACGACTAAGGTCAATCTCCCTCAAGAATAGGTAACCTATAGCTAGATTACATGACTAAGGTCAATCTCCCTCAAGAATAGGTAACCTATAGCTAGTTTACATGACTAAGGTCAATCTCCCTGAAGCATAGGTAACCTATAGCTAGTTTACACGACTACGGTCATTCTCCCTGAAGCATAGGTAACCTATAGCTAGTTTACATGACTAAGGTCAATCTCCCTGAAGCATAGGTAACCTATAGCTAGTTTACATGACTATGGTCAATCTCCCTCAAGCATAGGTAACCTATAGCTAGTTTACATGACTAAGGTCAATCTCCCTCAAGAATAGGTAACCTATAGCTAGTTTACATGACTAAGGTCAATCTCCCTGAAGCATAGGTAACCTATAGCTAGTTTACATGACTAAGGTCAATCTCCATCAAGAATAGGTAACCTATAGCTAGTTTACATGACTAAGGTCAATCTCTCTCAAGTATAGGTAACCTATAACTAGTTTACATGACTAAGGTCAATCTCTCTCAAGTATAGGTAACCTATAGCTAGTTTACATGACTAAGGTCAATCTCCCTGAAGCATAGGTAACCTATAGCTAGTTTACATGACTAAGGTCAATCTCTCTCAAGTATAGGTAACCTATAGCTAGTTTACATGACTAAGGTCAATCTCTCTCAAGCATAGGTAACCTATAGCTAGTTTACATGACTAAGGTCAATCTCTCTCAAGAATAGGTAACCTATAGCTAGTTTACATGACTAAGGTCAATCTCCATCAAGAATAGGTAACCTATAACTAGTTTACATGACTAAGGTCAATCTCTCTCAAGTATAGGTAACCTATAGCTAGTTTACATGACTAAGGTCAATCTCCCTGAAGCATAGGTAACCTATAGCTAGTTTACATGACTAAGGTCAATCTCTCTCAAGAATAGGTAACCTATAGCTAGTTTACATGACTAAGGTCAATCTCCATCAAGAATAGGTAACCTATAGCTAGTTTACATGACTAAGGTCAATCTCTCTCAAGTATAGGTAACCTATAACTAGTTTACATGACTAAGGTCAATCTCTCTCAAGTATAGGTAACCTATAGCTAGTTTACATGACTAAGGTCAATCTCTCTCAAGCATAGGTAACCTATAGCTAGTTTACATGACTAAGGTCAATCTCTCTCAAGCATAGGTAACCTATAGCTAGTTTACATGACTAAGGTCAATCTCTCTCAAGAATAGGTAACCTATAGCTAGTTTACATGACTAAGGTCAATCTCTCTCAAGTATAGGTAACCTATAGCTAGTTTACACGAATTTGGCTAACTTGTTTAGGCCACTCGTTTACTTTCTTCAAAAGACTTTTTAAATTATTTGGCTTTCCAACCTTTTGACTGAGCTGGGAGTAATGTTATATTACTCCCAGCTATGAGCCTATCTGAAGGCTATTCCATAAACGTGTCATACCACTGAATTAGATATCTACATTTGATAAAATCATTTCAAGTCAAGAAAATAAAATCTCAAAGGTGTAGTAGAATATATTCATAATTGATACAAAGGAATGACCCTTGGTGACAATAATATTCTTTCCTTTCTGTATCTACATTTAGCATGCAATATGATCACTTCATTGCACTCTAGAAAACCAGCATAAGAAGTTGTTTAAAATACCAGTTCACAAAAATATCCTATATGTTAACGAACGCCTTTTTAAAAGGTGGTGAAATCTTATGACGGGTGCCACTAGTGAAGAGTTCAGAGTTCGGTAATTTTGTTATTACCCTTATTTCGGAGCACCTGAGTTCACCCCCGGTTTTTAGTGGGGTTCGTGTTTCTCGATCTTTAATTTTATGTGTATGTTTTGTAGATCATTTTTTGTCCTTTTTCTTTTGGCCATTGTGTTGTCTGTTCTTCAATTTACGGATTCTGATTAAGCCTTTGGTATCTTCAAACTCTTCTTATGTAAAATAATTTGTCGCTATCATCAACAATAAGATAAAAGTAAACTATTAATAACTCACCCCATTGTCCATACAAGCAACTACGTTATCAGGAGATATTGGCTCACACAATGTGAGGAAACGTTGATGTAAAAAAGCTACTGCTGCCGTTAACTGTGTCAAGAGTAAATAGCTCTCCCTCGGTGTCAGTTTCCTCAACCAAAACAATTCATTCAAATCAATATGTTCCATGCTTAATTCTTTCTTGTTTTCAATGAAGGTGGAGGCCACAAATAAACTATTGCATGCATCTGTAAAGATATATCATGGAATCTGGTTTACTTCTCTCTGTTTCATTTGTTGATAGTGGTGTTAAACACCATAACCGACCCATCCATTTGAATCATTGATATACATTGATCAATTTATTTCTACTTTAATTAATTAGTTATTAACCTTTAACATTAATGAATAAATATTTGTTTGACGAAGCTGAAGTGGCTGCGATCGTATGATAGTTGGATTAACATCTATATAGACAATCGCTGCCAATCACTAATAAGCTATTATTATGCGAGTTTGACTTCCAATCTATAGGTAAAATGCTTACTCAATACGACCTTGTGTGGTAAGTTTTGTCAGTGAAGGATGATGGATAACCGATTGCTCGGTTTCCTAACTGACAAACTGCATGCTACGATATATTGTTGAAAGTTGCGTTAAACACCATAAATGCATCCGAAATTGCTGTAAGATAAAAATGTGAAACACACTTTGGCTTTCTATAACTTTATCTGCATAATATGGACGAAATACATAATATTGCATTATATTATTCACTGGCAATGTAAGGAACTATGATCTCAAATCCAAAAACACCTACCATCATTGCTTCTCTTAATTCCAGAGATCTTGAACATCGTTGCAGACACTGATGACAATATGCTTTGTTTCTGAACAATAGCAATACATGTATTAATCAATGATGAAAATATCTTTAGTAATATTACGTGGTAAGAATAGAAATATAAAAGCCATTACACGATAAACAACAATATATAAGTATCATTTCATGAAAACTTCAATTAGTTGATAGAATAAAAATCCGTGATTTAATTCATTAAAACGATTCCCTACCTCTAAAGTTGACAGTGAAGGCTGGTTAAGAACAAACCTTTTTATGACAAAAGAGATGATTTCAATTTTCCCATTGTGCACTTTCCATTTATATGTAGCAACATTCCAGCAGCACCTGCATATGGAGTAAATCTCAGAGTTGATCTGATATTCCAGAGCTGTTTTGACCTTGTTATTTTTTTTCCATCTTATTAAACTAACACCACATCACTTTATTTTTAGCGTTTATATTGTAGTTACATGTAATGAATTCCTACTGAAAGATTCCACAGGAACTACTCGTGCAAAACAATGTCCGACACTGCAAAAATATTTATGAATATGGCATGTTATTATACCCCCCGCAAACAAAGTTTGGGGGGGTAAATAGGAATCACCCTGTCCGTCTGTCTATCCGTCCGTCCATGTACCATGTAAGCGCAACTCCTCCTAAACCGCTTATTGGATTTTTATGAAACTTTACACATTTGTAGTACACTACCTGCAGATGTGCATGAAGGAATATGGTTGCTGTCCAAAATTTAAAAGGGGAGATAATTCAACTTATACTTTCACGAAAAGGGGGGGGGGGGCATGTACCTTGTAAGCACAACTCCTACTAAACTGCTTATTGAATTTTTATGAAACTTTACACAGTTGTAGTACACAACCTGCAGATGTGCATGAAGGAATATCGTTGCTATATAAAATTTAGAAGGGGAGATAATTCAACTTATACTTTCACGAAAAGGGGGGTCGTGTACTTGTGGCAACCCCTAGATGTATGTTCTTGGTTAGTTTATTTTGGAGATGGGATGTTGTCTCCTTGACATAACTCCATATCCGTTCATTTTACATAAGTAATTTGCTAATATACCTGTATTCCAAAGTTTGAACATAATAGTATTGCAAGGGGGGGGGGTCACTCAGTGAGGTCACTCAGTGAGGTCACTCACAGTTCTAGTTCGATCTTATTCAGGTTCTAGATAGGGATATATAATGTCACATTCCCGGCTTTGGATTTATATACCACGAGCCTGACGTTTATAATTACATTTTTTTTTACTAATACAGAATGACAGAAATATGCTAATTTCCCTGTATATTTCATATCAAACTACATTTTTTTTCAAAAAATTACCCGAAATCAATTCCTGTCCGCTGTTGATAATAGTTTTATCAACAAAAGCAGAGTTAAATGTGATTGTAGTCTATTATCCAAATACCAAATTTTATATTTAATATATTTGTAAAGGAACTGCATATGCTTAGATGTTATTCTAAAAAAAATTCCCGTACATATATGTTAATCTTACCTTCTTTGTCAAAATATTTGAAAATGTGTAAAGAAATGGGTTCAAAGCAGCATTTACTGGCATAACAAAAACTGCAATCCAGGAGTATACTTCTGACGGAAACACTTCACCAGTTAATGCCATAATACCTACCAAGTAAAGGATTTATGGATTATTAGAATGGCTACAATACAAAGACCCATACCAAAAACACACTTCACAGATTTTATAGAATTCCATGACATCTGACAAAAATTTGCAGGATTGATGGTTTGGTTATGGTGTTTAACGCCACTTCTAACAATATTTCAGTTATATCGTGGCGGTCAGTTTTATTGTTGGAGGAAACAAGAGTACCCGGAGAAAACCACCGACCTGTCGCAAGTCACTGACAAACTTTATATCGAGTACACCTCGCCTGAGCGGGCTCGAACTAACAACTTTAGCCGGTGGTAATGGGCACTGATTGCATGGGTAGTTGTAAACCCAACTACCATACGATCACGGCCACAATGACATGATTGATATTTTGTGTGCAAATACCACATTATTTACAAGGAGAAGTAGCATAGACTTTATCAAAGATTGCAACTGTTCACAAGTTGGCTCTCTAAGTTACTTTGATGTCATTATATAAATAATTAAAATGTTATCCGTTTCTATATTTATATAATTGTAATCTTGCATTGGATGAAGGTAATTAGCTTCTAGAAGCCATATAGAAACTTCTGTATGTTACATTTAAAAATAAGGTATAGTCATGCTGCTGACACAAAAGCTACTCAAACAAGGTTACATTGCTCCTAAGTTGAAGTCATAGCCACAAAAATTCTACCGTCGTTATCACGATCTGGTTGACCGTTAGGAAATATCCTGATCTCAAATGACAATGGATCTTTTACGTTTTCCTTTTTTCCCTCCATCACTGTCAAGACTGACCAGACTTCATTGTCTATATGAGTAACATGGTGGGTGTCTTATAAGAAGCAGGAACTGCTTATCCGTCGTGAGCACCTGAGTTCAACCCCGATTTTTTGGTGTTTGCTCATCGTTTTAGTTGGTTTTTTTTGTCCTCTTATGTGTCATTACTTTCTTGGTTCCATGTTGTGATGTCCGTTACAATTGTGGCACATTCGGTTTGTCTCAACCTCCAGTTGTTTGTAGCAGGGCTCATGTCTTATTTACGTTATTTGTGTTTGCTTGCGTATAGTGGTGTCCAACACATATTGTGTTGTGTTTTTTGCTTTGTTTGTCTTCCTCTTGTGTTTTGTGTACCCAATGTTGCCAATTTCTCTGGATTGTCCATTCTTGAATTGGTTTTCCCTGGCATTTATTTAGTTTGGGGTGTGGCTGGCTGATATACAATCAATTTGTACCAAGTTTTCAATTATTAGTTTTCACCTTTTTTTATGCGTAAAGTTGTGAACTTTTATATATCCTTAACCCTATCATTTACACTACATATTAGAATAAAAATAAAATATTAATTAGATGATAACACATGCACACACTCACTTCTAACCACAACACTTAATCATAAGCATATTGTGTTGTGGATTTGTTTTGTTTGTCTTGGTCTTGTGTACCCTATTTTGTCAGGTTCGCTAGATTGTCAATTTCTAATTACCCTTTCGGGTATTCTCTAACGTTTATAAAATAGGTGATAACAAAAATGATGACCAGGTGTTTTGAAAGGATATATATAACATTCTTCTTCATTTAAAACATAAACAAATAATGAAATAGCAAAAATGTGATTACATGTTTTACGACACGTGTAGATGTAATGGACATGTGGTCTTGTATACTTGCATAATCTTCAATATGATGAAGGAGGCAATCATATGGCAGAAACAGAAACAGAAACTTTCGATAAAATACATACCCATAACACCAACAGGAAACCAGCACATAAAATCGGTAAAGACGATCAGAAATAAACGTCGTGCCAAAGCCAGGTCGTTGTGAGTCCTCTTGGTCATAATTCTGTTACTACTCTTTGCTGCGTTGTAAACAGAGAACTGACAGCAGGCTATGATGAAAAATGCAAAACAATTGTAGAAAACAAAGATGACTGCTGAATATTCCCATCCACTTATCTTTTCACGAGAGAACGGAAGTGCCAAGCAAACTGCAGTTTTTGAGTAATAACTGTCCGAAAAATAAGCTTCATACGTAATTGGAATTATTCCAAGAAGAATAACTGTCGCCCAGCAGATCATAGCGGATACTCGTGCCATCCTAATACTTATTCTTCTATTACCAAATGGAAACTTCACCATCAGAAAACAATCAATTGTAATTAATAATATAAAATTAACAGATGCCTCACAGGAAATGGCCGCAATCACTCCAGCAATTTTACATGTAACACTTTGCCTCCATTGTTTATCATGTAATATGTAATCTCCCTTGAAGTAAATATCGGCAACTGCTATGATACATAAATATATACCCATAATCATATCTGAGAATCCAAGGTTCATAATGTAGAATCCATGTGCTTTGCGAATGTGGCGACGATCATATATAACCCGGTAGACTATGACCCCAGTGTTACCTATAAGAGCAGTTATTCCTATTAGCCACAAAGAAATACGAAGAACGTCAAATCTCATTAGATCTGTACAGGAGGAAAATTCATCCATTGATGGGTAGCAGTTTTCTTTTAAGACGGAATCTGGCTTTAGACAGCAAAGAATGTAGTTGTCAGATCTCATGTGTAACAAATTTTCAAGACTTGAAAATATCTCTAGGGAAAAGTCGGTTATTCTGTTATGTGACATATCAATTGATAAAAGATTGTCCAGTCCATGAAATCCATTATTCTCTATAGAGTGCAATGCATTTCCACTAATATTGAGATTCTTTAGTTTATCTAGCCCATTAAATGTAAAATCTTGAACTGTCTCTATCTTCGTGCCAGTCAACTGTAGGTTCTTAACACATACTAACGACATAAATGTATTTGGTTCTATTTGTGTCAGAAAATAGTTTCCAGTCAAATTTAAGGTAACAAGACGTCTTAGACCAGCGAATGTATATTTGTATAGCACTGTAAACCTGTTATGACTTAAATCTAATAAAATCAGGTTTTTAAGATGCTCAAATGAATATGAATTCACATGTTCAATATTACAATTATACAACACAAGCTCTGCTAGATATGGAAACTGCTGAATAACTACTTTGTTGTCTGAAAACCTTGAATTGCTGAAATCTAACTTTCGTGAATACATTGACACCTTCTGCATCAGGTTCTCAAGTTGGTTATGCTGACATGTAATAATTAAGCCTTCACAGTTGCATGTGTCTGGACACGTTATGTTACATGCAAGTTCATCGTCACCATATGGACACTGCGTTATACCATTACAAACATCATCATGAGATAGACATGTAGTTGATTTCTGACACCTGAACAGCCCTAGGCATGTTCTATTACCTAGTAACAAAAGGAAAATAGTAATTTTACATTATAATTTTTCATGATTATTAATTTAAATTGGTAGCTAAAAATGATAGCTAAAATTCAATTTTTGTTAAGAATTAATATACATGTATTTAGTAATAAAAGTGACCAAGTTTATTGCGTTTATAAACAAATAGCAAATTCCTTCCTTGAGTAGCACTATTCTTAGTTTTTGAATGTCAGTTGCAAAATTACATGAAGATCATATCAAAGTAAGAATTAAACAGGCTGGCACTCGTGTCTGGTAAATTACAGGAAGATCATATCAAAGTAGGAATTAAACAGGCTGGCACTCTTGTCTGGTAAATTACATGAATATCATGTCAAAGCAGGAATTAAACAAGCTGGCACTCTTGTCTGGTAAATTACGTGAAGATCATATCAAAGTAGGAATTAAACAGGCTGGCACTCTTGTCTGGTAAATTACATGAAGATCATATCAAAGTAGGAATTAAACAGGCTGGCACTCTTGTCTGGTAAATTACTTGACCAAAGAACTATAACAAAGGTAACCTTACCACATTTCGTCACTGTACTTTTTATCTGTACGGGAAAAAAAACAGTACAACTAACTGTATTTTTGTTGCTAATAAAGCAGTTGAGGCATATAGCGGTTTGGAAAATTAAGATTTGACGAATAGTGCCTCTAATGAGAAAAAAGGATACATACCATTCGGCAGCACTAATTGTAAGATTAAGTTAGAAATCGTGTTTTCCAAGTTTTTGTTCTTTGGTTTTATTCTTAAAGTGTATTTGTTTCTATTTTTTATTATTTCATCCAGATGTTTTACATTTATCATGTCTTCTTAAATGTGGAAGATGATAATACCATTAATTACTATTACTTACTACAAAATAATTCGTCATCTCCCCGGAGACAGTGTTTTATTCCATCACAAACAAGACTAGGCAATAAACAGTGACCATCATCACACTTAAAGAAGTTATCTGGACATTTAAAATTTTCTGAAAAATAGTGTTTTTTAAGTTGATATGTCGATATATTTTATTCTAAAATATTTAATTATTTGGCTTTAAAAATAGCGACTTCGATGCTCAGGTACTGATGCAGGTTATTACAGACTCAGGTACTGATGCAGGTTATTACAGACTCAGGTACTGATGCAGGTTATTACAGAAACGAGTCGTGTGTACTAAATTAGATATCTTTATTTTTATTAATGTAATGTTAACATTGTGCTATCATCATTTGAAAACAATAAAAAGTCATCTTTGAGATAAAAAAATAACTTACCAACTTGTCCCCTTATGCATAGTATAATTGTTCTTGGGAAGAATAAATCAGTACCAGTCAAACATAATCAAAAATCCTTAATATGTCATATAGGTGTCAATTATTGTGTAATAGGTTAAAGCAGAGAAAGTAATTGTATCTTATCATGAATACATATCAAACACACAGAAACTCAATGTTTAAGTAATACTTCCAGAGCACACAAGTTCGCTTCCGGTGTTTAGTGGGGTTCATGTTGCTCGATCTTTAGTTTTCTGTGTGGAGTTTTGTAGATCATTGTTTGTTCTTTTGGCCGTTGTATTGATGTCCTTCTTCGATCAATGGCTTCAGATACCCACTTTGGTATCTTCAAACCAACTTTCTTGCATTTGGTTTCTTGGTTTAATTATCACGATCTTATTACTCAGTATGCTTTATGTCATAAATGTCAACCTTTGTTTTCATAATTTCTAAATATTTTGAAAAGAATGACTGAGAAAGCTTTATTTTTTATTTTTTAAAAGCTTTACCTTTGCGAGCACATGGGTTTACCCCCCTCGGAGTTTTGATTGGGTCCGTGTTGTTCATCGTTTTATTTTATGTGTTTTTGTTTTATTTTGTTTGTATTCATTCTGTGTCATGTGACCAATGTTGTCCATATCTCTGGATTGTACATTCATGATTGCTCCTTTGGGTTTGTATGTTGCATTCATGCTTGTTGAAATATTGTGTTTTTACATAAATACATGTTCTCTCTTCTGGTTTTCACATTCAATTATTAACCTTTGTTTTGTTTACAAATAATGGAGATATATATAATCATCTTACCACACTGTTGAAGATGAGACAAGTCTCTACAGCCAACCACATCTTTGTATTCATTTACATTCATCACACAATACTGCCCATAATTGTATAGATTTCCATCATCACATAGAAATTTATCCACAGACATATTTTTATGCATTTCTGAAACACCAATGAGAGAAAATTTAATTATTAAATTTGTGTTTTATGTTTCAATTGTGTGTCAGTTAATTGACAAGATGTAAACGTTAACTGATTATAGCCTATTACAATGGTAATCATAGAAAATGAAAAGAAATACAGTGTTAAATTGAAAATAAAAAGTTAATAGGCAAATGTGTAATCACCCAAAAGAACATATATCATGCTTCCACTCCACTGACAAACCTCAGCTTCAACAAAATACAGATAAAATGGCCTTGGTTATAGACTGCATAAAACAGCTGTATGGTTAACCCAGTGGATGGAATCACAAACCTTGCATTTTCATAACTAGATCTTACCGTCTAAGGCTTAACATATATAAATAAACATTAGAGAAAATTGTAGGAGCAATTAAAAATGGACAGCCGAGAGACACCGACAACAATGGGCAAACAAGACACAGGACGAAGGCAAACAAAACACAACACAACACGGAAAACTAAGGAGATTAGCAACACCGACCCCACCAAAAACTGGGGGTGAACCCAGGTGCTCGCGAAGAGTAGACAGTTCCGGTCATGTTACTGATCTGTGCAGATTTGCTTCAGATTGAAAAAAACAACAATTCTCCCAAACTTTGTTTGGGAGACTTAATAATCACTTTACTGCACAGATATTATGACAAAAACATGGACAGTACGAAACCAAGGTGAGTGTAAGCTCATACTTAACCGACTACTAGTTACGACGAACACAGACAATCAAAGACAGTGAAGAATTTGCAGCAAATAGAAAAAAAACTCGGATGAAACATATGTAACAATGTAACGTAAAATATAGCAAACAAAAGCTAAAACAACAAGAATTCTCATCAAATGGGAATGAAACGAGGTTCCCCAGATTGGATAGTATTTTCTGCCCATTGTAAAATTGCAATTTAAAAAATCCGAATGGGTCTAACAATTCATGATTTCCCGTGACTGCTTGCAAGTAATTTGACATTCAAGCGTAACCAAAAAATGGTTTGTTTGTTCAGAAGATTAAAGTCCCATGTCGAAGTCAAATGAGAATGTCACTGTCACTGAGCTAGGAAATTATGTAACATTAGCCTAACCAAAAAGCAATATATGGAAATATTATGTTTTGTAATGGACGACACAACAACATTGGAAAACAAAGTTGGTAAACTCAGGTTTAAAAACCAGACAACATGATCTCCAACATATGATAACAGATGACATCGTTGGGAAGACTTCTTTTTATTCTTATACTATTAAGATAATCCTTTTTCTTAGACTACAAAAGTCATATGCTGAAATACTCATGTGTACCTGTCTATATCTTAAGTATATATGTTAACAAATGGATATTGTCTAATTTCTAACACTTCCCAAGTAAAAGAGAGGTATGGATGTTAAATGACGAGCGTTTAAGGTGACAATGAGTGATTAAATAAATTTTAACAGTGCGCACTAAATTTGATATATACGTTTTTATTTTAAGTATTTTCTTTATAGATATAATATTTTATTTTATTTTTTATCAACATACGTAAGGGTTTTGTAAAATAACAAATTGTGCATTTTTCTCTTTTAAGGGTGTAAACCTGGGTTACCCTAAAATTTCCTCATCATTCATTTTTTTTTAAATTTGCATCATGGAATAGTTATGTCTAAATACATTATCTGCCAAAGACGCCAGATGGTAATACTAGTTTCGGAAGATTCTAATAGATATGCACATTTATTTCTGATTGAAAGGGAATATTTTGGCTTTAATACACTTGAGAGTGTTGTTGTTGAATAAATATGAAATATCTAGCATATCTGAATATCCTATTTGGAAATAATGACGTGCAAAACAGTGGGAATTGCAAAAAATTAATCTGATTCAGAGTCTATATCTATTGGATATAGACTGAATCAGAATAAAACAATTTTCCTCCACCAAAATCAGAATATTTTTTCCAGCAACATTGGGAATCGGAATATTTTTTTAGAAATGGTCGTTCCCTTACCTGATGTGCAAACAACGGGACCAACTTTTATATTATAAAATCCTTCATCACTGTATGACGTTGTTGGGATTACATAACCGTTGAAAGGCAATTTGCTATGATCAGTAATTGTGATGTTGTCGTTCCATACTTTATTGACGTCGGCTTGACTCCAGTCAATATTACCAGTACAATAGCATCTTGAATAAACAAAAACAAATAGTTAAATATTTAATATTTTGAATGAAAATTGGGAACAGGATTTGCTTAAACTTTTTTTTAATATGTTATGCCTATCCTTGTATATCAATATCTTAGCCAAGTCTTAAGATCCTGTCCGGAACAGTGTAGGAGGAGTTAGAGATCATTCAGGGTGTTTAGCCAAAGCTACTATGTCATGTGTTCTCTGAAGCAATATCAATTTGTATTGTCAAAAGCCACCACTTTTATCAGGCCAGATTTCAGATGCACCGAGCTAGTAAAATATTAGTACAATGTCCCTCCTCAAAAGAGGCTACTTTTTCATTGTAGAAGGGGTCTTTTAAGAGGACTAATGTACTAGTAAATTTTAACCAGTGTTCTCTATATACCCCGGTTACGCAAATGCAAGGGTGTGTACAACCTTATTGAGGTTATTTCTAATGGATCCAGCATAAAAAAAATACCCGGATGTACGACGTACGTTGTCCACCCTGGAATGTTTAGACAAATGACAACAACTTTTTGAATATTATCGATGTAAATAGTACCATACAAGTCCATAGGGTACTTTGGTCTGGCTTTTATCATACAGGTTCGTTGTTGAAATAGTATAAAAATGAGTTTTATTTTGTCAGATGGTGAAAAAATTTCCGCCATCATAAAGTTTTCGATCAAAAAAATACCCGGATGTATGACGTACGTTGTCCCCCCTGTGAAAACGACGTCTATTTTCAGATTCAGTGCATATGAAAATAACCTCAACTTTTTAAACCAATCAAAGCATGTATAAAATGACATGTGACTCTAAAATTAATTTATTAATATATATATACTGCATTGTTTACCTTTGGTGCATAGGTAATACCGTGACGTTTAACCTCCTGCGTCGGAACTGGAGACAAAAAAGACACTAAGACATCACCTTAACATGAATCGCTCAACATGTTATAAATCACCTGTTTATCAATTAGTAGTCATTGATATACATTTTTTTTGCTCCTGAGATTTTTTTTAACATTTCCACATACACTCCTGTGTGAACTATGTCGTACATGTGGTTGCCGCTATTATTCATTTTCGATCAACTTTCAATAATCATTACCTTTAGTCAAGTTTGAAGTTTCTACGAAAATTGTTTTAATAGTATTAAAGGAAGAAAAAAAAATTAATTGGCATGCTTCTGCTTCCTTATGTATTGCACCCACCGTAAACTTTTCATTTACAAAGTTGATGTATAGTATAGCTGAGGTCTGTTTGGTGGGATCCGTGTTGCTCATCTTTTCAATTTTTTGTGTTGTCCTAGTTTTTGTGTCGAGCATGCTAACTATTACACCACAGATGTGGTTAGATTACTCATGAGTATCAATTCAATGACCCATGTGGTTTCAGAGAGGAAGATTTTTTAAAGTTTGGACAATCAGAAACAAGATTGACTCTTCAATCAGAACAATATGTGGAATCCATGTAGAGTATTTGTTCCTAGGGAGTCATAAGATGAAAATGTTAAATGGTAATGATAAATACTGAGTGAAGTTTAAACCTTATATGGTACTTAATTGTAGTACTTGCCTATTGTTGCATGCTTCTACCACACTTGTAGGATAATCCTTTCTGGAACCGTCCCCCATACTTTCATGAAAGTAGCATGTGATTAACACATTCTGTGAACATGTATGTTCTTTACTGAGTAAAACATTTTTTATGATATCAAGCGGAAAGGAAAATGTCCTGGACTCTACGATAATACCTGACCAATTTTCTGCCAGAGCACCAATGTTATTATAGTGAAATGATGTAAATATCGACACTTTATCTTTTGTCTCTGTGAACTGACAGTGGACCCAATGGGATTCTACAATGAATTAAAATGGAACTTTTTACCTAAAATTTATTTCTGCAGATAGAAACTGTTTTTACATTGTGCATATTCTGAAATATTTGTTAGGTAACTTGACAAAAAACCTAATTTCATTCAGACATCTCTATTTACAAAAGATACATGTCTTTGAAATATTTTAATTTCAGATACCTGTAATTTGCAGTAGTAAAGATAAATATCTATATTTCAAATAAAAAGTCTATTCAGAATACATTGTTGCACCTCCTCAGACCATGACCTGCATTTCCATCAACATATGTCGTAATCTTTTTTTTTTGTGTTCAGTGATTTGATGCAGGAGGCAGTTGTTCGTTTAGTTCATATTGGTTGAATTGTTGACATCACTGTTTAAATATTTTCTTCATAATTTCTATTAAAATGCAGATACCTTTATTTTTAAGTACATGTATCTGTATTTTCAATAAACATGTCTTTAATTTTAATACAATTTTTGGAAACAATTTTACTCTGGCTTTGTCTACAACGAAAAGCTTAAAGACATCAAAGGGACAACCAGAAACTGTAAATCGAAGAAGAACAGACATCACAATGGCCAAAAGAAAAAGGACAAGATGACAAGCAATATGATCTACAAAACACTACACAAAACACTAAAGATCGAGAGTTAGCAGTTCATGTTCCATTATTGGCACATGTCGTGTTACTCTTGTTACAAACCCAGGTTTTAGTGGGGTTCGTGTTACTCTTGTTACAAACCCAGGTTTTAGTGGGGTTCGTGTTACTCTTGTTACAAACCCAGGTTTTAGTGGGGTTCGTGTTACTCTTGTTACAAACCCAGGTTTTAGTGGGGTTCGTGTTACTCTTGTTACAAACCCGGGTTTTAGTGGGGTTCGTGTTACTCTTGTTACAAACCCAGGTTTTAGTGGGGTTCGTGTTACTCTTGTTACAAACCCGGGTTTTAGTGGGGTTCATGTTACTCTTGTTACAAACCCAGGTTTTAGTGGGGTTCGTGTTACTCTTGTTACAAACCCAGGTTTTAGTGGGGTTCGTGTTACTCTTGTTACAAACCCAGGTTTTAGTGGGGTTCGTGTTACTCTTGTTACAAACCCGGGTTTTAGTGGGGTTCGTGTTACTCTTGTTACAAACCCAGGTTTTAGTGGGGTTCGTGTTACTCTTGTTACAAACCCAGGTTTTAGTGGGGTTCGTGTTACTCTTGTTACAAACCCAGGTTTTAGTGGGGTTCGTGTTACTCTTGTTACAAACCCAGGTTTTAGTGGGGTTCGTGTATTCTTGTTACAAACCCAGGTTTTAATGGGGTTCGTGTTACTCTTGTTACAAACCCGGGTTTTAGTGGGGTTCGTGTTACTCTTGTTACAAACCCAGGTTTTAGTGGGGTTCGTGTATTCTTGTTACAAACCCAGGTTTTAATGGGGTTCGTGTTACTCTTGTTACAAACCCGGGTTTTAGTGGGGTTCGTGTTACTCTTGTTACAAACCCGGGTTTTAGTGGGGTTCGTGTTACTCTTGTTACAAACCCGGGTTTTAGTGGGGTTCGTGTTACTCTTGTTACAAACCCAGGTTTTAGTGGGGTTCGTGTTACTCTTGTTACAAACCCGGGTTTTAGTGGGGTTCGTGTTACTCTTGTTACAAACCCAGGTTTTAGTGGGGTTCGTGTTACTCTTGTTACAAACCCAGGTTTTAGTGGGGTTCGTGTTACTCTTGTTACAAACCCAGGTTTTAGTGGGGTTCGTGTTACTCTTGTTACAAACCCGGGTTTTAGTGGGGTGCGTGTTACTCTTGTTACAAACCCAGGCTTTAGTGGGGTTCGTGTTACTCTTGTTACAAACCCGGGTTTTAGTGGGGTTCGTGTTACTCTTGTTACAAACCCAGGTTTTAGTGGGGTTCGTGTTACTCTTGTTACAAACCCAGGTTTTAATGGGGTTCGTGTTACTCTTGTTACAAACCCGGGTTTTAGTGGGGTTCGTGTTACTCTTGTTACAAACCCGGGTTTTAGTGGGGTTCGTGTTACTCTTGTTATAAACCCGGGTTTTAGTGGGGTTCGTGTTACTCTTGTTACAAACCCAGGTTTTAGTGGGGTTCGTGTTACTCTTGTTACAAACCCGGGTTTTAATGGGGTTCGTGTTACTCTTGTTACAAACCCAGGTTTTAGTGGGGTTCGTGTTACTCTTGTTACAAACCCGGGTTTTAATGGGGTTCGTGTTACTCTTGTTACAAACCCAGGTTTTAATGGGGTTCGTGTTACTCTTGTTACAAACCCAGGTTTTAGTGGGGTTCGTGTTACTCTTGTTACAAACCCAGGTTTTAATGGGGTTCGTGTTACTCTTGTTACAAACCCAGGTTTTAGTGGGGTTCGTGTTACTCTTGTTACAAACCCGGGTTTTAGTGGGGTTCGTGTTGTTTGATCTTTAGTTTTCTGTGTAGTGTTTTGTAGATCGTTGTTTGTCCTTTGTTCTTTTCTTTTTGCCATTGTGGTGTCTTCAAACTATTCTTAAACATGAAAAAGGTTGTTTAAAAAATGTTAAAGTATAACAATTCTATATAATTATTTACCTGTTGAAAATGTTAACATAATTCAGTTACCTGTGGTGCCATAATTTATACGATACATGCCATCTGACCTAGCCCCTATCAGCCACCACTTTTTACAAGAGTCCTGTACGTGATATCGTTGACAATCAGTTTCATCTTCAAAATATCTCCCTGAACAGTCAGGTATCCCATCACAAAGTCGGCCTTTACTTATACAGGACTGATCATAACATTGGTAAACATTAGAACTGCAGAATGCTGAAATAAAATGTAAACTGGCACATAATACGTTGTAAAAAAAAACATAGAGAAAACCGAAGTGACAATCAGGAATGGACAATCCAGAGACACGGACAACATTGGACATAGAACGAAAGACAAACAAAAAAATAAAAAAAAACATGTGTCTTTAGGGGTTAAGGAGGTTTGGGCTATGGTGTTTAACGCCACTTTCAACAATATTTCAGTTATATCGTGGCGGACAGTTTTATTGGTGGAGGACATCGGGGTACCCGGGGAAAACCGATTTTTTTTTATTACATAATGTTGTATCGAGAACACCTTGCAACGTGTCTTTGTTACCACAAATCTAAAAATAACATTTTGAAAAAATATAACAGGGGTTAATATCTACATTGCTTAATAAATTGCAAAAAGAATTGTCTGATTTAATTAACGGTTTTGAAAAAATCATGCACTACGTATAAATATATATACCACATTCGAGTTCATCAGATTTGTCAGTGCAGTCCTCTCTGACGTCACACCTGCTCTCTATAGGAATACATTGTTTATTTTCACATTGCCATTCATCTTCTTTGCATGTTGGCCATTCTGTAATTCAATTAACAGTCTTATTAATTAAATATCGTAAATGAAAAAAAAAATGTATTTTATAAGAAGTAATAACACCAACATTCAATAAAAAACAGTTAATTTACAGATTTATCTGAAATTTTCAATTGTTTTAATAACTGAACTGTGCTCATCATAATCGTATTCACTGAAGTAAGAGGTAATATAAGCTAACAGAAATGATATGCGTGTGAATGAAAATAATAGAAAATCCAACATGGGAAATAAAGAACACGAATAGTGTTTTTATTGCTGTTTTTCAGTTCATATTTCCAATTCCAAACAGGACTTCAATGGTAAGCTTAACTCATACAAATCGTACATATGAAAACGGTCCTTAACTATTGTGAATATAAACGTTCATATAAAGATGTTTATTATAAACTAGTATTATGCATAAAGTTGCACTAGAAGAGCTCGTAAGAACTGCCTTTTCTCTGTGTAAATAGTTTCACATGAATGACTACAGTTTTGTCAGAACTGAGTGACTACCAATCTTACGATAATGCTTTCAATTAGAGTCAATAAAATATCATCAATATGGATATATTTATAATTTTCACAACTGGAAACCTGTAATTGTACCAGTCATCTTCACCTGATTCAATATAACTTCAACAACTTTTGTCAGTACTGGGTACTACAAACTACAAACCTTACCATACAGGTATGTATTACGGTGTCGAATGCCACTTTCAGTTTTATTGGTGGAGGAAATTGGAGTACCCGGAGAAAACCACCGACCTGTCGCAAGTCACTGACAAACTTTATCACATAATGTTGTATCGAGTACACCACGCCATGAACGGGGTTCGAACTCACAACTTTAGTGGTGATAGGCACTGATTGCACAGGTAGCAGTAAATCCAACTACCATACTATCACGACGGCCCCCACCTTACCATACATTGATTTGGTTTTATCACAGTGGACTATAAATCTTACCACATTTATCTTCATCCGATGAATCATCACAATGGACAGTACCTTCACAGTAAAATATTAGGTGGATACATTGGCCATTTTTACACCTGTACTGTGTGCCTGTACACTCATTTTTATCTGGAAATACATGTAATTATTATTAAAACTAAGGTTCTCATACCTCAGACAATTATGGCTATCTTGTTTAGGCCCTTTGGTTTTCTTGCCCCCAAAATCTTTTAAATTATTTGGCTTTGAAATATTTTGGCTTAGACCTGTAGGTTATTCCGGAAATTTGATATCTATTGTATATATACTTTAGAAAATGTAAGTATCCTTTAGCTACAAATTAAGTACATTTCTGATATAATAATACCTAAAATTCTGAGAAATAATCTATAATGGTTGAGGTGATCATATAGTGTTCTATTATTGGCAGAAATTTACTCAAAATTCGACCGGAATGCTTCAAATTGAATCATTGGCACATAAAAAGAAACACTTTACATTCAAAAAGTGAAGTTTAATGTTGTACAATCCATAAGTTATAAATGTGTAATTTTTGCGAAAGAAGTCATTTCAAAACTATTGATCCCGCTATCGAGAATTCCATCATTTAAACACAATTTGTACTCGGACAGAGTCATTAGGCTTTGAAATTTCATATCAGGCGAAAAAAGTTAGTAATTGGGGTAACTTCCATTCACACGGATGACTGCCCATTAAGCGACGAATTTGGACTAGGGTAAGACGTTGCCATTCCCGGTGCAGTGTTTGCTCCAATTCATTTAAAGTTTGAGCCGGCGGTGTTCTTTCTCTTACTCGACGACCGATAATGTTCCAGATGTGCTCGATCGGGTTTAAATCAGGACTCCTGGTAGGCCATGGAAGTGTCGTTATTGACTCGTCACGTAAGTAATCTGTCACAACACGAGCTCTGTGGGTTTGGCCTTGTCATCCATAAAGACAGGCCTTGTATTCAGAGGATGATTGTCAAAGTGAGGCACAACACTTGCTTCAAGGATGTTTTGCCGATAAATTTGTTCATTTGAGGTTGCCTCTTACTGTAATTAGGTCAAGCTTACAGTCATAAGATAAAGTTTCAACAATGTTACGCTCAGCATAAGCAGTGTTCGGTTGTCGCCATACGCGCACTCTACCATCTGTCACGTGCAAAAAGAAGCGACTTTCGTCTGACCAATGAACTTGTGTGTATATTTTGTAGATCGTTGTTTGTCCTTTTGTACTTTTTCTTTTGGCCATTGTGTTGTCTGATCTTCTTCGATATACAGATTCTGATTACCCCTTTTTGTATCTTCGAACTCTTCATACATAATAACTTGAATCATTCCTGTGTTTTGTATCGTTTGATGCAGCGAAATCAACGTGATGAGCCTTTTTAATACTATTCCAAGAACTAAACGTAGCCATGGTCATAAAAGAATTCAACATCCAAATGTTAAAAAGGCCTCTAAACCAAGAACGTTACAAGATACTTTTAATGATTTATTTTCTAATATACAGAAACTTCTTGGAATTCATCACATTCGTACAATCTTATTTTCACTACCTGTAAACTACCTCAAAGATCTTAGGGATTTTGGACTTGTCAAAGGAGGCGTAGATCCTTTTTCTCCTTAGTACAGATTGTCTAGTATTATATGTGACGTGGCGTCCTTTCGTCTTTTCAAACCAGTTCGATCTGAACCTCTTCATGATAACAACAGAAAATTCCTCCATATTCCGTTTGCTAACAAAGGAATCAATGCTATTAACATCAGCAACATTCTTAATAGAAAAGAGGTCGTAAAAGAAATTCCACCATATTTCAAAAATCAATCTGTTCCCATTGTCTCCTATAGCTACACTAACAGCATTGGCCGTAAAATTTTCAACTACAAAGAAGCGTTGCAAGATATTAACATAGAAGAGTACCTTAATAACCCTCTGACTTGTGACTGCTCCCACTTTCCTTTTCAATACAACCCATCTGGACATGTAATCACTGGTGATCTGAATATCATTCAACATGAGAGTCTCCGAAAGGTGATTTATCATGGTCCTAAATTCAGAGAATCTCAACACATCAATTGGAAACATAATTTCAAGATAATTATGGATGCTGTTGAAGACTATGCCAGAAGGTGGATAAAGATAGAAGTAGACCAAGATCCTGTATTAGAGTCCTTGTCAGACTGGGATAGAACAATTAGGTCTCTAGTACAAGGTCGGATTCACAAACTCAAAAATTGTGTTAATAGTCGACCTAAGTCTGTATTTAAAGACCAAGAAGCTGTTAAGTGTCTTTCCTCTCTTCATGACAAATATGTTATCGTTCCTGCGGACAAGGCTTCCAACAATATCGTGCTTGTATGTAAATCATATTACTTCAAATGCCTAATCAAGGAATTAGGCATAAATAACAACACCTCTAGTAATACCACATACAAACCAACTTTGTTCGACAAAGATGAAATCCTAGCTAACCACAGATCATTCATGACCTCTTTAAATATTCACTCTGGTAAAGAGTCTGAGGATTTACCCTATTTATATTGGATACCTAAACTCCATATGGATTTTGAAAAACTCTAAAGATCTTTTGGATAACCTTAAATCAAGATCTTTCTCTCAGGTATCCTCAATCAAAACTTTTGATTTTTCAACTCTATATACCACCCTACCGCATGACAAATTAAAAACCCGCTTAAAAGAGACAATTCACAAAGCTTTCAGTCGAAACGATGGCTCAAAATTTGTTGTGTTAGGCTACAATTCCACATATTTTTTAAACAAATTTCAAAAAGGTAAACATGCTACTCCGAGGAACAAGTGATCAGTATGCTGGGGTTCCTCATTGATAACATATTTGTCTCCTTTGGAGGGATACTGTTTCAGCAGGTCGTCGGCATACCAATGGGTACGAATTGTGCCCCTCTTCTAGCCGATTTATTTTTATACTCATATGAGTCGGAGTTTCTTCAAAAGTTTGTAAAAGATAAGAAGATTCATGAAGCTAGAGCCTTTAATTTCACATACAGGTATATTGATGATGTTTTATCTATCAATAATTCTAGATTTGCAGAATTTCTTCCATTGATATATCCCCCCAGAGCTGGAAGTTAAAGAGACCACAGATACCGCTTCGTCTGCATCATTTTTGGACGTATACCTCGAATTTGACGACAGTGGTCAAATCAGTACTAAAATTTATGATAAACGGGACGACTTCAATTTTAAAATCATAAATTTTCCAAATATGTGCAGCAATATACCAGCTTCTCCTGCATATGGTGTTTACATCTCGCAATTGATTCGCTATGCATGGGCCAGTAGCAATTATTCTGATTTCCTGAAACGTCATCTCCATCTGAGAAACAAGCTACTGGACCAGGGTTATGAAAAGATTCGCCTTATTCGATCTCTTAAAAAGTTTATATTCCGATACCAAGATCTTGTCGAAATATATTCCGTCTCTGCAGAAAAGATTATAAACGATGGATTTTCACATAGTGAAAATTTATAAAGATAAGGTGTCAACAAAAATGTTAAAAATATTTTTTTTATCAATGTGTGACGTAAAAGTGTCTTTAACATTTACTTCACTGAGTTTGGTGCTGCTTTGACAACTGTTTTACCTTTTTGTTCAAGTATTGTTATAAATACTGTTATAGTGACAGCCGGAAACTTTGAGCCGTAATGAAAGCTGGAGGTTTGGCGCTTTAAAATCTGATTCAACCCACAATTTCTTTAGGAATGCCTGTACCAAGTCAGGGTCATTACGGTTTTCACAGTTTTCCGGTTGTTGACTGATTTTGTCTGTTTATATACTTATGAGCTTTGACTTTCCCTTTGTAAGATTGTTCGGAGTTCGGTAATTTTGTTATTACCCTTATTGAAGTACGAGTAAATGCTTATAATGTGCTTGGGGAGAACAAATACAATTTCTGGTCGACAACTTTTCTTGATTTTAACATACCAGTAAAATGAATTTTTGAAAACTGGGAAAACATGAAATCTTTAATTTCTCGCTGAAACCTGCAATAGATCGTACATGTGCGAAACCTATCTCGCAGTCATATTGAGAACAATATTTTAAAACACTTGATTTATGCATGAGCTTTGGATGGGTTATTTTTTTTTACATTCACACCCTTCAGAGTGAAATATTAAATGATAACGAGTTGCCAAAAAAAAGATTTAAAAAACTTTTTGAAATGTTATTTTATAACTAACACCTAGTGAATTAAGAGAAACAACCTTTTGTACAGTGAAATCGCATGCTGAACACAAATACATTACAATAATTGAAGTACATTGTTTGAACTGATACGAAAATGCACATTAGAAAAATTTCGACTTAACCGAAATTTCGAATGAACCGAATTTGACATAAAGAGATTCAACTATGTATGTATATATTTGACAAAAATAGTTTATCCTCTCTGTTAAAAAATATATGCATCTTACCACAATCCACCTCGTCTGAATTATCAGAACAATCACTGTAACCATCACAAAATGCAAATTTGGAAATAACTTCGCCATTTCCACAACTTCTCATGTTTGGTTGTAAAGAAAATGGCGCTGCATTAGAAGCTACCCGTTTCTTTGTATCATTTGATGTAATAACTGAAACATAGATATAAAATGAAAAACAAAACATACTGACACTCTCTGATCAAAATCTAATATAAAAATCATAGAAATAGAGACAAAAACAAAACATACTGACACTCTCTGATCAAAATCTAATAGAAAAATCATAGAAATAGAGACAAAAACAAAACATACTGACACTCTCTGATCAAAATCTAATAGAAAAATCATAGAAATAGAGACAAAAACAAAGCATACTGACACTCTCTGATCAAAATCTAATAGAAAAATCATAGAAATAGAGACAAAAACAAAACATACTGACACTCTCTGATCAAAATCTAATAGAACAATCATAGAAATAGAGACAAAATCAAAACATACTGACACTCTCTGATCAAAATCTAATAGAAAAATCGTAGAAATAGAGACAAAATCAAAACATACTGACACTCTCTGATCAAAATCTAATAGAAAAATCGTAGAAATAGAGACAAAATCAAAACATACTGACACTCTCTGATCAAAATCTAATAGAAAAATCGTAGAAATAGAGACAAAAACAAAACATACTGACACTCTCTGATCAAAATCTAATAGAAAAATCATAGAAATAGAGACAAAAACAAAACATACTGACACTCTCTGATCAAAATCTAATAGAAAAATCATAGAAATAGAGACAAAAACAAAACATACTGACACTCTCTGATCAAAATCTAATATAAATCATAGAAATAGAGACAAAAACAAAACATACTGACACTCTCTGATCAAAATCTAATATAAATCATAGAAATAGAGACAAAATAAAAACATACTGACACTCTCTGATCAAAATCTAATATAAAAATCATAGAAATAGAGACAAAAACAAAACATACTGACACTCTCTGATCAAAATCTAATAGAAAAATCGTAGAAATAGAGACAAAAACAAAACATACTGACACTCTCTGATCAAAATCTAATAGAAAAATCATAGAAATAGAGACAAAAACAAAACATACTGACACTCTCTGATCAAAATCTAATAGAAAAATCATAGAAATAGAGACAAAAACAAAACATACTGACACTCTCTGATCAAAATCTAATAGAACAATCATAGAAATAGAGACAAAAACAAAACATACTGACACTCTCTGATCAAAATCTAATAGAAAAATCGTAGAAATAGAGACAAAAACAAAACATACTGACACTCTCTGATCAAAATCTAATATAAATCATAGAAATAGAGACAAAATCAAAACATACTGACACTCTCTGATCAAAATCTAATATAAAAATCATAGAAATAGAGACAAAAACAAAACATACTGACACTCTCTGATCAAAATCTAATAGAAAAATCGTAGAAATAGAGACAAAAACAAAACATACTGACACTCTCTGATCAAAATCTAATAGAAAAATCATAGAAATAGAAACAAAAACAAAACATACTGACACTCTCTGATCAAAATCTAATATAAATCATAGAAATAGAGACAAAATCAAAACATACTGACACTCTGATCAAAATCTAATATAAAAATCATAGAAATAGAGACAAAAACAAAACATACTGACACTCTCTGATCAAAATCTAATATAAAAATCGTAGAAATAGAGACAAAAAAAAAACATACTGACACTCTCTGATCAAAATCTAATAGAAAAATCATAGAAATAGAGACAAAAACAAAACATACTGACACTCTCTGATCAAAATCTAATAGAAAAATCATAGAAATAGAGACAAAAACAAAACATACTGACACTCTCTGATCAAAATCTAATATAAATCATAGAAATAGAGACAAAATCAAAACATACTGACACTCTCTGATCAAAATCTAATATAAAAATCATAGAAATAGAGGCAAAAACAAAACATACTGACACTCTCTGATCAAAATCTAATAGAAAAATCGTAGAAATAGAGACAAAAACAAAACATACTGACACTCTCTGATCAAAATCTAATAGAAAAATCATAGAAATAGAGACAAAAACAAAACATACTGACACTCTCTGATCAAAATCTAATATAAATCATAGAAATAGAGACAAAATCAAAACATACTGACACTCTCTGATCAAAATCTAATATAAAAATCATAGAAATAGAGACAAAAACAAAACATACTGACACTCTCTGATCAAAATCTAACAGAAAAATCATAGAAATAGAGACAAAAACAAAACATACTGACACTCTCTGATCAAAATCTAATAGAAAAAACGTAGAAATAGAGACAAAAACAAAACATACTGACACTCTCTGATCAAAATCTAATATAAATCATAGAAATAGAGACAAAATCAAAACATACTGACACTCTCTGATCAAAATCTAATAGAAAATCATAGAAATAGAGACAAAAACAAAACATACTGACACTCTCTGATCAAAATCTAATAGAAAAATCGTAGAAATAGAGACAAAAACAAAACATACTGACACTCTCTGATCAAAATCTAATAGAAAAATCATAGAAATAGAGACAAAAACAAAACATACTGACACTCTCTGATCAAAATCTAATAGAAAATCATAGAAATAGAGACAAAAACAAAACATACTGACACTCTCTGATCAAAATCTAATAGAAAAATCGTAGAAATAGAGACAAAAACAAAACATACTGACACTCTCTGATCAAAATCTAATAGAAAAATCATAGAAATAGAGACAAAAACAAAACATACTGACACTCTCTGATCAAAATCTAATAGAAAAATCATAGAAATAGAGACAAAAACAAAACATACTGACACTCTCTGATCAAAATCTAATAGAAAAATCGTAGAAATAGAGACAAAAACAAAACATACTGACACTCTCTGATCAAAATCTAATATAAATCATAGAAATAGAGACAAAATCAAAACATACTGACACTCTCTGATCAAAATCTAATAGAAAATCATAGAAATAGAGACAAAAACAAAACATACTGACACTCTCTGATCAAAATCTAATAGAAAAATCGTAGAAATAGAGACAAAAACAAAACATACTGACACTCTCTGATCAAAATCTAATAGAAAAATCATAGAAATAGAGACAAAAACAAAACATACTGACACTCTCTGATCAAAATCTAATAGAAAAATCGTAGAAATAGAGACAAAAACAAAACATACTGACACTCTCTGATCAAAATCTAATAGAAAAATCATAGAAATAGAGACAAAAACAAAACATACTGACACTCTCTGATCAAAATCTAATAGAAAATCATAGAAATAGAGACAAAAACAAAACATACTGACACTCTCTGATCAAAATCTAATAGAAAAATCGTAGAAATAGAGACAAAAACAAAACATACTGACACTCTCTGATCAAAATCTAATAGAAAAATCATAGAAATAGAGACAAAAACAAAACATACTGACACTCTCTGATCAAAATCTAATAGAAAAATCATAGAAATAGAGACAAAAACAAAACATACTGACACTCTCTGATCAAAATCTAATAGAAAAATCGTAGAAATAGAGACAAAAACAAAACATACTGACACTCTCTGATCAAAATCTAATATAAATCATAGAAATAGAGACAAAATCAAAACATACTGACACTCTCTGATCAAAATCTAATAGAAAATCATAGAAATAGAGACAAAAACAAAACATACTGACACTCTCTGATCAAAATCTAATAGAAAAATCGTAGAAATAGAGACAAAAACAAAACATACTGACACTCTCTGATCAAAATCTAATAGAAAAATCATAGAAATAGAGACAAAAACAAAACATACTGACACTCTCTGATCAAAATCTAATAGAAAAATCATAGAAATAGAGACAAAAACAAAACATACTGACACTCTCTGATCAAAATCTAATAGAAAAATCATAGAAATAGAGACAAAAACAAAACATACTGACTCTCTGATCAAAATCTAATAGAAAAATCGTAGAAATAGAGACAAAAACAAAACATACTGACACTCTCTGATCAAAA
Source organism: Bathymodiolus brooksi (assembly GCA_963680875.1). Lineage (NCBI taxonomy): Eukaryota > Metazoa > Mollusca > Bivalvia > Mytilida > Modiolidae > Bathymodiolus > Bathymodiolus brooksi. The sequence continues at coordinate 62,145,445 of OY804579.1, forward strand.
TCTAATATAAATCATAGAAATAGAGACAAAATCAAAACATACTGACACTCTCTGATCAAAATCTAATATAAAATCATAGAAATAGAGACAAAAACAAAACATACTGACACTCTCTGATCAAAATCTAATAAAAAAATCGTAGAAATAGAGACAAAAACAAATCATACTGACACTCTCTGATCAAAATCTAATAGAAAAATCATAGAAATAGAGATAAAACAAAACATACTGACACTCTCTGATCAAAATCTAATAGAAAAATCATAGAAATAGAGACAAAAACAAAACATACTGACACTCTCTGATCAAAATCTAATAGAAAAATCATAGAAATAGAGACAAAAACAAAACATACTGACACTCTCTGATCAAAATCTAATAGAAAAATCATAGAAATAGAGACAAAAACAAAACATACTGACACTCTCTGATCAAAATCTAATAGAAATAGAGACAAAAACAAAACATACTGACACTCTCTGATCAAAATCTAATAGAAAAATCATAGAAATAGAGACAAAAACAAAACGTCTAACACATATAAATGACCACTCATCCTCCTATACTGGTACAGGATATAAATATAATATAAAGTGGCTAAATTGATTAAACTAGAGTAATAGACCAACCCTCTCTTAGTGAAATGATGTAGTTATACAAGTGTTTAGACAGGTTAGTTGAATAATAAGGTGATAATTATTTACTTTGGCACCAACAAACAACATAAAGTTACTTAGCGTGGTATCAATAATACAAAAAACCTTTAGCAATGGACTTAACAGGTATACAACATTTCGTTCCATTATCTTTAGCTATAGCAAAATTCTTTGGTTACAGACGGGTGTTGCATATGACACAGGAGAACATTGCCATTTCGAAGACATATTTTCCCTAATCCAAATGGAGAAAGTAGTGTGCTTTTTTCCAATCTCTATATGTTTTTTAAAATTATTTGTTTTTGTCTTTTTCCTATGTTTTCTTTTCGTTATTCTGTGTTGTTTCTCTCTGTGGAATATGTTTCCTGAAGTTGTCTAGTCCGGTCTGTAATTCGGTGTTGCGAGTCTTATCTTTGGTATATAACATTACATCACACAAGGAATAAATACCCATTATTACCTTCACTATAATTTGTGCTAAGTTTTATTTCACACATGAAATGATGTATAGTATCATATGCACACGGTACATCATGCCAGTTCTCTTTGTTGTGAATACTGTTCAATATTATTGCTGCACATATTTCATCAAGAAACCCGTCTGGTTGTAGGTATCCATACTTTTTATACCTGTGATGTATATACGTGTATATAGATGTATGAAGATGAAAAACATAAATTAAGAGATATTATTCATGATAACAACGGTATTTTCTTTATAAAGTAGTCATTAATCTCTGGTGAACAGTAATTGGGACTTAATTGATACTCTTTATAGCAAACTGTCTGTAGTGGTTAGGAATAGATAAATGTAGTAGTCTTTCCATTACAATATGACAATAGTGTTACAGTACAAATTGGAATCCAGAATCCTACTAGTACAAATTTGAATTTCAATTTCTACTAGTAGAAATTGGAATTCTGATTTGTACGGGATTTAAACCAGTATAAATCAGAATTCCAATATCTACTAGGACAAATCAGGATATCCAGATTTGTACTAGGAGGATCCTGGATTCTACTGAAATAAAAAAAATTAAAAAGGAGAAACATGAAAAAATAAATATGAACACTTTTTTAATACAAATCTTCTGTTTTATGTCCCTTAATAGGTAAAATCAGTAAAAGCTAAATAAATATACTTGTATGATCAATGATCACTGATCTTTAATTAATACTTAACCCCCTCTAAAGGCTGTCCTGACAGGACAGTCACATAACTTTTTAACTCGTCTCATGAATTGTAATCATTTCTAAATTCATTGTAAGTGAAAGTGAAATGGAAGACCACAAGGAATTATTTTATTTGAAACTTTTGGAATATGAAGAGAATCTGCCAAAGCATTATGACAAAGAAAAGTTTGTTCTCTCTGGACTTAGATATGAAGCTATTCTAAACTGCCTTGACAAAGAGAAGGGACATAACACAGATGAGGGGGTAAAATTTAAGCACTGGGTCAAAAACAACTTCAAGAAGACTACTATAGGGGAAAAGGACATTATATTTGCTTGAAAAGTGACTGTTCTGTTGCAACATCCCAGATCATCAATCGCCATGTTTGAACAACTTGCAGCTCAAGGGATAGTCAACGAAGAAGATTTACCCATTGCAATATGGATACACTTTATGAGAACTCTAATTCTGGTGTAACGGAAGCTGTTACTGAGGGTGAGTAAAATAACTATTTAGCAACTTTACTACATTTTATATGTATCTACGTAGATATGAAACGAGATATGGTGCAAACGGCGACAAATTTGGAAACATTTTACCAGGCATGCGCCGGAAAGTAAACATCAGTATGTTGATGGTTTTCCGTAACAAAAGAAGAAAAAGACAACACCATACAACAAGTATTTTGCAACATTAGCAGGGGCGGATCCAGGGGGGGCGCACCCGGCGCGCGCCCCCCCATAAAATTGGAAAAAATATGATTTTTTGGCGTATTTTTTTAAGTGCGCCCCCCCCTAACTTGAAATCCTGGATCCTCCCCTGATTAGTACAAAAAGAGGTGACCGCACAGCCTTCAATAATGAGCAGAAACCTATACCGCACGGCCATCTCTTTGAGCCCCCAGCCATGTAAACATTTCCCCAACACTACAAACTGACGTGAACACTTCATGATAACATAAAAATGATGAACAACTATTCAACAAATAACTCACACCTCATAGCAAGTCCAAGTCCCTAGCACCGGCTTAAGCGGAATTCTCTGCTAGATGTCAATCAACGCTACATCCGTGTTAATTTGAGCCCACGGATGCGGGATTATCAACAAATTACAAAATAACAGGCGAAGTAAAATCTTCTGTTTTTATTTGACAATGAGAATCATGTCTGTTTTTTTTTTTGCAACCCCGATAGGAAAGACTGTAAAGGAGGAATATGTATTAGTTCAGGATGGACTACCCGTAGCCAAAGCTTTTCATATGACGGACATGACCTCGGTACATGGCTATGATATAAATTCAGATAGGAATGGTGTATTTTTGGTCACAACTATGTTAACGGATTTGAACATTAAACAAACTATTGTCAACAATTTTGATGAATTTCTAAGCAGTGATCAATGTGTTGCATGAAAATAGTAGATTTGCCAGAATCTAGACACAACTCTATCCGTGACACTGCTACTATGAACTATATGGGAGAAGCTAAACGGAGACGTGTTCGACATGAATCAGAACCATCATTTATCAGAAAAACATATTCTATTGGTGACACTGTCGGTATAAGAATTCATAAATTAGACAGAACTAACACTGACTCAAACATATTGCCATGCAAAGTTCTTGAAGTAAAAAAAGTAACCGATTCCAAATCCGTTTACAAAATATTTTCTAAAGGTGGAATACTGAAATCCTATTATTGAGATGAAGACCTAGTTGACTTAAGAACAGTTTGCTTCCCAGGATTAAATTCTATTGACCCAAATTTACTATTGGAAATTTCTCACATTCAAGCTTGCCAGAAAAACCGGACAGTAAACGAAACTGCTAATCTGGTATCCACATGTAACTGTGCGGGAAAATGTAATGCAATGCGATATTCATGCCGCAAATCTAAGATACCTTGCTCAAGCAAATGCCACAAACAAACCTTGACCAAATGTTGTAATAAATAGGAAACTTAATCCAAAATTGTATTCAAATGTATTTTTCTCACTATTTGTAATTAAATTATCGCACAAGACTTATTTTATATTTCACAAATTTTACATATTTTTATGTTTTTTAATTCAATAATATCCAGAATCGTAGTAAGCTTTAAATTCAGTAATATTCTGAATCCTGCTGAAAGCTTAGTAGGATCCAGGATCCTTCTAGTACAAATCTGGATATCCTGATTTGTCCTAGTAGATATTGGAATTCTAATTTATACTGGTTTATATCCAGTACAAATCAGAATTCCAATTTCCACTAGTAGAAATTGGAATTCCAATTGGTAGTAGTAGGATTCTGGATACTACTGGATTCCAATTCGTACTGTAGCATATATATATAGCTCTAAAATCACCCGGTTTGTAAGAATAGTAACACGACATGTGTCATTAGTGGAGTAGGGACGCTTACCTTCCGGAGCACCTGAATTCACTCCTGTTTTAATGCAGTTCATGTTGCTCAATGTTTAGTTTTCTGTGTCGTGTTTTGTATATCTTTGTTTCTCCCTTTCTTTTAGACGTTCGATTAACGACTTCTGATTACCCCTTTGGTATCTTCAAACTTTTCTTATTGTATTTTTTTCAATTTTCATTTGTTTTTCCGAAAACAAAGGGGATTCATTGTCACTGATATTAACATAGAAGAGTACCTTAAGAACCCTCTGACTTGTGACTGCTCCCACTCTCCTTTTCAATACAACCCATCTAGACATGTAATCACTGGTGATCTGAATATCATTCAGCATGAGAGTCTCCGAAAGGCGATTTCTCATGGTTCTAAATTCAGAGAACCTCAACACATCAATTGGAAACATAATTTCAAGATAATTATGGATGCTGTTGAAGATTATGCCAGAAGGTGGATAAAGAGAGAAGTAGACCAAGATCCTGAGCTAGAGTCCTTGTCAGACTGGGTTAGAACAATCAGGTCTCTAGTACAAGGTCGGATTCGCAAACTCAAAAATTGTGTTAATAGTCGACCTAAGTCTGTATTTAAAGACCAAGAAGCTGTTAAGTGTCTTTCCTCTCTTCATGACAAATATGTTATCGTTCCTGCGGACAAGGCTTCCAACAATATCGTGTTTGTATGTAAATCATATTCCTACGAATGCCTAATCAAAGAATTAGGCATAATTAACAACACCTCTGGTAAAACCACATACAAACCCACTTCGTTTGACAAAGATGAAATCCTAGCTAACCACAGATCCTTCATGACCTCTTTAAACATTCCCTCTGGTAAAGAGTCCGAGGATTTACCCTATTTGTATTGGATACCTAAACTCCATAAGACACCATACAAAGAAAGGTACATAGCGGGATCATCAACTTGTTCGACGAAAGAATTGTATATTCACCTGACAAAGATTCTGTCTGCAGTAAAAGAGGGACAACAGAAATATTGTGAAACTGTTTACTCGCGTAGTGGCATAAATCACATGTGGATTTTGAAAAACTCTAAAGATCTTTTGGATAACCTGAAATCAAGATCTTTCTCTCAGGTATCCTCCATCAAAACTTTAGATTTTTCAACTCTATATACCACCCTACCGCATGACAAATTAAAAACCCGCTTAAAAGAGACAATTCACAAAGCTTTCAGTCGAAACGATGGCTCAAAATTTGTTGTGTTAGGCTACAATTCCACATATTTTTCAAACAAAATTCAAAAAGGTAAACATGCTACTCCGAGGAACAAGTGATCAGTATGCTGGAGTTCCTCATCGATAACATATTTGTCTCCTTTGGAGCGACAGTTTCAGCAGGTTGTCGGCATACCAATGGGCACGAATTATGCCCCTCTTCTAGCCGATTTATTTTTATACTCATATGAGTCGGAGTTTCTTCAAAAGCTTGTAAAAGATAAGAAGATTCATGAAGCTAGAGCCTTTAATTTCACATACAGGTATATTGATGATGTTTTATCTATCAATAATTCTAGATTTGCAGAATGTATTCCATTGATGTATCCTCCAGAGCTGGAAATTAAAGAGACCAAAGATACAGCTTCGTCTGCATCATTTTTGGACCTATACCTCGAATTTGACGACAGTGGTCAAATCAGTACTAAAATTTATGATATTTTAAAATCATAAATTTTCCAAATATGTGCAGCAATATACCAGCTTCTCCTGCATATGGTGTTTACATCTCGCATTTGATTCGCTATGCAAGGGCCAGTAGCAATTATTCTGATTTGAAACGTAATCTTTTTCTGAGAAACAGGCTACTGGACCAGGGCTATGAAAAGATTCGCCTTATTCGATCTCTTAAAAAGTTTATATTCCGATACCAAGATCTTGTCGAAATATATTCTGTCTCTGCAGAGACAATGGTGAATGATGGATTTTCATCAAGTGAAAATGTATAAAGATAAGGAGTCAACAACAATGTCAATGATATTTTTTGTCAATGTGTGACGTAAAAGTGTTTTTGACATTTACTTTCGTAGTTAAAATACTTTAGGGGACTCGTGGTTGTTGATGAAGATGGTTCACGATAGATGTTCCACCCTCCTCACTGGATTTAGTACTGCGTTGACTACTATTTTACATATGCTGTTCCAGTATTGCTATGAATGCTGTTATAGTGACAGCCAGAACATTTGAACCGTAATGAAAGCGGGAGGTTTGGCGCCATAAAATCTTATTCAACCCACCATTTCTTTGGAAATGCCTGTACCAAGTCATACCTTTACATTGATTGAGAATGTTCGACTTTGAAGTTGTTCCACAATATGATTCAACTTAAATATTCAACAACATGCGGTAATATTATTAGGCAACAAGATACCTCCTATAACTATATACACATTTTGATAATCAAGGTTTGAAGATACCAAAGAGGTAATCATAAGCCATGAATTAAAGAATGAAAGAAAACACAATGGCCAAAAGAACAAAGACAAACAATGATTGACAAAACGAAATATCCGTATCTCAAATGACAATGGATCTTTTACTTTTTACGTAGATGTTTTCTTTCCTCTACCACTGCCAAAAACTTTTACCGGACTTAACTGTATATTTGAGTAACATGACCGGTGGCTTACTCTTCGCGAGAACCTGAGTCCATCCCCGTGTTTTTTATGGGGTCAGTGTTGCTAATTTTTAAAGTCTTTTTGTGTTGCTCTATTATGTGTCTTTACGTTCTGAGTTCCGTGTTGTGATGTCCGTTATGATTTCCGCATAAAAACGATGTTTGATTGGTTTTTATCTCCATTTGTTTGTAGGAGGGCTCATGTCTTATTTACGTTAATCGTGTTTGTTTGAGCACAGTGGTGTCCAACACATATTGTGATGTGTTTTTGTTTTGTTTTTCTTCGTCTTGTGTACTATATGTTGCCAATTTCTCTGGATTGTCCATTTCTGATTACCCTTCGTTATTCTATAATGTTCATGCATCATATCAACGTGTGTTCGATTCAACTTTACCTGATAAAGTTTGTCAGTGACTATCGGTTTTTACCATGTACTTTTGGTTTCCTCCAACAATAAAGTTTTCTAGACTATCGTGTTTTCGACCTACTAATGGATTTTCGTAATTATGCGTTGCAATTAATGATTTTTGTAAAAGGAAATAGTGAACCTTAACAAACAATCTCATGTGTCCTCTTCTCGCTAGCGACAACGTCAAGAACTATGGTGCTGGTCAGACATACGGTTACATCAAAACACAGTACCTTTATGAAACAGCAGATCTAAAAGCTCCAATGTAACCTGATTATTTACCCACCACTCATGTTGAGGTCTTCGGTTACAGGGAAAGTACATTTAATCGTGTGTGAATTAATCACTAAATCTTATAGAATAGCTTGAAGATACCAAAGGGGTAACCAGAAGGACAGACAACACAATGGCCAAAAGAAAAAGGACAAAGAACGATCTACAAAACATTTCACAGAAGACAAAAGATCGAGCAAACCCCGCTAAAAACCGTGGTGAACTCATGTGCTCCAGAAGGGTAAGCCGTTGCTGCTCCACAGGTTGCGCCTGTTTCAGGAGGTCGCCTTGTGTATTGCCCACAAGAAAAGGGATATCAACATTAACAGCTTTGTTCTGAAACGTAATTACCAGGCAGTGTAAATCATTGGTTCACCATTTAGCCAATGGTAATCTGAGAATCGATAGCCATTTTTCTTTTTAATCAACCCTGAAAAGTAAATAAAATGAAATGTTATATCAGAAAAATTTATTCTTGCGACTTTAACAATGGACAAAAATAAAAATAAAAATTACATATCATACAAAATCTAAGATCAAAGGTAATGACCATTTAATTTTTACGGTCAGATATGCTTCTTTTCTCAAAAAAATCTTTGTCGTCAAATTTTACAGAAAAAAATTTCACATGAAAGATGCAAAAAAAAACCAAACAATAATCCCAGCCTACATTTTTCAGCGAACGATTTTGGGTACATTGACCGATTATTCATGTATAAAAAGCTATCTGATTTTTCAAAAAGAATTAAATTGTCAGTCCCTAATAACATGATACTTGATTGGTTGTTGCTTAACGGTCTATAAAGCAGTTATGAAGATGACGAGTTTATATTGAAAGTCGAATATGAAACACGATAGCAGTCAAATCGATTGTAGAATTCCTAAGGTGTGTTGGACTGAAAAAGCAATTAAAAAAAACAATAATGCCAATACAAGCATAGATCAATACACAACAAGGAAGATTGGACGACAAGATCCCACAAAACAGATTGCAATTTCCACTTTAAGACTTTCATCATTTCATATTTTACTGCTTAAATAAGTTTCTAAAATGCATACACACCGATATATACTTTATCAGTAACTACAGATTCCGACATTTCAATCAATAATTGATGAACAAATGACATTTCTTCTTTTGAGCTGATCGCTACAAGATGGCCGCCATTCCTCACACACTCGACTTCCGCTTTCTGTTGGTTTGTGTTGCTGCTGCTGAACAATTTATAACAACTGTCTTGAAAATTCAACCATGTGTCATTACAGCCTATTAGAAATAAAATTATATCTATATAACGAATTATATGTAGTCAAAATAAAAGATTTTCAGTCACTTTAGTTAGCATTATCAACGATATAAGCGGTATCAAATTATATACTTTACATACAACTAATTACTACTTATGTATACAACTCTCAATTTCTGCACTCGTTAGTACCACATCTATTTAGTTAGTTTGCTTACGACCAATCATGGTAAGATCTATACCTTTACCTTTTATCTCTAATCCAGTTCTCACAATGAGCACCGGTCCTCCGACACAAGACCAACAAGTCTTAGTTCAGACCAGTAAATTTTTCAGTTTTTATAAAAATATATAAAAATTAATTCAAGAATTTGATTCGGACCAATAAATTCAAATGTTCATTTCTAGGACTGCTAACCAATAAAGAGAAAAAGAATCGATATGTATAACTAATGTAACCTTTTCACAATGTGACAATATCTTAAATAACAATTGATGTTATAACAGAACGTGACTATGGATATCTATAATATTGACTTTTTTGCAGTTTATTCTATTAATATATATTATAAAACATACGTTTAATGTTAACGGATTAATAATCGACAATTAAGAAAAGCATATTTATAAAAGTCCTACTTTTACATCTATTTTTATACATATTAGGTTGAACCGTAATGAGAGCGGGAGGTTTGGCGCTTTAAAATCTGATTCAACCCATCATTTCTTTTGAAATGCCTGTACCAAGTCAGGGTCATTATGGTTTTCACAGTTTTCCGGTTGTAGACTGATTTTGTCTGTTTATATAATTATGAGTTTTGACTTTCCCTTTGTAAGATTGTTCGGAGTTCGGTAATTTTGTTATTACCCTTATGTGTATTATTTTCCATCAAGAAAACTGAGTTGTATGAATATCTCCTTCCTAAGATTTGGATTCAAAAACGAAAAATTTGCAGGTTAATACTTTATGTATTTTTCATCCAATCTAAACTTTAAAGATTCCAAAACAGTTAAAAGACAATGGCATGAAACCAATCGATTCACAAAACACGGACGACTAAAAGTGAAGAGTAAGTGCGTCATACAGGTGGATCTTCATTTCTAGAAAATAACTCTTCCTCTAAACTTCGACAAATCAATCAATCAATCAATCAATCAATCAATCAATCAATCAATCAATCAATCAATCAATCAATCAATCAATCAATCAATCAATCAATCAATCAATCAATCAATCAATCAATCAATCAATCAATCAATCAATCAATATTACGGAAATATTAAGTAAATATACTTACTTGATCTACTAGTATTCAGGATATTGTCACTGACCATATCTACAATGGTATACAACCCAAAAAATCCGCTTCCTGTCAGGTCACTACCCACACGAAATTCTACGTCCATCATGTGCCAACTAGACAATAAATCAACATGCGGTTTTGTTACTTTTGTAAAGCGTCCCATTGATGATGATCGTTCTTTATTTAGACCAATATCAAACACTTCAACAAACGAGTCCACTATACCGAATATCTGATTATTTACATCTAGTTCTATGAATTTTAGCTTAATGAATTGTCCATATTTTCCACGAATTTCCCATAAATTTGTCTCCGACATAGTGTACAGTGCCGGATATAAGAAAGACGCCAAATAGGCTATCCTTGCAGTACAAAGAGCATACATTGTTCCATCAACACCACATCCGGGATGTTCTGAAAATAAAGAACAATTTAAAGCATACAATCTTATGGTAACAACAACTTGCATGTACAGTCCTATATATCCGTATTATCTACAGTATATAGGCCCGGCATATGCAAGTTGTTACCATAATATTGTATGGGCACGATAAACGAAGGAAAAAGAGATTAAATAATAAAGGAAATTTATTGAAAATAAATATGCAAACATAGTTAAAAAAGGGTATAATTCCGTGCTACCTCTTGTGGTTTTTGATCAGAGGAGAAAAAGATTCTCCTTCTACTGCATATCGGTTACTCTCGGTAGTTAAATGTTTAAACTGTAAAGCTCAAGAAATATCACAACATGATAGTAGAAGGAGCATCCATTCAACAGATCATTTTTCAATAGTTATGCGAATTACGTTTATTTAGATATCTTGTAAAAGATAAGAAGATTCATGAAGCTAGAGCCTTTAATTTCACATACAGGTATATTGATGACGTTTTATCTATCAATAATCCTAGATTTGAAGAATGTCTTCCATTGATATATCCTCCAGAGCTGGAAATTAAAGAGACCACAGATACAGCTTCGTCCGCATCATTTTTGGACCTATACCTCGAATTTGACGACAATGGTCAACTCAGTACTAAAATTTATGATAAACGGGATGACTTCAATTTTAAAATCATAAATTTTCCAAATATGTGCAACAATATACCAGCTTCTCCTGCATATGGTGTTTACATCTCGCAATTGATTCGTTATGCAAGGCCAGTAGCAATTATTCTGATTTCTTGAAACGTCATCTTTATCTGAGAAACAGGCTACTGGACCAGGGTTATGAAAAGATTCGCCTTATTCGATCTCTTAAAAAGTTTATATTCCGATACCAAGATCTTGTCGAAAAATATTCTGTCTCTGCAGAGACAATGGTGAATGATGGATTTTCATAAAGTAAATATGGAAAATGTATAAAGATAAGGATTAAGTAATCGTTGTTTAGACATGACGTCATTCAACATCTAATTTGAAATTAAATTGTGTAAGAAGATGACCGTTTAGTTAAACCGTTCTGCAGAGACGATAATAAACGATTGATTTTCATAAAGTACTGCGTTGACTACTATTATACCTAATTTGTCCCAGTATTGTTTAAAATGCTGTTATAGTGACAACCGGAACCTTTTAACCGTAATGGAAGCGGGAGGTTTGGCGCCGTAAAATCTGATTCAACCCATTATTTCTTTGGAAATGCCTGTACCAAGTCAGGGCCATTGCGGTTTTCCCAGTTTTCCGGTTGTTGACTGATTTTGTCTGTTTGTTGACTTATGAGTTTTGCCTTTCCCTTTGGAAGATTGATCGGTGTTCGGTAATTCTGTTATTACCCTTATGCTTACAGTTATTTTGAAGAAAATAAGAATAAAATACATATCTTAGTTTAATTGTTTTTAAAGGGCAACTTCTGTATTCGTAAAACAAAATTATCACACTATAAAATGAATAAACAATTGTACAATTCTAAAGTAACGAATACAGTGAAACCTGTATAACCCGAACATTGGGACTATATTAGTTTGAAACCTGTCTAACCCGAACATTGGGACTATATTTAAAGTTTGAAACCTGTCTAACCTGAACATTGGGACTATATTTAAAGTTTGAAACCTGTCTAACCCGAACATCGGGACTATATTTAAAGTTTGAAACCTGTCTAACCCGAACATTGGGACTATATTTAAAGTTTGAAACCTGTCTAACCCGAACATTGGGACTATATTTAAAGTTTGAAACCTGTCTAACCCCAACATTGGGACTATATTTAAAGTTCGGTTTGTACAGAATTCCGTTTGATTCAGGATTCAATTCAGACAGGCTTCACTGTATATGCATGGGAATTAATTGTATATTTTTGAAATTAGCTCTTAATAACCTTTAAATAGACTGATTTTTTGCATGTTTATATTTCATAGAACAGTTGTTAAAACTGACTATCCATGAAATCATAAATTATATCTCATTCAGTTAATTGTCATAAAGAAAAACGGCATCATATTCGAGTACTAGTATGGCATGTTGCCATTTTGCACATGTGAGGTATTATTTTTAACTGCACCCATTTTGGTTAGAGTTGTGTTCTGTCAAATTTAATTATCAAAATGGCAATCATGACCTAAAACATATAATATATATTAAACAATTCATGTAATCACAGTGTAAATGTCAATGTATATATTGAAAAGTAGAAACTTTTATCATTTTTTAAAATCTATTTTCAATAACAATGTCGTTTTTGTATGCAGGGTGGGGCTGTCTAGTGGACATCTAAAAGAGTGGTATCAGAGGAGGTTGAACATTTTAACAAATACTGAAGACGAAGGCCACCTCACCGCAAAAAGTCACGTTAACTTTGACTGGGCAAGCTAAAATGTGAAATATGAAAAATATATTTTGGAATAAAATGAAAAACAAAAAATACCATACTGTTGGAACAGTTCCTAAATAAAATAGAAAAATCATAGAAAGAGGCAAAATGGATACCCCTAACACATATATACATGGCCCCTCAATTTCCTGGCTTGGTATTGTGCAAAAAACAAAAAACAAACAAACAAACAAACAAAAACACTAAGATTCCACAACATACCAAATACAAGAAACAGACACCATTAGTATCCTAATTCCTTGATTTAAATCATATGTGCTGAGACGTGAATAGGATGAACATATAGGCTGCAAAACCAACATGTTCAATCTGTAAGTGATAGCAATGCTTCTCTGTTGACGTAATAAATATACTATCTTACCAACATGTTCAATCTGTAAGTGATAGCCATGGTTCTATGTTGACGTAATAAATATACTATCTTACCAACATGTTCAAACTGTAAGTGATAGCCATGGTTCTCTGTTGACGTAATAAATATACTATCTTACCAACATGTTCAATCTGTAAGTGATAGCCATGGTTCTCTGTTGACGTAATAAATATACTATCTTACCAACATGTTAAAACTGTAAGTGATAGCCATGGTTCTATGTTGACGTAATAAATATACTATCTTACCAACATGCTCAAACTGTAAGTGATAGCCATGGTTCTCTGTTGACGTAATAAATATACTATCTTACCAACATGTTCAAACTGTAAGTGATAGCCATGGTTCTCTGTTGACGTAATAAATATACTATCTTACCAACATGTTCAATCTGTAAGTGATAGCCATGGTTCTCTGTTGACGTAATAAATATACTATCTTACCAACATGTTCAAACTGTAAGTGATAGCCATGGTTCTCTGTTGACGTAATAAATATACTATCTTACCAACATGTTCAATCTATAAGTGATAGCCATGGTTCTCTGTTGACGTAATAAATATACTATCTTACCAACATGTTCAAACTGTAAGTGATAGCCATGGTTCTTTGTTGATGTAATAAATATATTATCTTACCAACATGTTCAAACTGTAAGTGATAGCCATGGTTCTCTGTTGACGTAATAAATATACTATCTTACCAACATGTTCAATCTATAAGTGATAGCCATGGTTCTCTGTTGACGTAATAAATATACTATCTTACCAACATGTTCAATCTAAAAGTGATAGCCATGGTTCTCTGTTGACGTAATAAATATACTATCTTACCAACATGTTCAATATATAAGTGATAGCCATGGTTCTCTGTTGACGTAATAAATATATTATCTTACCAACATGTTCAATCTATAAGTGATAGCCATGGTTCTCTGTTGACGTAATAAATATACTATCTTACCAACGTTATTCAATCTGTAAGTGATAGCCATGGTTCTCTGTTGACGTAATAAATATACTATCTTACCAACATATTCAATCTGTAAGTGATAGCCATGGTTCTATGTTGACGTAATAAATATACTATCTTACCAATATGTTCAATCTGCAAGTGATAGCCATGGTTCTCTGTTGACGTAATAAATATACTATCTTACCAACATGTTCAATCTGTCATTGATAGCCATGGTTCTCTGTTGACGTAATAAATATACTATCTTACCAATATGTTCAATCTGTATGTGATAGCCATGATTCTCTGTTGACGTAATAAATATACTATCTTACCAACATGTTCAATCTGTAAGTGATAGCCATGGTTCTCTGTTGAGGTAATAAATATACTATCTTACCAACATGTTCAATCTGTAAGTGATAGCCATGGTTCTCTGTTGACGTAATAAATATACTATCTTACCAACATGTTCAATCTAAAAGTGATAGCCATGGTTCTCTGTTGACGTAATAAATATACTATCTTACCAACATGTTCAATCTGTAATTGATAGCCATGGTTCTCTGTTGACGTAATAAACATACTATCTTACCAATAAGTTCAATCCGTAAGTGATAGCCATGGTTCTCTGTTGACGTAATAAATATACTATCTTACCAACATGTTCAATCTGTAAGTGATAGCCATGGTTCTCTGTTGACGTTATGTATTGGAAACATGTCTCGAACTTGATAGCTATCTCGTCTTTACTTCCAATAAAAGAAGCATATCGATATCGTTCTTGGTTATCTCTAGTAATCTTTATTTCATTCTCTGTACCAACGTCAATGATAGTCAGAGTATCCTTACAATGACTTGGATTCAACCATGTTTGACCAGCCTTAAACAGAAAGTTTACATATATAGGTTTTTGTTGCCAAAAGTGTTATCGTCGAGATTATGAATTGGGAGTAAATTTATACATTTTGCTGTAACAATGCTATTTGTATTAACAAAACAAGACTAACACGATGGGTGTCATATGTAGGCCAGGAACTGCTTACCCTTCCGGAGCACCTGAGTTCACCCTCAGTTTTTAGTGAGGTTCGTGTTGATCGATCTTTAGTTTTTTGTTTCTATATAGTGTTTTGTAGATCATTGCTTGTCTTTATTGTTCCTTTTTCTTGTGTCTTCTCCGATGTATGGCTTCTTTATCCCTTAGATATCTTCAATCTTTCATTGACTATTCCTATAAAGCACCTAGTATGAAAGTTAGTGATACAACCGTTATGTGATCATATGAGTCAGTGACTTGTGCCAGGTCAGTGGTTACTCTGGTGTCGTACACCAATACAATGGACACCCACAATATAACTGATAGAATGTTGAAATTGAAGTTAAATATTGTATTAAGTATTGTAATGCCTTGTATGATATATGCAGTCAAAGAATAATCACCATTTATTTGGTATTGTTTTATTTCATTACATTTTTGTTAATTGCGTTTTCAACAACGATCTACATGTCGTGTCATATGGAACAGGTAAAACTTTTCATTCTATGGCAATTGTTTGTAATAATCTTACCTGTATTAGTTGATTTTTGGTAGCAGTTTCAGCAAATGATACGTATACGATTGACAATCGTAAGAAGAAACCACCAGAGCTGTAAATGCGTATATCAGTTGAAATCCCCTTTGGATAACTGGAGGGAAACATAGAGGAGTAAATATCCATTTTGAATCCAAGAACAGGGATTAACCTGTACCCCTCACCGAGGATAAATATGGGTGGTTTTTTAAAATCTGAAAAAAAAGTTTTGAATTGCGCATTGAATATTCTTAATTTTCAAAAATATTTAAATTTTGTCATTTAAATATTCTGCTATGAATTAAAATTATACAAATTGCACTATACACTTTTTTTTAAACTTATTTAAATGATGGCGATCTCTATGATTAGACATCAACGGTGTCGAACACAGTCCGAAGTAAAATTCAAACATAGGGTTGGGATATCATTTTCTGGTTTAGCCCCACCACTTTTTTGTTCATGTCCCAAACCAAGATCTGGATTTCCAACGTCATATCTCGTGGTCTTTTTTTCATATATCACTGTTCTTTGTATGCATACTATTTTCCTTATCTCTTCAGCATGAATTATATATCATGTTTTGTTATTGTGTTCAATGAGTTGAAGTGAAAGGTGATTGTTGGTTTTGTTGATATTGGTGGAATTGATGGTCATTACTGTTCAAACTTTCTTTTCATAATCCCAACACAAATCGATATGACAAAGGTTTGAAATCTAACATTGTGTTAAATGTCTTGCTGAGAATTGATTTGGGCTACCTTAGTCGCTATAATTTCCAACAACATATATCATTTCTACACATCAGAAATGACAGAACAAACAAGTTTTGATTTCACAAATTCACTAACAGTGTTAAAAATGTTTGAAAAAAAAGTACCTTTAAGTGGTTTAAGTGGTGTTTGCAATGTGTAACCTTTCTTTCAATTCTGTAAATTGTTATAACATATTTTTAATGAGATTCGTGATATCATGTAAAAGGAATAATTGTAAGAGAAAACCGAAGGGGCAATCAAGAATGAACAATCCAGAGACACTGGCCACATTAGTAAAAAAGATGAACAACACCGACTCCACCAATAACCACGTGTGAACCCATGTGCTCGCGAAGGGTAAGCAATATCTTTTGTCCTTTTCTAAGAAGATGCCACAGACAATTATTGTAGTGATAATATTTCAACGTTTTTATGTATGATTGCATCCTTAAGTTTAAATACAATGTTCCTGTTTCATGCCAATTTAATGTGATTAATAAGAGTAGTTTGTGTTGTTCTGTTTGGTAGGATAGTCAACCATCACTTTGTTAATTTTTTCTTCCTACATATTTCTATGGTTGCCATCATGAATTTTTTATGTTTCCAATATGATTTGGAGAAGCTTAATTGATTCCTTAATTGGGTTTTGGTATCAGAATTTATGATGGGTGTCGGTTACAGGGCATGAGATACTAAGCCTTATGAAGCACTTGATGACTGTTTTGTAGACGTTTGTTGGGATTTGATTAGTTAGAGTTTTTGTTCATTTGCTCCATATTATCTTTATGTCTGTACAGTTTTTTTCTGTCATTCATAGCATCCCTTTACTGGATGTTCCATTCGGACCTTGAGTGTTCGTCTCTTGCAATGAGTGTTTATAAGTATACTCTATAGTATTATGCTCTGCATCACTCACAATTGAAACATAGCCTCTCAGAAACAATAGATCCCTCAGCTTCTTGCCATAGATGTTTGAAATGTCTGTTAGTACTACTGATATTATAATAACAACATTCATTTTGTCGTTTTGTATATACGTTTCCAAGGTAACCTTTATCAATGGTCGACTGTTGACAGGTTCCTAATGTCAAATTTTCAGAATGATCACAATGAACAGGTATTCCAGAGGAATTGTTGATATTATAAGACATATGCTTCACCGATGCAAATCCAAAGTCAAGATTATTTCGGCCCTTTTGGCATAAAGTATCACGACGTTCTACAATCAAAAAGAACAAATTATTATTAAACAACATTATTAAGAAAAAAACTGGTAGAACGTGCTAATGTGGGTCACGAGTCACTGTAATCGGGCGGC
The DNA here is from genome assembly GCA_963680875.1 of Bathymodiolus brooksi. Taxonomy (NCBI): domain Eukaryota; kingdom Metazoa; phylum Mollusca; class Bivalvia; order Mytilida; family Modiolidae; genus Bathymodiolus; species Bathymodiolus brooksi. Next base: position 62,163,339 of record OY804579.1, read on the forward strand.
TGTATCGAGAAACAGATACGGTGTTGAAAAAACTGTTGATACTCATAAAATATTGATAAATGCAATAACATTTTATGTTTGTCTTCAAGAAATATGATAGACAAAACCATGTGTGAAGTTTTATGACGAAATATCTCCGATTTCTATGTAAATTTACGAGTTGAAGTGGGGAAACACCCACAGGTAATTTTAGCGATATATTTTTATCTTGGACAAGAATAATGAGCGTCCTGATTGGATGACCGATTTAAAACACACTGACTCCGCATGGTAAAAAGATGCATGCAAAAAAAATATATGTTATATCTATTCATTTGTTTGATTCTGGAATATTGCTGATCATTGATTTAAACAAGAAAAAAGGGAAAAAGGGGGGGGGGGGTGAATTTTATTTGTGAATTTTACAGTTAAATAAATGTTATATTTCGACAGTTTAAAGAAAAAAATAAAAATTTGTTGCGATTAAAGCTTAAATTAGCGTTAAAAATTGAACAAATATCAGTGGTTTTGTAAATGAGATTTATTTTAAATAGAAAATCTAAATTTATTATTTATTAATTTATTATTAATGATACAATTGTATATCCCTTGGGAGGGGGAGGGGGGCTATGATGAAAATTTGAAATAAAAACACAGGACCGGACTTTAAGCAAAAATAATAATCCACGATTATTTTTTTTATTAAAAAAAATCCAGGAACCCTGTGTCCATGATTTTTTTTAAAGTTAATAATATAGTATTATTACGTGATGTTTTTCATATTGGCCTAGTTATAAGGTCCGAGGCCTGCTGTATTGGCCTGAGGTGCAGCCGTACGCCAATACAGCAGACCGAGGACCTATAGCTAGGCCAATATGAAAAACATCAGGTAATGATACCTTTATTAATTAACCAGTCCAACATCTCTCGGAATTTTTCCTTGCAAATGTCGAAATGGACTGACTGGAATTGAGCCAATACGGAAAATATCCGTATTGGACTGGTTTTTGTGGTATTGGCCCAATGAACGTTTTTATATTGTGTTGACAGATTTGATCATATAAAGGCTAATAAATCAAAGTTGATTAATAATATGAAATATTGACATCCACACATGTCTTTTGGACAGCACATTTCTGTGTCCACACTTGCCCTCAGGCAACACTTGTAACATTTTAAATATAAATTGTGATAGAAGACATTATAACCGCAAAGATGAGGATCACGTATATACTATAAAACCAACAATCTCACTTATATCCACAAAACGAACAACCACCTCTCACCTCAAGTCATTGAACACAAAAACAGACCATGAGATATGGAATGGGAAATGCAGATCATTGCTTAGGACAGACACAAAATATGGTGGAGTTAAGTTAAACCGGTTAATGGGTTAATAATTTGATCGCCAATGACAATATAGATATGGGAAAAAAAACAGTACAAAGACCTGCACATATTCGTTTCCACTCCATTAGACCACTGACTATGATAAAAATTAATGAAAAAATAAAAATGAACAGATCAATACTCTAAGGACAAAAAATCTTAATGGGATACTTCAAATACATTGTAGATTTAATATCAATTAATCACAAACGTCTAAAGAAATTATTGGTATTCTTAGGAGACCATAATAAATATGTCACTAATCTAATGGAATCAAATATTGAACATAAAATACTTATATAATAATGCATGAGATATAAATGTACTGACACAATTGCTAGATGGACATACTGGTCTACAACTTGTCTGTCGTGTATGTAGCAGGGATGAACTTGTATATTGTCCGGTCAACATATTTTTTTCTCTCGCCAATTTCAATGTGTACTGCTTTAAATAAATGTATGTCATTTTAGTTGAATTGATCATCTAGATTTGAAAACATCCATATGTTGGCGAGAGCCAGCGTGTATTTTTGGCGATGTCCGTGTTGCCCCTCTTTGTTTTCTATGTTATGTTGTGTTGTATTCTGTTTTGATTTTTTCTTTTATTTGTTTCTATGGAGTTTTTGTTGTGTTGAGTTTTGTTTTGTTTATCGTCGTCCTGTGTAATGTGTACATAATGTTGCCAGTGCCTTTGGATTGTCCATTCTGTGATTGTCAATTTTGTTTTTGTCTAATGTTTATTTTCAAATTCTGTATATCCTTTATATATACATCCTAATATTTAATACAAAGAAAATATTGACTATGTTGATTACGTTTTACTGGTATTTAAGAGCTTGGTTTTCAGCACACATAAATAAATATTCGTTTGTCTCCTGTTAATTATTCACAATTCATTATTCCTTCACAAACTACTGATTTTGACATTTTGGGGGAATGATCTATGAATGGTCTACAAACAGGTCTACTTTCATTTCTAACTGAGTAATTTAAAATGGAAATTTGTAGGAAGATGTTGATCAATCTATGGATGAAATTTAATAAGGGGTAACTTTTGCTTACTGAAACATGATATGTAAACAATCAAATGGTCACATATTCAAAGAGCCAATTATTAAACACGTCTCTCAAACTGTTGAGCAATTTCAACTGATAGTTAGTAGAAATGCTGAATAGAAGGATCTGTGGGTATTTTTGCATTACTATGCACTGATTCTACACACTCTAGCTTAAATTTTAGAAAATATATAAACCAGCGCCGTATTGACAACTGTCATTAATACCAATGAACCCATTTTAATCCTGCCAGGCAAATAATGTCATGGCAGCGTACACATTATTGAAATATAAAGTAAGTCAACTAAATTACCAAATTAACGAAGCGGAAATGTTACGGTTACGGCAATAAATGTGATACTTTTTAGCATAATGCACTGGACAAATTTGTCATAAAACACATTTAAAGTTCAAACCCGACACATTTCAACAAACTATGAAAAAATCTTATTAGAATAGGCTATTATTAAGCAACTATAGATTACTCTTTGGGGCATGTACTAAATATACAGACAATTTGCAGCTAGTAGATCAAACTAGTGATTAAATCAGTGCATTTACATTTCATTCCATATGATATTAAAATGTAATTTGAAGAAACTGATGACATATTTTGTCTGGTCTCCCATGATGATCTTTAATGTCTTTACATGTTATGACTTATTGATATTAGATCTATTAGAAGCATCAGTTGTAATTAATGTCCTCAGAATAATGGTCATTAACCCACATATTCTACCTAGTTGATAGTTAACTACGAGTTTTCACTCGATACACCCTGCTATTGAGAATTATATCTTTATTTCTCATAACCAATTTACAGAGGTACAAAGATGACATGTATACTTAACACAATATAAATAAGAAATAAATACATGTAATACATAATTAAACAAATATTGGATTGTGAAAAGAAGTGGATCAACCTAGAGGTTATATCATCTTGTTTACTATTCTGATAAATTTACAGAGTTTACTTAAAGTATATATAGACTTAGAAGACATCAGGTTATTATATGTAATGATATTATGTCTATTTAAATGGATAAAATCAAAATAAAGTCTGCTTTCATTAATAAATTCAGTACATTCAAAAATATAGTGATACTCGTCTCCCAATTCTCTTCTTGAACATAAATGACAGAATCTGTTTTCTCTAATAAATTTTTTCCATCTCCCCACTTCTACCGGTAGTCTGTGGTTTGTAGTTCTAAATCTACACAATGTAAATTTGTCCTTATCTTCTAAAATGTCTAAACAATTCTCGAATTTTAATTCCCCTTTAAACAGTTTATAATTACCCCCCTTTGAAGATGTTTCGATGGATGAATTCCAAATTTGCTTAAACTGATCAATTAAACTGTTTTTAATTACTAATTTTAACCATTTTTCAGATATACAACATTCCACTGTCATTTAAGATTATATGGATGTGATTTATCCAAGCAGACATTTTACAATTATTAAAATTTTTAACATATAACAGTTTGTATGCTATTGTAGATAATTTTGACTGTTTCCCTTGTATAAGTTTACACCAATATGAAATCATTCTTACTTTAATATCAATTTCTAGTGGATATCTACCCAATTTTCCATATACCATAAAATTAGGTGTGGACCCTCTCGATAATATCGTTTTTACCAATCCCCCCAATTTCACACCCATACAATAAAGGCATTTTATATCTTATAAATATTTGTATGGCACATCCCATTAAAATTATCTAAATTACTTCCCTTTGAAAAGTAAAATTTTTCAGAGTTCATTAATGGTTTAACTATTTGCGCATGCCCTAGAAACAACTGGTCATTCTCGCTAGCCATCATTACACAGTTCACATCATCATCAATTTCATGTTTTGAAACTTCATTTTACAAACACGTAAAAGGATTTCTATACCGATATTTAAAGCGAGAAGTTTACACATAGGATGTGTTAAATTATCTTTTGTGGATGTACAAAATTATTGTCTTGGACAATAACAAACTGTTTTATTTGACATTCTCGTCGATATGAAGTCCGTTACCTAACATGTATATCCATACAGATTCTCTTCAACTTGTGTTACTTAGAACTATAAAACTGGCCAAAACTACAGTTATTCAAAACTCGATTTAGAATCAACCAGGATTTTGATATTCGTTTATTTTGAGGTAAATATTTGACATTAGTTTTGTTCGAATATTAGTATTATGTCACAACTGATCATGATCTTCACTTGTGATAAACAAACATACACACAGAGACGCAGGTGTTCAAGTAGGTCAAACTACCATATATGAATATTCATGAGACACTAATTATAGAAGGCTTACTTAGATTGTACGAGATTTATGAATATTTATTAGACTTTGTTTACAATCAGCATCATGACGCGTGTATTGATAATAGGCAGTTCACACGTAAATAGGTTAAGGACATATGTGAATTCCAATTGCTCTACAAGAAACTTTTCATTTGGGAATGACCCTTTGGTACGTTTTTACGGAATTAGTGGCAGTAGAGGGAATAAGAAGGAACATTGTACCAGATGGGAGAGTGATTTCGGATATCCGTCCACATCATTTAGTTTTTCATGCTGGTGGAAACGATTTAGATCAAAACAGCTGTGAGGGTATTACTGAGGAAATGGTGTTCCGGCTTTTGTCCATACTATCATCATGGAAAGGCAGATACAATATTCAGACTATTACTGTCTTACAGCTAACAGGTCGTAGATCTACATACAATGTACCAGTAGACAAATACAACTTTATTGTGTGTCAGTTTAATCAGCATTTAAAACGAGAATTGAAATCCCATTCTACAATTATATAATGGAATCTCCGGAATATGAAAAACTGTATATCCAACGTATACTTGGATGGTGTCCACTTCAACGCAGAAGGCAACCTCCGCTATTACAGGAATGTTAGAGGAGCTATAATAAATGCCATCCGTTTTGTTTGACATAATTAGTTTACTGTTATCATCTGATCAAGTAATTTGTTATTGCTATATGTGAATAATAATTTTACTATTGTAAATTTGCAAGCAGTTTTGGGGTCCCCCTTTTCCTGTTATGCTTTTTGAAAATGCATAGGTACAATGAATAGGTGGTATTTATTGTCTGTTTTACTGGTGCATATTTTTGTTATTATTATTTTCAATTTAACACATATTTTCAGTTTCAGTATTATATTTCAGGATTAAAACAAGTCTGACAGGGTGCAGACACCACATTAACTCCACCTTGTTAGTTTAAACAGTCTTACAGACTTTGATGTAAGGTTATTTCCTCATTGAAATTTTAGACTACTTAATTAATTACATAATTACATGAGTTGTACATTAGTGCATACTCCACTGCTTTTTAAAGCATGTACTTAGTGTACACTGGTACACTTGTCTTTGTGTTTACAAAACTGTACACTTGTACACATTTGCATTTCGTACACTGGTACGTTGTTGGGTACACTAGTACACAATGGCAAATGAAGAAATAAATGATCATATACTGGTACACAATTGCAATATGAAATGATTGTACACTGGTACACATTGCAATACAATCTGATGATACATTGCTTATACAGTGGTATGTACATTTTGTACATGTATTTTTGTACACTGGTACACAAATTTAATGATACATTAAATATACTGGGATAAAACTGTACATTGGTACAATAAAACATTACCAGTATATCCATGCAAATCAAACTTTGTAATTCCATTCGATTATTTATTGGTATGCAATCCAAATGAAAGGAATACCGACAGTTACAATACAATCATGACAACAACTGCAATGAATGATATTACAGTATACATTTATAATTGTATCAATAATATTGGTCTAACTTAGAGCACTTGTACACAATTCCATGACATAAATACAATATACATTAAAACATTTACATACAGCAGTTCATTTTGTACAGTGGGACTGATAAAACTGTATACATTGATACAACATTACATTATATACATATGAATATCACTGGGTACACTTGTACACAATTCCATGACATAAGCACACTTTACATTTAAACATTTGCCTACATTTGTACAACAGATTATTATGTACATGGGTACAATAAACCAATGTTTTAATTTCTTAGGAGATGGCAGAACCACCACGTAAATCCAGAAGAATTTCCTCAAAAAGGTCTCGAGCCCTCCACATAGAAGATAATCAGGAGGTACATATACCAGCTCAATCAAATGCATGTAGCACTGCCCAGTCTGAGTGTTCTGACATTACTGAAAAAATTCAAGCAGGCATACAAGCTGCTATACCGGATATAGCAAATTCTGTTATTTCCGCGTTAAAGGTACATGGCCTAACATTTCCAACTACACAGTGTGTAAATGATACAGCTGTACATGCTGAACCGGATACTAACAGCACACCTCTGCAGCCTTCACAGTCACCTCTTCAGAACGAAACTACAACTTATCCTGTGTTAAACAGGCCTACTGGTCAGAGAGGCAACAATAATGTTGCAAATGCTGAAACACTACATCACTTTTTGAATTCTGGTATTGACAATATTCATGATATTACAAGAACAAATATCGGAAATTCAATTTTACAGCCGATTACATTGGAGGCTGATTTACGTAAAGCTGACAACTCAGTAAATTATTCTCGTGCCAGTATTTCAAAACCACTTGCTTTGGGCATTGACCCCAAAATAAAAACAAAAATTTGGGCTCTAGAATACATTGATTTAGGCTGTCTATTAAATAAGAAGCAGTCTAAAGTGAAATTTCAGCCTACTGAAACAAGTGAAGGGGGTATGGCTTGGGAAAAACAACAACCACCCACTTATAGGTTTGAAAATATTTCCCACTGGCTGTCTGCATTTCATATTTTTGTCAGTATTTATTCTGAAAAATATCCTAAGGAAACAGGATCCCTTATGAAATATGCGGATATAATTCAGAATCTAGCCCGCAGATCATGTGATGTGGCTGCTTAGATATATGATCGTACTTATAGAGAATGGCGCGAACATGATTATGAAAGTTTACCTTGGGACCAAGTCAATAATGAACTGTACTATGTCCTTAGGTCTAAAAATTAAGTTTGACAATCTCAGTAAAAATTTAAAATCATTGCCCTTTCCAGTCAGTGGAGCTCCACAAAGGAGCTCTTTGTGGATCTCCAAGAAATATTGTTACAGCTTTAACAACAACGATGGCAGATGTGAGCGCAGGCAAAACTGCAAATACCCACATGTATGCGAAAAGTGTGGCGGGGGTCATTTTAAGAGACTGTGCAGACAACCATATAAAGGAAAGAGTCAACCAAAGTTTAACAACAGACCAAAGAACGACAATGTCCCCAATAAAAAATGAATTATTGCCGTCCCCTAAAGTGGTAACCCCTATTCATCCAGAACTCATTAAGCATTACCTTGTAGGGTATGACAAAACTTCAACAAACTTTTTATTTACAGGTTTCACGCAAGGGTTTAGGATACCTTATGAGGGAATTAGGAAATTTCGTTTTAATAGGAACCTCCCATCAGCAACAAAAAATTTAGATATTCTCAAACAAAAAAATTCAAAGGAAGTTACAGCTGGCAGGGAATCTGGTCCATTTGATGAACCCCCCTTTCCCAATATTCAAGTATCTCCCTTGGGATTAGTTCCAAAAAAAAATCCAGGGGAGTTCAGAGTTATCCATCATCTATCCTATCCAGAAAATGAGTCTATCAATAGTGGGATTCCTGAAAGCAAATGTACAGTAAAATATCAGACCATTGAGGATGCTGTTAAACTGATGAAATTTTAAGGCAAAGACTGCCTACTTTCTAAAACTGACATTGAGAATAGTTTCAAAATAATACCGATACATCCGGATGACCATGACCATGTTTTATCAAAATAATACTGATCCCATAGTGGGAATCCTAAAATTCCCACTATGGGATCAGTATTATTTTGATAAAACATTACCTATGGGGTTAAGCTTTTCTTGTAAACTTTTTGAAACTTTTAGTACAGCAGTTCACTGGATTATTGATCATAAGCTAGGAGGCTCGGGCTGTGTTCATTTTTTAGATGATTTTCTTTTTGTAGGGCCAGCTAATTCCCCACTTTGTCTGCAAACGTTAGAAATGTTTTTGACAATGTCAAAACAGATAGGTTTGCCTATTAAAGCAGACAAAACTGTTTTTCCAACTACAACTTTGACATTTTTGGGTCTCGACCTTGACTCTGAGTTGATGGAAATCCGTTTACCTCTTGAAAACTAGGCAAATTGAAGGATCAATTCAATCATTTTAAGTTCAAGAAAAAATCCACATTGAGAGAACTACAGTCATTAATAGGCCTATTAAACTTTGCATGTTCAGTGGTCCCTCCAGGTCGTGCATTTTTAAGGCGACTTATAGACCTTACCATTGGCTTATCAAAACCTCACCATCATCGCCGCCTTAATAAGGAGACTAGGTCAGATATACAGGCTTGGCTGATCTTTGTGGAAAGTTTTAATGGAAAATGTCTCTTCTTATCAGATAGATGGGGAACATCTGAACAATTAAACTTGTACACAGATGCAAGCAATATTCGATTTGGGGGTCTGTTTCGAAAACATTGGTTCGCAATCAAATGGCCTACTGACTGGTTGAAGTACCATATTACTATTCGGGAATTTTTTCCTATTGTAGTAGCAATACAATTATGGGGTAATGCCTTGAGTAACAAATGTGTCACATTTTTCACAGATAATTCAGGGGTTGTCCATATCATCAATAAGCAGTCCTCTAAGGATCCTACAATTATGAAATTAGTAAGGAAATTTGTTGTTCTCACATTACAATTTAATATTTTATTTAAAGCGGTCCATATACCCGGTATAAAAAACACTGCAGCAGATCATCTTTCTCGTTTGCAGATTCAGAAGTTCAGAGAAGAATTTCCATTGATGAATCCACTTCCAATAGTGAACTCTGTGGACATTCTGCAACTTTGAAACAAATACAAAATGTAGCTACAAATCTGATTCATGGGTCCTTAGCAAAATCGTCTAAAGAGTCTTATAGACGAGTATTTGTCTTTAATAAGGAATTTATGCTTTTGTACTTCCCACTAGAAATTGTCTTTCCAGCTTCTTTGGAACATCTTACTTTATTTATTGTTTTCAGAAAAAAATAGCTTCATCTACTGTTTTAACTTATATGTCAGCTATAAGCTTCTTGTTACAATTAGGTGGTTACGAAGACTTAACTGGTCACTTTATTATCAGTAAAGCTCTTCGAGGCTATCATAAAGAAAAGGCTGCTAAAGATAGCAGACTGCCCATTACGCCATCAATATTAAAAGGTTTATGTCAATCTCTACCCAAAACCTGTTCTTCAAGGTTTTTACAATTAATGTTGCATGCAATGTATTTGCTTGCATTTCATGCATTTTTAAGAATTGGAGAAATAACTGGATTACCCCCACCACTAGGTAATTGTCTTAGTGTAAATGATATCAAATTTCTGCAAGGTGATAGTGAGGGCCTTGAAATTCAAATGTCTAAATTTAAGCATAGTACAGGTAAACATATACCTGTGCTGTTTCTTTCTAGTAACAACAGTAATAAGGCAGTTTGTCCGGTTCATTCCCTATGGTCTTATTTACAACTAAGGGGAAAGGAATCTTCCAATGTCCAGCCCCTTTTCTCCTTCATGGACAATGCCCCCATTACATGATCATTTTTTAATAGCCAATTGCAGCTATCCCTAAAATTTGCAGGTTTAAATGTTAAAAACTACAAATCCCATAGTTTTCGAATTGGAGCAGCTACGACTGCTTGGGCTAAGGGGTTTTCCGAAGAACAAATTCAACAAATGGGTCATTGGAATAGCGAAGCATTTAAGAAATATATTCGAATACCTTTATTGAGTCTTCAGTAAACACTTGGGGACAAGGGCCTCAGTGTTCTAGTTTTTCTTTGGCCAGCCAGTGGGTATATGATTATTATTGCTTAATGTCTTTTATTGATTTTATTGTGCAATATTTTATTTTCCTATGTACATATTTTTTTATTATGGCTTGTGTATAGTACAGTACTGGCGACAAGGGCCTCAGTACTGATGAATGATGTAAGTTAAATACCTCGGTTGAGTCTTAAGTAAACACTTGGGGACAAGGGCCTCAGTGTTTAAAATATAGTAATTTTGTCATTATGCGGTTTATTGATTACAAACATTCTCCTGTGTTAAATAGTTTATGTTAAAATAAATCTTGTATGCAATGCACATTTTCAGTTTAATGAAAGTGTTGTGGATGGGGTATATTGTTTCTTTCACAATATGTCTATTGAGCAAAATTACATATTGCTCAATGCACAATAATGTGGCGGTTTTACCCCCATCTTTGACGGTTTTTTAGTTTCTAGTAAATATCTAGAACTTTGTCTTGAAAATGTTTTTTTATATGATTCATATAATATCTGGTTATTATGTGTAGTTATTTTTGTGTAGTTTACTGCAATTTTAATTATGTGTAGTTTTGTAGTTTAGTGCATTTTTAATTATGTCATTTAATAATAAATGACCATTTTCAATTTCAACAATTGTTTTCTTATTGAGTTATACCGTCAAACAAAGCACAACACTATAGGATGGGGCCATAAAGGCATTTTATATCTTATAAATATTTTTATGGCACATCCCATTAAAATTATCTAAATTACTTCCCTTTGAAAAGTAAAATTTTTCAGAGTTCATTAATGGTTTAACTATTTGCGCATGCCCTAGAAACAACTGGTCATTCTCGCTAGCCATCATTACACAGTTCACATCATCATCAATTTCATGTTTTGAAACTTCATTTTACAAACACCCTCCCACCCTCCCTATTTTGTGAAAATGTATCTTTGATGTTGGCGGTTTTACCTCCATCTTTGACGGTTTTTTAGTTTCTAGTAAATATCTAGAACTTTGTCTTGAAAATGTTTTTTATATGATTCATATAATATCTGGTTATTATGTGTAGTTATTTTTGTGTAGTTTACTGCAATTTTAATTATGTGTAGTTTTGTAGTTTAGTGCATTTTTAATTATGTCATTTAATAATAAATGACCATTTTCAATTTCAACAATTGTTTTCTTATTGAGTTATACCGTCAAACAAAGCACAACACTATAGGATGGGGCCATAAAATAGGTTTTACAATTGTGTCAAAACAAATCTAACTGGCATTTAATTGATAAATTATGTATTCTGCCTTTCCTTAATACCTCATACATGGCCTTAATACCTTTATTTACGAGTTCTTTTTTTGCTATATTAAATGATCCCGTTTTTGAAAATACTATCCCAAGATAAGAAAAATGTGCAACAATTTTCAACTCTTTGTCGTTATAGTTAAATTTAATGTTATTTGGTAGGCGACCATTCGAAAAAACCAGAACTTTACACTTTTTTATGTTCACTTTTAATCTCCATTTCTTACAGAAATCATAGAAATAATTTATTTGGTTTTGCATATCGTCACTGCTATTGAACTGTATATGTTGTCATTCATTGTTGTGATAATGAACGGACCTTTTGAGTGGGAGCAAATAAGTGCAGAATGTTTTTTTATTGCTTATTAATACCTGGATTGTCTTTAGAGATATAGCTATCAGGAGGGTGAGGTCTGGGATCCCGTTGACAAGCTTAACCCCACCACATTAGTATGCCTGTCCCACCCATGGAGGACAAGACCTTAATTTCCATTGGCATCTATCGTGGTATTTTTTGTGTTCAATGATTTGAGGTGCTTGAGGTAATTGTTGATTTTGTTGACCGTCATTGTTAAAAATGTTCTGTCATTATTATTTCAGGTGAATTTAACTATACAATCTTGCTTGACCTTCAAATATTTTGGCTTTGAGTGTACCTGGTGAAGGTTATTCCAGAAACGCGTCGTATGCTTTTTAGTTCACCTGGACCAAAGGTCCATGTGAACTATTGCCATCACTTGGCGTCCGTCGTCTGTAGTCTGTCGTCTGTAAACTTTTCACATTTCAAGCTTCTTCTCCGAAACCACTTGGCCGATTGAAACCGAACTTAGCAGGAATGTTCCTTGGATGGTCCTCTACAAAGTTACTGTTTTTCGTTCCAGTCGGATATTCAATATGGCTGCCAGGGCCAATAATATGCTCTGATTGGCTGAAATTTCAAAGATCTTCTTCTCTGAAACTAATGAACTGACTGAACCCAAACTGTAAAGGAATGATCATTGGAATGTCCTTTACCAAGTTACTGTTTTTTATGCCGATCGTAAATCCAAGATGGCCGCCATCGCAGGACATAGATTAACATTGGACCCTATGGGAAAATGTTCAAATGCCTTCTTCTCAGAAACTACAAATATGATTAAAGCCAAACTGTACATGAATGTTCATTGGATGGTCCTCTACAATCTTAAGGGTTTTTGTTCCGATATGAAATTCAAAATGGCGGCTACGGCAGGACTTAGTTTAACATTGGACCCTATGGGAAAAATGTTTCAAAATGCTTCTTCTCTGAAACCACTTGGACAGTTGAAACCAAACTGCCCAGGAATGATCATTGGAAGGTCCTCTACAAATTTTCTGTTTTTTATGCTGGTCGGAAATCCAAGATGGCCGCCACCGCAGGACATAGATTAACATTGGACCCTATGGGAAAATATTCAAATGCCTTCTTCTCAGAAACTACAAATATGATTAAAGCCAAACTGTACATGAATGTTCATTAGATGGTCCTCTACAAACTTTACGTTTTTTGTTCCGGTATGAAATTCAAAATGGCGGCTACGGCAGGACTTAGTTTAACATTGGACCCTATGGGAAAAATGTTTCAAAACGCTTCTTCTCTGAAACCACTTGGATAATTGAAACCAAACTGCATAGGAATGATCATTGGAAGGTCCTCTACAAATTTTATGTTTTTTATGCCGATCGGAAATCCAAGATGGCCGCCACCGCAATACATAGATTAACATTGGACCCTATGGGAAAATGTTCAAATGCCTTCTTCTCAGAAACTACAAATATGATTAAAGCCAAACTGTACATGAATGTTCATTGGATGGTCCTCTACAATCTTAAGGTTTTTTGTTCCGATATGAAATTCAAAATGACGGCTACGGTAGGACTTAGTTTAACATTGGACCCTATGGGAAAAATGTTTCAAAATGCTTCTTCTCTGAAACCACTTGGACAGTTGAAACCAAACTGCCCAGGAATGATCATTGGAAGGTCCTCTACAAATTTTATGTTTTTTATGCCGATCGGAAATCCAAGATGGCCGCCACCGCAATACATAGATTAACATTGGACCCTATGGGAAAATGTTCAAATGCCTTCTTCTCAGAAACTACAAATATGATTAAAGCCAAACTGTACATGAATGTTCATTGGATGGTCCTCTACAATCTTAAGGTTTTTTGTTCCGATATGAAATTCAAAATGGCGGCTACGGTAGGACTTAGTTTAACATTGGACCCTATGGGAAAAATGTTTCAAAATGCTTCTTCTCTGAAACCACTTGGACAGTTGAAACCAAACTGCCCAGGAATGATCATTGGAAGGTCCTCTACAAATTTTCTGTTTTTTATGCCGATCGGAAATCCAAGATGGCCGCCACCACAGGACATAGATTAACATTGGACCCTATGGGAAAATATTCAAATGCCTTCTACTCAGAAACTACAAATATGATTAAAGCCAAACTGTACATGAATGTTCATTAGATGGTCCTCTACAAACTTTACGTTTTTTGTTCCGGTATGAAATTCAAAATGGCGGCTACGGCAGGACTTAGTTTAACATTGGACCCTATGGGAAAAATGTTTCAAAACGCTTCTTCTCTGAAACCACTTGGATAATTGAAACCAAACTGCCTAGGAATGATCATTGGAAGGTCCTCTACAAATTTTATGTTTTTTATGCCGATCGGAAATCCAAGATGGCCGCCACCGCAATACATAGATTAACATTGGACCCTATGGGAAAATGTTCAAATGCCTTCTTCTCAGAAACTACAAATATGATTAAAGCCAAACTGTACATGAATGTTCATTGGATGGTCCTCTACAATCTTAAGGTTTTTTGTTCCGATATGAAATTCAAAATGGCGGCTACGGCAGGACTTAGTTTAACATTGGACCCTATGGGAAAAATGTTTCAAAACGCTTCTTCTCTGAAACCACTTGGATAATTGAAACCAAACTGCATAGGAATGATCATTGGAAGGTCCTCTACAAATTTTATGTTTTTTATGCCGATCGGAAATCCAAGATGGCCGCCACCGCAATACATAGATTAACATTGGACCCTATGGGAAAATGTTCAAATGCCTTCTTCTCAGAAACTACAAATATGATTAAAGCCAAACTGTACATGAATGTTCATTGGATGGTCCTCTACAATCTTAAGGTTTTTTGTTCCGATATGAAATTCAAAATGGCGGCTACGGTAGGACTTAGTTTAACATTGGACCCTATGGGAAAAATGTTTCAAAATGCTTCTTCTCTGAAACCACTTGGACAGTTGAAACCAAACTGCCCAGGAATGATCATTGGAAGGTCCTCTACAAATTTTCTGTTTTTTATGCCGATCGGAAATCCAAGATGGCCGCCACCACAGGACATAGATTAACATTGGACCCTATGGGAAAATATTCAAATGCCTTCTACTCAGAAACTACAAATATGATTAAAGCCAAACTGTACATGAATGTTCATTAGATGGTCCTCTACAAACTTTACGTTTTTTGTTCCGGTATGAAATTCAAAATGGCGGCTACGGCAGGACTTAGTTTAACATTGGACCCTATGGGAAAAATGTTTCAAAACGCTTCTTCTCTGAAACCACTTGGATAATTGAAACCAAACTGCATAGGAATGATCATTGGAAGGTCCTCTACAAATTTTATGTTTTTTATGCCGATCGGAAATCCAAGATGGCCGCCACCGCAATACATAGATTAACATTGGACCCTATGGGAAAATGTTCAAATGCCTTCTTCTCAGAAACTACAAATATGATTAAAGCCAAACTGTACATGAATGTTCATTGGATGGTCCTCTACAATCTTAAGGTTTTTTGTTCCGATATGAAATTCAAAATGGCGGCTACGGTAGGACTTAGTTTAACATTGGACCCTATGGGAAAAATGTTTCAAAATGCTTCTTCTCTGAAACCACTTGGACAGTTGAAACCAAACTGCCCAGGAATGATCATTGGAAGGTCCTCTACAAATTTTCTGTTTTTTATGCCGATCGGAAATCCAAGATGGCCGCCACCACAGGACATAGATTAACATTGGACCCTATGGGAAAATATTCAAATGCCTTCTACTCAGAAACTACAAATATGATTAAAGCCAAACTGTACATGAATGTTCATTAGATGGTCCTCTACAAACTTTACGTTTTTTGTTCCGGTATGAAATTCAAAATGGCGGCTACGGCAGGACTTAGTTTAACATTGGACCCTATGGGAAAAATGTTTCAAAACGCTTCTTCTCTGAAACCACTTGGATAATTGAAACCAAACTGCCTAGGAATGATCATTGGAAGGTCCTCTACAAATTTTATGTTTTTTATGCCGATCGGAAATCCAAGATGGCCGCCACCGCAATACATAGATTAACATTGGACCCTATGGGAAAATGTTCAAATGCCTTCTTCTCAGAAACTACAAATATGATTAAAGCCAAACTGTACATGAATGTTCATTGGATGGTCCTCTACAATCTTAAGGTTTTTTGTTCCGATATGAAATTCAAAATGGCGGCTACGGCAGGACTTAGTTTAACATTGGACCCTATGGGAAAAATGTTTCAAAACGCTTCTTCTCTGAAACCACTTGGATAATTGAAACCAAACTGCCTAGGAATGATCATTGGAAGGTCCTCTACAAATTTTATGTTTTTTATGCCGATCGGAAATCCAAGATGGCCGCCACCGCAATACATAGATTAACATTGGACCCTATGGGAAAATGTTCAAATGCCTTCTTCTCAGAAACTACAAATATGATTAAAGCCAAACTGTACATGAATGTTCATTGGATGGTCCTCTACAATCTTAAGGTTTTTTGTTCCGATATGAAATTCAAAATGGCGGCTACGGCAGGACTTAGTTTAACATTGGACCCTATGGGGAAAATGTTTCAAAATGCTTCTTCTCTGAAACCACTTGGACAGTTGAAACCAAACTGCCCAGGAATGATCATTGGAAGGTCCTCTACAAATTTTCTGTTTTTTATGCCGGTCGGAATTCCAAGATGGCTGCCACCACAGGACATAGATTAACATTGGACCCTATGGGAAAATATTCAAATGCCTTCTACTCAGAAACTACAAATATGATTAAAGCCAAACTGTACATGAATGTTCATTAGATGGTCCTCTACAAACTTTACGTTTTTTGTTCCGGTATGAAATTCAAAATGGCGGCTACGGCAGGACTTAGTTTAACATTGGACCCTATGGGAAAAATGTTTCAAAACGCTTCTTCTCTGAAACCACTTGGATAATTGAAACCAAACTGCATAGGAATGATCATTGGAAGGTCCTCTACAAATTTTATGTTTTTTATGCCGATCGGAAATCCAAGATGGCCGCCACCGCAATACATAGATTAACATTGGACCCTATGGGAAAATGTTCAAATGCCTTCTTCTCAGAAACTACAAATATGATTAAAGCCAAACTGTACATGAATGTTCATTGGATGGTCCTCTACAATCTTAAGGTTTTTTGTTCCGATATGAAATTCAAAATGGCGGCTACGGTAGGACTTAGTTTAACATTGGACCCTATGGGAAAAATGTTTCAAAATGCTTCTTCTCTGAAACCACTTGGACAGTTGAAACCAAACTGCCCAGGAATGATCATTGGAAGGTCCTCTACAAATTTTCTGTTTTTTATGCCGATCGGAAATCCAAGATGGCCGCCACCACAGGACATAGATTAACATTGGACCCTATGGGAAAATATTCAAATGCCTTCTACTCAGAAACTACAAATATGATTAAAGCCAAACTGTACATGAATGTTCATTAGATGGTCCTCTACAAACTTTACGTTTTTTGTTCCGGTATGAAATTCAAAATGGCGGCTACGGCAGGACTTAGTTTAACATTGGACCCTATGGGAAAAATGTTTCAAAACGCTTCTTCTCTGAAACCACTTGGATAATTGAAACCAAACTGCCTAGGAATGATCATTGGAAGGTCCTCTACAAATTTTATGTTTTTTATGCCGATCGGAAATCCAAGATGGCCGCCACCGCAATACATAGATTAACATTGGACCCTATGGGAAAATGTTCAAATGCCTTCTTCTCAGAAACTACAAATATGATTAAAGCCAAACTGTACATGAATGTTCATTGGATGGTCCTCTACAATCTTAAGGTTTTTTGTTCCGATATGAAATTCAAAATGGCGGCTACGGCAGGACTTAGTTTAACATTGGACCCTATGGGGAAAATGTTTCAAAATGCTTCTTCTCTGAAACCACTTGGACAGTTGAAACCAAACTGCCCAGGAATGATCATTGGAAGGTCCTCTACAAATTTTCTGTTTTTTATGCCGGTCGGAATTCCAAGATGGCTGCCACCACAGGACATAGATTAACATTGGACCCTATGGGAAAATATTCAAATGCCTTCTACTCAGAAACTACAAATATGATTAAAGCCAAACTGTACATGAATGTTCATTAGATGGTCCTCTACAAACTTTACGTTTTTTGTTCCGGTATGAAATTCAAAATGGCGGCTACGGCAGGACTTAGTTTAACATTGGACCCTATGGGAAAAATGTTTCAAAACGCTTCTTCTCTGAAACCACTTGGATAATTGAAACCAAACTGCCTAGGAATGATCATTGGAAGGTCCTCTACAAATTTTATGTTTTTTATGCCGATCGGAAATCCAAGATGGCCGCCACCGCAATACATAGATTAACATTGGACCCTATGGGAAAATATTCAAATGCCTTCTACTCAGAAACTACAAATATGATTAAAGCCAAACTGTACATGAATGTTCATTAGATGGTCCTCTACAAACTTTACGTTTTTTGTTCCGGTATGAAATTCAAAATGGCGGCTACGGCAGGACTTAGTTTAACATTGGACCCTATGGGAAAACTGTTTCAAAACGCTTCTTCTCTGAAACCACTTGGATAATTGAAACCAAACTGCCTAGGAATGATCATTGGAAGGTCCTCTACAAATTTTATGTTTTTTATGCCGATCGGAAATCCAAGATGGCCGCCACCGCAATACATAGATTAACATTGGACCCTATGGGAAAATGTTCAAATGCCTTCTTCTCAGAAACTACAAATATGATTAAAGCCAAACTGTACATGAATGTTCATTGGATGGTCCTCTACAATCTTAAGGTTTTTTTGTTCCGATATGAAATTCAAAATGGCGGCTACGGCAGGACTTAGTTTAACATTGGACCCTATGGGAAAAATGTTTCAAAATGCTTCTTCTCTGAAACCACTAGGACAGTTGAAACCAAACTGCCCAGGAATGATCATTGGAAGGTCTTCTACAAATTTTCTGTTTTTTATGCCGGTCGGAAATCCAAGATGGCCGCCACCGCAGGACATAGATTAACATTGGACCCTATGGGAAAATGTTCAAATGCCTTCTTCTCAGAAACTACAAATATGATTAAAGCCAAACTGTACATGAACGTTCATTGGATGGTCCTCTACAAATTTACGTTTTTTGTTCCGATATGAAATTCAAAATGGCGGCTACGGCAGGACTTAGTTTAACATTGGACCCTATGGGAAAAATGTTTCAAAACGCTTCTTCTCTGAAACCACTTGGATAATTGAAACCAAACTGCCCAGGAATGATCATTGGAAGGTCCTTTACAAGGTGTGTGTTTTTTATGCCGATCGTAAATCCAAGATGGCCACCACCGCAGGACATAGATTAACATTGGACCCTATGGGAAAATGTTCAAATGCCTTCTTCTCAGAAACTACAAATATGATTAAAGCCAAACTGTACATGAATGTTCATTGAATGGTCCTCTACAAAATTTACGTTTTTTATTCTGATATGAAATTCAAAATGGCGGCTACGGCAGGACTTAGTTTAACATTGGACCCTATGGGAAAAATGTTTCAAAATGCTTCTTCTCTGAAACCACTTGGACAGTTGAAACCAAACTGCCCAGGAATGATCATTGGAAGGTCCTCTACAAGGTGTGTTTTTTTTATGCCGATCGGAAATCCAAGATGGCTGCCACCACAGGTCATAGTATTAACACAGAACCATATGGGGAAAATACAGAAATATATTCTTCTCTGAAGCTATTGCACTGATTGAACCTAAACTGTGCATCAATCATTGGAAGGTCCTTTACAAACTTTGTGTTTTTTATGTTGATCGTAATTCCAAGATGACTACCACTGCAGGACATAGTTTTTACATAGGACCAATTGTTTTTTTTTATTACCAGGTGAACGATACAGGCTCTTGAGAGCCTCTGGTATTGTAGTAACGAAACTTCACATTGTTTACGATAATGAAGCAACACAGCGTCTGCTAGAACATATATAATCATTTATATGATAAAATATGCTAACTCTACCATTAATATGCAGTTAGTAAATCGCAATATTTGACAACAATATAACCCATATGAATTTACGAGTAAAATATTTTTCCGACGCCACAGACTTATGAATAATGTTATATCAATGTTTTGATATGCGAGATAATAAAGCTGTTATGATTTAGGGAAATAACCAATATGGCATCTAAAATTACCAGACATCACTAAATACCACAAAGAACAATAACAAATCTAATTTCCCACTATAGTAATCAACTAGATTCGATTGCATATAAAACTGTCTTGTTAATTTAAGAAAATATTTCTGTCTAGTGAGTAAGTAGGCTAAAAGTGTGCATCTTGTATGATAGAAATAAAAAATAAAATACTTCTTGTAAAATATTATCATGATCTAACAACAATTACTCATGGTATGTCGTAACCAAAGAATATTTTTTCAAAATCCCAGTTTTTTTTAATAAAATAAAATAATATGCCCGATATTCTCCATTTTTAAAAGCGACCAAGGTCTTTCTATGGAAAAGCTACCTGTGAAATATTATCAAAATATAACAATAATTGCGTTTTTATTACTTGTGTTATCAACAATATCCTCCATTTTAGAACTTGGTCGCTTTCTTCATTTGAGAAAGCTTTCTGTAAGATATTATGAAATCTAACAACAGTAATTCACTTAAGAAACAAAGCAAACAAGTGACTGACATACCGACAGCTGGACGGACATAGAGACTAGATGTCTTACTATATATTATATTATACCATTAGACGTGACCACCATGTAAGTTTTTATTGCAACAAGTAACAGTTGCTATAATGCAAGTTTTGTTTTTCAACGAGACTTCAACTACTACTGGTACCGAGTTGTTACTCGAGTTCTGTGACAATGAAAAGTAGTATTAAATCAACAAGATGCAGCTATTTATGTCGCGGCTAAACACGATTGGATGTGCTTACATACCCTTAAAGGGAGTACAAATCAGAGAACTTTTGTACAAAATATGTATACTAAAAAGTATATATAAATACTATGAACTGTTCTTGAAGAAACAATCAACAATATAATCGTTTTACTACTTACTGTACACTGGGCATCCCATTAGCTCTAATTTGAAGCAAGCGATTTCATCCCTAGGTTCTTTGGCTTTAATTTTTATATAACGGGCCACAATTTCTTGTGAGAACCAAAATTTTTGTAGAGTATACACAGATTCTCTTGCATTTATTGAAAAAACCTAAAATAAAGAAATTCATTGCTTTTTAACACTAGAATAATAATTGGAAAACACATTATATTATGGATTTCAGAGTTGCAAAGACCATACCATGTCTATGTCCATCGAATTAATGCAGATAATTTTACACGTTAAACTAACGACTATTGCTTTGGAGTTTTTAATAATGTTTTTTTCTGTGGCCATATCGTTCCAAATGCAGTTGAAAATTCTATATTTCTAATGAATAATAAAATCACCAGAATCAAAAGCTGATTTAACGTAAAGAAGATCATTCATATCCAGTGAGTAAACAGGGACCACCAAGAGTAACTAGTGTTCTTTGCAAACACTGTCTAAATACAATGCTCTTTAATCGTCACGTTCTTGTGACTGATGTTGGCTCTAAATCATAAATTGAAAACCAAACGGAAATAAATGAGTAGTATATAGAAGCTTAATCGCATAGAGCAAAGCTTAAATGGCAATGGATTTTTTTTGTCTGTATGTAGATTTACCCCTACCTCAATAGCCGATAAGACTTTTACAGGACTTGACTTGATTATATGAGTAACACGGTAGGTGTCTTATGAAAAACAGGAACTGGTTACCAATCACGAGCACATGGGATCAGCTATTTTTTTAGGTAGGGTTGCTCATCTTTTTTAGCTTTCTGTTGTGGTTTTATTTGTTTGTGTGTCTTGTGCCCAATGTTACCAGTGTCTTTGGATTGCCCTTTCTGTTGTGATTTTGTTTGTTTGTGTGACTTGTGCCCAATGTTGCCAGTGTCTTTGGATTGCCCTTTCTGTTGTGGTTTTGTTTGTTTTTATGGGTCTTGTGCCCAATGTTGCCAGTGTCTTTGGATTGCCCTTTCTGTTGTGGTTTTGTTTGTTTGTGTGTCTTGTGCCCAACGTTGCCGGTGTCTTTGGATTGCCCTTTCTGTTGTGGTTTTGTTTGCTTGTGTCTCTTTTGCCCAATGTTGCCAGTGTCTTTGGATTGCCTTTTCTGTTGTGGTTTTGTTTGTTTGTGTGTCTTGTGCCCAATGTTGCCAGTGTCTTTGGATTGCCCTTTCTGTTGTGGCTTTGTTTGTTTGTGTGTCTTATGCCCAATGTTGCCAGTGTCTTTGGATTGCCCTTTCTGTTGTGGTTTTGTTTGTTTGTGTCTTGTGCCCAATGTTGCCAGTGTCTTTGGATTGCCCTTTCTGTTGTGGTTTTGTTTGTTTGTGTGTCTTGTGCCCAATGTTGCCGGTGTCTTTGGATTGCCCTTTCTGTTGTGGTTTTGTTTGTTTGTGTGTCTTGTGCCCAATGTTGCCGGTGTCTTTGGATTGCCCTTTCTGTTGTGGTTTTGTTTGCTTGTGTCTCTTTTGCCCAATGTTGCCAGTGTCTTTGGATTGCCTTTTCTGTTGTGGTTTTGTTTGTTTGTGTGTCTTGTGCCCAATGTTGCCAGTGTCTTTGGATTGCCCTTTCTGTTGTGGCTTTGTTTGTTTGTGTGTCTTATGCCCAATGTTGCCAGTGTCTTTGGATTGCCCTTTCTGTTGTGGTTTTGTTTGTTTGTGTCTTGTGCCCAATGTTGCCAGTGTCTTTGGATTGCCCTTTCTGTTGTGGTTTTGTTTGTTTGTGTGTCTTGTGCCCAATGTTGCCGGTGTCTTTGGATTGCCCTTTCTGTTGTGGTTTTGTTTGTTTGTGTGTCTTGTGCCCAATGTTGCCAATGTCTTTGGATTGCCCTTTCTGCTGTGGTTTTGTTTGTTTGTGTGTCTTGTGCCCAATGTTGCCAGTGTCTTTGGATTGCCCTTTCTGTTGTGGTTTTGTTTGCTTGTGTGTCTTGTGCCCAATGTTGCCAGTGTCTTTGGATTGCCCTTTCTGTTGTGGTTTTGTTTGTTTGTGTATCCTGTGCCCAATGTTGCCAGTGTCTTTGGATTGCCCTTTCTGTTGTGGTTTTGTTTGTTTGTGTGTCTTGTGCCCAATGTTGCCAGTGTCTTTGGATTGCCCTTTCTGTTTTTTTCTAACGTTTATTTGGTTCTTCTGTAAAACAATAAATATATTTCGACGGCGTGAACCAAATATCTTATGGAATTGTGTCAATATGTCTATTCTCGTCACATCACTTGAAAAAGGCACATACATGAGTTAAACTCAGAAAAAGCTTCTGAAATGTTTTCTGGAAAGCATTTTGTGAATATTACAACAAGAATGTATCCAATGATCAACACAACAAGTCATGATGGCAACCGTAAAACTTTCGAAGTGATAATTTCAAGATAGACACTGAACAATCGGTAGCATCAACCCTCTATAATGAAATCCTGATAGTGTTTACAACGAAATAAAAATATGCGTCTTTCAATATTTATCAGCTCCACTTTATTTTGCAAAGGTCGGAAATGCCTGCCTGCTCTTTTCAGGAAACCCGTCATGTATAATAACGATAACAACGTTTTACAGGGAATTCGTCGTAAACAATATTTAAATCTAACACAATTCCTACCTTTGGCATATATCCTGGTTCGCCATACACAGTCATATTGTCCTGTTTGACACCATACTCTATCGTAAATGATTCGATCAACATACGTTGAACTTGGCCCCATCCATGGAGGGCTACACCTTGAACTGTCGTTGGTACAATCAAGTCTACCTAGAGTGAGTGAGCGATTGTTGCTTAGTGCCAAGTGAGCAACTGGTCAGCTAAATCATAGCGAGAACAATTTAAATTTGATGAGATGATGATGATGTCCACTTTGTGGCCAACACACATAGTTATATTTTTTATAGTGCAAGCTCTCTGGAACAACAGTCCGCGGGTAGACATGTCGCTCCACTGAGACACTTTATCCTGATTCCGAGCCAACCAGTCTTGCTCTTACTCCTTAATGATACTTGCTTAGTGGAGAAGCAGCAAATACCAATTTTATAGTCTTTGGTTTGACCCCATACAAGCATGCTAACCAATACACCACGGATGCGGTTCAAGTCTACTTAGATGTATATATATTAAAATAAATGTATACAAAAATAACTTGGAGTCATGGTGTTCATAAATAATATTCAACCTGCAAGTTTATACTTCATGTTCACCACCTTCTAGATTGCTGGTACAGGTATTGACCATGTTTTCGAATTTTGTTATGTTCACCAAACTTGAAAAAAACATTTCTCTTATCTAATATCGTCTTTCTACATACACTTTGTCTATGTAATATAATCTCTAACACTAGTTATGTAGTATGAACAAATGTAATAATACCGCCGACGATTAGCACTATTGTGATAAAAACGATTTGTTTCCGTTATATATATTACAAATGTGAAGATATTTTAATACGATAAGCCATACAAGTAGCGGTACGAAGTCGTACCCGATGTATTCCTTATTATGCACTAACTTTATTTCCACCATCTTTAGTTGTTTTCGTTTGACAACTGAGTGACAGGTGTTGCTATGGTAATATTGTCAACAATCATTGTTACACATATTTAATATTTAATAAATTAGAGAATTACGTAGTTACAATGTTGAATTGATATTAGCTGGTGATCAAACTCTGAATCCTAGCAAAAACATTGAAATCTTCTCTGCTGTTTATTCTTTTATTAGAAGCACCCAGCGCTTTAACTATTGTACTATCATACTCACTCCAGTCAATGTTGTTTTTTGTGTTTTTGTTTGTTTGAAACCCTTCTTCTTCACCTTTATTCCACTGTATTAAACATTTTATTTCACCTTATTCTTCTTTATACTTACTTTATTATTATCCTCTAAATATATCATGTTGTAAAATTTATTTGTATAATTATCGCCATTATGTGTAGATCTAATCATTTTTTGTTTATATTTTTGTAAAAGGGAAAGGACTTCACTAATGTTGTTATAACTTGTGTCCTATCCCATTTGCAACTTTTATGCAAATAAAATATGTTTAAGCTAAACACATATTTATTTAAGTCTAATTTACATTTCATCTGCCGAGTTCCTCGTATTTCCTCAATTTTATCAAAATATTACATAAATTGTGATACTATAGAACGTATTTAAGGTTATTAATAGATACAGGACTAATCTAGTATTCATTGAATACCACCTCATGTCTGAATGTTACACTTATATCCTACCATTAACCACCGTTTCCTGTCTCCCAGTGATGTACACCATCCCCTGGTACCCTGTAAAGCCCTTGAGTATTTTAAATCTTGATGATTTGACGAAGCATCGATCTGATAATCTTTAATATCCCCAGATATCATGCCTAGTTGTCGACCACATGCTGTACCTGCAAAACAATTATCATAAAAAGTTTTCGAATCGAATTTCAAGACACTAAGCGCTTTAGATTCAATCGATTGAAATGTATACTAATTTAAATCTAAATGCATACACAGTGAGTTCCGTTCGCTTATAAAATCAGGTATTACACTGTCGTGACTTACTCATGTTACTCGATCTTTAGTTTTCTGTGTTGTGTTTTGTAGATAGTTGTTTGTCCTTTTGTCCTTTTTCTTTTGGCACAGGCTACGAATACGACGGAAACGTATTCGTAGACTGGGTTCTACAAGTACGACGGGCGGAAGTTGTGACTAAATGATCAACCGGTTTCCGGACATGGACACCTATTTTACGGAAATTAATCACGTATTACTAGCATCTAGAGGCTACGAATACGACGGATTTCTCGATTTTCTTAATTCTATTGTTTTTATTTCATTAAATGACAATTTATTAATTTTTCATATAATTTTCTGTTTGTAGTTTATTTTTATTCCAATAAAATCTGATGCATTGAAAAACTAGTCTTACAATACACGATTAAGCCCATAGATTTCACTGGTATGAGTATTTCTAAGAGTACAGCTCACACTTCCCAACACTAATTATTTTCAAAATGGACGACGATGGTAGTGCGCTCCGTGTTGGAGCAAAGTATAAATCTTTTACAGATTTAGAGTGTGCCCTAAAAAAAATTTCAGCAGGATAACTATGTCCAACTTTATAAACGTATCTCAAGGAAGCTTGGTACGGGGTCCAAATATAAAAACATGGAAGTTGCAGAAAGTGCAGCGGGTCTTTTAATTTATAAGGAGTTGGATTATTCATGTAGGGAAAACTTGTAGTTCCATTTCCAGCAGTCAACGCCCAAACACAAGGTAAAATCACATATAATAAGCAAATGATCATCACTTTGATTGCAGTTCTTCATATTAAATTCGCAGCGATGTCTTCAATCATGTTCTATATAGCAGCAAATACATGTTTCTAGAATATTAAAGTCATTACACTACTATCGTAAGTCATATGATAAAACACACAAGTTTGCGCTTTTTGTATGGTACCATCTAAGATGCATTGGACTACGTTTTGCGCCGAAAAAAAAACTACTGGTATTGCCGAAATTGCTTAAAATAACTATAAACATTATTAATTTAATACATTGTATTTACCTATTGTCTTACTTGAAATTTTAAATTGTATATGATAATTCTTAAATTAAAGATATCCATGTTAATTTTTTTTCTTTAAACTTTATAGTATCACAGTAATGAATGTCTAAAAACAATATATTTAAGAAAACAAAAATCCGTCGTATTCGTAGCCTCTAGATGCTAGTAATGCGTGATTAATTTCCGTAAAATATGTGTCCATGTCCGAAACCGGTTGACCATTTAGTCACAACTTCCGCCCGTCGTACTTGTAGAACCCAGGCTACGAATACGTTTCCGTCGTATTCGTAGCCTGTGCCTTTTCTTTTGGCCATTGTGTTGTCTGTTCTTCTTCGATATACGGATTCTCATTACCCCTTTGGTATCTTCAAACTCTTTGTATGATGTTCGTACTGTCTCCTCATACTAATCCTTGCTATAAATCTTTTTATAATAATAATGTAACTCAGTATATACAAGAAAATATATATAGAAGATAGGACGTATGATGTAGAATCAATCTGAAAGTCAAAAGTAAAGGAAAATGGCTGTTAATACATGCATGACATTTCATACGATGTTTCGCAGACATCATGAGCACTTAAATAGAGAAAAGTACACAATTTCGTTAACAGCACAGAGCTTTATGGATTATATTGGCTGGATACTGGTAAAAGTTCCATGTGCTCAATCCATCATAGATGCTAAGCGTGTCCTTGGGCCATAGTGTTTGATTACGTGTTTTGAGATTGCCTCGCTCTCTGTAAGCTAAAGACCTCTTTGGTAGATTTTGGAAAAAAGAGTAGGTGCATTATCACTGGCGGTAAACTGATCGTTTCAACTGCAGTTACGACGATCACAACATGGCGGAGGTAGAAATAGGTAAGATTGTTTTCTGCTAATTTCTCCATTCTAACGTGTTGTTGTCAAGAATTACTCAGCCGCAAGGTTGATCTGTGCAATTTTGTTGTATGTGTGTGTTCTTGATACCATATATGGTCTCGTTGCCAAGAAAGTAGCCATCGGAAATTTAAGGAAGATAATCATAACTCCATAAATTATAGTATATAAAAATAGATTATCGGTATCAAGAACACAACACATACAACAAAATCGTACAGATCAACCTTGCGGCTGAGTAATTCTTGACAACAACACGTTAGAATGGAGAAATTAGCAGAAAACGATCCTACCTATTTCTACCTCCGCCATGTTGTGATCGTCGTAACTGCAGTTACCACGATCAGTTTAACGCCAGTGATTATAGCCTCTACAAAAATCAAATGTATTCGTCCCTTCGTAACTCTCCATACTTTTCTCAGTGACAGTAAAACGTCGTTGCCCGGTTGGCCTATTTCCTACCTCATTTCTGTATGTTTTTTTATATACATTATTGAACATGTTCTCGTCCTGGATATAACTGATATTAAAACATCATGACATATACAATCTATCTAATACATGTACTTAAAACAGACGGAAAAATGTGATGGTTGATGTTTAACCGTGACTGATATTGATATCGTAATGAACGATCTTATTTCTTTGTATTTCATACTAAATCATTATGCACCAGGTATATGATAAATACATATTGTGAGTTCGAACCCCGTTCATGGCGAGGTGTACTCGATGCAACATTATGTGACTTAAGACAGATCGGTAGTTAGTTTCCTCCGGTTACTCCAGTTTCCTCCACGATATAACTGATATATTGTTGAAAGTGGCGTTAAACATCATAACCCTAACCCTATCCCAGATAACAGACACACGTTGGGCCCATGCTGGGTAAAGGTCTGCTACGTTGTCACATGGTTGGTGTTGATTCTACTACATTGGTCTAACGTTGGTGCAATGTTACATTACCAACCGTCATTTTGCCAATGTTGTACCAAGTTGGTACAATATTGATTTTCCAACTGTCATTTTCTGGTGGTTGACCCCACAATGGCCCCAACATATAAGACCATCAGTTTGTTTTAAAACGGTGGACCAAGATTGGTCCAATATCGTTACCCCACCAGACAATTTTATATTTTAGCACCTATTGCAGAAATGTTTTATTATAAAATGTAAGTAGTTTAGGGGTTTATATTTATTGAATCCCAGGTCCTTTAATTTTGTTGAATTTATTTTTATTTCAAAAGGAATTGCTGTGTATAACACATTATCATCGGCTTGAATATTATAACCTCTTTTGATTGGTTAAAACACCGGTCATAAAAAAACAAAATTCCCGGATGTTACTCTTGTGTTGTAATCTATCATTACATTAATATTCCTAATAAATTGGGGATTTCAGAAATATAGCAAGTAGCTTCAGGTATGATATTAAAGAAACCAAATTAAATAAGAACTGATATCTAATCATATTTACCTAAACCATGCACTTTAATTTCTACTACATGCTTTAGTTCCACATTGAAATCATATTCCTTTGTTATTGTTACATATTGTCCAATTATAGGTCTCCTACATATGAACGTAGACATTGTTAATCCAAAGAAACAAGCTACAGCTCCATGGTGTACAAAATCCCATTGATCTTTGCTGACATACATTCCATAGAGTTCTACGAAAGGCAAAAATACGCCTAAAAATGAATAATGATAGTGAATTAAGGATTGTCAGAAAAAGATTTTAACTTTAGTGAATTGTATGTCAAATTCTTGTATAATATCACTTCGCAGTTAGGGGTTATGGTTATGGTGTTTAATGCCATTTTGAAAAATATTTCAGTTATATCATGGACGTCAGTTTTATTGGTGGAGGACACCGGAGTACCCGGAGAAAACTACCGACCTGCCCCAAGTCACTGACAAACTTTATCACATAATGTTGTATCGAGTACACCTTGTTTGAATGGGATTCGAACACACAAAGTTAGTGGTGATAGGCACTGATTGCATAGGTAGTTGTACATCTAACTATCATGCGATCACGACCACGAAGAAAATCTCCGGGTGCTATACAAGACTACAAAACTGTTTATTGGCGTTTTTTATTTAGTTTTATACCACATTTAATGATATTTCAGTATTGTCTATCGAGAAAAAGAATTCTATCCAATGGCTTATTAAACTGATGACTAGCACTCGTATTATATGGTCTCAAATTTTGTCTAGAAGACAATGAGGAGTACTTCTACTTTAGCGGACCCTAACCCTAACCCTTTTGTTGTCATATCCAC
This sequence comes from Bathymodiolus brooksi, assembly GCA_963680875.1. Classification (NCBI taxonomy): domain Eukaryota; kingdom Metazoa; phylum Mollusca; class Bivalvia; order Mytilida; family Modiolidae; genus Bathymodiolus; species Bathymodiolus brooksi. The sequence goes on from OY804579.1 coordinate 62,193,159, forward strand.
AGTGCCCGATTTAGGACAAATGAGGTCCTGTGCTAGTTAAATTATGAGGCCCCTTACTTGGGCCCTGAAGGAGGTAGACCCGGTAGGCCTACACCGGCAGTCAAGCATACATGCTCAGGAAATTTAGGAATAGTTAAAATATTACGTTATATTAAGTCAGACATCGTAAAGAACTTTGTTGGCAGGAAAATGGACCCCCTTGGCCAACGGGGCCCTGTGTTTAAGCACACCTAAGCAAAAAATCCGGCACATATCCGCATGGTAACGAAATGAAAGGATATGGGTCATGCACGTTGATTATTACAATATCTGACTTCCGGGGTCCGCCAAAGTAGATTCTACCCGACAGTGGCGTTATTCTACCAATTTATCTGCTATGAACAAAATTGTAAACGTATTTACAACTCAACGACAGTAGACAAGATCAAAATTAGGGGTGTCATATTAGATATCCTACCATCAAATACATTTATTTTTTTGTTGAAGACGATGTTCTCTTGAACAATTTTGGAAAAGATTTATTTTTAAATACGATTCAATGGGATTTGGAACCTTTTATTTCATCCAGATAAAACACTTTTCCAAATGACAAATAACTCGTTATCTGATTATTTGGTACATAGCCTTTCGCAGCTCCTCCCCCGCGCTGTGGCGGCTCTCTTTAGAATTGACACAACGAAGTGTCTATTATCAAGCTAACATGTCACATTTCTCTACGTTTAATTGCTTTAATGCTCTGTGATTCCCACGAGCTGTACAGTTTACATATATATTTATCCATCTTCATATGTTGTATACTTTAATTTCAAAGAACTAACATTATCTCATTATTTTTTACGTCCTCTTTGCTTCCCATGAGGAGTATAATTTTTACATTTATATATCTATTGACATTCATTAATTTAATTGTATATCCCTCTGTGTTCCCTATGAGGTGTAGAATTCATATTTATCGTGAATGACCATGTATATTTTCATATTCATTTATATAATGTGTTTCCCCAACGATGTTTAAATTGTCATTTGTCATGAATGAACATTTATGGTCTGCAAAACAGTTCGACAGCACATTTTGCATGTTTCTTTATTTTGCATCATATCTTATTTCAAAGTATTTTTTTAAAGCTGTGGCTAAACATATTATAAACTTTCTTCTTTTGTTTGTTATCTTGAATAATACAATTTAAGTCTATATCTAAACCTAGTTATTTATATTTTATTTCATTTATTGGTCAGCTTCATTTGTATTTGTTTTGATTAGCTGGTTTTTAGCTAGTTTTACATTTATTGTTTTGACAATGAATATCGAAATTTGAAATAATACATATACATATATTTTCTTTGAATATGAAAATTCATTGAAAATAATAGAATAATTCTGATGAAAAAAATGTCTTCAATTTGTAAGCAATAATGTTATGATTTTTAACATAGGCGCGCAAGTAGTATATAATACAGGACGGTTCAAGCCACATTTCGGGTGGTGCGAAGAGTGGTGCTACTGGAAATGACGTCACCGGAATCGGCCCTGATCGGAAATGGTGTCACCGGAAGTCACGGAACCGGAAGTCACGTCAGTCACGGAAATGATCGCATGCACAACGGTTTCCGCACTTTTTTCTTACTATAGTAGTAGTACAAAATGTATAAATGCGCATGACCGGCATGGCTACCGGAAGTGAGTTGCGCAATATTCGCCCTAGTGGGGCTTTTTCACCGGAAATGACGTCATCAAACATCACCTGTAGGGATTCCCCTGGAAAATATGAGAGTGTGAATGCCCGACCGGAAGTGCCCTTGGGGTGCTCTCTATGACGTCCACGTCCTATAACCTGATCATTTTCTACGAACTAGCCCTTTCACTGGTTATCTGTCCTTTTCCCGCCATTATATTTTCATGGGGAGCGCCTTCAATAATTGCACAACCATTTTTTCGGCTATGTTCGAGGTGTTGTGTAGTACTCCAAGGATGTTTTCTATCACGTTCGCCTTCTCATTGTGGTATTTCTAATAAATAACCTAAGAGTCAAATCAATGAAATGGTAAATTTGATCCCTACTTGCATAGTCTCTAGCAAAAAACTATTCCAGGATGATTCTTCTCAATTCTGAAAAACAATGTACATATATATATACATGTATAGAGGTAGGGAGGCGGAGGAGGAGGAGGATGGTAGGAAGGGGGATGAAAAGGAGGAGGGCAGGAATGAGGGAGGGAGGGAGGAGGAGGAGAGCGGGATGAAGTGGAGGAGGACGAGGAGGAGGAGGTCTCTTTGGGTGTAATTATGACTAACACATAAATCTTCCATATTTTTCATATCATTTCACTATTCAACTTGCCCTTCTTTCATATTTTCCACATCATTTCACAATTCAACCTACTTTTCTTCCGCACTTTCCATATCTTTTCACTATTCAACTTGGCTTTCTTCCATACTTCCCTTATCTTTTCACAATTCAACTTGCCTTTCTTCCATATTGTACATATCTTTTCACTATTCATCTGACCTTTCTTCCATATTTTCCATATCATTTCCTAATTCAACCTACTTTTCTTCCGCATTTTCCATATCTTTTCACTATTCAACTTGGCTTTCTTCCAAATCATTTCACTATTCAACTTACCTTTCTTACATATTTTCCATATCATTTCACAATTCAACCTACTTTTCTTCCACATTTTCCATATCTTTTCAGTATTCAACTTGGTTGTCTTCCATATTTTCCATATCTTTTCACAAGTCAACTTGCCTTTCTCCCATATTGTCCATATCTTATTACAATTCAATTTGCCTTTCTTCCATATTTTCCATATCATTTCACTATTCAACTTACTTTTCTTCCGTATTTTCCATATCTTTTTCAATATGGACAATATGGAAGAAAGGCAAGTTGAATTGTGAAAAGATATGAAAAATATGGAAGAAACCCAAGTTGAATAGTGAAATGATATGGAAAAAATGGAAGAAAGGCAAGTCAAATAGTGATAAGATATGGACAATATGGAAGAAAGTCAAGTTGAATAGTGAAATGATATGGAAAATATGGAAGAAAAGTAAGTTGAAAAGTGAAAAGTTACAAAAAATACGGAAGAAAAGTAAGTTGAATAGTGAAAAGATAGGAAAAATATGGAAGAAATGTAAGTTGAATAGCTGAAAAGATATGGAAAATATGGAAGAAAGGCAAGTTGAATAGTGAAAAGATATGGAAAATATGGAAGAAAGGCAAGTCGAATAGTGATAAGATATGGACAATTTGGAAGAAAGGCAAGTTGAATAGTGAAATGATATGGAAAATATGGAAGAAAAGTAAGTTGAAAAGTGAAAAGATACGAAATATCCGGAAGAAAAGTAAGTTGAATAGTGAAAAGATATGGAAATTATGGAAGAAATGAAAGTTAAATAGTGAAAAGATATGGAAAATACGAAAGAAAAGTAGGTTGAATAGTGAAATGATATGGAAAATATGGAAGAAAAATAAGTTGAATAGTGAAATGACATGGAAAATATGGAAGAAAGGCAAGTTGAATAGTGATAAGATATGAACAATATGGAAGAGAGGCAAGTTGAATTGTGAAAAGATATGGAAAATATGGAAGAAAGCCAAGTTGAATAGTGAAAAGATATGGAAAATACAGAAGAAAGGTAAGTTGAATAGTGAAAAGATATGGAAATTATGGAAGAAAAGTAAGTTGAATAGTGAAAAGATATGGAAAATACAGAAGAAAGGTAAGTTGAAGAGTGAAATGATTTGGAAAATACAGAAGAAAAGTAAGTTGAATAGTGAAATAATATGGAAAATATGAAAGTAAAGTAGGCTAACATTTGAAATGATATGGAAAATATGGAAGTAAAGTAAGTCGAATAGTGATAAGATATGGAAAATATGGAAGAAAGGCAAGTTGAATAGTGAAAAGATATGAAAAATATGGAAGAAAAGTAAGTTGAATAGTGAAAAGATTTGGAAAATACAGAAGAAAAGTAAGTTGAACAGTGAAAAGATAGGGAAAATATGGAAGAAATGTAAGTTGAATAACTGAAAAGATATGGAAAATATGGAAGAAAGGCAAGTTGAATAGTGAAAAGATATGGAAAATATGGAAGAAAGGCAAGACGAATAGTGATAAGATATGGACAATTTGGAAGAAAGGCAAGTTGAATAGTGAAATGATATGGAAAATATGGAAGAAAAGTAAGTTGAAAAGTGAAAAGATACGAAATATCCGGAAGAAAAGTAAGTTGAATAGTGAAAAGATATGGAAATTATGGAAGAAATGAAAGTTAAATAGTGAAAAGATATGGAAAATACGGAAGAAAAGTAGGTTGAATAGTGAAATGATATGGAAAATATGGAAGAAAAATAAGTTGAATAGTGAAATGATATGGAAAATATGGAAGAAAGGCAAGTTGAATAGTGATAAGATATGAACAATATGGAAGAGAGGCAAGTTGAATTGTGAAAAGATATGGAAAATATGGAAGAAAACCAAGTTGAAGAGTGAAAAGATACGGAAAATACAGAAGAAAGGTAAGTTGAATAGTGAAAAGATATGGAAATTATGGAAGAAAAGTAAGTTGAATAGTGAAAAGATATGGAAAATACAGAAGAAAGGTAAGTTGAATAGTGAAAAGATTTGGAAAATACAGAAGAAAAGTAAGTTGAATAGTGAAATAATATGGAAAATATGAAAGTAAAGTAGGCTAAAATTTGAAATGATATGGAAAATATGGAAGTAAAGTAAGTCGAATAGTGATAAGATATGGAAAATATAGAAGAAAGGCAAGTTGAATAGTGAAAAGATATGAAAAATATGGAAGAAAAGTAAGTTGAATAGTGAAAAGACTTGGAAAATACAGAAGAAAAGTAAGTTGAATAGTGAACAGATAGGGAAAATATGGAAGAAAAATAGGTTGAATAGTGAAAAGATATGGAATATATGGAAGAAAGGCAAGTTGAATAGTGATAAGATATGGACAATATGGAAGAAAGGCAAGTTGAATAGTGAAATGATATGGAAAATATGGAAGAAAAGTAAGTTGAAAAGTGAAAAGATACGAAAAATACGGAAGAAAAGTAAGTTGAATAGTAAAAAGCTTTGGAAATTATGGAAGAAAGGAAAGCTAAATAGTGAAAAGTTATGGAAAATACGGAAGAAAAGTAGGTTGAATTGTGAAATGATAGGGAAAATATGGAAGAAAATAAGTTGAATAGTGAAATGATATGGAAAATATGGAAGAAAGGCAAGTTGAATAGTGATAAGATATGGACAATATGGAAAAAAGGCAAGTTGAATTGTGAAAAGATTTGGAAAATACAGAAGAAAAGTAAGTTGAATAGTGAAATAATATGGAAAATATGAAAGTAATATAGGCTAAAATTTGAAATGATATGGAAAATATGGAAGTAAAGTAAGTCGAATAGTGATAAGATATGGAAAATATAGAAGAAAGGCAAATTGAATAGTGAAAAGATATGGAAAATATGGAAGTAAAGTAAGTCGAATAGTGATAAGATATGGAAAATATAGAAGAAAGGCAAGTTGAATAGTGAAAAGATATGAAAAATATGGAAGAAAAGTAAGTTGAATAGTGAACAGATAGGGAAAATATGGAAGAAAAATAGGTTGAATAGTGAAATGATATGGAAAATATGGAAGAAAGGCAAGTTGAATAGTGATAAGATATGGACAATATGGAAAAAAGGCAAGTTGAATTGTGAAAAGATATGGAAAATATGGAAGAAAGCCAAGTTGAATAGTGAAAAGATATGGAAAATACAGAAGAAAAGTAAGTTGAAAAATGAAAAGATATGGAAATTATGGAAGAAAAGTAAGTTGAATAGTGAAAAGATATGGAAAATACAGAAGAAAGGTAAGTTGAATAGTGAAAAGATTTGGAAAATACAGAAGAAAAGTAAGTTGAATAGTGAAATAATATGGAAAATATGAAAGCAAAGTAGGCTAAAATTTGAAATGATATGGAAAATATGGAAGTAAAGTAAGTCGAATAGTGATAAGATATGGAAAATATAGAAGAAAGGCAAGTTGAATAGTGAAAAGATATGAAAAATATGGAAGAAAAGTAAGTTGAATAGTGAAAAGACTTGGAAAATACAGAAGAAAAGTAAGTTGAATAGTGAACAGATAGGGGAAATATGGAAGAAAAATAGGTTGAATAGTGAAAAGATATGGAATATATGGAAGAAAGGCAAGTTGAATAGTGATAAGATATGGACAATATGGAAGAAAGGCAAGTTGAATAGTGAAATGATATGGAAAATATGGAAGAAAAGTAAGTTGAAAAGTGAAAAGATACGAAAAATACGGAAGAAAAGTAAGTTGAATAGTAAAAAGCTTTGGAAATTATGGAAGAAAGGAAAGCTAAATAGTGAAAAGCTATGGAAAATACGGAAGAAAAGTAGGTTGAATTGTGAAATGATATGGAAAATATGGAAGAAAAATAAGTTGAATAGTGAAATGATATGGAAAATATGGAAGAAAGGCAAGTTGAATTGTGGAAAATATGGAAGAAAGCCAAGTTGAATAGTGAAAAGATATGGAAATACAGAAGAAAAGTAAGTTGAAAAGTGAAAAGATATGGAAATTATGGAAGAAAAGTAAGTTGAATAGTGAAAAGATATGGAAAATACAGACGAAAGGTTAGCTGAATAGTGAAAAGATTTGGAAAATATGGAAGAAAGGTAAGTTGAATAGTGAAAAGTTAGGGAAAATACGAAAGAAAGATAAGTTGAATAGTGAAATGAATTGGAAAATATGGAAGAAAAGTAAGTTGAATAGTGAAAAGAATTGGAAAATATGGAAGAAAGGCAAGTTGAATAGTGATAAGATATGGACAATATGGAAGAAAGGCAAGTTGATTAGTGAAAAGATATGGAAAATATGGAAGAAAAGAAAGTTGAATAGTGATAAGATTTGGAAAGTATGGAAGAAAAATAAGTTGCATAGTGAAAATAAATGGAAAATATGGAAGAAAAGTCAGTTGAATAGTGAAAGGATTTGGAGAATATGGAAGAAATGTAAATTGAATAGTGGAAAGATTTGGAAAATATGGAAGAAAAGTAAGTTGAATAGTGAAAAGATATGGAAAATACAGAAGAAAGGTAAGTTGAATAGTGAAAAGATTTGGAAAATACGGAAGAAAAGTAAGTTGAATAGTGGAAAGATAGGGAAATACGGAAGAAAGATAAGTTGAATAGTGAAATGATTTGGAAAATATGGAAGAAAGGCAAGTTGAATAGTGATAAGATATGGACAATATGGAAGAAAGGCAAGTTGAATAGTGAAAAGATATGGAAAATGCAGAAGTAGGTTGAATTGTGAAATGATATGGAAAATATGGAAGAAAGGCAAGTTGAATAGTGAAATGATATGGAAAATATGGAAGATTTCTGTGTTAGTCATAATTATATCCAAAGAGATCTCCTCCTCCATCTCCCTCCCTCCTCCTCCTCTTCTTCCCGCCCTCCTCCTCCTCATCCCTCCCTCCCGCCCTCTTCCTATTTATCCTCCTTCCCGCCATCCTCCTCCTCCTCCTCCTCTCTCCCTCTATACATGTATATACATTGTTTTTCAGAATTGAGAAGAATCATCCTGGAATAGTTTGTTGCTAGAGACTATGCAAGTAGGGATCAAATTTACCATTTCATTCATTTGACACTTAGGTTATTTAGTAGAAATACCACAGTGAGAAGGCGGACGTGATATAAAACACCCTTGGAGTACTACACAACACCTTGAACATAGCCGAAAACAACCGAAGAAATGGTTGTGTAATTATTGATGGGGCTCCCCATGAAAATAAAATGTCGGGAAAGGGGCAGATAACCAGTGAAAGGGCTAGTTCGTCGAAAATGATAAGGTTATAGGACGCGGACGTCCTAGAGAGCACCCCAAGGGCACTTCTGGTCGAGAATTCGCGCTCCCATATTTTCCAGGGGAAGCCCTCCGGGTGATGTTTGATGACGTCATTTTCGGGGAAAAGGCCCCACTAGTGCGGATATTGAGCAACTTCGGTTGTGCATGGGCGCAGCCTTCCAAGGGAACCCCCTTTCGGGCTCACGTCACCTTCGGTCACGTCACTTCCGGTAGCCATGTCGGTGATGCGCAATGATACATTTTGTACTACTACTATAGTAAGAAAAAAGCGCGGGAACCGGTTGCGCATGCGATCACTTCCGTGACTGACGTGACTTCCTGTTCCGTGACTTCTGGTGACGTCATTTCCTGTCAGGGCTTCTTCTGGTCACGTGACTTCCGGTGAAGTCACTTCCGGTAGCAACACCCTTCGCACCGCCAGAAATGTGGCTTAAACCGTGCTGATATACTACTCGCGCACAAACTAGAACACTTCGATAAACTGATTAAAATGGTTCAACATATGTCAATGTATAAGTGTAATGTATTTTTCAGTTGAATATAAAACAAAAGTTGGCATAAAGATTAGAATATTCATGGTAATAGTTTTGCAAAAAAAATAATTTTGGAAAACGCTATTTATAGTAATTGATCATTTTTCTCTGTATAACTCTGACATATATCTATCGCGTCATACTCAGCATACCATCGACATAATAATACCGATCATGTAATACTCAGTATAACATTGACAGATACCGATCATGTCATACTCAGTATAACATTGACATATAACAGTGATGTCATACTCAGTATAATATTGACAGATACCGATCATGTCATACTCAGTACTACATTGACAGATACCGATCACGTAATACTCAGTACTATATTGACAGAAACCGATCATCTCATACTCAGTACTACATTGACAGATACCGATCATGTCATACTCAGCATAACATTGGCAGATACCGATCATGTCATACTCAGTGCAACATTGACAGATACTGATCATGTCATACTCAGTACTATATTGACAGCTACCGATCATGTCATACTCAGTACTATATTGACAGATACCGATCATCTCATATTCAATACTACATTGACAGATACCGATCATCTCATACTCAATACTACATTGACAGATACCAATCATGTCATACTCAGTACAATATTGACATATACCGATCATGTCATACTCAGTACTACATTGACAGATACAGATCATGTCATACTCAGTACTATATTGACAGATGCTGATCATCTCATACTCAGTACTACATTGACAGATACCGATCATGTCATACTCAGTACTATATTGACATATACCGATCATGTCATACTCAGTACTACATTGACAGATACAGATCATGTCATACTCAGTACTATATTGACAGATACCGATCATGTCATACTCAGTACTACATTGACAGATACCGATCATGTCATACTCAGTACTACATTGACAGATACCGATCATGTCATACTCAGTACAACATTGACAGATACCGATGAACGCACACACAGAAGAATATTATCAGATACCGATCATGTCATATCTATATAATAGTAATACATACGAATATACTCAGTATTACATTGATGAGTAATGACCACGCCATGTTAAATATAATACTGACAGGTGTAGATCATAATGTGATAGGAATAATGTAATGGTACAAACCTACATAGGCATCCTTTATGACTTGTGTTACAAAAATGAATTCCTGAAGGTCAATCTGTAGCCATGGTCTGTAAACAACATTTGATTCAAAGAACCTGCTGAATAGTTCTTCCACTGTATAAAAATAATATGTAAATTTAATACAATAGGCAATTTTATATAAAGTTAAAGAGATAGTTCCTGTAAGCTTGGTAATTTTTTTGAAAGTTTTTCTTTTGCGTTCTTCCTATTTGTTTGTTTTCTTTCTTTTGTTCTGCCTATTTGTTTCTACCATCTTTTTCCTCTAACTCTGTGTTTGTGCTGTTTTTCTACTATCTTGTTCCTCTAACTCTGTGTTTGTACTGTTTTTCTACTATCTTGTTCCTCTAACTCTGTGTTTGTACTGTTTTTCTACTATCTTTTTCCTCTAACTCTGTGTTTGTGCTGTTTTTCTATTATCTTGTTCCTCTAACTCTGTGTTTGTACTGTTTTTCTACTATCTTGTTCCTCTAACTCTGTTTGTACTGTTTTTCTACTATCTTTTTCCTCTAACTCTGTGTTTGTGCTGTTTTTCTACCATCTTTTTCCTCTAACTCTGTGTTTGTACTGTTTTTCTATTATCTTGTTCCTCTAACTCTGTGTTTGTACTGTTTTTCTACTATCTTTTTCCTCTAACTCTGTGTTTGTACTGTTTTTCTGCTATCTTGTTCCTCTAACTCTGTGTTTGTACTGTTTTTCTACTATCTTGTTCCTCTAACTCTGTGTTTGTACTGTTTTTCTACTATCTTGTTCCTCTAACTCTGTGTTTGTACTGTTTTTCTGCTATCTTGTTCCTCTAACTCTGTGTTTGTGCTGTTTTTCTACTATCTTTTTCCTCTAACTCTGTGTTTGTACTGTTTTTCTGCTATCTTTTTCCTCTAACTCTGTGTTTGTACTGTTTTTCTACTATCTTTTTCCTCTAACTCTGTGTTTGTGCTGTTTTTCTGCTATCTTGTTCCTCTAACTCTGTGTTTGTACTGTTTTTCTGCTATCTTGTTCCTCTAACTCTGTGTTTGTACTGTTTTTCTGCTATCTTGTTCCTCTAACTCTGTGTTTGTGCTGTTTTTCTACTATCTTTTTCCTCTAACTCTGTGTTTGTACTGTTTTTCTATTATCTTTTTCCTCTAACTCTGTGTTTGTGCTGTTTTTCTATTATCTTGTTCCTCTATCTCTGTGTTTGTGCTGTTTTTCTGCTATCTTGTTCCTCTAACTCTGTGTTTGTGCTGTTTTTCTACTATCTTTTTCCTCTAACTCTGTGTTTGTGCTGTTTTTCTACTATCTTGTTCCTCTAACTCTGTGTTTGTGCTGTTTTTCTACTATCTTGTTCCTCTAACTCTGTGTTTGTACTGTTTTTCTACTATCTTTTTCCTCTAACTCTGTGTTTGTGCTGTTTTTCTGCTATCTTTTTCCTCTAACTCTGTGTTTGTGCTGTTTTTCTACTATCTTTTTCCTCTAACTCTGTGTTTGTGCTGTTTTTCTGCTATCTTGTTCCTCTAACTCTGTGTTTGTGCTGTTTTTCTACTATCTTGTTCCTCTAACTCTGTGTTTGTGCTGTTCTTCTTCTATCTTGTTCCTCTAACTCTGTGTTTGTGCTGTTTTTCTACTATCTTGTTCCTCTAACTCTGTGTTTGTGCTGTTTTTCTGCTATCTTTTTCCTCTAACTCTGTGTTTGTGCTGTTTTTCTGCTATCTTGTTCCTCTAACTCTGTGTTTGTGCTGTTTTTCTGCTATCTTTTTCCTCTAACTCTGTGTTTGTGCTCTTTTTCTACTATCTTGTTCCTCTAACTCTGTGTTTGTGCTGTTTTTCTGCTATCTTTTTCCTCTAACTCTGTGTTTGTGCTGTTTTTCTACTATCTGTTTCCTCTAAATCTGTGTTTGTGCTGTTTTTCTACTATCTTTTTCCTCTAACTCTGTGTTTGTACTGTTTTTCTACTATCTTTTTCCTCTAACTCTGTGTTTGTACTGTTTTTCTACTATATTGTTCCTCTAACTCTGTGTTTGTGCTGTTTTTCTACTATCTTGTTCCTCTAACTCTGTGTTTGTGCTGTTTTTCTACTATCTTGTTCCTCTAACTCTGTGTTTGTGCTGTTTTTCTGCTATCTTTTTCCTCTAACTCTGTGTTTGTACTGTTTTTCTACCATCTTTTTCCTCTATCTCTGTGTTTGTGCTGTTTTTCTACTATCTTTTTCCTCTAACTCTGTGTTTGTGCTGTTTTTCTGCTATCTTTTTCCTCTAACTCTGTGTTTGTGCTGTTTTTCTACTATCTTTTTCCTCTAACTCTGTGTTTGTGCTGTTTTTCTGCTATCTTGTTCCTCTAACTCTGTGTTTGTGCTGTTTTTCTACTATCTTGTTCCTCTAACTCTGTGTTTGTGCTGTTCTTCTTCTATCTTGTTCCTCTAACTCTGTGTTTGTGCTGTTTTTCTACTATCTTGTTCCTCTAACTCTGTGTTTGTGCTGTTTTTCTGCTATCTTTTTCCTCTAACTCTGTGTTTGCACTGTTTTTCTGCTATCTTGTTCCTCTAACTCTGTGTTTGTGCTGTTTTTCTGCTATCTTTTTCCTCTAACTCTGTGTTTGTACTGTTTTTCTACTATCTTGTTCCTCTAACTCTGTTTTTCTGCTATCTTTTTCCTCTAACTCTGTGTTTGTGCTGTTTTTCTACTATCTGTTTCCTCTAAATCTGTGTTTGTACTGTTTTTCTACTATCTTGTTCCTCTAACTCTGTGTTTGTGCTGTTTTTCTGCTATCTTTTTCCTCTAACTCTGTGTTTGTACTGTTTTTCTACCATCTTTTTCCTCTATCTCTGTGTTTGTGCTGTTTTTCTACTATCTTTTTCCTCTAACTCTGTGTTTGTGCTGTTTTTCTACTATCTTTTTCCTCTAACTCTGTGTTTGTCCTGTTTTTCTACTATCTTTTTCCTCTAACTCTGTGTTTGTGCTGTTTTTCTGCTATCTTTTTCCTCTAACTCTGTGTTTGTGCTGTTTTTCTGCTATCGTTTTCCTCTAACTCTGTGTTTGTGCTGTTTTTCTACTATCTTTTTCCTCTATCTCTGTGTTTGTGCTCTAATTCTATTTTCTTGTTCCTCTAACTCTGTGTTTGTGCTGTTTTTCTACTATCGTGTTCCTCTAACTCTGTGTTTGTGCTGTTTTTCTGCTATCTTTTTCCTCTATCTCTGTGTTTGTGCTGTTTTTCTACTATCTTTTTTCTCTAACTCTGTGTTTGTGCAGTTTTTCTACTATCTTTTTCCTCTATCTCTGTGTTTGTGCTGTTTTTTTTTGCTATCTTGTTCCTCTAACTCTGTGTTTGTGCTGTTTTTCTGCTATCTTGTTCCTCTAACTCTGTGTTTGTGCTGTTTTTCTACTATCTTGTTCCTCTAACTCTGTGTTTGTGCTGTTTTTCTACTATCTTTTTCCTCTAACTCTGTGTTTATGCTGTTTTTCTGCTATCTTTTTCCTCTAACTCTGGGTTTGTGTTAATTTTCTGCTATCTTTTTCCTCTAACTCTGTGTTTGTACTGTTTTTCTGCTATCTTTTTCCTCTATCTCTGTGTTTGTGCTGTTTTTCTACTATCTTGTTCCTCTAACTCTGTGTTTGTGCTGTTTTTCTGCTATCTTTTTCCTCTAACTCTGTGTTTGTGCTGTTTTTCTGCTATCTTTTTCCTCTAACTCTGTGATTGTGCTGTTTTTCTGCTATCTTTTTCCTCTAACTCTAGGTTTGTGCTGTTTTTCTACTATCTTGTTCCTCTAACTCTGTGTTTGTGCTGTTTTTCTACTATCTTTTTCCTCTAACTCTGTGTTTATGCTGTTTTTCTGCTATCTTTTTCCTCTAACTCTGGGTTTGTGTTGTTTTTCTACTATCTTTTTCCTCTAACTCTGTGTTTGTGCTGTTTTTCTGCTATCTTTTTCCTCTAACTCTGTGTTTGTACTGTTTTTCTGCTATCTTTTTCCTCTATCTCTGTGTTTGTGCTGTTTTTCTGCTATCTTTTTCCTCTAACTCTGTGTTTGTGCTGTTTTTCTAATATCTTTTTCCTCTAACTCTGTGTTTGTGCTGTTTTTCTACTATCTTTTTCCTCTATCTCTGTGTTTGTGCTCTTTTTCTACTATCGTGTTCCTCTAACTCTGTGTTTGTGCTGTTTTTCTTCTATCTTGTTCCTCTAACTCTGTGTTTGTGCTGTTTTTCTACTATCTTGTTCCTCTAACTCTGTGTTTGTGCTGTTTTTCTGCTATCTTTTTCCTCTAACTCTGTGTTTGTGCTGTTTTTCTACTATCTTGTTCCTCTAACTCTGTGTTTGTGCTCTTTTTCTGCTATCTTTTTCCTCTAACTCTGTGTTTGTGCTCTTTTTCTACTATCTTGTTCCTCTAACTCTGTGTTTGTGCTGTTTTTCTGCTATCTTTTTCCTCTAACTCTGTGTTTGTGCTGTTTTTCTACTATCTGTTTCCTCTAAATCTGTGTTTGTGCTGTTTTTCTACTATCTTTTTCCTCTAACTCTGTGTTTGTACTGTTTTTCTACTATCTTTTTCCTCTAACTCTGTGTTTGTACTGTTTTTCTACTATCTTGTTCCTCTAACTCTGTGTTTGTGCTGTTTTTCTACTATCTTGTTCCTCTAACTCTGTGTTTGTACTGTTTTTCTACTATCTTGTTCCTCTAACTCTGTGTTTGTGCTGTTTTTCTGCTATCTTTTTCCTCTAACTCTGTGTTTGTACTGTTTTTCTACCATCTTTTTCCTCTATCTCTGTGTTTGTGCTGTTTTTCTACTATCTTTTTCCTCTAACTCTGTGTTTGTGCTGTTTTTCTACTATCTTTTTCCTGTAACTCTGTGTTTGTGCTGTTTTTCTACTATCGTGTTCCTCTAACTCTGTGTTTGTGCTGTTTTTCTGCTATCTTTTTCCTCTATCTCTGTGTTTGTGCTGTTTTTCTACTATCTTTTTTCTCTAACTCTGTGTTTGTGCAGTTTTTCTACTATCTTTTTCCTCTATCTCTGTGTTTGTGCTGTTTTTTTTGCTATCTTGTTCCTCTAACTCTGTGTTTGTGCTGTTTTTCTGCTATCTTTTTCCTCTAACTCTGAGTTTATGCTGTATTTCTACTATCTTGTTCCTCTAACTCTGTGTTTGTGCTGTTTTTCTACTATCTTTTTCCTCTAACTCTGTGTTTATGCTGTTTTTCTGCTATCTTTTTCCTCTAACTCTGGGTTTGTGTTAATTTTCTGCTATCTTTTTCCTCTAACTCTGTGTTTGTGCTGTTTTTCTGCTATCTTTTTCCTCTATCTCTGTGTTTGTGCTGTTTTTCTACTATCTTGTTCCTCTAACTCTGTGTTTGTGCTGTTTTTCTGCTATCTTTTTCCTCTAACTCTGTGTTTGTGCTGTTTTTCTGCTATCTTTTTCCTCTAACTCTGTGATTGTGCTGTTTTTCTGCTATCTTTTTCCTCTAACTCTGGGTTTGTGCTGTTTTTCTACTATCTTGTTCCTCTAACTCTGTGTTTGTGCTGTTTTTCTACTATCTTTTTCCTCTAACTCTGTGTTTATGCTCTTTTTCTGCTATCTTTTTCCTCTAACTCTGGGTTTGTGTTGTTTTTCTACTATCTTTTTCCTCTAACTCTGTGTTTGTGCTGTTTTTCTGCTATCTTTTTCCTCTAACTCTGTGTTTGTACTGTTTTTCTGCTATCTTTTTCCTCTATCTCTGTGTTAGTGCTGTTTTTCTGCTATCTTTTTCCTCTAACTCTGTGTTTGTGCTGTTTTTCTAATATCTTTTTCCTCTAACTCTGTGTTTGTGCTGTTTTTCTGCTATCTTTTTCCTCTAACTCTGTGTTTGTGCTGTTTTTCTACTATCTGTTTCCTCTAAATCTGTGTTTGTGCTGTTTTTCTACTATCTTTTTCCTCTAACTCTGTGTTTGTACTGTTTTTCTACTATCTTTTTACTCTAACTCTGTGTTTGTACTGTTTTTCTACTATCTTGTTCCTCTTACTCTGTGTTTGTACTGTTTTTCTGCTATCTATTTCCTCTAACTCTGTGTTTGTGCTGTTTTTCTGCTATCTTTTTCCTCTATCTCTGTGTTTGTGCTGTTTTTCTACTATCTTTTTCCTCTAACTCTGTGTTTGTGCTGTTTTTCTACTATCTTTTTCCTCTAACTCTGTGTTTGTGCTGTTTTTCTACTATCTGTTTCCTCTAAATCTGTGTTTGTGCTGTTTTTCTACTATCTTTTTCCTCTAACTCTGTGTTTGTACTGTTTTTCTACTATCTTTTTACTCTAACTCTGTGTTTGTACTGTTTTTCTACTATCTTGTTCCTCTTACTCTGTGTTTGTACTGTTTTTCTGCTATCTATTTCCTCTAACTCTGTGTTTGTGCTGTTTTTCTGCTATCTTTTTCCTCTATCTCTGTGTTTGTGCTGTTTTTCTACTATCTTTTTCCTCTAACTCTGTGTTTGTACTGTTTTTCTACCATCTTTTTCCTCTATCTCTGTGTTTGTGCTGTTTTTCTACTATCTTTTTCCTCTAACTCTGTGTTTGTGCTGTTTTTCTACTATCTTTTTCCTCTAACTCTGTGTTTGTGCTGTTTTTCTACTATCTTTTTCCTCTAACTCTGTGTTTGTGCTCTTTTTCTGCTATCTTTTTCCTCTAACTCTGTGTTTGTGCTGTTTTTCTGCTATCTTTTTCCTCTAACTCTGTGTTTGTGCTGTTTTTCTACTATCTTTTTCCTCTAACTCTGTGTTTGTGCTGTTTTTCTACTATCGTGTTCCTCTAACTCTGTGTTTGTACTGTTTTTCTGCTATCTTGTTCCTCTAACTCTGTGTTTGTGCTGTTTTTCTACTATCTGTTTCCTCTAACTCTGTGTTTGTGCTGTTTTTCTACTATCTTTTTTCTCTAACTCTGTGTTTGTGCAGTTTTTCTACTATCTTTTTCCTCTATCTCTGTGTTTGTGCTGTTTTTTTGGCTATTTTGTTCCTCTAACTCTGTGTTTGTGCTGTTTTTCTGCTATCTTTTTCCTCTAACTCTGAGTTTGTGCTGTATTTCTACTATCTTGTTCCTCTAACTCTGTGTTTGTGCTGTTTTTCTACTATCTTTTTCCTCTAACTCTGTGTTTATGCTGTTTTTCTGCTATCTTTTTCCTCTAACTCTGGGTTTGTGTTAATTTTCTGCTATCTTTTTCCTCTAACTCTGTGTTTGTGCTGTTTTTCTGCTATCTTTTTCCTCTATCTCTGTGTTTGTGTTGTTTTTCTACTATCTTGTTCCTCTAACTCTGTGTTTGTGCTGTTTTTCTACTATCTTTTTCCTCTAACTCTGTGTTTGTGCTGTTTTTCTGCTATCTTTTTCCTCTAACTCTGTGATTGTGCTGTTTTTCTGCTATCTTTTTCCTCTAACTCTGGGTTTGTGCTGTTTTTCTACTATCTTGTTCCTCTAACTCTGTGTTTGTGCTGTTTTTCTACTATCTTTTTCCTCTAACTCTGTGTTTATGCTCTTTTTCTGCTATCTTTTTCCTCTAACTCTGGGTTTGTGTTGTTTTTCTACTATCTTTTTCCTCTAACTCTGGGTTTGTGTTGTTTTTCTACTATCTTTTTCCTCTAACTCTGTGTTTGTGCTGTTTTTCTGCTATCTTTTTCCTCTAACTCTGTGTTTGTACTGTTTTTCTGCTATCTTTTTCCTCTATCTCTGTGTTTGTGCTGTTTTTCTGCTATCTTTTTCCTCTAACTCTGTGTTTGTGCTGTTTTTCTAATATCTTTTTCCTCTAACTCTGTGTTTGTGCTCTTTTTCTACTATCTTTTTCCTCTATCTCTGTGTTTGTGCTCTTTTTCTACTATCTTTTTCCTCTAACTCTGTGTTTGTGCTGTTTTTCTGCTATCTTTTTCCTCTAACTCTGTGTTTGTGCTGTTTTTCTGCTATCTTTTTCCTCTAACTCTGTGTTTGTGCTGTTTTTCTTCTATCTTTTTCCTCTAACTCTGTGTTTGTGCTCTTTTTCTACTATCTTTTTCCTCTAACTCTGTTTTTCTGCTATCTTTTTCCTCTAACTCTGTGTTTGTGCTGTTTTTCTGCTATCTTTTTCCTCTAACTCTGTGTTTGTACTGTTTTTCTGCTATCTTTTTCCTCTATCTCTGTGTTTGTGCTGTTTTTCTGCTATCTTTTTCCTCTAACTCTGTGTTTGTGCTGTTTTTCTAATATCTTTTTCCTCTAACTCTGTGTTTGTGCTGTTTTTCTACTATCTTTTTCCTCTATCTCTGTGTTTGTGCTCTTTTTCTGCTATCTTTTTCCTCTAACTCTGTGTTTGTGCTGTTTTTCTACTATCTTTTTCCTCTAACTCTGTGTTTGTGCTGTTTTTCTGCTATCTTTTTCCTCTAACTCTGTGTTTGTGCTGTTTTTCTTCTATCTTGTTCCTCTAACTCTGTGTTTGTGCTGTTTTTCTACTATCTTGTTCCTCTAACTCTGTGTTTGTGCTGTTTTTCTGCTATCTTTTTCCTCTAACTCTGTGTTTGTGCTGTTTTTCTGCTATCTTGTTCCTCTAACTCTGTGTTTGTGCTCTTTTTCTGCTATCTTTTTCCTCTAACTCTGTGTTTGTGCTGTTTTTCTACTATCTTGTTCCTCTAACTCTGTGTTTGTGCTGTTTTTCTGCTATCTTTTTCCTCTAACTCTGTGTTTGTGCTGTTTTTCTACTATCTGTTTCCTCTAAATCTGTGTTTGTGCTGTTTTTCTACTATCTTTTTCCTCTAACTCTGTGTTTGTACTGTTTTTCTACTATCTTTTTCCTCTAACTCTGTGTTTGTACTGTTTTTCTACTATCTTTTTCCTCTAACTCTGTGTTTGTGGTGTTTTTCTACTATCTTGTTCCTCTAACTCTGTGTTTGTACTGTTTTTCTACTATCTTTTTCCTCTAACTCTGTGTTTGTGCTGTTTTTCTACTATCTGTTTCCTCTAAATCTGTGTTTGTGCTGTTTTTCTTCTATCTTTTTCCTCTAACTCTGTGTTTGTGCTCTTTTTCTACTATCTTTTTCCTCTAACTCTGTTTTTCTGCTATCTTTTTCCTCTAACTCTGTGTTTGTGCTGTTTTTCTGCTATCTTTTTCCTCTAACTCTGTGTTTGTACTGTTTTTCTGCTATCTTTTTCCTCTATCTCTGTGTTTGTGCTGTTTTTCTGCTATCTTTTTCCTCTAACTCTGTGTTTGTGCTGTTTTTCTAATATCTTTTTCCTCTAACTCTGTGTTTGTGCTGTTTTTCTACTATCTTTTTCCTCTATCTCTGTGTTTGTGCTCTTTTTCTGCTATCTTTTTCCTCTAACTCTGTGTTTGTGCTGTTTTTCTACTATCTTTTTCCTCTAACTCTGTGTTTGTGCTGTTTTTCTACTATCTTTTTCCTCTAACTCTGTGTTTGTGCTGTTTTTCTACTATCTGTTTCCTCTAAATCTGTGTTTGTGCTGTTTTTCTACTATCTTTTTCCTCTAACTCTGTGTTTGTACTGTTTTTCTACTATCTTTTTACTCTAACTCTGTGTTTGTACTGTTTTTCTACTATCTTGTTCCTCTTACTCTGTGTTTGTACTGTTTTTCTGCTATCTATTTCCTCTAACTCTGTGTTTGTGCTGTTTTTCTGCTATCTTTTTCCTCTATCTCTGTGTTTGTGCTGTTTTTCTACTATCTTTTTCCTCTAACTCTGTGTTTGTACTGTTTTTCTACCATCTTTTTCCTCTATCTCTGTGTTTGTGCTGTTTTTCTACTATCTTTTTCCTCTAACTCTGTGTTTGTGCTGTTTTTCTACTATCTTTTTCCTCTAACTCTGTGTTTGTGCTGTTTTTCTACTATCTTTTTCCTCTAACTCTGTGTTTGTGCTCTTTTTCTGCTATCTTTTTCCTCTAACTCTGTGTTTGTGCTGTTTTTCTGCTATCTTTTTCCTCTAACTCTGTGTTTGTGCTGTTTTTCTACTATCTTTTTCCTCTAACTCTGTGTTTGTGCTGTTTTTCTACTATCGTGTTCCTCTAACTCTGTGTTTGTACTGTTTTTCTGCTATCTTGTTCCTCTAACTCTGTGTTTGTGCTGTTTTTCTACTATCTGTTTCCTCTAACTCTGTGTTTGTGCTGTTTTTCTACTATCTTTTTTCTCTAACTCTGTGTTTGTGCAGTTTTTCTACTATCTTTTTCCTCTATCTCTGTGTTTGTGCTGTTTTTTTTGCTATTTTGTTCCTCTAACTCTGTGTTTGTGCTGTTTTTCTGCTATCTTTTTCCTCTAACTCTGAGTTTGTGCTGTATTTCTACTATCTTGTTCCTCTAACTCTGTGTTTGTGCTGTTTTTCTACTATCTTTTTCCTCTAACTCTGTGTTTATGCTGTTTTTCTGCTATCTTTTTCCTCTAACTCTGGGTTTGTGTTAATTTTCTGCTATCTTTTTCCTCTAACTCTGTGTTTGTGCTGTTTTTCTGCTATCTTTTTCCTCTATCTCTGTGTTTGTGTTGTTTTTCTACTATCTTGTTCCTCTAACTCTGTGTTTGTGCTGTTTTTCTACTATCTTTTTCCTCTAACTCTGTGTTTGTGCTGTTTTTCTGCTATCTTTTTCCTCTAACTCTGTGATTGTGCTGTTTTTCTGCTATCTTTTTCCTCTAACTCTGGGTTTGTGCTGTTTTTCTACTATCTTGTTCCTCTAACTCTGTGTTTGTGCTGTTTTTCTACTATCTTTTTCCTCTAACTCTGTGTTTATGCTCTTTTTCTGCTATCTTTTTCCTCTAACTCTGGGTTTGTGTTGTTTTTCTACTATCTTTTTCCTCTAACTCTGTGTTTGTGCTGTTTTTCTGCTATCTTTTTCCTCTAACTCTGTGTTTGTACTGTTTTTCTGCTATCTTTTTCCTCTATCTCTGTGTTTGTGCTGTTTTTCTGCTATCTTTTTCCTCTAACTCTGTGTTTGTGCTGTTTTTCTAATATCTTTTTCCTCTAACTCTGTGTTTGTGCTCTTTTTCTACTATCTTTTTCCTCTATCTCTGTGTTTGTGCTCTTTTTCTACTATCTTTTTCCTCTAACTCTGTGTTTGTGCTGTTTTTCTGCTATCTTTTTCCTCTAACTCTGTGTTTGTGCTGTTTTTCTGCTATCTTTTTCCTCTAACTCTGTGTTTGTGCTGTTTTTCTTCTATCTTTTTCCTCTAACTCTGTGTTTGTGCTCTTTTTCTACTATCTTTTTCCTCTAACTCTGTTTTTCTGCTATCTTTTTCCTCTAACTCTGTGTTTGTGCTGTTTTTCTGCTATCTTTTTCCTCTAACTCTGTGTTTGTACTGTTTTTCTGCTATCTTTTTCCTCTATCTCTGTGTTTGTGCTGTTTTTCTGCTATCTTTTTCCTCTAACTCTGTGTTTGTGCTGTTTTTCTAATATCTTTTTCCTCTAACTCTGTGTTTGTGCTGTTTTTCTACTATCTTTTTCCTCTATCTCTGTGTTTGTGCTCTTTTTCTGCTATCTTTTTCCTCTAACTCTGTGTTTGTGCTGTTTTTCTACTATCTTTTTCCTCTAACTCTGTGTTTGTGCTGTTTTTCTGCTATCTTTTTCCTCTAACTCTGTGTTTGTGCTGTTTTTCTTCTATCTTGTTCCTCTAACTCTGTGTTTGTGCTGTTTTTCTACTATCTTGTTCCTCTAACTCTGTGTTTGTGCTGTTTTTCTGCTATCTTTTTCCTCTAACTCTGTGTTTGTGCTGTTTTTCTGCTATCTTGTTCCTCTAACTCTGTGTTTGTGCTCTTTTTCTGCTATCTTTTTCCTCTAACTCTGTGTTTGTGCTGTTTTTCTACTATCTTGTTCCTCTAACTCTGTGTTTGTGCTGTTTTTCTGCTATCTTTTTCCTCTAACTCTGTGTTTGTGCTGTTTTTCTACTATCTGTTTCCTCTAAATCTGTGTTTGTGCTGTTTTTCTACTATCTTTTTCCTCTAACTCTGTGTTTGTACTGTTTTTCTACTATCTTTTTCCTCTAACTCTGTGTTTGTACTGTTTTTCTACTATCTTTTTCCTCTAACTCTGTGTTTGTGGTGTTTTTCTACTATCTTGTTCCTCTAACTCTGTGTTTGTACTGTTTTTCTACTATCTTTTTCCTCTAACTCTGTGTTTGTGCTGTTTTTCTACTATCTGTTTCCTCTAAATCTGTGTTTGTGCTGTTTTTCTTCTATCTTTTTCCTCTAACTCTGTGTTTGTGCTCTTTTTCTACTATCTTTTTCCTCTAACTCTGTTTTTCTGCTATCTTTTTCCTCTAACTCTGTGTTTGTGCTGTTTTTCTGCTATCTTTTTCCTCTAACTCTGTGTTTGTACTGTTTTTCTGCTATCTTTTTCCTCTATCTCTGTGTTTGTGCTGTTTTTCTGCTATCTTTTTCCTCTAACTCTGTGTTTGTGCTGTTTTTCTAATATCTTTTTCCTCTAACTCTGTGTTTGTGCTGTTTTTCTACTATCTTTTTCCTCTATCTCTGTGTTTGTGCTCTTTTTCTGCTATCTTTTTCCTCTAACTCTGTGTTTGTGCTGTTTTTCTACTATCTTTTTCCTCTAACTCTGTGTTTGTGCTGTTTTTCTGCTATCTTTTTCCTCTAACTCTGTGTTTGTGCTGTTTTTCTACTATCTTGTTCTTCTAACTCTGTGTTTGTGCTGTTTTTCTACTATCTTTTTCCTCTATCTCTGTGTTTGTGCTCTTTTTCTGCTATCTTTTTCCTCTAACTCTGTGTTTGTGCTGTTTTTCTACTATCTTTTTCCTCTAACTCTGTGTTTGTGCTGTTTTTCTGCTATCTTGTTCCTCTAACTCTGTGTTTGTGCTGTTTTTCTACTATCTTGTTCCTCTAACTCTGTGTTTGTGCTGTTTTTCTGCTATCTTTTTCCTCTAACTCTGTGTTTGTGCTGTTTTTCTGCTATCTTGTTCCTCTAACTCTGTGTTTGTGCTCTTTTTCTGCTATCTTTTTCCTCTAACTCTGTGTTTGTGCTGTTTTTCTACTATCTTGTTCCTCTAACTCTGTGTTTGTGCTGTTTTTCTGCTATCTTTTTCCTCTAACTCTGTGTTTGTGCTGTTTTTCTACTATCTGTTTCCTCTAAATCTGTGTTTGTGCTGTTTTTCTACTATCTTTTTCCTCTAACTCTGTGTTTGTACTGTTTTTCTACTATCTTTTTCCTCTAACTCTGTGTTTGTGGTGTTTTTCTACTATCTTGTTCCTCTAACTCTGTGTTTGTACTGTTTTTCTACTATCTTTTTCCTCTAACTCTGTGTTTGTACTGTTTTTCTAATATCTTGTTCCTCTAACTCTGTGTTTGTGGTGTTTTTCTACTATCTTTTTCCTCTAACTCTGTGTTTGTACTGTTTTTCTACTATCTTTTTTCTCTAACTCTGTGTTTGTGCTGTTTTTCTGCTATCTTTTTCCTCTAACTCTGTGTTTGTACTGTTTTTCTACTATCTTGTTCCTCTAACTCTGTGTTTGTACTGTTTTTCTACTATCTTTTTTCTCTAACTCTGTGTTTGTGCTGTTTTTCTACTATCTTTTTCTCTAACTCTGTGTTTGTACTGTTTTTCTACTATCTTGTTCCTCTAACTCTGTGTTTGTGCTGTTTTTCTACTATCTGTTTCCTCTAACTCTGTGTTTGTACTGTTTTTCTACTATCTTGTTCCTCTAACTCTGTGTTTGTACTGTTTTTCTACTATCTTGTTCCTCTAACTCTGTGTTTGTGGTGTTTTTCTACCATCTTGTTCCTCTAACTCTGTGTTTGTACTGTTTTTCTACTATCTTTTTTCTCTAACTCTGTGTTTGTGCTGTTTTTCTACTATCTTGTTCCTCTAACTCTGTGTTTGTGCTGTTTTTCTACTATCTTGTTCCTCTAACTCTGTGTTTGTACTGTTTTTCTACTATCTTGTTCCTCTAACTCTGTGTTTGTGCTGTTTTTCTAATATCTTGTTCCTCTAACTCTGTGTTTGTACTGTTTTTCTACTATCTTTTTTCTCTAACTCTGTGTTTGTGCTGTTTTTCTACTATCTTTTTCTCTAACTCTGTGTTTGTACTGTTTTTCTACTATCTTGTTCCTCTAACTCTGTGTTTGTGCTGTTTTTCTACTATCTGTTTCCTCTAACTCTGTGTTTGTACTGTTTTTCTACTATCTTGTTCCTCTAACTCTGTGTTTGTGCTGTTTTTCTACTATCTTGTTCCTCTAACTCTGTTTTTCTACTATCTTGTTCCTCTATCTCTGTGTTTGTACTGTTTTTCTACTATCTTTTTTCTCTAACTCTGTGTTTGTGCTGTTTTTCTACTATCTTTTTCTCTAACTCTGTGTTTGTACTGTTTTTCTACTATCTTGTTCCTCTAACTCTGTGTTTGTGCTGTTTTTCTACTATCTGTTTCCTCTAAATCTGTGTTTGTGCTGTTTTTCTATTATCTTGTTCCTCTAACTCTGTGTTTGTGGTGTTTTTCTACTATCTTTTTCCTCTAAATCTGTGTTTGTACTGTTTTTCTACTATCTTGTTCCTCTAACTCTGTGTTTGTGCTGTTTTTCTACTATCTTGTTCCTCTAACTCTGTGTTTGTGCTGTTTTTCTACTATCTTTTTCCTCTAACTCTGTGTTTGTGCTGTTTTTCTACTATCTTGTTCCTCTAACTCTGTGTTTGTGCTGTTTTTCTACTATCTTTTTCCTCTAACTCTGTGTTTGTACTGTTTTTCTACTATCTTGTTCCTCTAACTCTGTGTTTGTGCTGTTTTTCTACTATCTGTTTCCTCTAACTCTGTGTTTGTGCTGTTTTTCTACTATCTGTTTCCTCTAAATCTGTGTTTGTACTGTTTTTCTACTATCTTTTTCCTCTAACTCTGTGTTTGTACTGTTTTTCTACTATCTTGTTCCTCTAACTCTGTGTTTGTACTGTTTTTCTACTATCTTTTTCCTCTAACTCTGTGTTTGTACTGTTTTTCTACTATCTTGTTCCTCTAACTCTGTGTTTGTACTGTTTTTCTACTATCTTGTTCCTCTAACTCTGTGTTTGTGCTGTTTTTCTACTATCTGTTTCCTCTAAATCTGTGTTTGTGCTGTTTTTCTACTATCTTTTTCCTCTAACTCTGTGTTTGTACTGTTTTTCTGCTATCTTGTTCCTCTAACTCTGTGTTTGTGCTGTTTTTCTACTATCTTTTTCCTCTAACTCTGTGTTTGTACTGTTTTTCTGCTATCTTGTTCCTCTAACTCTGTGTTTGTGCTGTTTTTCTACTATCTTTTTCCTCTAACTCTGTGTTTGTGCTGTTTTTCTACTATCTGTTTCCTCTAAATCTGTGTTTGTGCTGTTTTTCTACTATCTTTTTCCTCTAACTCTGTGTTTGTACTGTTTTTCTGCTATCTTGTTCCTCTATCTCTGTGTTTGTGCTGTTTTTCTACTATCTTTTTTCTCTAACTCTGTGTTTGTGCTGTTTTTCTACTATCTTTTTCCTCTAACTCTGTGTTTGTACTGTTTTTCTACTATCTTGTTCCTCTAACTCTGTGTTTGTGCTGTTTTTCTACTATCTTTTTCCTCTAACTCTGTGTTTGTACTGTTTTTCTACTATCTTTTTCCTCTAACTCTGTGTTTGTGCTGTTTTTCTACTATCTTGTTCCTCTAACTCTGTGTTTGTGCTGTTTTTCTACTATCTTGTTCCTCTAACTCTGTGTTTGTGCTGTTTTTCTACTATCTTGTTCCTCTAACTCTGTGTTTGTACTGTTTTTCTACTATCTTTTTCCTCTAACTCTGTGTTTGTACTGTTTTTCTACTATCTTGTTCCTCTAACTCTGTGTTTGTGCTGTTTTTCTACTATCTGTTTCCTCTAAATCTGTGTTTGTGCTGTTTTTCTACTATCTTTTTCCTCTAACTCTGTGTTTGTACTGTTTTTCTGCTATCTTGTTCCTCTAACTCTGTGTTTGTACTGTTTTTCTACTATCTTTTTCCTCTAACTCTGTGTTTGTACTGTTTTTCTACCATCTTTTTCTTCTATCTCTGTGTTTGTGCTGTTTTTCTACTATCTTTTTCCTCTAACTCTGTGTTTGTGCTGTTTTTTTTCTATCTTTTTCCTCCAACTCTGTGTTTGTGCTGTTTTTCTACTATCTTGTTCCTCTAACTCTGTGTTTGTACTGTTTTTCTACTATCTTGTTCCTCTAACTCTGTGTTTGTACTGTTTTTCTACTATCTTTTTCCTCTAACTCTGTGTTTGTGCTGTTTTTCTGCTATCTTTTTCCTCTAACTCTGTGTTTGTGCTGTTTTTCTGCTATCTTTTTCCTCTAACTCTGTGTTTGTGCTGTTTTTCTACTATCTTTTTCCTCTATCTCTGTGTTTGTGCTCTAATTCTATTTTCTTGTTCCTCTAACTCTGTGTTTGTGCTGTTTTTATACTATCGTGTTCCTCTAACTCTGTGTTTGTGCTCTTTTTCTGCTATCTTTTTCCTCTATCTCTGTGTTTGTGCTGTTTTTCTACTATCTTTTTTCTCTAACTCTGTGTTTGTGCAGTTTTTCTACTATCTTTTTCCTCTATCTCTGTGTTTGTGCTGTTTTTTTTGCTATCTTGTTCCTCTAACTCTGTTTTTCTGCTATCTTGTTCCTCTAACTCTGTGTTTGTGCTGTATTTCTACTATCTTGTTCCTCTAACTCTGTGTTTGTGCTGTTTTTCTACTATCTTTTTCCTCTAACTCTGTGTTTATGCTGTTTTTCTGCTATCTTTTTCCTCTAACTCTGGGTTTGTGTTAATTTTCTGCTATCTTTTTCCTCTAACTCTGTGTTTGTGCTGTTTTTCTGCTATCTTTTTCCTCTATCTCTGTGTTTGTGTTGTTTTTCTACTATCTTGTTCCTCTAACTCTGTGTTTGTGCTGTTTTTCTACTATCTTTTTCCTCTAACTCTGTGTTTGTGCTGTTTTTCTGCTATCTTTTTCCTCTAACTCTGTGATTGTGCTGTTTTTCTGATATCTTTTTCCTCTAACTCTGGGTTTGTGCTGTTTTTCTACTATCTTGTTCCTCTAACTCTGTGTTTGTGCTGTTTTTCTACTATCTTTTTCCTCTAACTCTGTGTTTATGCTCTTTTTCTGCTATCTTTTTCCTCTAACTCTGGGTTTGTGTTGTTTTTCTACTATCTTTTTCTTCTAACTCTGTGTTTGTGCTGTTTTTCTGCTATCTTTTTCCTCTAACTCTGTGTTTGTACTGTTTTTCTGCTATCTTTTTCCTCTATCTCTGTGTTTGTGCTGTTTTTCTGCTATCTTTTTCCTCTAACTCTGTGTTTGTGCTGTTTTTCTAATATCTTTTTCCTCTAACTCTGTGTTTGTGCTCTTTTTCTACTATCTTTTTCCTCTATCTCTGTGTTTGTGCTCTTTTTCTACTATCTTTTTCCTCTAACTCTGTGTTTGTGCTGTTTTTCTGCTATCTTTTTCCTCTAACTCTGTGTTTGTGCTGTTTTTCTGCTATCTTTTTCCTCTAACTCTGTGTTTGTGCTGTTTTTCTTCTATCTTTTTCCTCTAACTCTGTGTTTGTGCTCTTTTTCTACTATCTTTTTCCTCTAACTCTGTTTTTCTGCTATCTTTTTCCTCTAACTCTGTGTTTGTGCTGTTTTTCTGCTATCTTTTTCCTCTAACTCTGTGTTTGTACTGTTTTTCTGCTATCTTTTTCCTCTATCTCTGTGTTTGTGCTGTTTTTCTGCTATCTTTTTCCTCTAACTCTGTGTTTGTGCTGTTTTTCTAATATCTTTTTCCTCTAACTCTGTGTTTGTGCTGTTTTTCTACTATCTTTTTCCTCTATCTCTGTGTTTGTGCTCTTTTTCTGCTATCTTTTTCCTCTAACTCTGTGTTTGTGCTGTTTTTCTACTATCTTTTTCCTCTAACTCTGTGTTTGTGCTGTTTTTCTGCTATCTTTTTCCTCTAACTCTGTGTTTGTGCTGTTTTTCTTCTATCTTGTTCCTCTAACTCTGTGTTTGTGCTGTTTTTCTACTATCTTGTTCCTCTAACTCTGTGTTTGTGCTGTTTTTCTGCTATCTTTTTCCTCTAACTCTGTGTTTGTGCTGTTTTTCTGCTATCTTGTTCCTCTAACTCTGTGTTTGTGCTCTTTTTCTGCTATCTTTTTCCTCTAACTCTGTGTTTGTGCTGTTTTTCTACTATCTTGTTCCTCTAACTCTGTGTTTGTGCTGTTTTTCTGCTATCTTTTTCCTCTAACTCTGTGTTTGTGCTGTTTTTCTACTATCTGTTTCCTCTAAATCTGTGTTTGTGCTGTTTTTCTACTATCTTTTTCCTCTAACTCTGTGTTTGTACTGTTTTTCTACTATCTTTTTCCTCTAACTCTGTGTTTGTACTGTTTTTCTACTATCTTGTTCCTCTAACTCTGTGTTTGTGGTGTTTTTCTACTATCTTGTTCCTCTAACTCTGTGTTTGTACTGTTTTTCTACTATCTTTTTCCTCTAAATCTGTGTTTGTGCTGTTTTTCTTCTATCTTTTTCCTCTAACTCTGTGTTTGTGCTCTTTTTCTACTATCTTTTTCCTCTAACTCTGTTTTTCTGCTATCTTTTTCCTCTAACTCTGTGTTTGTGCTGTTTTTCTGCTATCTTTTTCCTCTAACTCTGTGTTTGTGCTCTTTTTCTGCTATCTTTTTCCTCTAACTCTGTGTTTGTGCTGTTTTTCTACTATCTTTTTCCTCTAACTCTGTGTTTGTGCTGTTTTTCTGCTATCTTTTTCCTCTAACTCTGTGTTTGTGCTGTTTTTCTACTATCTTGTTCTTCTAACTCTGTGTTTGTGCTGTTTTTCTACTATCTTTTTCCTCTATCTCTGTGTTTGTGCTCTTTTTCTGCTATCTTTTTCCTCTAACTCTGTGTTTGTGCTGTTTTTCTACTATCTTTTTCCTCTAACTCTGTGTTTGTGCTGTTTTTCTGCTATCTTGTTCCTCTAACTCTGTGTTTGTGCTGTTTTTCTACTATCTTTTTCCTCTAATTCTGTGTTTGTGCTGTTTTTCTACTATCTTTTTCTCTATCTCTGTGTTTGTACTGTTTTTCTACTATCTTGTTCCTCTAACTCTGTGTTTGTGCTGTTTTTCTACTATCTGTTTCCTCTAACTCTGTGTTTGTACTGTTTTTCTACTATCTTGTTCCTCTAACTCTGTGTTTGTGCTGTTTTTCTACTATCTGTTTCCTCTAAATCTGTGTTTGTGCTGTTTTTCTATTATCTTGTTCCTCTAACTCTGTGTTTGTGGTGTTTTTCTACTATCTTTTTCCTCTAAATCTGTGTTTGTACTGTTTTTCTACTATCTTGTTCCTCTAACTCTGTGTTTGTGCTGTTTTTCTACTATCTTGTTCCTCTAACTCTGTGTTTGTGGTGTTTTTCTACTATCTTTTTCCTCTAACTCTGTGTTTGTGCTGTTTTTCTGCTATCTTTTTCCTCTAACTCTGTGTTTGTGCTGTTTTTCTGCTATCTTGTTCCTCTAACTCTGTGTTTGTGCTCTTTTTCTGCTATCTTTTTCCTCTAACTCTGTGTTTGTGCTCTTTTTCTACTATCTTGTTCCTCTAACTCTGTGTTTGTGCTGTTTTTCTGCTATCTTTTTCCTCTAACTCTGTGTTTGTGCTGTTTTTCTACTATCTGTTTCCTCTAAATCTGTGTTTGTGCTGTTTTTCTACCATCTTTTTCCTCTAACTCTGTGTTTGTACTGTTTTTCTACTATCTTTTTCCTCTAACTCTGTGTTTGTACTGTTTTTCTACTATCTTGTTCCTCTAACTCTGTGTTTGTGCTGTTTTTCTACTATCTTGTTCCTCTAACTCTGTGTTTGTACTGTTTTTCTACTATCTTGTTCCTCTAACTCTGTGTTTGTGCTGTTTTTCTGCTATCTTTTTCCTCTAACTCTGTGTTTGTACTGTTTTTCTACTATCTTTTTCCTCTAACTCTGTGTTTGTGCTGTTTTTCTACTATCTTTTTCCTCTAACTCTGTGTTTGTGCTGTTTTTCTACTATCGTGTTCCTCTAACTCTGTGTTTGTGCTGTTTTTCTGCTATCTTTTTCCTCTATCTCTGTGTTTGTGCTGTTTTTCTACTATCTTTTTTCTCTAACTCTGTGTTTGTGCAGTTTTTCTACTATCTTTTTCCTCTATCTCTGTGTTTGTGCTGTTTTTTTTGCTATCTTGTTCCTCTAACTCTGTGTTTGTGCTGTTTTTCTGCTATCTTTTTCCTCTAACTCTGAGTTTATGCTGTATTTCTACTATCTTGTTCCTCTAACTCTGTGTTTGTGCTGTTTTTCTACTATCTTTTTCCTCTAACTCTGTGTTTATGCTGTTTTTCTGCTATCTTTTTCCTCTAACTCTGGGTTTGTGTTAATTTTCTGCTATCTTTTTCCTCTAACTCTGTGTTTGTGCTGTTTTTCTGCTATGTTTTTCCTCTATCTCTGTGTTTGAGCTGTTTTTCTACTATCTTGTTCCTCTAACTCTGTGTTTGTGCTGTTTTTCTGCTATCTTTTTCCTCTAACTCTGTGTTTGTGCTGTTTTTCTGCTATCTTTTTCCTCTAACTCTGTGATTGTGCTGTTTTTCTGCTATCTTTTTCCTCTAACTCTGGGTTTGTGCTGTTTTTCTACTATCTTGTTCCTCTAACTCTGTGTTTGTGCTGTTTTTCTACTATCTTTTTCCTCTAACTCTGTGTTTATGCTCTTTTTCTGCTATCTTTTTCCTCTAACTCTGGGTTTGTGTTGTTTTTCTACTATCTTTTTCCTCTAACTCTGTTTTTCTGCTATCTTTTTCCTCTAACTCTGTGTTTGTACTGTTTTTCTGCTATCTTTTTCCTCTATCTCTGTGTTTGTGCTGTTTTTCTGCTATCTTTTTCCTCTAACTCTGTGTTTGTGCTGTTTTTCTAATATCTTTTTCCTCTAACTCTGTGTTTGTGCTGTTTTTCTAATATCTTTTTCCTCTAACTCTGTGTTTGTGCTGTTTTTCTGCTATCTTTTTCCTCTAACTCTGTGTTTGTGCTGTTTTTCTACTATCTGTTTCCTCTAAATCTGTGTTTGTGCTGTTTTTCTACTATCTTTTTCCTCTAACTCTGTGTTTGTACTGTTTTTCTACTATCTTTTTCCTCTAACTCTGTTTTTCTACTATCTTGTTCCTCTAACTCTGTGTTTGTACTGTTTTTCTGCTATCTATTTCCTCTAACTCTGTGTTTGTGCTGTTTTTCTGCTATCTTTTTCCTCTAACTCTGTGTTTGTACTGTTTTTCTACCATCTTTTTCCTCTAACTCTGGGTTTGTGCTGTTTTTCTACTATCTTGTTCCTCTAACTCTGTGTTTGTGCTGTTTTTCTACTATCTTTTTCCTCTAACTCTGTGTTTGTACTGTTTTTCTGCTATCTTGTTCCTCTAACTCTGTGTTTGTGCTGTTTTTCTACTATCTGTTTCCTCTAACTCTGTGTTTGTGCTGTTTTTCTGCTATCTTTTTCCTCTAACTCTGTGTTTGTACTGTTTTTCTGCTATCTTTTTCCTCTATCTCTGTGTTTGTGCTGTTTTTCTGCTATCTTTTTCCTCTAACTCTGTGTTTGTGCTGTTTTTCTAATATCTTTTTCTCTAACTCTGTGTTTGTGCTCTTTTTCTACTATCTTTTTCCTCTAACTCTGTTTTTCTGCTATCTTTTTCCTCTAACTCTGTGTTTGTGCTGTTTTTCTGCTATCTTTTTCCTCTAACTCTGTGTTTGTACTGTTTTTCTGCTATCTTTTTCCTCTATCTCTGTGTTTGTGCTGTTTTTCTGCTATCTTTTTCCTCTAACTCTGTGTTTGTGCTGTTTTTCTAATATCTTTTTCCTCTAACTCTGTGTTTGTGCTGTTTTTCTACTATCTTTTTCCTCTATCTCTGTGTTTGTGCTCTTTTTCTGCTATCTTTTTCCTCTAACTCTGTGTTTGTGCTGTTTTTCTACTATCTTTTTCCTCTAACTCTGTGTTTGTGCTGTTTTTCTGCTATCTTTTTCCTCTAACTCTGTGTTTGTGCTGTTTTTCTTCTATCTTGTTCCTCTAACTCTGTGTTTGTGCTGTTTTTCTACTATCTTGTTCCTCTAACTCTGTGTTTGTGCTGTTTTTCTGCTATCTTTTTCCTCTAACTCTGTGTTTGTGCTGTTTTTCTGCTATCTTGTTCCTCTAACTCTGTGTTTGTGCTCTTTTTCTGCTATCTTTTTCCTCTAACTCTGTGTTTGTGCTGTTTTTCTACTATCTTGTTCCTCTAACTCTGTGTTTGTGCTGTTTTTCTACTATCTGTTTCCTCTAAATCTGTGTTTGTGCTGTTTTTCTACTATCTTTTTCCTCTAACTCTGTGTTTGTACTGTTTTTCTACTATCTTGTTCCTCTAACTCTGTGTTTGTACTGTTTTTCTACTATCTTTTTCCTCTAACTCTGTGTTTGTGCTGTTTTTCTACTATCTTGTTCCTCTAACTCTGTGTTTGTGCTGTTTTTCTACTATCTTGTTCCTCTAACTCTGTGTTTGTGCTGTTTTTCTACTATCTTTTTCCTCTAACTCTGTGTTTGTGCTGTTTTTCTGCTATCTTTTTCCTCTAACTCTGTGTTTGTGCTGTTTTTCTGCTATCTTTTTCCTCTAACTCTGTGTTTGTACTGTTTTTCTGCTATCTTTTTCCTCTATCTCTGTGTTTGTGCTGTTTTTCTGCTATCTTTTTCCTCTAACTCTGTGTTTGTGCTGTTTTTCTAATATCTTTTTCCTCTAACTCTGTGTTTGTGCTGTTTTTCTACTATCTTTTTCCTCTATCTCTGTGTTTGTGCTCTTTTTCTGCTATCTTTTTCCTCTAACTCTGTGTTTGTGCTGTTTTTCTGCTATCTTTTTCCTCTAACTCTGTTTTTCTGCTATCTTTTTCCTCTAACTCTGTGTTTGTGCTGTTTTTCTTCTATCTTGTTCCTCTAACTCTGTGTTTGTGCTGTTTTTCTACTATCTTGTTCCTCTAACTCTGTGTTTGTGCTGTTTTTCTGCTATCTTTTTCCTCTAACTCTGTGTTTGTGCTGTTTTTCTGCTATCTTGTTCCTCTAACTCTGTGTTTGTGCTCTTTTTCTGCTATCTTTTTCCTCTAACTCTGTGTTTGTGCTGTTTTTCTACTATCTTGTTCCTCTAACTCTGTTTTTCTGCTATCTTTTTCCTCTAACTCTGTGTTTGTGCTGTTTTTCTACTATCTGTTTCCTCTAAATCTGTGTTTGTGCTGTTTTTCTACTATATTTTTCCTCTAACTCTGTGTTTGTACTGTTTTTCTACTATCTTTTTCCTCTAACTCTGTGTTTGTACTGTTTTTCTACTATCTTGTTCCTCTAACTCTGTGTTTGTGTTGTTTTTCTACTATCTTGTTCCTCTAACTCTGTGTTTGTGCTGTTTTTCTAATATCTTTTTCCTCTAACTCTGTGTTTGTGCTGTTTTTCTATTATCTTTTTCCTCTATCTCTGTGTTTGTGGTGTTTTTCTACTATCTTGTTCCTCTAACTCTGTGTTTGTGCTGTTTTTCTACTATCTTGTTCCTCTAACTCTGTGTTTGTACTGTTTTTCTACTATCTTTTTCCTCTAACTCTGTGTTTGTGCTGTTTTTCTACTATCTTTTTCCTCTAACTCTGTGTTTGTGTTGTTTTTCTACTATCTGTTTCCTCTAACTCTGTGTTTGTGCTGTTTTTCTACTATCTGTTTCCTCTAACTCTGTGTTTGTGCTGTTTTTCTACTATCTTTTTTCTCTAACTCTGTGTTTGTGCAGTTTTTCTACTATCTTTTTCCTCTATCTCTGTGTTTGTGCTGTTTTTTTTGCTATTTTGTTCCTCTAACTCTGTGTTTGTGCTGTTTTTCTGCTATCTTTTTCCTCTAACTCTGAGTTTGTGCTGTATTTCTACTATCTTGTTCCTCTAACTCTGTGTTTGTGCAGTTTTTCTACTATCTTTTTCCTCTAACTCTGTGTTTATGCTGTTTTTCTGCTATCTTTTTCCTCTAACTCTGGGTTTGTGTTAATTTTCTGCTATCTTTTTCCTCTAACTCTGTGTTTGTGCTGTTTTTCTGCTATCTTTTTCCTCTATCTCTGTGTTTGTGTTGTTTTTCTACTATCTTGTTCCTCTAACTCTGTGTTTGTGCTGTTTTTCTGCTATCTTTTTCCTCTAACTCTGTGTTTGTGCTGTTTTTCTGCTATCTTTTTCCTCTAACTCTGTGATTGTGCTGTTTTTCTGCTATCTTTTTCCTCTAACTCTGGGTTTGTGCTGTTTTTCTACTATCTTGTTCCTCTAACTCTGTGTTTGTGCTGTTTTTCTACTATCTTTTTCCTCTAACTCTGTGTTTATGCTCTTTTTCTGCTATCTTTTTCCTCTAACTCTGGGTTTGTGTTGTTTTTCTACTATCTTTTTCCTCTAACTCTGTGTTTGTGCTGTTTTTCTGCTATCTTTTTCCTCTAACTCTGTGTTTGTACTGTTTTTCTGCTATCTTTTTCCTCTATCTCTGTGTTTGTGCTGTTTTTCTGCTATCTTTTTCCTCTAACTCTGTGTTTGTGCTGTTTTTCTAATATCTTTTTCCTCTAACTCTGTGTTTGTGCTCTTTTTCTACTATCTTTTTCCTCTATCTCTGTGTTTGTGCTCTTTTTCTACTATCTTTTTCCTCTAACTCTGTTTTTCTGCTATATTTTTCCTCTAACTCTGTGTTTGTGCTGTTTTTCTGCTATCTTTTTCCTCTAACTCTGTGTTTGTGCTGTTTTTCTTCTATCTTTTTCCTCTAACTCTGTGTTTGTGCTCTTTTTCTACTATCTTTTTCCTCTAACTCTGTTTTTCTGCTATCTTTTTCCTCTAACTCTGTGTTTGTGCTGTTTTTCTGCTATCTTTTTCCTCTAACTCTGTGTTTGTACTGTTTTTCTGCTATCTTTTTCCTCTATCTCTGTGTTTGTGCTGTTTTTCTGCTATCTTTTTCCTCTAACTCTGTGTTTGTGCTGTTTTTCTAATATCTTTTTCCTCTAACTCTGTGTTTGTGCTGTTTTTCTACTATCTTTTTCCTCTATCTCTGTGTTTGTGCTCTTTTTCTGCTATCTTTTTCCTCTAACTCTGTGTTTGTGCTGTTTTTCTACTATCTTTTTCCTCTAACTCTGTGTTTGTGCTGTTTTTCTGCTATCTTTTCCCTCTAACTCTGTGTTTGTGCTGTTTTTCTTCTATCTTGTTCCTCTAACTCTGTGTTTGTGCTGTTTTTCTACTATCTTGTTCCTCTAACTCTGTGTTTGTGCTGTTTTTCTGCTATCTTTTTCCTCTAACTCTGTGTTTGTGCTGTTTTTCTGCTATCTTGTTCCTCTAACTCTGTGTTTGTGCTGTTTTTCTGCTATCTTTTTCCTCTAACTCTGTGTTTGTGCTGTTTTTCTACTATCTTGTTCCTCTAACTCTGTGTTTGTGCTGTTTTTCTACTATCTGTTTCCTCTAAATCTGTGTTTGTGCTGTTTTTCTACTATCTTTTTCCTCTAACTCTGTGTTTGTACTGTTTTTCTACTATCTTTTTCCTCTAACTCTGTGTTTGTACTGTTTTTCTACTATCTTGTTCCTCTAACTCTGTGTTTGTGGTGTTTTTCTACTATCTTGTTCCTCTAACTCTGTGTTTGTACTGTTTTTCTACTATCTTTTTCCTCTAACTCTGTGTTTGTGCTGTTTTTCTACTATCTTGTTCCTCTAACTCTGTGTTTGTGCTGTTTTTCTACTATCTTGTTCCTCTAACTCTGTGTTTGTGCTGTTTTTCTACTATCTTTTTCCTCTAACTCTGTGTTTGTGCTGTTTTTCTGCTATCTTTTTCCTCTAACTCTGTGTTTGTGCTGTTTTTCTGCTATCTTTTTCCTCTAACTCTGTGTTTGTACTGTTTTTCTGCTATCTTTTTCCTCTATCTCTGTGTTTGTGCTGTTTTTCTGCTATCTTTTTCCTCTAACTCTGTGTTTGTGCTGTTTTTCTAATATCTTTTTCCTCTAACTCTGTGTTTGTGCTGTTTTTCTACTATCTTTTTCCTCTATCTCTGTGTTTGTGCTCTTTTTCTGCTATCTTTTTCCTCTAACTCTGTGTTTGTGCTGTTTTTCTGCTATCTTTTTCCTCTAACTCTGTGTTTGTGCTGTTTTTCTGCTATCTTGTTCCTCTAACTCTGTGTTTGTGCTCTTTTTCTGCTATCTTTTTCCTCTAACTCTGTGTTTGTGCTGTTTTTCTACTATCTTGTTCCTCTAACTCTGTGTTTGTGCTGTTTTTCTGCTATCTTTTTCCTCTAACTCTGTGTTTGTGCTGTTTTTCTACTATCTGTTTCCTCTAAATCTGTGTTTGTGCTGTTTTTCTACTATATTTTTCCTCTAACTCTGTGTTTGTACTGTTTTTCTACTATCTTTTTCCTCTAACTCTGTGTTTGTACTGTTTTTCTACTATCTTGTTCCTCTAAATCTGTGTTTGTGCTGTTTTTCTACTATATTTTTCCTCTAACTCTGTGTTTGTACTGTTTTTCTACTATCTTTTTCCTCTAACTCTGTGTTTGTACTGTTTTTCTACTATCTTGTTCCTCTAACTCTGTGTTTGTGCTGTTTTTCTAATATCTTTTTCCTCTAACTCTGTTTTTCTACCATCTTTTTCCTCTATCTCTGTGTTTGTGCTGTTTTTCTACTATCTTTTTCCTCTAACTCTGTGTTTGTGCTGTTTTTTTTTCTATCTTTTTCCTCCAACTCTGTGTTTGTGCTGTTTTTCTACTATCTTTTTCCTCTAACTCTGTGTTTGTGCTGTTTTTCTGCTATCTTTTTCCTCTAACTCTGTGTTTGTGCTGTTTTTCTGCTATCTTTTTCCTCTAACTCTGTGTTTGTGCTGTTTTTCTACTATCTTTTTCCTCTATCTCTGTGTTTGTGCTGTTTTTCTATTATCTTTTTTCTCTAACTCTGTGTTTGTGCTGTTTTTCTACTATCTTTTTCCTCTATCTCTGTGTTTGTGCTGTTTTTTTTGCTATCTTGTTCCTCTAACTCTGTTTTTCTGCTA
Source organism: Bathymodiolus brooksi (assembly GCA_963680875.1). Lineage (NCBI taxonomy): Eukaryota > Metazoa > Mollusca > Bivalvia > Mytilida > Modiolidae > Bathymodiolus > Bathymodiolus brooksi. The sequence continues at coordinate 62,229,613 of OY804579.1, forward strand.
TCTTTTTCCTCTAACTCTGAGTTTGTGCTGTTTTTCTACTATCTTGTTCCTCTAACTCTGTGTTTGTGCTGTTTTTCTGCTATCTTTTTCCTCTAACTCTGTGTTTGTGCTGTTTTTCTGCTATCTTTTTCCTCTAACTCTGTGATTGTGCTGTTTTTCTGCTATCTTTTTCCTCTAACTCTGGGTTTGTGCTGTTTTTCTACTATCTTGTTCCTCTAACTCTGTGTTTGTGCTGTTTTTCTACTATCTGTTTCCTCTAAATCTGTGTTTGTGCTGTTTTTCTACTATCTTTTTCCTCTAACTCTGTGTTTGTACTGTTTTTCTACTATCTTGTTCCTCTAACTCTGTGTTTGTACTGTTTTTCTACTATCTTTTTCCTCTAACTCTGTGTTTGTGCTGTTTTTCTACTATCTTGTTCCTCTAACTCTGTGTTTGTGCTGTTTTTCTACTATCTTGTTCCTCTAACTCTGTGTTTGTGCTGTTTTTCTACTATCTTTTTCCTCTAACTCTGTGTTTGTGCTGTTTTTCTGCTATCTTTTTCCTCTAACTCTGTGTTTGTGCTGTTTTTCTGCTATCTTTTTCCTCTAACTCTGTGTTTGTACTGTTTTTCTGCTATCTTTTTCCTCTATCTCTGTGTTTGTGCTGTTTTTCTGCTATCTTTTTCCTCTAACTCTGTGTTTGTGCTGTTTTTCTAATATCTTTTTCCTCTAACTCTGTGTTTGTGCTGTTTTTCTACTATCTTTTTCCTCTATCTCTGTGTTTGTGCTCTTTTTCTGCTATCTTTTTCCTCTAACTCTGTGTTTGTGCTGTTTTTCTGCTATCTTTTTCCTCTAACTCTGTGTTTGTGCTGTTTTTCTGCTATCTTTTTCCTCTAACTCTGTGTTTGTGCTGTTTTTCTTCTATCTTGTTCCTCTAACTCTGTGTTTGTGCTGTTTTTCTACTATCTTGTTCCTCTAACTCTGTGTTTGTGCTGTTTTTCTGCTATCTTTTTCCTCTAACTCTGTGTTTGTGCTGTTTTTCTGCTATCTTGTTCCTCTAACTCTGTGTTTGTGCTCTTTTTCTGCTATCTTTTTCCTCTAACTCTGTGTTTGTGCTGTTTTTCTACTATCTTGTTCCTCTAACTCTGTTTTTCTGCTATCTTTTTCCTCTAACTCTGTGTTTGTGCTGTTTTTCTACTATCTGTTTCCTCTAAATCTGTGTTTGTGCTGTTTTTCTACTATATTTTTCCTCTAACTCTGTGTTTGTACTGTTTTTCTACTATCTTTTTCCTCTAACTCTGTGTTTGTACTGTTTTTCTACTATCTTGTTCCTCTAACTCTGTGTTTGTGTTGTTTTTCTACTATCTTGTTCCTCTAACTCTGTGTTTGTGCTGTTTTTCTAATATCTTTTTCCTCTAACTCTGTGTTTGTGCTGTTTTTCTATTATCTTTTTCCTCTATCTCTGTGTTTGTGGTGTTTTTCTACTATCTTGTTCCTCTAACTCTGTGTTTGTACTGTTTTTCTACTATCTTTTTCCTCTAACTCTGTGTTTGTGCTGTTTTTCTACTATCTTTTTCCTCTAACTCTGTGTTTGTGTTGTTTTTCTACTATCTGTTTCCTCTAACTCTGTGTTTGTGCTGTTTTTCTACTATCTGTTTCCTCTAACTCTGTGTTTGTGCTGTTTTTCTACTATCTTTTTTCTCTAACTCTGTGTTTGTGCAGTTTTTCTACTATCTTTTTCCTCTATCTCTGTGTTTGTGCTGTTTTTTTTGCTATTTTGTTCCTCTAACTCTGTGTTTGTGCTGTTTTTCTGCTATCTTTTTCCTCTAACTCTGAGTTTGTGCTGTATTTCTACTATCTTGTTCCTCTAACTCTGTGTTTGTGCAGTTTTTCTACTATCTTTTTCCTCTAACTCTGTGTTTATGCTGTTTTTCTGCTATCTTTTTCCTCTAACTCTGGGTTTGTGTTAATTTTCTGCTATCTTTTTCCTCTAACTCTGTGTTTGTGCTGTTTTTCTGCTATCTTTTTCCTCTATCTCTGTGTTTGTGTTGTTTTTCTACTATCTTGTTCCTCTAACTCTGTGTTTGTGCTGTTTTTCTGCTATCTTTTTCCTCTAACTCTGTGTTTGTGCTGTTTTTCTGCTATCTTTTTCCTCTAACTCTGTGATTGTGCTGTTTTTCTGCTATCTTTTTCCTCTAACTCTGGGTTTGTGCTGTTTTTCTACTATCTTGTTCCTCTAACTCTGTGTTTGTGCTGTTTTTCTACTATCTTTTTCCTCTAACTCTGTGTTTATGCTCTTTTTCTGCTATCTTTTTCCTCTAACTCTGGGTTTGTGTTGTTTTTCTACTATCTTTTTCCTCTAACTCTGTGTTTGTGCTGTTTTTCTGCTATCTTTTTCCTCTAACTCTGTGTTTGTACTGTTTTTCTGCTATCTTTTTCCTCTATCTCTGTGTTTGTGCTGTTTTTCTGCTATCTTTTTCCTCTAACTCTGTGTTTGTGCTGTTTTTCTAATATCTTTTTCCTCTAACTCTGTGTTTGTGCTCTTTTTCTACTATCTTTTTCCTCTATCTCTGTGTTTGTGCTCTTTTTCTACTATCTTTTTCCTCTAACTCTGTTTTTCTGCTATATTTTTCCTCTAACTCTGTGTTTGTGCTGTTTTTCTGCTATCTTTTTCCTCTAACTCTGTGTTTGTGCTGTTTTTCTTCTATCTTTTTCCTCTAACTCTGTGTTTGTGCTCTTTTTCTACTATCTTTTTCCTCTAACTCTGTTTTTCTGCTATCTTTTTCCTCTAACTCTGTGTTTGTGCTGTTTTTCTGCTATCTTTTTCCTCTAACTCTGTGTTTGTACTGTTTTTCTGCTATCTTTTTCCTCTATCTCTGTGTTTGTGCTGTTTTTCTGCTATCTTTTTCCTCTAACTCTGTGTTTGTGCTGTTTTTCTAATATCTTTTTCCTCTAACTCTGTGTTTGTGCTGTTTTTCTACTATCTTTTTCCTCTATCTCTGTGTTTGTGCTCTTTTTCTGCTATCTTTTTCCTCTAACTCTGTGTTTGTGCTGTTTTTCTACTATCTTTTTCCTCTAACTCTGTGTTTGTGCTGTTTTTCTGCTATCTTTTCCCTCTAACTCTGTGTTTGTGCTGTTTTTCTTCTATCTTGTTCCTCTAACTCTGTGTTTGTGCTGTTTTTCTACTATCTTGTTCCTCTAACTCTGTGTTTGTGCTGTTTTTCTGCTATCTTTTTCCTCTAACTCTGTGTTTGTGCTGTTTTTCTGCTATCTTGTTCCTCTAACTCTGTGTTTGTGCTGTTTTTCTGCTATCTTTTTCCTCTAACTCTGTGTTTGTGCTGTTTTTCTACTATCTTGTTCCTCTAACTCTGTGTTTGTGCTGTTTTTCTACTATCTGTTTCCTCTAAATCTGTGTTTGTGCTGTTTTTCTACTATCTTTTTCCTCTAACTCTGTGTTTGTACTGTTTTTCTACTATCTTTTTCCTCTAACTCTGTGTTTGTACTGTTTTTCTACTATCTTGTTCCTCTAACTCTGTGTTTGTGGTGTTTTTCTACTATCTTGTTCCTCTAACTCTGTGTTTGTACTGTTTTTCTACTATCTTTTTCCTCTAACTCTGTGTTTGTGCTGTTTTTCTACTATCTTGTTCCTCTAACTCTGTGTTTGTGCTGTTTTTCTACTATCTTGTTCCTCTAACTCTGTGTTTGTGCTGTTTTTCTACTATCTTTTTCCTCTAACTCTGTGTTTGTGCTGTTTTTCTGCTATCTTTTTCCTCTAACTCTGTGTTTGTGCTGTTTTTCTGCTATCTTTTTCCTCTAACTCTGTGTTTGTACTGTTTTTCTGCTATCTTTTTCCTCTATCTCTGTGTTTGTGCTGTTTTTCTGCTATCTTTTTCCTCTAACTCTGTGTTTGTGCTGTTTTTCTAATATCTTTTTCCTCTAACTCTGTGTTTGTGCTGTTTTTCTACTATCTTTTTCCTCTATCTCTGTGTTTGTGCTCTTTTTCTGCTATCTTTTTCCTCTAACTCTGTGTTTGTGCTGTTTTTCTGCTATCTTTTTCCTCTAACTCTGTGTTTGTACTGTTTTTCTACTATCTTTTTCCTCTAACTCTGTGTTTGTACTGTTTTTCTACTATCTTGTTCCTCTAACTCTGTGTTTGTGGTGTTTTTCTACTATCTTGTTCCTCTAACTCTGTGTTTGTACTGTTTTTCTACTATCTTTTTCCTCTAACTCTGTGTTTGTGCTGTTTTTCTACTATCTTGTTCCTCTAACTCTGTGTTTGTGCTGTTTTTCTACTATCTTGTTCCTCTAACTCTGTGTTTGTGCTGTTTTTCTACTATCTTTTTCCTCTAACTCTGTGTTTGTGCTGTTTTTCTGCTATCTTTTTCCTCTAACTCTGTGTTTGTGCTGTTTTTCTGCTATCTTTTTCCTCTAACTCTGTGTTTGTACTGTTTTTCTGCTATCTTTTTCCTCTATCTCTGTGTTTGTGCTGTTTTTCTGCTATCTTTTTCCTCTAACTCTGTGTTTGTGCTGTTTTTCTAATATCTTTTTCCTCTAACTCTGTGTTTGTGCTGTTTTTCTACTATCTTTTTCCTCTATCTCTGTGTTTGTGCTCTTTTTCTGCTATCTTTTTCCTCTAACTCTGTGTTTGTGCTGTTTTTCTGCTATCTTTTTCCTCTAACTCTGTGTTTGTGCTGTTTTTCTGCTATCTTTTTCCTCTAACTCTGTGTTTGTGCTGTTTTTCTTCTATCTTGTTCCTCTAACTCTGTGTTTGTGCTGTTTTTCTACTATCTTGTTCCTCTAACTCTGTGTTTGTGCTGTTTTTCTGCTATCTTTTTCCTCTAACTCTGTGTTTGTGCTGTTTTTCTGCTATCTTGTTCCTCTAACTCTGTGTTTGTGCTCTTTTTCTGCTATCTTTTTCCTCTAACTCTGTGTTTGTGCTGTTTTTCTACTATCTTGTTCCTCTAACTCTGTGTTTGTGCTGTTTTTCTGCTATCTGTTTCCTCTAACTCTGTGTTTGTGCTGTTTTTCTACTATATTTTTCCTCTAACTCTGTGTTTGTACTGTTTTTCTACTATCTTTTTCCTCTAACTCTGTGTTTGTACTGTTTTTCTACTATCTTGTTCCTCTAAATCTGTGTTTGTGCTGTTTTTCTACTATATTTTTCCTCTAACTCTGTGTTTGTACTGTTTTTCTACTATCTTTTTCCTCTAACTCTGTGTTTGTACTGTTTTTCTACTATCTTGTTCCTCTAACTCTGTGTTTGTGCTGTTTTTCTAATATCTTTTTCCTCTAACTCTGTTTTTCTACCATCTTTTTCCTCTATCTCTGTGTTTGTGCTGTTTTTCTACTATCTTTTTCCTCTAACTCTGTGTTTGTGCTGTTTTTTTTTCTATCTTTTTCCTCCAACTCTGTGTTTGTGCTGTTTTTCTACTATCTTTTTCCTCTAACTCTGTGTTTGTGCTGTTTTTCTGCTATCTTTTTCCTCTAACTCTGTGTTTGTGCTGTTTTTCTGCTATCTTTTTCCTCTAACTCTGTGTTTGTGCTGTTTTTCTACTATCTTTTTCCTCTATCTCTGTGTTTGTGCTGTTTTTCTATTATCTTTTTTCTCTAACTCTGTGTTTGTGCTGTTTTTCTACTATCTTTTTCCTCTATCTCTGTGTTTGTGCTGTTTTTTTTGCTATCTTGTTCCTCTAACTCTGTTTTTCTGCTATCTTTTTCCTCTAACTCTGAGTTTGTGCTGTTTTTCTACTATCTTGTTCCTCTAACTCTGTGTTTGTGCTGTTTTTCTGCTATCTTTTTCCTCTAACTCTGTGTTTGTGCTGTTTTTCTGCTATCTTTTTCCTCTAACTCTGTGATTGTGCTGTTTTTCTGCTATCTTTTTCCTCTAACTCTGGGTTTGTGCTGTTTTTCTACTATCTTGTTCCTCTAACTCTGTGTTTGTGCTGTTTTTCTACTATCTTTTTCCTCTAACTCTGTGTTTATGCTCTTTTTCTGCTATCTTTTTCCTCTAACTCTGGGTTTGTGTTGTTTTTCTACTATCTTTTTCCTCTAACTCTGTGTTTGTGCTGTTTTTCTGCTATCTTTTTCCTCTAACTCTGTGTTTGTACTGTTTTTCTGCTATCTTTTTCCTCTATCTCTGTGTTTGTGCTGTTTTTCTGCTATCTTTTTCCTCTAACTCTGTGTTTGTGCTGTTTTTCTAATATCTTTTTCCTCTAACTCTGTGTTTGTGCTCTTTTTCTACTATCTTTTTCCTCTATCTCTGTGTTTGTGCTCTTTTTCTACTATCTTTTTCCTCTAACTCTGTTTTTCTGCTATCTTTTTCCTCTAACTCTGTGTTTGTGCTGTTTTTCTGCTATCTTTTTCCTCTAACTCTGTGTTTGTGCTGTTTTTCTTCTATCTTTTTCCTCTAACTCTGTGTTTGTGCTCTTTTTCTACTATCTTTTTCCTCTAACTCTGTTTTTCTGCTATCTTTTTCCTCTAACTCTGTGTTTGTGCTGTTTTTCTGCTATCTTTTTCCTCTAACTCTGTGTTTGTACTGTTTTTCTGCTATCTTTTTCCTCTATCTCTGTGTTTGTGCTGTTTTTCAGCTATCTTTTTCCTCTAACTCTGTGTTTGTGCTGTTTTTCTAATATCTTTTTCCTCTAACTCTGTGTTTGTGCTGTTTTTCTACTATCTTTTTCCTCTATCTCTGTGTTTGTGCTCTTTTTCTGCTATCTTTTTCCTCTAACTCTGTGTTTGTGCTGTTTTTCTACTATCTTTTTCCTCTAACTCTGTGTTTGTGCTGTTTTTCTGCTATCTTTTTCCTCTAACTCTGTGTTTGTGCTGTTTTTCTTCTATCTTGTTCCTCTAACTCTGTGTTTGTGCTGTTTTTCTACTATCTTGTTCCTCTAACTCTGTGTTTGTGCTGTTTTTCTGCTATCTTTTTCCTCTAACTCTGTGTTTGTGCTGTTTTTCTGCTATCTTGTTCCTCTAACTCTGTGTTTGTGCTCTTTTTCTGCTATCTTTTTCCTCTAACTCTGTGTTTGTGCTGTTTTTCTACTATCTTGTTCCTCTAACTCTGTGTTTGTGCTGTTTTTCTACTATCTGTTTCCTCTAAATCTGTGTTTGTGCTGTTTTTCTACTATCTTTTTCCTCTAACTCTGTGTTTGTGCTGTTTTTCTGCTATCTTTTTCCTCTAACTCTGTGTTTGTGCTGTTTTTCTACTATCTTGTTCCTCTAACTCTGTGTTTGTACTGTTTTTCTACTATCTTGTTCCTCTAACTCTGTGTTTGTGCTGTTTTTCTGCTATCTTTTTCCTCTAACTCTGTGTTTGTGCTGTTTTTCTACTATCTTGTTCCTCTAACTCTGTGTTTGTACTGTTTTTCTACTATCTTTTTCCTCTAACTCTGTGTTTGTGCTCTTTTTCTGCTATCTTTTTCCTCTAACTCTGTGTTTGTGCTGTTTTTCTACTATCTTGTTCCTCTAACTCTGTGTTTGTACTGTTTTTCTACTATCTTGTTCCTCTATCTCTGTGTTTGTGCTGTTTTTCTATTATCTTTTTTCTCTAACTCTGTGTTTGTGCTGTTTTTCTACTATCTTTTTCCTCTATCTCTGTGTTTGTGCTGTTTTTTTTGCTATCTTGTTCCTCTAACTCTGTTTTTCTGCTATCTTTTTCCTCTAACTCTGAGTTTGTGCTGTTTTTCTACTATCTTGTTCCTCTAACTCTGTGTTTGTGCTGTTTTTCTGCTATCTTTTTCCTCTAACTCTGTGTTTGTGCTGTTTTTCTGCTATCTTTTTCCTCTAACTCTGTGATTGTGCTGTTTTTCTGCCTATCTTTTTCCTCTAACTCTGGGTTTGTGCTGTTTTTCTACTATCTTGTTCCTCTAACTCTGTGTTTGTGCTGTTTTTCTACTATCTGTTTCCTCTAAATCTGTGTTTGTGCTGTTTTTCTACTATCTTTTTCCTCTAACTCTGTGTTTGTACTGTTTTTCTACTATCTTGTTCCTCTAACTCTGTGTTTGTACTGTTTTTCTACTATCTTTTTCCTCTAACTCTGTGTTTGTGCTGTTTTTCTACTATCTTGTTCCTCTAACTCTGTGTTTGTGCTGTTTTTCTACTATCTTGTTCCTCTAACTCTGTGTTTGTGCTGTTTTTCTACTATCTTTTTCCTCTAACTCTGTGTTTGTGCTGTTTTTTCTGCTATCTTTTTCCTCTAACTCTGTGTTTGTGCTGTTTTTCTGCTATCTTTTTCCTCTAACTCTGTGTTTGTACTGTTTTTCTGCTATCTTTTTCCTCTATCTCTGTGTTTGTGCTGTTTTTCTGCTATCTTTTTCCTCTAACTCTGTGTTTGTGCTGTTTTTCTAATATCTTTTTCCTCTAACTCTGTGTTTGTGCTGTTTTTCTACTATCTTTTTCCTCTATCTCTGTGTTTGTGCTCTTTTTCTGCTATCTTTTTCCTCTAACTCTGTGTTTGTGCTGTTTTTCTGCTATCTTTTTCCTCTAACTCTGTGTTTGTGCTGTTTTTCTGCTATCTTTTTCCTCTAACTCTGTGTTTGTGCTGTTTTTCTTCTATCTTGTTCCTCTAACTCTGTGTTTGTGCTGTTTTTCTACTATCTTGTTCCTCTAACTCTGTGTTTGTGCTGTTTTTCTGCTATCTTTTCCTCTAACTCTGTGTTTGTGCTGTTTTTCTGCTATCTTGTTCCTCTAACTCTGTGTTTGTGCTCTTTTTCTGCTATCTTTTTCCTCTAACTCTGTGTTTGTGCTGTTTTTCTACTATCTTGTTCCTCTAACTCTGTTTTTCTGCTATTTTCTGCTATCTTTTTCCTCTAACTCTGGGTTTGTGTTGTTTTTCTGCTATCTTTTTCCTCTAACTCTGTGTTTGTACTGTTTTTCTGCTATCTTTTTCCTCTATCTCTGTGTTTGTGCTGTTTTTCTACTATCTTGTTCCTCTAACTCTGTGTTTGTGCTGTTTTTCTGCTATCTTTTTCCTCTAACTCTGTGTTTGTGCTGTTTTTCTGCTATCTTTTTCCTCTAACTCTGTGATTGTGCTGTTTTTCTGCTATCTTTTTCCTCTAACTCTGGGTTTGTGCTGTTTTTCTACTATCTTGTTCCTCTAACTCTGTGTTTGTGCTGTTTTTCTACTATCTTTTTCCTCTAACTCTGTGTTTATGCTGTTTTTCTGCTATCTTTTTCCTCTAACTCTGGGTTTGTGTTGTTTTTCTACTATCTTTTTCCTCTAACTCTGTGTTTGTGCTCTTTTTCTGCTATCTTTTTCCTCTAACTCTGTGTTTGTACTCTTTTTCTGCTATCTTTTTCCTCTATCTCTGTGTTTGTGCTGTTTTTCTACTATCTTTTTTCTCTAACTCTGTGTTTGTGCAGTTTTTCTACTATCTTTTTCCTCTATCTCTGTGTTTGTGCTGTTTTTTTTGCTATCTTGTTCCTCTAACTCTGTGTTTGTGCTGTTTTTCTGCTATCTTGTTCCTCTAACTCTGTGTTTGTGCTGTTTTTCTACTATCTTGTTCCTCTAACTCTGTGTTTGTGCTGTTTTTCTACTATCTTTTTCCTCTAACTCTGTGTTTATGCTGTTTTTCTGCTATCTTTTTCCTCTAACTCTGGGTTTGTGTTAATTTTCTGCTATCTTTTTCCTCTAACTCTGTGTTTGTACTGTTTTTCTGCTATCTTTTTCCTCTATCTCTGTGTTTGTGCTGTTTTTCTACTATCTTGTTCCTCTAACTCTGTGTTTGTGCTGTTTTTCTGCTATCTTTTTCCTCTAACTCTGTTTTTCTGCTATCTTTTTCCTCTAACTCTGTGATTGTGCTGTTTTTCTGCTATCTTTTTCCTCTAACTCTGGGTTTGTGCTGTTTTTCTACTATCTTGTTCCTCTAACTCTGTGTTTGTGCTGTTTTTCTACTATCTTTTTCCTCTAACTCTGTGTTTATGCTGTTTTTCTGCTATCTTTTTCCTCTAACTCTGGGTTTGTGTTGTTTTTCTACTATCTTTTTCCTCTAACTCTGTGTTTGTGCTGTTTTTCTGCTATCTTTTTCCTCTAACTCTGTGTTTGTACTGTTTTTCTGCTATCTTTTTCCTCTATCTCTGTGTTTGTGCTGTTTTTCTGCTATCTTTTTCCTCTAACTCTGTGTTTGTGCTGTTTTTCTAATATCTTTTTCCTCTAACTCTGTGTTTGTGCTGTTTTTCTACTATCTTTTTCCTCTATCTCTGTGTTTGTGCTCTTTTTCTACTATCGTGTTCCTCTAACTCTGTGTTTGTGCTGTTTTTCTTCTATCTTGTTCCTCTAACTCTGTGTTTGTGCTGTTTTTCTACTATCTTGTTCCTCTAACTCTGTGTTTGTGCTGTTTTTCTGCTATCTTTTTCCTCTAACTCTGTGTTTGTGCTGTTTTTCTGATATCTTGTTCCTCTAACTCTGTGTTTGTGCTCTTTTTCTGCTATCTTTTTCCTCTAACTCTGTGTTTGTGCTCTTTTTCTACTATCTTGTTCCTCTAACTCTGTGTTTGTGCTGTTTTTCTGCTATCTTTTTCCTCTAACTCTGTGTTTGTACTGTTTTTCTACTATCTTTTTCCTCTAACTCTGTGTGCTGTTTTTCTACTATCTTGTTCCTCTAACTCTGTGTTTGTGCTGTTTTTCTACTATCTTGTTCCTCTAACTCTGTGTTTGTACTGTTTTTCTACTATCTTGTTCCTCTAACTCTGTGTTTGTGCTGTTTTTCTGCTATCTTTTTCCTCTAACTCTGTGTTTGTGCTGTTTTTCTGCTATCTTTTTCCTCTAACTCTGTGATTGTGCTGTTTTTCTGCTATCTTTTTCCTCTAACTCTGGGTTTGTGCTGTTTTTCTACTATCTTGTTCCTCTAACTCTGTGTTTGTGCTGTTTTTCTACTATCTTTTTCCTCTAACTCTGTGTTTATGCTGTTTTTCTGCTATCTTTTTCCTCTAACTCTGGGTTTGTGTTGTTTTTCTACTATCTTTTTCCTCTAACTCTGTGTTTGTGCTCTTTTTCTGCTATCTTTTTCCTCTAACTCTGTGTTTGTACTGTTTTTCTGCTATCTTTTTCCTCTATCTCTGTGTTTGTGCTGTTTTTCTACTATCTTTTTTCTCTAACTCTGTGTTTGTGCAGTTTTTCTACTATCTTTTTCCTCTATCTCTGTGTTTGTGCTGTTTTTTTTGCTATCTTGGTCCTCTAACTCTGTGTTTGTGCTGTTTTTCTGCTATCTTGTTCCTCTAACTCTGTGTTTGTGCTGTTTTTCTACTATCTTGTTCCTCTAACTCTGTGTTTGTGCTGTTTTTCTACTATCGTGTTCCTCTAACTCTGTGTTTGTGCTGTTTTTCTACTATCTTTTTTCTCTAACTCTGTGTTTGTGCAGTTTTTCTACTATCTTTTTCCTCTATCTCTGTGTTTGTGCTGTTTTTTTTTGCTATCTTTTTCCTCTAACTCTGAGTTTGTGCTGTTTTTCTACTATCTTGTTCCTCTAACTCTGTGTTTGTGCTGTTTTTCTACTATCTTTTTCCTCTAACTCTGTGTTTATGCTGTTTTTCTGCTATCTTTTTCCTCTAACTCTGGGTTTGTGTTGTTTTTCTGCTATCTTTTTCCTCTAACTCTGTGTTTGTGCTGTTTTTCTACTATCTTTTTCCTCTATCTCTGTGTTTGTGCTGTTTTTCTACTATCTTGTTCCTCTAACTCTGTGTTTGTACTGTTTTTCTGCTATCTTTTTCCTCTAACTCTGTGTTTGTGCTGTTTTTCTGCTATCTTTTTCCTCTAACTCTGTGATTGTGTTGTTTTTCTGCTATCTTTTTCCTCTAACTCTGGGTTTGTGCTGTTTTTCTACTATCTTGTTCCTCTAACTCTGTGTTTGTGCTGTTTTTCTACTATCTTTTTCCTCTAACTCTGTGTTTATGCTGTTTTTCTGCTATCTTTTTCCTCTAACTCTGGGTTTGTGTTGTTTTTCTACTATCTTTTTCCTCTAACTCTGTGTTTGTGCTGTTTTTCTGCTATCTTTTTCCTCTAACTCTGTGTTTGTACTGTTTTTCTGCTATCTTTTTCCTCTATCTCTGTGTTTGTGCTGTTTTTCTACCATCTTTTTCCTCTAACTCTGTGTTTGTGCTGTTTTTCTACTATCTTGTTCCTCTAACTCTGTGTTTGTGCTGTTTTTCTGCTATCTTTTTCCTCTAACTCTGTGTTTATGCTGTTTTTCTACTATCTTTTCCCTCTAACTCTGTGTTTGTGCTGTTTTTCTACTATCTTGTTCCTCTAACTCTGTGTTTGTGCTGCTTTTCTATTATCTTTTTCCTCTAACTCTGTGTTTGTGCTGTTTTTCTGCTATTTTTTTCCTCTAACTCTGTGTTTGTGCTGTTTTTCTACTATCTTGCTCCTCTAATTCTGTTTTTCTACTATTTTTTTCCTCTAACTCTGTGTTTGTGCAGTTTTTTTGCTATCTTTTTCCTCTAACTCTGTGTTTGTGCTGTTTTTCTACTATCTTTTTCCTCTAACTCTGTGTTTGTGCTGTTTTTCTGCTATCTTTTCCCTCTAACTCTGTGTTTGTGCTGTTTTTCTACTATCTTGTTCCTCTAACTTTGTGTTTGTGCTGTTTTTCTGCTATCTTTTTCCTCTAACTCTGTGTTTGTGCTGTTTTTCTACTATCTTGTTCCTCTAACTCTGTTTTTCTGCTATCTATTTCCTTTAACTCTGTGTTTGTGCTGTTTTTCTACTATCTTTTTTCTCTAACTCTGTGTTTGTGCTGTTTTTCTGCTATCTATTTCCTCTAACTCTGTGTTTGTGCTGTTTTTCTACTATCTTTTTCCTCTAACTCTGTGTTTGTGCTGTTTTTTTGTTATCTTTTTCCTCTAACTCTGAGTTTGTGCTGTTTTTCTACTATCTTGTTCCTCTAACTCTGTGTTTGTGCTGTTTTTCTACTATCTTTTTCCTCTAACTCTGTGTTTATGCTGTTTTTCTGCTATCTTTTTCCTCTAACTCTGGGTTTGTGTTGTTTTTCTGCTATCTTTTTCCTCTAACTCTGTGTTTGTGCTGTTTTTCTACTATCTTTTTCCTCTATCTCTGTGTTTGTGCTGTTTTTCTACTATCTTGTTCCTCTAACTCTGTGTTTGTACTGTTTTTCTGCTATCTTTTTCCTCTAACTCTGTGTTTGTGCTGTTTTTCTGCTATCTTTTTCCTCTAACTCTGTGATTGTGTTGTTTTTCTGCTATCTTTTTCCTCTAACTCTGGGTTTGTGCTGTTTTTCTACTATCTTGTTCCTCTAACTCTGTGTTTGTGCTGTTTTTCTACTATCTTTTTCCTCTAACTCTGTGTTTATGCTGTTTTTCTGCTATCTTTTTCCTCTAACTCTGGGTTTGTGTTGTTTTTCTACTATCTTTTTCCTCTAACTCTGTGTTTGTGCTGTTTTTCTGCTATCTTTTTCCTCTAACTCTGTGTTTGTACTGTTTTTCTGCTATCTTTTTCCTCTATCTCTGTGTTTGTGCTGTTTTTCTACCATCTTTTTCCTCTAACTCTGTGTTTGTGCTGTTTTTCTACTATCTTGTTCCTCTAACTCTGTGTTTGTGCTGTTTTTCTGCTATCTTTTTCCTCTAACTCTGTGTTTATGCTGTTTTTCTACTATCTTTTCCCTCTAACTCTGTGTTTGTGCTGTTTTTCTACTATCTTGTTCCTCTAACTCTGTGTTTGTGCTGTTTTTCTATTATCTTTTTCCTCTAACTCTGTGTTTGTGCTGTTTTTCTGCTATTTTTTTCCTCTAACTCTGTGTTTGTGCTGTTTTTCTACTATCTTGCTCCTCTAATTCTGTTTTTCTACTATTTTTTTCCTCTAACTCTGTGTTTGTGCAGTTTTTTTGCTATCTTTTTCCTCTAACTCTGTGTTTGTGCTGTTTTTCTACTATCTTTTTCCTCTAACTCTGTGTTTGTGCTGTTTTTCTGCTATCTTTTCCCTCTAACTCTGTGTTTGTGCTGTTTTTCTACTATCTTGTTCCTCTAACTTTGTGTTTGTGCTGTTTTTCTGCTATCTTTTTCCTCTAACTCTGTGTTTGTGCTGTTTTTCTACTATCTTGTTCCTCTAACTCTGTTTTTCTGCTATCTATTTCCTTTAACTCTGTGTTTGTGCTGTTTTTCTACTATCTTTTTTCTCTAACTCTGTGTTTGTGCTGTTTTTCTGCTATCTATTTCCTCTAACTCTGTGTTTGTGCTGTTTTTCTACTATCTTTTTCCTCTAACTCTGTGTTTGTGCTGTTTTTTTGTTATCTTTTTCCTCTAACTCTGTGTTTGTGCTGTTTTTCTGCTATCTATTTCCTCTAACTCTGTGTTTGTGCTGTTTTTCTACTATCTTTTTCCTCTAACTCTGTGTTTGTGCTGTTTTTTTGTTATCTTTTTCCTCTAACTCTGTGTTTGTGCTGTTTTTCTACTATCTTTTTCCTCTAACTCTGTGTTTGTACTGTTTTTCTACTATCTTTTTCCTCTAACTCTGTTTTTCTGCTATCTTTTTCCTCTAACTCTGTGTTTGTGCTGTTTTTCTACTATCTGTTTCCTCTAACTCTGTGTTTGTGCTGTTTTTCTACTATCTGTTTCCTCTAACTCTGTGTTTGTGCTCTTTTTCTGCTATCTTGTTCCTCTAACTCTGTGTTTGTGCTCTTTTTCTGCTATCTTTTTCCTCTAACTCTGTGTTTGTGCTCTTTTTCTACTATCTTGTTCCTCTAACTCTGTGTTTGTGCTCTTTTTCTGCTATCTTTTTCCTCTAACTCTGTGTTTGTACTGTTTTTCTACTATCTTTTTCCTCTAACTCTGTGTTTGTGCTCTTTTTCTACTATCTTGTTCCTCTAACTCTGTGTTTGTGCTCTTTTTCTGCTATCTTTTTCCTCTAACTCTGTGTTTGTACTGTTTTTCTACTATCTTTTTCCTCTAACTCTGTGTTTGTGCTGTTTTTCTACTATCTTTTTCCTCTAACTCTGTGTTTGTACTGTTTTTCTACTATCTTGTTCCTCTAACTCTGTGTTTGTGCTGTTTTTCTGCTATCTTTTTCCTCTAACTCTGTGTTTGTACTGTTTTTCTACCATCTTTTTCCTCTATCTCTGTGTTTGTGCTGTTTTTCTACTATCTTGTTCCTCTAACTCTGTGTTTGTACTGTTTTTCTACTATCTTGTTCCTCTAACTCTGTGTTTGTGCTGTTTTTCTGCTATCTTTTTCCTCTAACTCTGTGTTTGTACTGTTTTTCTACCATCTTTTTCCTCTATCTCTGTGTTTGTGCTGTTTTTCTACTATCTTTTTCCTCTAACTCTGTGTTTGTGCTGTTTTTCTACTATCTTTTTCCTGTAACTCTGTGTTTGTGCTGTTTTTCTACTATCTTTTTCCTCTAACTCTGTGTTTGTGCTGTTTTTCTACTATCTTGTTCCTCTAACTCTGTGTTTGTGCTGTTTTTCTGCTATCTTTTTCCTCTAACTCTGTGTTTGTACTGTTTTTCTACCATCTTTTTCCTCTATCTCTGTGTTTGTGCTGTTTTTCTACTATCTTTTTCCTCTAACTCTGTGTTTGTGCTGTTTTTCTACTATCTTTTTCCTGTAACTCTGTGTTTGTGCTGTTTTTCTACTATCTTTTTCCTCTAACTCTGTGTTTGTGCTGTTTTTCTGCTATCTTTTTCCTCTAACTCTGTGTTTGTGCTGTTTTTCTGCTATCTTTTTCCTCTAACTCTGTGTGTTTGTGCTGTTTTTCTACTATCTTTTTCCTCTATCTCTGTGTTTGTGCTCTAATTCTATTTTCTTGTTCCTCTAACTCTGTGTTTGTGCTGTTTTTCTACTATCTTTTTTCTCTAACTCTGTGTTTGTGCAGTTTTTCTACTATCTTTTTCCTCTATCTCTGTGTTTGTGCTGTTTTTTTTGCTATCTTGTTCCTCTAACTCTGTGTTTGTGCTGTTTTTCTGCTATCTTTTTCCTCTAACTCTGAGTTTGTGCTGTTTTTCTACTATCTTTTTCCTCTAACTCTGTGTTTGTGCTGTTTTTCTACTATCTTGTTCCTCTAACTCTGTGTTTGTGCTGTTTTTCTGCTATCTTTTTCCTCTAACTCTGTGTTTGTGCTGTTTTTCTGCTATTTTTTTCCTCTAACTCTGTGTTTGTGCTGTTTTTCTACTATCTTGCTCCTCTAATTCTGTTTTTCTACTATTTTTTTCCTCTAACTCTGTGTTTGTGCAGTTTTTCTGCTATCTTTTTCCTCTAACTCTGTGTTTGTGCTGTTTTTCCACTATCTTTTTCCTCTAACTCTGTGTTTGTGCTGTTTTTCTGCTATCTTTTCCCTCTAACTCTGTGTTTGTGCTGTTTTTCTACTATCTTGTTCCTCTAACTTTGTGTTTGTGCTGTTTTTCTGCTATCTTTTTCCTCTAACTCTGTGTTTGTGCTGTTTTTCTACTATCTTGTTCCTCTAACTCTGTTTTTCTGCTATCTATTTCCTTTAACTCTGTGTTTGTGCTGTTTTTCTACTATCTTTTTCCTCTAACTCTGTGTTTGTGCTGTTTTTCTGCTATCTATTTCCTCTAACTCTGTGTTTGTGCTGTTTTTCTACTATCTTTTTCCTCTAACTCTGTGTTTGTGCTGTTTTTTTGTTATCTTTTTCCTCTAACTCTGTGTTTGTGCTGTTTTTCTACTATCTTGTTCCTCTAACTCTGTGTTTGTACTGTTTTTCTACTATCTTTTTCCTCTAACTCTGTTTTTCTGCTATCTTTTTCCTCTAACTCTGTGTTTGTGCTGTTTTTCTACTATCTTTTTCCTCTAACTCTGTGTTTGTGCTGTTTTTCTGCTATCTTGTTCCTCTAACTCTGTGTTTGTGCTGTTTTTCTACTATCTGTTTCCTCTAACTCTGTGTTTGTGCTGTTTTTCTACTATCTTTTTCCTCTAACTCTGTGTTTGTGCTGTTTTTCTACTATCTTTTTCCTCTAACTCTGTATTTGTGCTGTTTTTCTGCTATCTTTTTCCTTTAACTCTGTGTTTGTGCTGTTTTTCTACTATCTTTTTCCTCTAACTCTGTGTTTATGCTGTTTTTCTGCTATCTTTTTCCTCTAACTCTGGGTTTGTGTTGTTTTTCTACTATCTTTTTCCTCTAACTCTGTGTTTGTGCTGTTTTTCTGCTATCTTTTTCCTCTAACTCTGTGTTTGTACTGTTTTTCTGCTATCTTTTTCCTCTATCTCTGTGTTTGTGCTGTTTTTCTACTATCTTTTTCCTCTAACTCTGTGTTTGTGCTGTTTTTCTACTATCTTGTTCCTCTAACTCTGTGTTTGTGCTGTTTTTCTGCTATCTTTTTCCTCTAACTCTGTGTTTATGCTGTTTTTCTACTATCTTTTTCCTCTAACTCTGTGTTTGTGCTGTTTTTCTACTATCTTGTTCCTCTAACTCTGTGTTTGTGCTGTTTTTCTATTATCTTTTTCCTCTAACTCTGTGTTTGTGCTGTTTTTCTGCTATTTTTTTCCTCTAACTCTGTGTTTGTGCTGTTTTTCTACTATCTTGTTCCTCTAATTCTGTTTTTCTACTATCTTTTTCCTCTAACTCTGTGTTTGTGCTGTTTTTCTGCTATCTTGTTCCTCTAACTCTGTGTTTGTGCTGTTTTTCTACTATCTTTTTCCTCTAACTCTGTGTTTGTGCTGTTTTTCTGCTATCTTTTCCCTCTAACTCTGTATTTGTGCTATTTTTCTACTATCTTTTTCCTCTAAATCTGTGTTTTTGCTGTTTTTCTACTATCTTGTTCCTCTAACTTTGTGTTTGTGCTGTTTTTCTGCTATCTTTTTCCTCTAACTCTGTGTTTGTGCTGTTTTTCTACTATCTTGTTCCTCTAACTCTGTGTTTGTGCTGTTTTTCTGCTATCTTGTTCCTCTAACTCTGTGTTTGTGCTGTTTTTCTACTATCTTTTTCCTCTAACTCTGTGTTTATGCTGTTTTTTCTGCTATCTTTATCATCTAACTCTGTTTTTCTGCTATCTTTTCCCTCTAACTCTGTGTTTGTGCTGTTTTTCTACTATCTTGTTCCCCTAACTCTGTGTTTGTGCTGTTTTTCTACTATCTTTATCCTCTATCTCTGTGTTTGTGCTGTTTTTCTGCTATCTTGTTCCTCTAACTCTGTTTTTCTACTATCTTGTTCCTCTAACTCTGTGTTTGTGCTGTTTTTCTGCTATCTTTTCCTCTAACTCTGTGTTTGTGCTGTTTTTCTACTATCTTTTTCCTCTAACTCTGTATTTGTGCTGTTTTTCTGCTATCTTTTTCCTCTAACTCTGTGTTTGTGCTGTTTTTCTACTATCTTTTTCCTATATCTCTGTGTTTGTGCTGTTTTTCTACTATCTTTTTCCTCTATCTCTGTGTTTGTACTGTTTTTCTGCTATCTTTTCCCTCTAACTCTGTTTTTCTGCTATCTTTTTCCTCTAACTCTGTGTTTGTACTGTTTTTCTGCTATCATTTTCCTCTATCTCTGTATTTGTGCTGTTTTTCTACTATCTTGTTCCTCTAACTCTGTGTTTGTGCTGTTTTTCTGCTATCTTGTTCCTCTAACTCTGTGTTTGTGCTTTTTTTCTGCTATCTATTTCCTCTAACTCTGTGTTTGTACTGTTTTTCTACTATCTTTTTCCTCTATCTCTGTGTTTGTGCTCTAATTCTATTTTCTTGTTCCTCTAACTCTGTGTTTGTGCTGTTTTTCTACTATCGTGTTCCTCTAACTCTGTGTTTGTGCTGTTTTTCTGCTATCTTTTTCCTCTATCTCTGTGTTTGTGCAGTTTTTCTACTATCTTTTTTCTCTATCTCTGTGTTTGTGCTGTTTTTTTTGCTATCTTGTTCCTCTAACTCTGTGTTTGTGCTGTTTTTCTGCTATCTTTTTCCTCTAACTCTGAGTCTGTGCTGTTTTTCTACTATCTTGTTCCTCTAACTCTGTGTTTGTGCTGTTTTTCTACTATCTTTTTCCTCTAACTCTGTGTTTATGCTGTTTTTCTGCTATCTTTTTCCTCTAACTCTGGGTTTGTGTTGTTTTTCTGCTATCTTTTTCCTCTAACTCTGTGTTTGTGCTGTTTTTCTACTATCTATTTCCTCTATCTCTGTGTTTGTGCTGTTTTTCTACTATCTTGTTCCTCTAACTTTGTGTTTGTGCTGTTTTTCTGCTATCTTTTTCCTCTAACTCTGTGTTTGTGCTGTTTTTCTGCTATCTTTTTCCTCTAACTCTGTGATTGTGCTGTTTTTCTGCTATCTTTTTCCTCTAACTCTGGGTTTGTGCTGTTTTTCTACTATCTTGTTCCTCTAACTCTGTGTTTGTGCTGTTTTTCTACTATCTTTTTCCTCTAACTCTGTGTTTATGCTGTTTTTCTGCTATCTTTTTCCTCTAACTCTGGGTTTGTGTTGTTTTTCTACTATCTTTTTCCTCTAACTCTGTGTTTGTGCTGTTTTTCTGCTATCTTTTTCCTCTAACTCTGTGTTTGTACTGTTTTTCTGCTATCTTTTTCCTCTATCTCTGTGTTTGTGCTGTTTTTCTACTATCTTTTTCCTCTAACTCTGTGTTTGTGCTGTTTTTCTACTATCTTGTTCCTCTAACTCTGTGTTTGTGCTGTTTTTCTGCTATCTTTTTCCTCTAACTCTGTGTTTATGCTGTTTTTCTACTATCTTTTTCCTCTAACTCTGTGTTTGTGCTGTTTTTCTACTATCTTGTTCCTCTAACTCTGTGTTTGTGCTGTTTTTCTATTATCTTTTTCCTCTAACTCTGTGTTTGTGCTGTTTTTCTGCTATTTTTTTCCTCTAACTCTGTGTTTGTGCTGTTTTTCTACTATCTTGTTCCTCTAATTCTGTTTTTCTACTATCTTTTTTCTCTAACTCTGTGTTTGTGCTGTTTTTCTGCTATCTTGTTCCTCTAACTCTGTGTTTGTGCTGTTTTTCTACTATCTTTTTCCTCTAACTCTGTGTTTGTGCTGTTTTTCTGCTATCTTTTCCCTCTAACTCTGTATTTGTGCTGTTTTTCTACTATCTTTTTCCTCTAACTCTGTGTTTGTGCTGTTTTTCTACTATCTTGTTCCTCTAACTTTGTGTTTGTGCTGTTTTTCTGCTATCTTTTTCCTCTAACTCTGTGTTTGTGCTGTTTTTCTACTATCTTGTTCCTCTAACTCTGTGTTTGTGCTGTTTTTCTGCTATCTTGTTCCTCTAACTCTGTGTTTGTGCTGTTTTTCTACTATCTTTTTCCTCTAACTCTGTGTTTATGCTGTTTTTTCTGCTATCTTTATCATCTAACTCTGTTTTTCTGCTATCTTTTTCCTCTAACTCTGTGTTTGTGCTGTTTTTCTACTATCTTGTTCCCCTAACTCTGTGTTTGTGCTGTTTTTCTACTATCTTTATCCTCTATCTCTGTGTTTGTGCTGTTTTTCTGCTATCTTGTTCCTCTAACTCTGTTTTTCTACTATCTTGTTCCTCTAACTCTGTTTTTCTGCTATCTTTTCCTCTAACTCTGTGTTTGTGCTGTTTTTCTACTATCTTTTTCCTCTAACTCTGTATTTGTGCTGTTTTTCTGCTATCTTTTTCCTCTAACTCTGTGTTTGTGCTGTTTTTCTACTATCTTTTTCCTATATCTCTGTGTTTGTGCTGTTTTTCTACTATCTTTTTCCTCTAACTCTGTGTTTGTGCTGTTTTTCTCCTATCTTTTCCCTCTAACTC
Organism: Bathymodiolus brooksi; assembly: GCA_963680875.1. NCBI lineage: Eukaryota > Metazoa > Mollusca > Bivalvia > Mytilida > Modiolidae > Bathymodiolus > Bathymodiolus brooksi. The sequence goes on from OY804579.1 coordinate 62,250,232, forward strand.
TGTTTTTCTGCTATCTTTTTCCTCTAACTCTGTGTTTGTACTGTTTTTCTGCTATCATTTTCCTCTATCTCTGTATTTGTGCTGTTTTTCTACTATCTTGTTCCTCTAACTCTGTGTTTGTGCTGTTTTTCTGCTATCTTGTTCCTCTAACTCTGTGTTTGTGCTGTTTTTCTGCTATCTATTTCCTCTAACTCTGTGTTTGTGCTGTTTTTCTACTATCTTTTTCCTCTATCTCTGTGTTTGTGCTCTAATTCTATTTTCTTGTTCCTCTAACTCTGTGTTTGTGCTGTTTTTCTAATATCGTGTTCCTCTAACTCTGTGTTTGTGCTGTTTTTCTGCTAACTTTTTCCTCTAACTCTGTGTTTGTGCTGTTTTTCTGCTATCTTTTTCCTCTATCTCTGTGTTTGTGCAGTTTTTCTACTATCTTTTTTCTCTATCTCTGTGTTTGTGCTGTTTTTTTTGCTATCTTGTTCCTATAACTCTGTGTTTGTGCTGTTTTTCTACTATCTTTTTTCTCTAACTCTGTGTTTGTGCAGTTTTTCTACTATCTTTTTTCTCTATCTCTGTGTTTGTGCTGTTTTTTTTGCTATCTTGTTCCTATAACTCTGTGTTTGTGCTGTTTTTCTGCTATCTTTTTCCTCTAACTCTGAGTCTGTGCTGTTTTTCTACTATCTTGTTCCTCTAACTCTGTGTTTGTGCTGTTTTTCTACTATCTTTTTCCTCTAACTCTGTGTTTATGCTGTTTTTCTGCTATCTTTTTCCTCTAACTCTGGGTTTGTGTTGTTTTTCTGCTATCTTTTTCCTCTAACTCTGTGTTTGTGCTGTTTTTCTACTATCTATTTCCTCTATCTCTGTGTTTGTGCTGTTTTTCTACTATCTTGTTCCTCTAACTCTGTGTTTGTGCTGTTTTTCTGCTATCTTTTTCCTCTAACTCTGTGTTTGTGCTGTTTTTCTGCTATCTTTTTCCTCTAACTCTGTGATTGTGCTGTTTTTCTGCTATCTTTTTCCTCTAACTCTGTGTTTGTGCTGTTTTTCTACTATCTTGTTCCTCTAACTCTGTGTTTGTGCTGTTTTTCTACTATCTTTTTCCTCTAACTCTGTGTTTATGCTGTTTTTCTGCTATCTTTTTCCTCTAACTCTGGGTTTGTGTTGTTTTTCTACTATCTTTTTCCTCTAACTCTGTGTTTGTGCTGTTTTTCTGCTATCTTTTTCCTCTAACTCTGTGTTTGTACTGTTTTTCTGCTATCTTTTTCCTCTATCTCTGTGTTTGTGCTGTTTTTCTACTATCTTTTTCCTCTAACTCTGTGTTTGTGCTGTTTTTCTACTATCTATTTCCTCTAACTCTGTGTTTGTACTGTTTTTCTACTATCTTTTTCCTCTAACTCTGTGTTTGTACTGTTTTTCTAATATCTTGTTCCTCTAACTCTGTGTTTGTGCTGTTTTTCTGCTATCTTTTTCCTCTAACTCTGTGTTTGTGCTGTTTTTCTACTATCTTGTTCCTCTAACTCTGTGTTTGTGCTGTTTTTCTGCTATCTTTTTCCTCTAACTCTGTGTTTATGCTGTTTTTCTACTATCTTTTTCCTCTAACTCTGTGTTTGTGCTGTTTTTCTATTATCTTTTTCCTCTAACTCTGTTTTTCTGCTATTTTTTTCCTCTAACTCTGTGTTTGTGCTGTTTTTCTACTATCTTGTTCCTCTAATTCTGTTTTTCTACTATCTTTTTCCTCTAACTCTGTGTTTGTGCTGTTTTTCTGCTAACTTGTTCCTCTAACTCTGTGTTTGTGCTGTTTTTCTACTATCTTTTTCCTCTAACTCTGTGTTTGTGCTGTTTTTCTGCTATCTTTTCCCTCTAACTCTGTATTTGTGCTGTTTTTCTACTATCTTGTTCCTCTAACTTTGTGTTTGTGCTGTTTTTCTGCTATCTTTTTCCTCTAACTCTGTGTTTGTGCTGTTTTTCTACTATCTTGTTCCTCTAACTCTGTGTTTGTGCTGTTTTTCTGCTATCTTGTTCCTCTAACTCTGTGTTTGTGCTGTTTTTCTACTATCTTTTTCCTCTAACTCTGTGTTTATGCTGTTTTTTCTGCTATCTTTATCATCTAACTCTGTTTTTCTGCTATCTTTTTCCTCTAACTCTGTGTTTGTGCTGTTTTTCTACTATCTTGTTCCCCTAACTCTGTGTTTGTGCTGTTTTTTCTACTATCTTTATCCTCTATCTCTGTGTTTGTGCTGTTTTTCTGCTATCTTGTTCCTCTAACTCTGTTTTTGTGCTGGTTTTCTACTATCTTGTTCCTCTAACTCTGTGTTTGTGCTGTTTTTCTGCTATCTTTTTCCTCTAACTCTGTGTTTGTGCTGTTTTTCTACTATCTTTTTCCTCTAACTCTGTGTTTGTGCTGTTTTTCTGCTATCTTGTTCCTCTAACTCTGTGTTTGTGCTGTTTTTCTACTATCTTTTTCCTCTAACTCTGTGTTTGTGCTGTTTTTTTTGCTATCTTTTTCCTCTAACTCTGTGTTTGTGCTGTTTTTCTAATATCTTGTTCCTCTAACTCTGTGTTTGTACTGTTTTTCTACTATCTTTTTTCCTCTAACTCTGTGTTTGTGCTGTTTTTCTGCTATCTTTTTCCTCTAACTCTGTGTTTGTGCTGTTTTTCTACTATCTTTTTCCTCAAACTCTGTGTTTGTGCTCTTTTTCTACTATCTGTTTCCTCTAACTCTGTGTTTGTGTTCTTTTCCTACTATCTTTTTCCTCTAACTCGGTGTTTGTGCTGTTTTTCTGCTATCTTTTTCCTCTAACTCTGTGTTTGTGCTGTTTTTCTACTATCTTTTTCCTCTAACTCTGTATTTGTGCTGTTTTTCTGCTATCTTTTTCCTCTAACTCTGTGTTTGTGCTGTTTTTTTATTATCTTTTTCCTCTATCTCCGTGTTTGTGCTGTTTTTCTACTATATTTTTCCTCTAACTCTGTGTTTGTGCTGTTTTTCTGCTATCTTTTTCCTCTAACTCTGTGTTTGTGCTCTTTTTCTGCTATCTTTTTCCTCAAACTGTGTTTGTGTTGTTTTTCTACTATCTTGTTCCTCTAACTCCGTGTTTGTGCTGTTTTTCTACTATCTTTATCCTCTATCTCTGTGTTTGTGCTATTTTTCTGCTATCTTGTTCCTCTAACTCTGTGTTTGTGCTGTTTTTCTACTATCTTGTTCCTCTAACTCTGTTTTTCTGTTATCTATTTCCTCTAACTCTGTGTTTGTGCTGTTTTTCTACTATCTTTTTCCTCTAACTCTGTGTTTGTGCTGTTTTTTTGCTATCTATTTCCTCTAACTCTGTGTTTGTGCTGTTTTTCTACTATCTTTTTCCTCTAACTCTGTGTTTGTGCTGTTTTTTTGCTATCTTTTTCCTCTAACTCTGTGTTTGTGCTGTTTTTCTACTATCTTGTTCCTCTAACTCTGTGTTTGTACTGTTTTTCTACTATCTTTTTCCTCTAACTCTGTTTTTCTGCTATCTTTTTCCTCTAACTCTGTGTTTGTGCTGTTTTTCTACTATCTGTTTCCTCTAACTCTGTGTTTGTGCTCTTTTTCTACTATCTGTTTCCTCTAACTCTGTGTTTGTGCTGTTTTTCTACTATCTTTTTCCTCTAACTCTGTGTTTGTGTTGTTTTTCTACTATCTTTTTCCTCTAACTCTGTGTTTGTGCTGTTTTTCTACTATCTTTTTCCTCTAACTCTGTGTTTGTGTTGTTTTTCTACTATCTTTTTCCTCTAACTCTGTGTTTGTGCTGTTTTTCTACTATCTTTTTCCTATATCTCTGTGTTTGTGCTGTTTTTCTACTATCTTTTTCCTCTAACTCTGTTTTTCTGCTATCTTTTCCCTCTAACTCTGTTTTTCTGCTATCTTTTCCCTCTAACTCTGTGTTTGTACTGTTTTTCTGCTATCATTTTCCTCTATCTCTGTATTTGTGCTGTTTTTCTACTATCTTGTTCCTCTAACTCTGTTTTTGTGCTGTTTTTCTGCTATCTTGTTCCTCTAACTCTGTGTTTGTGCTGTTTTTCTACTATCTTTTTCCTCTAACTCTGTGTTTGTGCTGTTTTTCTACTATCTTGTTCCTCTAACTCTGTGTTTGTGCTGTTTTTCAACTATCTTTCTCCTCTAACTCTGTGTTTGTGCTGTTTTTTTGCTATCTTTTTCCTCTAACTCTGTGTTTGTGCTGTTTTTCTAATATCTTGTTCCTCTAACTCTGTGTTTGTACTGTTTTTCTACTATCTTTTTCCTCTAACTCTGTGTTTGTGCTGTTTTTCTGCTATCTTTTTCCTCTAACTCTGTGTTTGTGCTGTTTTTCTACTATCTTTTTCCTCTAACTCTGTGTTTGTGCTCTTTTTCTACTATCTGTTTCCTCTAACTCTGTGTTTGTGCTGCTTTTCTACTATCTTTTTCCTCTAACTCTGTGTTTGTGTTGTTTTTCTACTATCTTTTTCCTCTAACTCGGTGTTTGTGCTGTTTATCTGCTATCTTTTTCCTCTAACTCTGTGTTTGTGCTGTTTTTCTACTATCTTTTTCCTCTAACTCTGTATTTGTGCTATTTTTTTGCTATCTTTTTCCTCTAACTCTGTGTTTGTGCTGTTTTTCTATTATCTTTTTACTCTATCTCTGTGTTTGTGCTGTTTTTCTACTATATTTTTCCTCTAACTCTGTGTTTGTGCTGTTTTTCTGCTATCTTTTTCCTCTAACTCTGTGTTTATGCTGTTTTTCTGGTATCTTTTTCCTCTAACTCCGTATTTGTGCTGTTTTTCTACTATCTTGTTCCTCTAACTCCGTGTTTGTGCTGTTTTTCTACTATCTGTTTCCTCTATCTCTGTGTTTGTGCTGTTTTTCTGCTATCTTTTTCCTCTAACTCCGTATTTGTGCTGTTTTTCTACTATCTTGTTCCTCTAACTCCGTGTTTGTGCTGTTTTTCTGCTATCTTGTTCCTCTAACTCTGTTTTTCTGCTATCTATTTCCTCTAACTCTGTGTTTGTGCTGTTTTTCTACTATCTTTTTCCTCTAACTCTGTGTTTGTGCTGTTTTTCTGCTATCTATTTCCTCTAACTCTGTGTTTGTGCTGTTTTTCTACTATCTTTTTCCTCTAACTCTGTGTTTGTGCTGTTTTTCTACTATCTTTTTCCTCTAACTCTGTGTTTGTGCTGTTTTTCTACTATCTTGTTCCTCTAACTCTGTGTTTGTACTGTTTTTCTACTATCTTTTTCCTCTAACTCTGTTTTTCTGCTATCTTTTTCCTCTAACTCTGTGTTTGTGCTGTTTTTCTACTATCTGTTTCCTCTAACTCTGTGTTTGTGCTCTTTTTCTACTATCTGTTTCCTCTAACTCTGTGTTTGTGCTGTTTTTCTACTATCTTTTTCCTCTAACTCTGTGTTTGTGTTGTTTTTCTACTATCTTTTTCCTCTAACTCTGTTTTTCTGCTATCTTTTTCCTCAAACTCTGTTTTTCTACTATCTTTTTCCTCTAACTCTGTATTTGTGCTGTTTTTCTGCTATCTTTTTCCTCTAACTCTGTGTTTGTGCTGTTTTTCTACTATCTTTTTCCTATATCTCTGTGTTTGTGCTGTTTTTCTACTATCTTGTTCCTCTATCTCTGTGTTTGTACTGTTTTTCTACTATCTTTTTCCTCTATCTCTGTATTTGTGCTGTTTTTCTACTATCTTTTTCCTCTAACTCTGTTTTTCTGCTATCTTTTTCCTCTAACTCTGTTTTTCTACTATTTTTTCCTCTATCTCTGTGTTTGTGCTGTTTTTCTACTATCTTTTTCCTCTAACTCTGTGTTTGTGCTGTTTTTCTGCTATCTTTTCCCTCTAACTCTGTGTTTGTGCTGTTTTTCTGCTATCTTTTTCCTCTAACTCTGTGTTTTTTCTGTTTTTCTGCTATCATTTTCCTCTATCTCTGTGTTTGTGCTGTTTTTCTACTATCTTGTTCCTCTAACTCTGTGTTTGTGCTGTTTTTCTACTATCTTGTTGCTCTAACTCTGTGTTTGTGCTGTTTTTCTTCTATCTTTTTCCTCTAACTCTGTGTTTGTGCTGTTTTTCTAATATCTTGTTCCTCTAACTCTGTGTTTGTACTGTTTTTCTACTATCTTTTTCCTCTAACTCTGTGTTTGTGCTGTTTTTCTGCTATCTTTTTCCTCTAACTCTGTGTTTGTGCAGTTTTTCTACTATCTTTTTCCACTAACTCTGTGTTTGTGCTCTTTTTCTACTATCTGTTTCCTCTAACTCTGTGTTTGTGCTCTTTTTCTACTATCTTTTTCCTCTAACTCTGTGTTTGTGCTGTTTTTCTGCTATCTTGTTCCTCTAACTCTGTGATTGTACTGTTTTTCTGCTATCATTTTCCTCTATCTCTGTTTTTGTGCTGTTTTTCTACTATCTTGTTCCTCTAACTCTGTGTTTGTGCAGTTTTTCTACTATCTTGTTGCTCTAACTCTGTGTTTGTGCTGTTTTTCTGCTATCTATTTCCTCTAACTCTGTGTTTGTGCTGTTTTTCTACTATCTTTTTCCTCTAACTCTGTGTTTGTGCTGTTTTCTTGCTATCTTTTTCCTCTAACTCTGTGTTTGTGCTGTTTTTCTAATATCTTGTTCCTCTAACTCTGTGTTTGTACTGTTTTTCTACTATCTTTTTCCTCTAACTCTGTGTTTGTGCTGTTTTTCTGCTATCTTTTTCCTCTAGCTCTGTGTTTGTGCTGTTTTTCTACAATCTTTTTCCTCTAACTCTGTGTTTGTGCTCTTTTTCTACTATCTGTTTCCTCTAACTCTGTGTTTGTGCTCTTTTTCTACTATCTTTTTCCTCTAACTCTGTGTTTGTGCTGTTTTTCTGCTATCTTGTTCCTCTAACTCTGTGTTTGTACTGTTTTTCTGCTATCATTTTCCTCTATCTCTGTTTTTGTGCTGTTTTTCTACTATCTTGTTCCTCTAACTCTGTGTTTGTGCAGTTTTTCTACTATCTTGTTGCTCTAACTCTGTGTTTGTGCTGTTTTTCTGCTATCTATTTCCTCTAACTCTGTGTTTGTGCTGTTTTTCTACTATCTTGTTCCTCTATCTCTGTGTTTGTGCTGTTTTTCTAATATCTTGTTCCTCTAACTCTGTGTTTGTGCTGTTTTTCTACTATCTTGTTCCTCTAACTCTGTGTTTGTGCTGTTTTTCTACTATCTTGTTCCTCTATCTCTGTGTTTGTGCTGTTTTTCTAATATCTTGTTCCTCTAACTCTGTGTTTGTGCTGTTTTTCTACTATCTTTTTCCTCTAACTCTGTGTTTGTGCTGTTTTTCTGCTATCTATTTCCTCTAACTCTGTGTTTGTGCTGTTTTTCTACTATCTTTTTCCTCTAACTCTGTTTTTTTGCTATCTTTTTCCTCTAACTCTGTGTTTGTGCTGTTTTTCTACTATCTTTTTCCTCTAACTCTGTTTTTTTGCTATCTATTTCCTCTAACTCTGTGTTTGTGCTGTTTTTCTACTATCTTTTTCCTCTAACTCTGTTTTTCTACTATCTTGTTCCTCTAACTCTGTGTTTGTACTGTTTTTCTACTATCTTGTTCCTCTAACTCTGTGTTTGTACTGTTTTTCTACTATCTTGTTCCTCTAACTCTGTGTTTGTGCTGTTTTTCTACTATCTTTTTCCTCTAACTCTGTGTTTGTGCTGTTTTTCTACTATCTTGTTCCTCTATCTCTGTGTTTGTGCTGTTTTTCTAATATCTTGTTCCTCTAACTCTGTGTTTGTGCTGTTTTTCTACTATCTTGTTCCTCTAACTCTGTGTTTGTGCTGTTTTTCTACTATCTTGTTCCTCTATCTCTGTGTTTGTGCTGTTTTTCTAATATCTTGTTCCTCTAACTCTGTGTTTGTGCTGTTTTTCTACTATCTTTTTCCTCTAACTCTGTGTTTGTGCTGTTTTTCTAATATCTTGTTCCTCTAACTCTGTGTTTGTACTGTTTTTCTACTATCTTTTCCCTCTAACTCTGTGTTTGTGCTGTTTTTCTACTATCTTTTTTCTCTAACTCTGTGTTTGTGCTGTTTTTCTACTATCTTTTTCCTCTAACTCTGTGTTTGTGCTGTTTTTTTGCTATCTTTTTCCTCTAACTCTGTGTTTGTGCTGTTTTTCTGCTATCTTGTTCCTCTAACTCTGTGTTTGTACTGTTTTTCTGCTATCATTTTCCTCTATCTCTGTTTTTGTGCTGTTTTTCTACTATCTTGTTCCTCTAACTCTGTGTTTGTGCAGTTTTTCTACTATCTTGTTGCTCTAACTCTGTGTTTGTGCTGTTTTTCTGCTATCTTTTTCCTCTAACTCTGTTTTTTTGCTATCTTTTTCCTCTAACTCTGTGTTTGTGCTGTTTTTCTACTATCTTGTTCCTCTAACTCTGTGTTTGTACTGTTTTTCTACTATCTTGTTCCTCTAACTCTGTGTTTGTACTGTTTTTCTACTATCTTGTTCCTCTAACTCTGTGTTTGTACTGTTTTTCTACTATCTTGTTCCTCTAACTCTGTGTTTGTACTGTTTTTCTACTATCTTTTTCCTCTAACTCTGTGTTTGTACTGTTTTTCTGCTATCTTTTTCCTCTAACTCTGTGTTTGTGCTGTTTTTCTGCTATCATTTTCCTCTATCTCTGTTTTTGTGCTGTTTTTCTACTATCTTGTTCCTCTAACTCTGTGTTTGTGCAGTTTTTCTACTATCTTGTTGCTCTAACTCTGTGTTTGTGCTGTTTTTCTGCTATCTTTTTCCTCTAACTCTGTTTTTTTGCTATCTTTTTCCTCTAACTCTGTGTTTGTGCTGTTTTTCTACTATCTTGTTCCTCTAACTCTGTGTTTGTACTGTTTTTCTACTATCTTGTTCCTCTAACTCTGTGTTTGTACTGTTTTTCTACTATCTTGTTCCTCTAACTCTGTGTTTGTACTGTTTTTCTACTATCTTGTTCCTCTAACTCTGTGTTTGTACTGTTTTTCTACTATCTTTTTCCTCTAACTCTGTGTTTGTACTGTTTTTCTGCTATCTTTTTCCTCTAACTCTGTGTTTGTGCTGTTTTTCTACTATCTTTTTCCTCTAACTCTGTGTTTGTGCTGTTTTTCTACTATCTTTTTCCTCTAACTCTGTGTTTGTGCTGTTTTTTTGCTATCTTGTTCCTCTAACTCTGTGTTTGTACTGTTTTTCTACTATCTTTTTCCTCTAACTCTGTTTTTCTGCTATCTTTTTCCTCTAACTCTGTGTTTGTGCTGTTTTTCTACTATCTGTTTCCTCTAACTCTGTGTTTGTGCTCTTTTTCTACTATCTGTTTCCTCTAACTCTGTGTTTGTGCTGTTTTTCTACTATCTTTTTCCTCTAACTCTGTGTTTGTGTTGTTTTTCTACTATCTTTTTCCTCTAACTCTGTGTTTGTGCTGTTTTTCTGCTATCTTTTTCCTCTAACTCTGTGTTTGTACTATTTTTCTGCTATCATTTTCCTCTATCTCTGTATTTGTGCTGTTTTTCTACTATCTTGTTCCTCTAACTCTGTGTTTGTGCTGTTTTTCTGCTATCTTGTTCCTCTAACTCTGTGTTTGTGCTGTTTTTCTGCTATCTATTTCCTCTAACTCTGTGTTTGTGCTGTTTTTCTACTATCTTTTTCCTCTAACTCTGTGTTTGTGTTGTTTTTCTGCTATCTTTTTCCTCTAACTCTGTGTTTGTGCTGTTTTTCTGCTATCTTTTTCCTCTATCTCTGTATTTGTGCTGTTTTTCTACTATCTTGTTCCTCTAACTCTGTGTTTGTGCTGTTTTTCTGCTATCTTGTTCCTCTAACTCTGTGTTTGTGCTGTTTTTCTGCTATCTATTTCCTCTAACTCTGTGTTTGTGCTGTTTTTCTACTATCTTTTTCCTCTAACTCTGTGTTTGTGCTGTTTTTCTACTATCTTTTTCCTGTAACTCTGTGTTTGTGCTATTTTTTTGCTATCTTTTTCCTCTAACTCTGTGTTTGTGCTGTTTTTCTAATATCTTGTTCCTCTAACTCTGTGTTTGTACTGTTTTTCTACTATCTTTTTCCTCTAACTCTGTGTTTGTGCTGTTTTTCTACTATCTTGTTCCTCTAACTCTGTGTTTGTGCTGTTTTTCTACTATCTTTTTCCTGTAACTCTGTGTTTGTGCTATTTTTTTGCTATCTTTTTCCTCTAACTCTGTGTTTGTGCTGTTTTTCTAATATCTTGTTCCTCTAACTCTGTGTTTGTACTGTTTTTCTACTATCTTTTTCCTCTAACTCTGTGTTTGTGCTGTTTTTCTGCTATCTTTTTCCTCTAACTCTGTGTTTGTGCTGTTTTTCTACTATCTTTTTCCTCTAACTCTGTGTTTGTGTTGTTTTTCTACTATCTTTTTCCTCTAACTCGGTGTTTGTGCTGTTTATCTGCTATCTTTTTCCTCTAACTCTGTGTTTGTGCTGTTTTTCTACTATCTTTTTCCTCTAACTCGGTATTTGTGCTGTTTTTCTGCTATCTTTTTCCTCTAACTCTGTGTTTGTGCTGTTTTTCTACTATCTTTTTCCTCTAACTCTGTGTTTGTGTTGTTTTTCTACTATCTTTTTCCTCTAACTCGGTGTTTGTGCTATTTATCTGCTATCTTTTTCCTCTAACTCTGGGTTTGTGCTGTTTTTCTACTATCTTTTTCCTCTAACTCTGTTTTTCTGCTATCTTTTTCCTCTAACTCTGTGTTTGTGCTGTTTTTCTACTATCTTTTTCCTCTAACTCTGTGTTTGTGTTGTTTTTCTACTATCTTTTTCCTCTAACTCGGTGTTTGTGCTGTTTATCTGCTATCTTTTTCCTCTAACTCTGTGTTTGTGTTGTTTTTCTGCTATCTTTTTCCTCTAACTCTGTGTTTGTGCTGTTTTTCTGCTATCTTTTTCCTCTAACTCTGTGTTTGTACTATTTTTCTGCTATCATTTTCCTCTATCTCTGTATTTGTGCTGTTTTTCTACTATCTTGTTCCTCTAACTCTGTGTTTGTGCTGTTTTTCTGATATCTTGTTCCTCTAACTCTGTGTTTGTGCTGTTTTTCTGCTATCTATTTCCTCTAACTCTGTGTTTGTGCTGTTTTTCTACTATCTTTTTCCTCTAACTCTGTGTTTGTGCTGTTTTTCTACTATCTTGTTCCTCTAACTCTGTGTTTGTGCTGTTTTTCTACTATCTTTTTCCTCTAACTCTGTTTTTCTACTATCTTGTTCCTCTAACTCTGTGTTTGTACTGTTTTTCTACTATCTTTTTCCTCTAACTCTGTGTTTGTGCTGTTTTTCTACTATCTTGTTCCTCTAACTCTGTGTTTGTGCTGTTTTTCTACTATCTTTTTCCTGTAACTCTGTGTTTGTGCTATTTTTTTGCTATCTTTTTCCTCTAACTCTGTGTTTGTGCTGTTTTTCTACTATCTTTTTCCTCTAACTCTGTGTTTGTACTGTTTTTCTACTATCTTTTTCCTCTAACTCTGTGTTTGTGCTGTTTTTCTGCTATCTTTTTCCTCTAACTCTGTGTTTGTGCTGTTTTTCTACTATCTTTTTCCTCTAACTCGGTGTTTGTGCTGTTTTTCTACTATCTTTTTCCTCTAACTCGGTGTTTGTGCTGTTTATCTGCTATCTTTTTCCTCTAACTCTGTGTTTGTGCTGTTTTTCTACTATCTTTTTCCTCTAACTCTGTATTTGTGCTGTTTGTCTGCTATCTTTTTCCTCTAACTCTGTGTTTGTGCTGTTTTTCTATTATCTTTTCCCTCTATCTCTGTGTTTGTGCTGTTTTTCTACTATATTTTTCCTCTAACTCTGTGTTTGTGCTGTTTTTCTGCTATCTTTTTCCTCTAACTCTGTGTTTGTGCTGTTTTTCTGCTATCTTTTTCCTCTAACTCCGTGTTTGTGCTGTTTTTCTACTATCTTGTTCCTCTAACTCTGTGTTTGTACTGTTTTTCTACTATCTTGTTCCTCTAACTCTGTGTTTGTGCAGTTTTTCTACTATCTTTTTCCTCTAACTCTGTGTTTGTGCTGTTTTTCTATTATCTTTTTCCTCTAACTCTGTGTTTGTGCTGTTTTTCTACTATCTTTTTCTCTATCTCTGTGTTTGTACTGTTTTTCTACTATCTTGTTCCTCTAACTCTGTGTTTGTGCTGTTTTTCTGCTATCTTGTTCCTCTAACTCTGTGTTTGTGTTGTTTTTCTACTATCTTGTTCCTCTAACTCTGTGTTTGTACTGTTTTTCTACTATCTTTTTCCTCTAACTCTGTGTTTGTGCTGTTTTTCTGCTATCTTTTTTCTCTAACTCTGTGTTTGTGCTGTTTTTCTACAATCTTTTTCCTCTAACTCTGTGTTTGTGCTGTTTTTCTACTATCTGTTTCCTCTAACTCTGTGTTTGTGCTCTTTTTTTACTATCTTTTTCCTCTAACTCTGTGTTTGTGTTGTTTTTCTACTATATTTTTCCTCTAACTCTGTGTTTGTGCTCTTTTTTTACTATCTTTTTCCTCTAACTCTGTGTTTGTACTGTTTTTCTACTATCTGTTTCCTCTAACTCTGTGTTTGTGCTCTTTTTTTACTATCTTTTTCCTCTAACTCTGTGTTTGTACTGTTTTTCTACTATCTGTTTCCTCTAACTCTGTGTTTGTGCTCTTTTTTTACTATCTTTTTCCTCTAACTCTGTGTTTGTGTTGTTTTTCTACTATCTCTTTCCTCTAACTCTGTGTTTGTGCTGTTTTTCTGCTATCTTTTCCCTCTAACTCTGTGTTTGTGCTGTTTTTCTGCTATCTTTTTCCTCTAACTCTGTGTTTGTGCTGTTTTTCTACTATCTTTTTCCTCTAACTCTGTGTTTGTGCTGTTTTTCTGCTATCTTTTTCCTCTAACTCTGTGTTTGTGCTGTTTTTCTACTATCTGTTTCCTCTAACTCTGTGTTTGTGCTGTTTTTCTACTATCTTTTTCCTCTAACTCTGTGTTTGTGTTGTTTTTCTACTATCTTTTTCCTCTAACTCTGTGTTTGTACTGTTTTTCTGCTATCTTTTTCCTCTAACTCTGTGTTTGTGCTCTTTTTCTAATATCTTTTTCCTTTATCTCTGTGTTTGTGCTGTTTTTCTGCTATCTTGTTTCTCTAACTCTGTGTTTGTGCTGTTTTTCTGCTATCTTTTCCCTCTAACTCTGTGTTTGTGCTGTTTTTCTGCTATCTTTTTCCTCTAATTCTGTGTTTGTACTGTTTTTCTGCTATCATTTTCCTCTATCTCTGTGTTTGTGCTGTTTTTCTACTATCTTGTTCCTCTAACTCTGTGTTTGTGCTGTTTTTCTACTATCTTGTTTCTCTAACTCTGTGTTTGTGCTGTTTTTCTGCTATCTATTTCCTCTAGCTCTGTGTTTGTGCTGTTTTTCTACTATCTTTTTCCTCTAACTCTGTGTTTGTGCTGTTTTTCTACTATCTTGTTCCTCTAACTCTGTGTTTGTACTGTTTTTCTACTATCTTTTTCCTCTAACTCTGTGTTTATGCTGTTTTTTTGCTATCTTTTTCCTCTAACTCTGTGTTTGTGCTGTTTTTCTAATATCTTGTTCCTCTAACTCTGTTTTTCTACTATCTTTTTCCTCTAACTCTGTGTTTGTACTGTTTTTCTACTATCTGTTTCCTCTAACTCTGTGTTTGTGCTCTTTTTTTACTATCTTTTTCCTCTAACTCTGTTTGTGCTGTTTTTCTGCTATCTTTTTCCTCTAACTCTGTGTTTGTGCTGTTTTTCTACTATCTTTTTCCTCTAACTCTGTGTTTGTGCTGTTTTTCTACTATCTGTTTCCTCTAACTCTGTGTTTGTGCTCTTTTTTTACTATCTTTTTCCTCTAACTCTGTATTTGTGCTGTTTTTCTGCTATCTTTTTCCTCTAACTCTGTGTTTGTGCTGTTTTTCTACTATCTTTTTCCTATATCTCTGTGTTTGTGCTGTTTTTCTACTATCTTTTTCCTCTAACTCTGTGTTTGTGTTGTTTTTCTGCTATCTTTTCCCTCTAACTCTGTTTTTCTGCCATCTTTTTCCTCTAACTCTGTGTTTGTACTGTTTTTCTGCTATCATTTTCCTCTATCTCTGTATTTGTGCTGTTTTTCTACTATCTTTTTCCTCTAACTCTGTGTTTGTGCTCTTTTTCTACTATCTGTTTCCTCTAACTCTGTGTTTGTGCTCTTTTTCTGCTATCTTTTTCCTCTAACTCTGTGTTTGTGTTGTTTTTCTACTATCTTTTTCCTCTAACTCGGTGTTTGTGCTGTTTATCTGCTATCTTTTTCCTCTAACTCTGTGTTTGTGCTGTTTTTCTACTATCTTTTTCCTCTAACTCTGTATTTGTGCTGTTTTTCTGCTATCTTTTTCCTCTAACTCTGTGTTTGTGCTGTTTTTCTACTATCTTTTTCCTCTAACTCTGTGTTTGTGTTGTTTTTCTACTATCTTTTTCCTCTAACTCGGTGTTTGTGCTATTTATCTGCTATCTTTTTCCTCTAACTCTGGGTTTGTGCTGTTTTTCTACTATCTTTTTCCTCTAACTCTGTTTTTCTGCTATCTTTTTCCTCTAACTCTGTGTTTGTGCTGTTTTTCTACTATCTTTTTCCTCTAACTCTGTGTTTGTGTTGTTTTTCTACTATCTTTTTCCTCTAACTCGGTGTTTGTGCTGTTTATCTGCTATCTTTTTCCTCTAACTCTGTGTTTGTGTTGTTTTTCTGCTATCTTTTTCCTCTAACTCTGTGTTTGTGCTGTTTTTCTGCTATCTTTTTCCTCTAACTCTGTGTTTGTACTATTTTTCTGCTATCATTTTCCTCTATCTCTGTATTTGTGCTGTTTTTCTACTATCTTGTTCCTCTAACTCTGTGTTTGTGCTGTTTTTCTGATATCTTGTTCCTCTAACTCTGTGTTTGTGCTGTTTTTCTGCTATCTATTTCCTCTAACTCTGTGTTTGTGCTGTTTTTCTACTATCTTTTTCCTCTAACTCTGTGTTTGTGCTGTTTTTCTACTATCTTGTTCCTCTAACTCTGTGTTTGTGCTGTTTTTCTACTATCTTTTTCCTCTAACTCTGTTTTTCTACTATCTTGTTCCTCTAACTCTGTGTTTGTACTGTTTTTCTACTATCTTTTTCCTCTAACTCTGTGTTTGTGCTGTTTTTCTACTATCTTGTTCCTCTAACTCTGTGTTTGTGCTGTTTTTCTACTATCTTTTTCCTGTAACTCTGTGTTTGTGCTATTTTTTTGCTATCTTTTTCCTCTAACTCTGTGTTTGTGCTGTTTTTCTACTATCTTTTTCCTCTAACTCTGTGTTTGTACTGTTTTTCTACTATCTTTTTCCTCTAACTCTGTGTTTGTGCTGTTTTTCTGCTATCTTTTTCCTCTAACTCTGTGTTTGTGCTGTTTTTCTACTATCTTTTTCCTCTAACTCTGTGTTTGTGTTGTTTTTCTACTATCTTTTTCCTCTAACTCGGTGTTTGTGCTGTTTATCTGCTATCTTTTTCCTCTAACTCTGTGTTTGTGCTGTTTTTCTACTATCTTTTTCCTCTAACTCTGTATTTGTGCTGTTTGTCTGCTATCTTTTTCCTCTAACTCTGTGTTTGTGCTGTTTTTCTATTATCTTTTCCCTCTATCTCTGTGTTTGTGCTGTTTTTCTACTATATTTTTCCTCTAACTCTGTGTTTGTGCTGTTTTTCTGCTATCTTTTTCCTCTAACTCTGTGTTTGTGCTGTTTTTCTGCTATCTTTTTCCTCTAACTCCGTGTTTGTGCTGTTTTTCTACTATCTTGTTCCTCTAACTCTGTGTTTGTACTGTTTTTCTACTATCTTGTTCCTCTAACTCCGTGTTTGTGCTGTTTTTCTACTATCTTTATCCTCTATCTCTGTGTTTGTGCTGTTTTTCTGCTATCTTGTTCCTCTAACTCTGTGTTTGTGTTGTTTTTCTACTATCTTGTTCCTCTAACTCTGTGTTTGTACTGTTTTTCTACTATCTTTTTCCTCTAACTCTGTGTTTGTGCTGTTTTTCTGCTATCTTTTTTCTCTAACTCTGTGTTTGTGCTGTTTTTCTACAATCTTTTTCCTCTAACTCTGTGTTTGTGCTGTTTTTCTACTATCTGTTTCCTCTAACTCTGTGTTTGTGCTCTTTTTTTACTATCTTTTTCCTCTAACTCTGTGTTTGTGTTGTTTTTCTACTATATTTTTCCTCTAACTCTGTGTTTGTGCTCTTTTTTTACTATCTTTTTCCTCTAACTCTGTGTTTGTGTTGTTTTTCTACTATCTGTTTCCTCTAACTCTGTGTTTGTGCTCTTTTTTTACTATCTTTTTCCTCTAACTCTGTGTTTGTGTTGTTTTTCTACTATCTCTTTCCTCTAACTCTGTGTTTGTGCTGTTTTTCTGCTATCTTTTCCCTCTAACTCTGTGTTTGTGCTGTTTTTCTGCTATCTTTTTCCTCTAACTCTGTGTTTGTGCTGTTTTTCTACTATCTTTTTCCTCTAACTCTGTGTTTGTGCTGTTTTTCTGCTATCTTTTTCCTCTAACTCTGTGTTTGTGCTGTTTTTCTACTATCTGTTTCCTCTAACTCTGTGTTTGTGCTGTTTTTCTACTATCTTTTTCCTCTAACTCTGTGTTTGTGTTGTTTTTCTACTATCTTTTTCCTCTAACTCTGTGTTTGTACTGTTTTTCTGCTATCTTTTTCCTCTAACTCTGTGTTTGTGCTCTTTTTCTAATATCTTTTTCCTTTATCTCTGTGTTTGTGCTGTTTTTCTGCTATCTTGTTTCTCTAACTCTGTGTTTGTGCTGTTTTTCTGCTATCTTTTCCCTCTAACTCTGTGTTTGTGCTGTTTTTCTGCTATCTTTTTCCTCTAATTCTGTGTTTGTACTGTTTTTCTGCTATCATTTTCCTCTATCTCTGTGTTTGTGCTGTTTTTCTACTATCTTGTTCCTCTAACTCTGTGTTTGTGCTGTTTTTCTACTATCTTGTTTCTCTAACTCTGTGTTTGTGCTGTTTTTCTGCTATCTATTTCCTCTAGCTCTGTGTTTGTGCTGTTTTTCTACTATCTTTTTCCTCTAACTCTGTGTTTGTGCTGTTTTTCTACTATCTTGTTCCTCTAACTCTGTGTTTGTACTGTTTTTCTACTATCTTTTTCCTCTAACTCTGTGTTTATGCTGTTTTTTTGCTATCTTTTTCCTCTAACTCTGTGTTTGTGCTGTTTTTCTAATATCTTGTTCCTCTAACTCTGTTTTTCTACTATCTTTTTCCTCTAACTCTGTGTTTGTACTGTTTTTCTACTATCTGTTTCCTCTAACTCTGTGTTTGTGCTCTTTTTTTACTATCTTTTTCCTCTAACTCTGTTTGTGCTGTTTTTCTGCTATCTTTTTCCTCTAACTCTGTGTTTGTGCTGTTTTTCTACTATCTTTTTCCTCTAACTCTGTGTTTGTGCTGTTTTTCTACTATCTGTTTCCTCTAACTCTGTGTTTGTGCTCTTTTTTTACTATCTTTTTCCTCTAACTCTGTATTTGTGCTGTTTTTCTGCTATCTTTTTCCTCTAACTCTGTGTTTGTGCTGTTTTTCTACTATCTTTTTCCTATATCTCTGTGTTTGTGCTGTTTTTCTACTATCTTTTTCCTCTAACTCTGTGTTTGTGTTGTTTTTCTGCTATCTTTTCCCTCTAACTCTGTTTTTCTGCCATCTTTTTCCTCTAACTCTGTGTTTGTACTGTTTTTCTGCTATCATTTTCCTCTATCTCTGTATTTGTGCTGTTTTTCTACTATCTTTTTCCTCTAACTCTGTGTTTGTGCTCTTTTTCTACTATCTGTTTCCTCTAACTCTGTGTTTGTGCTCTTTTTCTGCTATCTTTTTCCTCTAACTCTGTGTTTGTGCTGTTTTTCTACTATCTGTTTCCTCTAACTCTGTGTTTGTACTGTTTTTCTACTATCTGTTTCCTCTAACTCTGTGTTTGTGCTGTTTTTCTACTATCTTTTTCCTCTAACTCTGTGTTTGTGTTGTTTTTCTACTATCTTTTTCCTCTAACTCTGTGTTTGTGCTGTTTTTCTGCTATCTTGTTCCTCTAACTCTGTGTTTGTACTGTTTTTCTGCTATCATTTTCCTCTATCTCTGTTTTTGTGCTGTTTTTCTACTATCTTGTTCCTCTAACTCTGTGTTTGTGCAGTTTTTCTACTATCTTGTTGCTCTAACTCTGTGTTTGTGCTGTTTTTCTGTTATCTATTTCCTCTAACTCTGTGTTTGTGCTGTTTTTCTACTATCTTTTTCCTCTAACTCTGTTTTTTTGCTATCTTTTTCCTCTAACTCTGTGTTTGTGCTGTTTTTTTAATATCTTGTTCCTCTAACTCTGTGTTTGTGCTGTTTTTCTAATATCTTGTTCCTCTAACTCTGTGTTTGTGCTGTTTTTCTATTATCTTGTTCCTCTAACTCTGTGTTTGTGCTGTTTTTCTAATATCTTGTTCCTCTAACTCTGTGTTTGTACTGTTTTTCTACTATCTTTTTCCTCTAACTCTGTGTTTGTGCTGTTTTTCTACTATCTTTTTCCTCTAACTCTGTGTTTGTGCTGTTTTTCTACTATCTTTTTCCTCTAACTCTGTTTTTTTGCTATCTTTTTCCTCTAACTCTGTGTTTGTGCTGTTTTTTTAATATCTTGTTCCTCTAACTCTGTGTTTGTGCTGTTTTTCTACTATCTTTTTCCTCTAACTCTGTGTTTGTGCTGTTTTTCTATTATCTTGTTCCTCTAACTCTGTGTTTGTGCTGTTTTTCTACTATCTTTTTCCTCTAACTCTGTTTTTTTGCTATCTTTTTCCTCTAACTCTGTGTTTGTGCTGTTTTTCTAATATCTTGTTCCTCTAACTCTGTGTTTGTGCTGTTTTTCTACTATCTTTTTCCTCTAACTCTGTGTTTGTGCTGTTTTTCTACTATCTTTTTCCTTTAACTCTGTGTTTGTGTTGTTTTTCTGCTATCTTTTCCCTCTAACTCTGTTTTTCTGCTATCTTTTCCCTCTAACTCTGTTTTTCTACTATCTTGTTCCTCTATCTCTGTGTTTGTACTGTTTTTCTGCTATCATTTTCCTCTATCTCTGTATTTGTGCTGTTTTTCTACTATCTTTTTCCTCTAACTCTGTGTTTGTGCTCTTTTTCTACTATCTGTTTCCTCTAACTCTGTGTTTGTGCTCTTTTTCTACTATCTTTTTCCTCTAACTCTGTGTTTGTGCTGTTTTTCTGCTATCTTTTTCCTCTAACTCTGTGTTTGTGTTGTTTTTCTACTATCTTTTTCCTCTAACTCTGTGTTTGTGCTGTTTTTCTGCTATCTTTTTCCTCTAACTCTGTGTTTGTGCTGTTTTTCTACTATCTTTTTCCTCTAACTCTGTATTTGTGCTGTTTTTCTGCTATCTTTTTCCTCTAACTCTGTGTTTGTGCTGTTTTTCTGCTATCTTTTTACTCTAACTCTGTGTTTGTGCTGTTTTTCTACTATATTTTTCCTCTAACTCTGTATTTGTGCTGTTTTTTTGCTATCTTTTTCCTCTAACTCTGTGTTTGTGCTGTTTTTCTAATATCTTGTTCCTCTAACTCTGTGTTTGTACTGTTTTTCTACTATCTTTTTCCTCTAACTCTGTGTTTGTGCTGTTTTTCTGCTATCTTTTTCCTCTAACTCTGTATTTGTGCTGTTTTTCTACTATCTTGTTCCTCTAACTCTGTGTTTGTGCTGTTTTTCTACTATCTTTTTCCTCTAAATCTGTGTTTGTGCTGTTTTTCTAATATCTGTTTCCTCTAACTCTGTGTTTGTGCTCTTTTTTTACTATCTTTTTCCTCTAACTCTGTGTTTGTGTTGTTTTTCTACTATCTTTTTCCTCTAACTCTGTGTTTGTGCTGTTTTTCTGCTATCTTTTTCCTCTAACTCTGTGTTTGTGTTGTTTTTCTATTATCTTTTTCCTCTAACTCTGTGTTTGTGCTGTTTTTCTACAATCTTTTTCTTCTATCTCTGTGTTTTTGCTGTTTTTCTACTATATTTTTCCTCTAACTCTGTTTTTCTGCTATCTTTTTCCTCTAACTCTGTTTTTCTGCTATCTTTTTCCTCTAACGCCGTGTTTGTGCTGTTTTTCTACTATCTTGTTCCTCTAACTCCGTGTTTGTGCTGTTTTTCTACTATCTTTTTCCTCTAACTCTGTGTTTGTGCTGTTTTTCTACTATCTTGTTCCTCTAACTCTGTGTTTGTGCTATTTTTTTCCTCTAACTCTGTGTTTGTGCTGTTATTCTACTATCTTGTCCCTCTAACTCTGTGTTTGTAATGTTTTTCTACTATCTTTTTCCTCTAACTCTGTGTTTGTGCTGTTTTTCTGTTAACTTTTTCCTCTAACTCTGTGTTTGTGCTGTTTTTCTACTATCTTGTTCCTCTAACTCTGTGTTTGTGCTGTTTTTCTACTATCTTTTTCCTCTAACTCTGTGTTTGTGCTGTTTTTCTGCTATCTTTTCCCTCTAACTCTGTGTTTGTGCTGTTTTTCTGCTATCTTGTTCCTCTAACTCTGTGTTTGTGCTGTTTTTCTACTATCTTTTTCCTCTAACTCTGTGTTTGTACTGTTTTTCTACTATCTTGTTCATCTAACTCTGTGTTTGTACTGTTTTTCTACTATCTTGTTCCTCTAACTCTGTGTTTGTACTGTTTTTCTACTATCTTTTTCCTCTAACTCTGTGTTTGTGCTGTTTTTTTGCTATCTTTTTCCTCTAACTCTGTGTTTGTGCTGTTTTTCTAATATCTTGTTCCTCTAACTCTGTGTTTGTACTGTTTTTCTGCTATCTTTTTCCTCTAACTCTGTGTTTGTGCTGTTTTTCTGCTATCTTTTTCCTCTAACTCTGTGTTTGTGCTGTTTTTCTACTATCTTTTTCCTCTAACTCTGTGTTTGTGCTGTTTTTCTACTATCTGTTTCCTCTAACTCTGTGTTTGTGCTGTTTTTCTGCTATCTTTTTCCTCTAACTCTGTGTTTGTGTTGTTTTTCTACTATCTGTTTCCTCTAACTCTGTGTTTGTACTGTTTTTCTACTATCTTTTTCCTCTAACTCTGTGTTTGTGCTCTTTTTTTACTATCTTTTTCCTCTAACTCTGTGTTTGTGTTGTTTTTCTACTATCTTTTTCCTCTAACTCTGTGTTTGTGCTGTTTATCTACTATCTTTTTCCTCTAACTCTGTGTTTGTGTTGTTTTTCTACTATCTTTTTCCTCTAACTCTGTGTTTGTGTTGTTTATCTACTATCTTTTTCCTCTAACTCTGTGTTTGTGCTGTTTTTCTGCTATCTTTTTCCTCTAACTCTGTGTTTGTGCTGTTTTTCTACTAATTTGTTCCTCTAACTCTGTGTTTGTGCTGTTTTTCTACTATCTTTTTCCTCTAACTCTGTATTTGTGCTGTTTTTCTGCTATCTTTTTCCTCTAACTCTGTGTTTGTACTGTTTTTCTACTATCTTTTTCCTCTAACTCTGTGTTTGTGCTCTTTTTTTACTATCTTTTTCCTCTAACTCTGTGTTTGTGTTGTTTTTCTACTATCTTTTCCCTCTAACTCTGTGTTTGTGCTGTTTTTCTGCTATCTTTTTCCTCTAACTCTGTGTTTGTGCTGTTTTTCTACTATCTTTTTCCTCTAACTCTGTATTTGTGCTGTTTTTCTGCTATCTTTTTCCTCTAACTCTGTGTTTGTGCTGTTTTTTTGCTATCTTTTTCCTCTAACTCTGTGTTTGTGCTGTTTTTTTGCTATCTTTTTCCTCTAACTCTGTGTTTGTACTGTTTTTCTGCTATCTTGTTCCTCTAACTCTGTGTTTGTACTGTTTTTCTACTATCTTTTTCCTCTAACTCTGTGTTTGTGCTGTTTTTCTACTATCTTTTTCCTCTAACTCTGTGTTTGTGCTGTTTTTTTGCTATCTTTTTCCTCTAACTCTGTGTTTGTGCTGTTTTTCTAATATCTTGTTCCTCTAACTCTGTGTTTGTACTGTTTTTCTGCTATCTCTTTCCTCTAACTCTGTTTTTCTGCTATCTTTTTCCTCTAACTCTGTGTTTGTGCTGTTTTTCTACAATCTTTTTCCTCTAACTCTGTGTTTGTGCTCTTTTTCTACTATCTGTTTCCTCTAACTCTGTGTTTGTGCTCTTTTTCTACTATCTTTTTCCTCTAACTCTGTGTTTGTGTTGTTTTTCTACTATCTTTTTCCTCTAACTCTGTGTTTGTGCTGTTTTTCTGCTATCTTTTTCCTCTAACTCTGTGTTTGTGCTCTTTTTCTAATATCTTTTTCCTATATCTCTGTGTTTGTGCAGTTTTTCTACTATCTTTTTCCTCTAACTCTGTGTTTGTGCTGTTTTTCTGCTATCTTTTCCCTCTAACTCTGTGTTTGTGCTGTTTTTCTGCTATCTTTTTCCTCTAACTCTGTGTTTGTACTGTTTTTCTGCTATCATTTTCCTCTATCTCTGTGTTTGTGCTGTTTTTCTATTATCTTGTTCCTCTAACTCTGTGTTTGTGCTGTTCTTCTACTATCTTGTTCCTCTAACTCTGTGTTTGTGCTGTTTTTCTGCTATCTATTTCCTCTAACTCTGTGTTTGTGATGTTTTTCTACTATCTTTTTCCTCTAACTCTGTGTTTGTGCTGTTTTTCTACTATCTTGTTCCTCTAACTCTGTGTTTGTACTGTTTTTTTGCTATCTTTTTCCTCTAACTCTGTGTTTGTGCTGTTTTTCTAATATCTTGTTCCTCTAACTCTGTGTTTGTACTGTTTTTCTACTATCTTTTTCCTCTAACTCTGTGTTTGTGCTGTTTTTCTGCTATCTTTTTCCTCTAACTCTGTGTTTGTGCTGTTTTTCTACTATCTTTTTCCTCTAACTCTGTGTTTGTGCTGTTTTTCTACTATCTTTTTCCTCTAACTCTGTGTTTGTGCTCTTTTTCTACTATCTGTTTCCTCTAACTCTGTGTTTGTGCTGTTTTTTTACTATCTTTTTCCTCTAACTCTGTGTTTGTGTTGTTTTTCTACTATCTTTTTCCTCTAACTCTGTGTTTGTGCTGTTTTTCTGCTATCTTTTTCCTCTAACTCTGTGTTTGTGCTGTTTTTCTACTATCTTTTTCCTCTAACTCTGTATTTGTGCTGTTTTTCTGCTATCTTTTTCCTCTAACTCTGTGTTTGTGCTGTTTTTCTACTATCTTTTTCCTCTAACTCTGTGTTTGTGCTGTTTTTCTGCTATCTTTTCCCTCTAACTCTGTTTTTCTGCTATCTTTTTCCTCTAACTCTGTGTTTGTACTGTTTTTCTGCTATCATTTTCCTCTATCTCTGTATTTGTGCTGTTTTTCTACTATCTTTTTCCTCTAACTCTGTGTTTGTGCTCTTTTTCTACTATCTGTTTCCTCTAACTCTGTGTTTGTGCTGTTTTTCTACTATCTTGTTCCTCTAACTCTGTGTTTGTACTGTTTTTCTGCTATCATTTTCCTCTATCTCTGTTTTTGTCCTGTTTTTCTACTATCTTGTTCCTCTAACTCTGTGTTTGTGCAGTTTTTCTACTATCTTGTTGCTCTAACTCTGTGTTTGTGCTGTTTTTCTGCTATCTATTTCCTCTAACTCTGTGTTTCTGCTGTTTTTCTACTATCTTTTTCCTCTAACTCTGTGTTTGTGCTGTTTTTTTGCTATCTTTTTCCTCTAACTCTGTGTTTGTGCTGTTTTTCTAATATCTTGTTCCTCTAACTCTGTGTTTGTACTGTTTTTCTGCTATCTCTTTCCTCTAACTCTGTGTTTGTACTGTTTTTCTAATATCTTGTTCCTCTAACTCTGTGTTTGTGCTGTTTTTCTACTATCTTTTTCCTCTAACTCTGTGTTTGTGCTGTTTTTCTACAATCTTTTCCCTCTAACTCTGCGTTTGTGCTCTTTTTCTACTATCTGTTTCCTCTAACTCTGTTTTTCTACTATCTTTTTCCTCTAACTCTGTCTTTGTGTTGTTTTTCTACTATCTTTTTCCTCTAACTCTGTGTTTGTGCTGTTTTTCTGCTATCTTTTTCCTCTAACTCTGTGTTTGTGCTCTTTTTCTAATATCTTTTTCCTATATCTCTGTGTTTGTGCTGTTTTCCTACTATCTTTTTCCTCTAACTCTGTGTTTGTGCTGTTTTTCTGCTATCTTTTCCCTCTAACTCTGTGTTTGTGCTGTTTTTCTGCTATCTTTTTCCTCTAATTCTGTGTTTGTGCTGTTTTTCTGCTATCTTTTCCCTCTAACTCTGTGTTTGTACTGTTTTTCTGCTATCTTTTTCCTCTAACTCTGTGTTTGTACTGTTTTTCTACTATCTTTTTCCTCTAACTCTGTGTTTGTGCTGTTTTTCTGCTATCTTTTTCCTCTAATTCTGTGTTTGTACTGTTTTTCTACTATCTTGTTCCTCTAACTCTGTGTTTGTACTGTTTTTCTATTATCTTTTTCCTCTAACTCTGTGTTTGTGCTGTTTTTCTACTATCTTTTTCCTCTAACTCTGTGTTTGTGCTGTTTTTCTAATATCTTGTTCCTCTAACTCTGTGTTTGTACTGTTTTTCTACTATCTTTTTCCTCTAACTCTGTGTTTGTGCTGTTTTTCTACTATCTTTTTCCTCTAACTCTGTGTTTGTGCTGTTTTTCTAATATCTTGTTCCTCTAACTCTGTGTTTGTACTGTTTTTCTACTATCTTTTTCCTCTAACTCTGTGTTTGTGCTGTTT
Organism: Bathymodiolus brooksi; assembly: GCA_963680875.1. Taxonomy (NCBI): domain Eukaryota; kingdom Metazoa; phylum Mollusca; class Bivalvia; order Mytilida; family Modiolidae; genus Bathymodiolus; species Bathymodiolus brooksi. The sequence goes on from OY804579.1 coordinate 62,274,868, forward strand.
TTCTACTATCTTGTTCCTCTAACTCTGTGTTTGTGCTGTTTTTCTACTATCTTTTTTCTCTAACTCTGTGTTTGTACTGTTTTTCTACTATCTTGTTCCTCTAACTCTGTGTTTGTGCTGTTTTTCTACTATCTTTTTCCTCTAACTCTGTGTTTGTACTGTTTTTCTACTATCTTGTTCCTCTAACTCTGTGTTTGTACTGTTTTTCTACTATCTGTTTCCTCTAACTCTGTGTTTGTGCTGTTTTTCTACTATCTTTTCCCTCTAACTCTGTGTTTGTACTGTTTTTCTACTATCTTTTTCCTCTAATTCTGTGTTTGTACTGTTTTTCTACTATCTTGTTCCTCTAACTCTGTGTTTGTGCTGTTTTTCTACTATCTTTTTTCTCTAACTCTGTGTTTGTACTGTTTTTCTACTATCTTTTTCCTCTAACTCTGTGTTTGTACTGTTTTTCTACTATCTTGTTCCTCTAACTCTGTGTTTGTGCTGTTTTTCTACTATCTTTTTTCTCTAACTCTGTGTTTGTACTGTTTTTCTACTATCTTTTTCCTCTAACTCTGTGTTTGTACTGTTTTTCTACTATCTTGTTCCTCTAACTCTGTGTTTGTGCTGTTTTTCTACTATCTTTTTCCTCTAACTCTGTGTTTGTACTGTTTTTCTACTATCTTTTTCCTCTAACTCTGTGTTTGTACTGTTTTTCTACTATCTTTTTCCTCTAACTCTGTGTTTGTGCTGTTTTTCTACTATCTTGTTCCTCTAACTCTGTGTTTGTACTGTTTTTTTACTATCTTTTTCCTCTAACTCTGTGTTTGTGTTGTTTTTCTACTATCTTTTTCCTCTAACTCTGTGTTTGTGCTGTTTTTCTGCTATCTTTTTCCTCTAACTCTGTGTTTGTGCTGTTTTTCTACTATCTTTTTCCTCTAACTCTGTATTTGTGCTGTTTTTCTGCTATCTTTTTCCTCTAACTCTGTGTTTGTGCTGTTTTTCTACTATCTTTTTCCTCTAACTCTGTGTTTGTGCTGTTTTTCTGCTATCTTTTCCCTCTAACTCTGTTTTTCTGCTATCTTTTTCCTCTAACTCTGTGTTTGTACTGTTTTTCTGCTATCATTTTCCTCTATCTCTGTATTTGTGCTGTTTTTCTACTATCTTTTTCCTCTAACTCTGTGTTTGTGCTCTTTTTCTACTATCTGTTTCCTCTAACTCTGTGTTTGTGCTGTTTTTCTACTATCTTGTTCCTCTAACTCTGTGTTTGTACTGTTTTTCTGCTATCATTTTCCTCTATCTCTGTTTTTGTCCTGTTTTTCTACTATCTTGTTCCTCTAACTCTGTGTTTGTGCAGTTTTTCTACTATCTTGTTGCTCTAACTCTGTGTTTGTGCTGTTTTTCTGCTATCTATTTCCTCTAACTCTGTGTTTCTGCTGTTTTTCTACTATCTTTTTCCTCTAACTCTGTGTTTGTGCTGTTTTTTTGCTATCTTTTTCCTCTAACTCTGTGTTTGTGCTGTTTTTCTAATATCTTGTTCCTCTAACTCTGTGTTTGTACTGTTTTTCTGCTATCTCTTTCCTCTAACTCTGTGTTTGTACTGTTTTTCTAATATCTTGTTCCTCTAACTCTGTGTTTGTGCTGTTTTTCTACTATCTTTTTCCTCTAACTCTGTGTTTGTGCTGTTTTTCTACAATCTTTTCCCTCTAACTCTGCGTTTGTGCTCTTTTTCTACTATCTGTTTCCTCTAACTCTGTTTTTCTACTATCTTTTTCCTCTAACTCTGTCTTTGTGTTGTTTTTCTACTATCTTTTTCCTCTAACTCTGTGTTTGTGCTGTTTTTCTGCTATCTTTTTCCTCTAACTCTGTGTTTGTGCTCTTTTTCTAATATCTTTTTCCTATATCTCTGTGTTTGTGCTGTTTTCCTACTATCTTTTTCCTCTAACTCTGTGTTTGTGCTGTTTTTCTGCTATCTTTTCCCTCTAACTCTGTGTTTGTGCTGTTTTTCTGCTATCTTTTTCCTCTAATTCTGTGTTTGTGCTGTTTTTCTGCTATCTTTTCCCTCTAACTCTGTGTTTGTACTGTTTTTCTGCTATCTTTTTCCTCTAACTCTGTGTTTGTACTGTTTTTCTACTATCTTTTTCCTCTAACTCTGTGTTTGTGCTGTTTTTCTGCTATCTTTTTCCTCTAATTCTGTGTTTGTACTGTTTTTCTACTATATTGTTCCTCTAACTCTGTGTTTGTACTGTTTTTCTATTATCTTTTTCCTCTAACTCTGTGTTTGTGCTGTTTTTCTACTATCTTTTTCCTCTAACTCTGTGTTTGTGCTGTTTTTCTAATATCTTGTTCCTCTAACTCTGTGTTTGTACTGTTTTTCTACTATCTTTTTCCTCTAACTCTGTGTTTGTGCTGTTTTTCTACTATCTTTTTCCTCTAACTCTGTGTTTGTGCTGTTTTTCTAATATCTTGTTCCTCTAACTCTGTGTTTGTACTGTTTTTCTACTATCTTTTTCCTCTAACTCTGTGTTTGTGCTGTTTTTCTACTATCTTGTTCCTCTAACTCTGTGTTTGTGCTGTTTTTCTACTATCTTTTTTCTCTAACTCTGTGTTTGTACTGTTTTTCTACTATCTTGTTCCTCTAACTCTGTGTTTGTGCTGTTTTTCTACTATCTTTTTCCTCTAACTCTGTGTTTGTACTGTTTTTCTACTATCTTGTTCCTCTAACTCTGTGTTTGTACTGTTTTTCTACTATCTGTTTCCTCTAACTCTGTGTTTGTGCTGTTTTTCTACTATCTTTTCCCTCTAACTCTGTGTTTGTACTGTTTTTCTACTATCTTTTTCCTCTAATTCTGTGTTTGTACTGTTTTTCTACTATCTTGTTCCTCTAACTCTGTGTTTGTGCTGTTTTTCTACTATCTTTTTTCTCTAACTCTGTGTTTGTACTGTTTTTCTACTATCTTTTTCCTCTAACTCTGTGTTTGTACTGTTTTTCTACTATCTTTTTCCTCTAACTCTGTGTTTGTACTGTTTTTCTACTATCTTGTTCCTCTAACTCTGTGTTTGTGCTGTTTTTCTACTATCTTTTTCCTCTAACTCTGTGTTTGTACTGTTTTTCTACTATCTTTTTCCTCTAACTCTGTGTTTGTACTGTTTTTCTACTATCTTTTTCCTCTAACTCTGTGTTTGTACTGTTTTTCTACTATCTTGTTCCTCTAACTCTGTGTTTGTGCTGTTTTTCTACTATCTTTTTCCTCTAACTCTGTGTTTGTACTGTTTTTCTACTATCTTTTTCCTCTAACTCTGTGTTTGTACTGTTTTTCTACTATCTTGTTCCTCTAACTCTGTGTTTGTGCTGTTTTTCTACTATCTTTTTCCTCTAACCCTGTGTTTGTACTGTTTTTCGACTATCTTTTTCCTCTAACTCTGTGTTTGTACTGTTTTTCTACTATCTTTTTCCTCTAACTCTGTGTTTGTGCTGTTTTTCTACAATCTTTTCCCTCTAACTCTGTGTTTGTGCTCTTTTTCTACTATCTGTTTCCTCTAACTCTGTTTTTCTACTATCTTTTTCCTCTAACTCTGTCTTTGTGTTGTTTTTCTACTATCTTTTTCCTCTAACTCTGTGTTTGTGCTGTTTTTCTGCTATCTTTTTCCTCTAACTCTGTGTTTGTGCTCTTTTTCTAATATCTTTTTCCTATATCTCTGTGTTTGTGCTGTTTTCCTACTATCTTTTTCCTCTAACTCTGTGTTTGTGCTGTTTTTCTGCTATCTTTTCCCTCTAACTCTGTGTTTGTGCTGTTTTTCTGCTATCTTTTTCCTCTAATTCTGTGTTTGTGCTGTTTTTCTGCTATCTTTTCCCTCTAACTCTGTGTTTGTACTGTTTTTCTGCTATCTTTTTCCTCTAACTCTGTGTTTGTACTGTTTTTCTACTATCTTTTTCCTCTAACTCTGTGTTTGTGCTGTTTTTCTGCTATCTTTTTCCTCTAATTCTGTGTTTGTACTGTTTTTCTACTATCTTGTTCCTCTAACTCTGTGTTTGTACTGTTTTTCTATTATCTTTTTCCTCTAACTCTGTGTTTGTGCTCTTTTTCTAATATCTTTTTCCTATATCTCTGTGTTTGTGCAGTTTTTCTACTATCTTTTTCCTCTAACTCTGTGTTTGTGCTGTTTTTCTGCTATCTTTTCCCTCTAACTCTGTGTTTGTGCTGTTTTTCTGCTATCTTTTTCCTCTAACTCTGTGTTTGTACTGTTTTTCTGCTATCATTTTCCTCTATCTCTGTGTTTGTGCTGTTTTTCTATTATCTTGTTCCTCTAACTCTGTGTTTGTGCTGTTCTTCTACTATCTTGTTCCTCTAACTCTGTGTTTGTGCTGTTTTTCTGCTATCTATTTCCTCTAACTCTGTGTTTGTGATGTTTTTCTACTATCTTTTTCCTCTAACTCTGTGTTTGTGCTGTTTTTCTACTATCTTGTTCCTCTAACTCTGTGTTTGTACTGTTTTTTTGCTATCTTTTTCCTCTAACTCTGTGTTTGTGCTGTTTTTCTAATATCTTGTTCCTCTAACTCTGTGTTTGTACTGTTTTTCTACTATCTTTTTCCTCTAACTCTGTGTTTGTGCTGTTTTTCTGCTATCTTTTTCCTCTAACTCTGTGTTTGTGCTGTTTTTCTACTATCTTTTTCCTCTAACTCTGTGTTTGTGCTGTTTTTCTACTATCTTTTTCCTCTAACTCTGTGTTTGTGCTCTTTTTCTACTATCTTTTTCCTCTAACTCTGTGTTTGTGCTCTTTTTCTACTATCTTTTTCCTCTAACTCTGTGTTTGTGCTGTTTTTCTGCTATCTTTTTCCTCTAATTCTGTGTTTGTGCTGTTTTTCTGCTATCTTTTCCCTCTAACTCTGTGTTTGTACTGTTTTTCTGCTATCTTTTTCCTCTAACTCTGTGTTTGTACTGTTTTTCTACTATCTTTTTCCTCTAACTCTGTGTTTGTGCTGTTTTTCTGCTATCTTTTTCCTCTAATTCTGTGTTTGTACTGTTTTTCTACTATCTTGTTCCTCTAACTCTGTGTTTGTACTGTTTTTCTATTATCTTTTTCCTCTAACTCTGTGTTTGTGCTGTTTTTCTACTATCTTTTTCCTCTAACTCTGTGTTTGTGCTGTTTTTCTAATATCTTGTTCCTCTAACTCTGTGTTTGTACTGTTTTTCTACTATCTTTTTCCTCTAACTCTGTGTTTGTGCTGTTTTTCTACTATCTTTTTCCTCTAACTCTGTGTTTGTGCTGTTTTTCTAATATCTTGTTCCTCTAACTCTGTGTTTGTACTGTTTTTCTACTATCTTTTTCCTCTAACTCTGTGTTTGTGCTGTTTTTCTACTATCTTGTTCCTCTAACTCTGTGTTTGTGCTGTTTTTCTACTATCTTTTTTCTCTAACTCTGTGTTTGTACTGTTTTTCTACTATCTTGTTCCTCTAACTCTGTGTTTGTGCTGTTTTTCTACTATCTTTTTCCTCTAACTCTGTGTTTGTACTGTTTTTCTACTATCTTGTTCCTCTAACTCTGTGTTTGTACTGTTTTTCTACTATCTGTTTCCTCTAACTCTGTGTTTGTGCTGTTTTTCTACTATCTTTTCCCTCTAACTCTGTGTTTGTACTGTTTTTCTACTATCTTTTTCCTCTAATTCTGTGTTTGTACTGTTTTTCTACTATCTTGTTCCTCTAACTCTGTGTTTGTGCTGTTTTTCTACTATCTTTTTTCTCTAACTCTGTGTTTGTACTGTTTTTCTACTATCTTTTTCCTCTAACTCTGTGTTTGTACTGTTTTTCTACTATCTTTTTCCTCTAACTCTGTGTTTGTACTGTTTTTCTACTATCTTGTTCCTCTAACTCTGTGTTTGTGCTGTTTTTCTACTATCTTTTTCCTCTAACTCTGTGTTTGTACTGTTTTTCTACTATCTTTTTCCTCTAACTCTGTGTTTGTACTGTTTTTCTACTATCTTGTTCCTCTAACTCTGTGTTTGTGCTGTTTTTCTACTATCTTTTTTCTCTAACTCTGTGTTTGTACTGTTTTTCTACTATCTTTTTCCTCTAACTCTGTGTTTGTACTGTTTTTCTACTATCTTTTTCCTCTAACTCTGTGTTTGTACTGTTTTTCTACTATCTTGTTCCTCTAACTCTGTGTTTGTGCTGTTTTTCTACTATCTTTTTCCTCTAACTCTGTGTTTGTACTGTTTTTCTACTATCTTTTTCCTCTAACTCTGTGTTTGTACTGTTTTTCTACTATCTTTTTCCTCTAACTCTGTGTTTGTACTGTTTTTCTACTATCTTGTTCCTCTAACTCTGTGTTTGTACTGTTTTTCTACTATCTTGTTCCTCTAACTCTGTGTTTGTACTGTTTTTCTACTATCTTGTTCCTCTAACTCTGTGTTTGTGCTGTTTTTCTACTATCTTGTTCCTCTAACTCTGTGTTTGTGCTGTTTTTCTACTATCTTTTTCCTCTAACTCTGTGTTTGTACTGTTTTTCTACTATCTTTTTCCTCTAACTCTGTGTTTGTACTGTTTTTCTACTATCTTGTTCCTCTAACTCTGTGTTTGTGCTGTTTTTCTACTATCTTTTTCCTCTAACCCTGTGTTTGTACTGTTTTTCGACTATCTTTTTCCTCTAACTCTGTGTTTGTACTGTTTTTCTACTATCTTTTTCCTCTAACTCTGTGTTTGTGCTGTTTTTCTACAATCTTTTCCCTCTAACTCTGTGTTTGTGCTCTTTTTCTACTATCTGTTTCCTCTAACTCTGTGTTTGTGCTCTTTTTCTAATATCTTTTTCCTATATCTCTGTGTTTGTGCTGTTTTCCTACTATCTTTTTCCTCTAACTCTGTGTTTGTGCTGTTTTTCTGCTATCTTTTCCCTCTAACTCTGTGTTTGTGCTGTTTTTCTGCTATCTTTTTCCTCTAATTCTGTGTTTGTGCTGTTTTTCTGCTATCTTTTCCCTCTAACTCTGTGTTTGTACTGTTTTTCTGCTATCTTTTTCCTCTAACTCTGTGTTTGTACTGTTTTTCTACTATCTTTTTCCTCTAACTCTGTGTTTGTGCTGTTTTTCTGCTATCTTTTTCCTCTAATTCTGTGTTTGTACTGTTTTTCTACTATCTTGTTCCTCTAACTCTGTGTTTGTACTGTTTTTCTATTATCTTTTTCCTCTAACTCTGTGTTTGTGCTCTTTTTCTAATATCTTTTTCCTATATCTCTGTGTTTGTGCAGTTTTTCTACTATCTTTTTCCTCTAACTCTGTGTTTGTGCTGTTTTTCTGCTATCTTTTCCCTCTAACTCTGTGTTTGTGCTGTTTTTCTGCTATCTTTTTCCTCTAACTCTGTGTTTGTACTGTTTTTCTGCTATCATTTTCCTCTATCTCTGTGTTTGTGCTGTTTTTCTATTATCTTGTTCCTCTAACTCTGTGTTTGTGCTGTTCTTCTACTATCTTGTTCCTCTAACTCTGTGTTTGTGCTGTTTTTCTGCTATCTATTTCCTCTAACTCTGTGTTTGTGATGTTTTTCTACTATCTTTTTCCTCTAACTCTGTGTTTGTGCTGTTTTTCTACTATCTTGTTCCTCTAACTCTGTGTTTGTACTGTTTTTTTGCTATCTTTTTCCTCTAACTCTGTGTTTGTGCTGTTTTTCTAATATCTTGTTCCTCTAACTCTGTGTTTGTACTGTTTTTCTACTATCTTTTTCCTCTAACTCTGTGTTTGTGCTGTTTTTCTGCTATCTTTTTCCTCTAACTCTGTGTTTGTGCTGTTTTTCTACTATCTTTTTCCTCTAACTCTGTGTTTGTGCTGTTTTTCTACTATCTTTTTCCTCTAACTCTGTGTTTGTGCTCTTTTTCTACTATCTGTTTCCTCTAACTCTGTGTTTGTGCTGTTTTTTTACTATCTTTTTCCTCTAACTCTGTGTTTGTGTTGTTTTTCTACTATCTTTTTCCTCTAACTCTGTGTTTGTGCTGTTTTTCTGCTATCTTTTTCCTCTAACTCTGTGTTTGTGCTGTTTTTCTACTATCTTTTTCCTCTAACTCTGTATTTGTGCTGTTTTTCTGCTATCTTTTTCCTCTAACTCTGTGTTTGTACTGTTTTTCTACTATCTTTTTCCTCTAACTCTGTGTTTGTGCTGTTTTTCTGCTATCTTTTCCCTCTAACTCTGTTTTTCTGCTATCTTTTTCCTCTAACTCTGTGTTTGTACTGTTTTTCTGCTTTCATTTTCCTCTATCTCTGTATTTGTGCTGTTTTTCTACTATCTTTTTCCTCTAACTCTGTGTTTGTGCTCTTTTTCTACTATCTGTTTCCTCTAACTCTGTGTTTGTGCTGTTTTTCTACTATCTTGTTCCTCTAACTCTGTGTTTGTACTGTTTTTCTGCTATCATTTTCCTCTATCTCTGTTTTTGTCCTGTTTTTCTACTATCTTGTTCCTCTAACTCTGTGTTTGTGCAGTTTTTCTACTATCTTGTTGCTCTAACTCTGTGTTTGTGCTGTTTTTCTGCTATCTATTTCCTCTAACTCTGTGTTTCTGCTGTTTTTCTACTATCTTTTTCCTCTAACTCTGTGTTTGTGCTGTTTTTTTGCTATCTTTTTCCTCTAACTCTGTGTTTGTGCTGTTTTTCTAATATCTTGTTCCTCTAACTCTGTGTTTGTACTGTTTTTCTGCTATCTCTTTCCTCTAACTCTGTGTTTGTACTGTTTTTCTAATATCTTGTTCCTCTAACTCTGTGTTTGTGCTGTTTTTCTACTATTTTTTTCCTCTAACTCTGTGTTTGTGCTGTTTTTCTACAATCTTTTCCCTCTAACTCTGTGTTTGTGCTCTTTTTCTACTATCTGTTTCCTCTAACTCTGTTTTTCTACTATCTTTTTCCTCTAACTCTGTCTTTGTGTTGTTTTTCTACTATCTTTTTCCTCTAACTCTGTGTTTGTGCTGTTTTTCTGCTATCTTTTTCCTCTAACTCTGTGTTTGTGCTCTTTTTCTAATATCTTGTTCCTATATCTCTGTGTTTGTGCTGTTTTCCTACTATCTTTTTCCTCTAACTCTGTGTTTGTGCTGTTTTTCTGCTATCTTTTCCCTCTAACTCTGTTTTTCTGCTATCTTTTTCCTCTAATTCTGTGTTTGTGCTGTTTTTCTGCTATCTTTTCCCTCTAACTCTGTGTTTGTACTGTTTTTCTGCTATCTTTTTCCTCTAACTCTGTGTTTGTACTGTTTTTCTACTATCTTTTTCCTCTAACTCTGTGTTTGTGCTGTTTTTCTGCTATCTTTTTCCTCTAATTCTGTGTTTGTACTGTTTTTCTACTATCTTGTTCCTCTAACTCTGTGTTTGTGCTGTTTTTCTAATATCTTGTTCCTCTAACTCTGTGTTTGTACTGTTTTTCTACTATCTTTTTCCTCTAACTCTGTGTTTGTGCTGTTTTTCTACTATCTTTTTCCTCTAACTCTGTGTTTGTGCTGTTTTTCTAATATCTTGTTCCTCTAACTCTGTGTTTGTACTGTTTTTCTACTATCTTTTTCCTCTAACTCTGTGTTTGTGCTGTTTTTCTACTATCTTGTTCCTCTAACTCTGTGTTTGTGCTGTTTTTCTACTATCTTTTTTCTCTAACTCTGTGTTTGTACTGTTTTTCTACTATCTTGTTCCTCTAACTCTGTGTTTGTGCTGTTTTTCTACTATCTTTTTCCTCTAACTCTGTGTTTGTACTGTTTTTCTACTATCTTGTTCCTCTAACTCTGTGTTTGTACTGTTTTTCTACTATCTTTTTCCTCTAACTCTGTGTTTGTACTGTTTTTCTACTATCTTGTTCCTCTAACTCTGTGTTTGTGCTGTTTTTCTACTATCTTTTTTCTCTAACTCTGTGTTTGTACTGTTTTTCTACTATCTTTTTCCTCTAACTCTGTGTTTGTACTGTTTTTCTACTATCTTGTTCCTCTAACTCTGTGTTTGTGCTGTTTTTCTACTATCTTTTTCCTCTAACTCTGTGTTTGTACTGTTTTTCTACTATCTTTTTCCTCTAACTCTGTGTTTGTACTGTTTTTCTACTATCTTGTTCCTCTAACTCTGTGTTTGTGCTGTTTTTCTACTATCTTTTTCCTCTAACCCTGTGTTTGTACTGTTTTTCGACTATCTTTTTCCTCTAACTCTGTGTTTGTACTGTTTTTCTACTATCTTTTTCCTCTAACTCTGTGTTTGTGCTGTTTTTCTACAATCTTTTCCCTCTAACTCTGTGTTTGTGCTCTTTTTCTACTATCTGTTTCCTCTAACTCTGTTTTTCTACTATCTTTTTCCTCTAACTCTGTCTTTGTGTTGTTTTTCTACTATCTTTTTCCTCTAACTCTGTGTTTGTGCTGTTTTTCTGCTATCTTTTTCCTCTAACTCTGTGTTTGTGCTCTTTTTCTAATATCTTTTTCCTATATCTCTGTGTTTGTGCTGTTTTCCTACTATCTTTTTCCTCTAACTCTGTGTTTGTGCTGTTTTTCTGCTATCTTTTCCCTCTAACTCTGTGTTTGTGCTGTTTTTCTGCTATCTTTTTCCTCTAATTCTGTGTTTGTGCTGTTTTTCTGCTATCTTTTCCCTCTAACTCTGTGTTTGTACTGTTTTTCTGCTATCTTTTTCCTCTAACTCTGTGTTTGTACTGTTTTTCTACTATCTTTTTCCTCTAACTCTGTGTTTGTGCTGTTTTTCTGCTATCTTTTTCCTCTAATTCTGTGTTTGTACTGTTTTTCTACTATCTTGTTCCTCTAACTCTGTGTTTGTACTGTTTTTCTATTATCTTTTTCCTCTAACTCTGTGTTTGTGCTGTTTTTCTACTATCTTTTTCCTCTATCTCTGTGTTTGTGCTGTTTTTCTACTATCTTTTTCCTCTAACTCTGTGTTTGTGCTGTTTTTCTAATATCTTGTTCCTCTAACTCTGTGTTTGTACTGTTTTTCTACTATCTTTTTCCTCTAACTCTGTGTTTGTGCTGTTTTTCTACTATCTTTTTCCTCTAACTCTGTGTTTGTGCTGTTTTTCTAATATCTTGTTCCTCTAACTCTGTGTTTGTACTGTTTTTCTACTATCTTTTTCCTCTAACTCTGTGTTTGTACTGTTTTTCTACTATCTTGTTCCTCTAACTCTGTGTTTGTACTGTTTTTCTACTATCTTTTTTCTCTAACTCTGTGTTTGTACTGTTTTTCTACTATCTTTTTTCTCTAACTCTGTGTTTGTGCTGTTTTTCTACTATCTTTTTCCTCTAACTCTGTGTTTGTGCTGTTTTTCTAATATCTTGTTCCTCTAACTCTGTGTTTGTACTGTTTTTCTACTATCTTTTTCCTCTAACTCTGTGTTTGTACTGTTTTTCTACTATCTTGTTCCTCTAACTCTGTGTTTGTACTGTTTTTCTACTATCTTTTTTCTCTAACTCTGTGTTTGTACTGTTTTTCTACTATCTTTTTTCTCTAACTCTGTGTTTGTGCTGTTTTTCTACTATCTTTTTCCTCTAACTCTGTGTTTGTACTGTTTTTCTACTATCTTGTTCCTCTAACTCTGTGTTTGTACTGTTTTTCTACTATCTTGTTCCTCTAACTCTGTGTTTGTGCTGTTTTTCTACTATCTTGTTCCTCTAACTCTGTGTTTGTACTGTTTTTCTACTATCTTTTTCCTCTATCTCTGTGTTTGTACTGTTTTTCTACTATCTTGTTCCTCTAACTCTGTGTTTGTGCTGTTTTTCTATTATCTTTTTCCTCTAACTCTGTGTTTGTACTGTTTTTCTACTATCTTTTTCCTCTAACTCTGTGTTTGTACTGTTTTTCTGCTATCTTTTTCCTCTAACTCTGTGTTTGTACTGTTTTTCTACTATCTTTTTTCTCTAACTCTGTGTTTGTACTGTTTTTCTACTATCTTTTTCCTCTATCTCTGTGTTTGTACTGTTTTTCTACTATCTTTTTCCTCTAACTCTGTGTTTGTGCTGTTTTTCTACTATCTTGTTCCTCTAACTCTGTGTTTGTACTGTTTTTCTACTATCTTGTTCCTCTAACTCTGTGTTTGTGCTGTTTTTCTACTATCTTGTTCCTCTAACTCTGTGTTTGTACTGTTTTTCTACTATCTTTTTTCTCTAACTCTGTGTTTGTACTGTTTTTCTATTATCTTTTTCCTCTAACTCTGTGTTTGTGCTGTTTTTCTACTATCTTTTTCCTCTATCTCTGTGTTTGTACTGTTTTTCTACTATCTTTTTCCTCTAACTCTGTGTTTGTGCTGTTTTTCTGCTATCTTGTTCCTCTAACTCTGTGTTTGTGCTGTTTTTCTGCTATCTTGTTCCTCTAACTCTGTGTTTGTGCTGTTTTTCTGCTATCTTGTTCCTCTAACTCTGTGTTTGTACTGTTTTTCTACTATCTTTTTTCTCTAACTCTGTGTTTGTACTGTTTTTCTACTATCTTTTTTCTCTAACTCTGTGTTTGTGCTGTTTTTCTACTATCTTTTTCCTCTAACTCTGTGTTTGTACTGTTTTTCTACTATCTTGTTCCTCTAACTCTGTGTTTGTACTGTTTTTCTACTATCTTGTTCCTCTAACTCTGTGTTTGTGCTGTTTTTCTACTATCTTGTTCCTCTAACTCTGTGTTTGTACTGTTTTTCTACTATCTTTTTCCTCTATCTCTGTGTTTGTACTGTTTTTCTACTATCTTGTTCCTCTAACTCTGTGTTTGTACTGTTTTTCTACTATCTTTTTTCTCTAACTCTGTGTTTGTACTGTTTTTCTACTATCTTTTTCCTCTATCTCTGTGTTTGTACTGTTTTTCTACTATCTTTTTCCTCTAACTCTGTGTTTGTGCTGTTTTTCTACTATCTTGTTCCTCTAACTCTGTGTTTGTACTGTTTTTCTACTATCTTGTTCCTCTAACTCTGTGTTTGTGCTGTTTTTCTACTATCTTGTTCCTCTAACTCTGTGTTTGTACTGTTTTTCTACTATCTTTTTTCTCTAACTCTGTGTTTGTACTGTTTTTCTATTATCTTTTTCCTCTAACTCTGTGTTTGTACTGTTTTTCTACTATCTTTTTCCTCTAACTCTGTGTTTGTGCTGTTTTTCTACTATCTTGTTCCTCTAACTCTGTGTTTGTGCTGTTTTTCTACTATCTTGTTCCTCTAACTCTGTGTTTGTACTGTTTTTCTACTATCTTGTTCCTCTAACTCTGTGTTTGTACTGTTTTTCTACTATCTTTTTTCTCTAACTCTGTGTTTGTGCTGTTTTTCTATTATCTTTTTTCTCTAACTCTGTGTTTGTACTGTTTTTCTATTATCTTTTTCCTCTAACTCTGTGTTTGTACTGTTTTTCTACTATCTTGTTCCTCTAACTCTGTGTTTGTACTGTTTTTCTACTATCTTTTTCCTCTAACTCTGTGTTTGTGCTGTTTTTCTACTATCTTGTTCCTCTAACTCTGTGTTTGTGCTGTTTTTCTACTATCTTGTTCCTCTAACTCTGTGTTTGTACTGTTTTTCTACTATCTTGTTCCTCTAACTCTGTGTTTGTACTGTTTTTCTACTATCTTTTTTCTCTAACTCTGTGTTTGTGCTGTTTTTCTATTATCTTTTTTCTCTAACTCTGTGTTTGTACTGTTTTTCTATTATCTTTTTCCTCTAACTCTGTGTTTGTACTGTTTTTCTACTATCTTGTTCCTCTAACTCTGTGTTTGTACTGTTTTTCTACTATCTTTTTCCTCTAACTCTGTGTTTGTGCTGTTTTTCTACTATCTTTTTCCTCTAACTCTGTGTTTGTACTGTTTTTCTATTATCTTTTTCCTCTAACTCTGTGTTTGTGCTGTTTTTCTACTATCTTGTTCCTCTAACTCTGTGTTTGTACTGTTTTTCTACTATCTTTTTCCTCTAACTCTGTGTTTGTGCTGTTTTTCTACTATCTTTTTCCTCTAACTCTGTGTTTGTACTGTTTTTCTATTATCTTTTTCCTCTAACTCTGTGTTTGTGCTGTTTTTCTACTATCTTTTTCCTCTAACTCTGTGTTTGTGCTGTTTTTCTAATATCTTGTTCCTCTAACTCTGTGTTTGTACTGTTTTTCTACTATCTTTTTCCTCTAACTCTGTGTTTGTGCTGTTTTTCTACTATCTTTTTCCTCTAACTCTGTGTTTGTGCTGTTTTTCTAATATCTTGTTCCTCTAACTCTGTGTTTGTACTGTTTTTCTACTATCTTGTTCCTCTAACTCTGTGTTTGTGCTGTTTTTCTGCTATCTTGTTCCTCTAACTCTGTGTTTGTACTGTTTTTCTACTATCTTTTTTCTCTAACTCTGTGTTTGTACTGTTTTTCTACTATCTTTTTTCTCTAACTCTGTGTTTGTGCTGTTTTTCTACTATCTTTTTCCTCTAACTCTGTGTTTGTACTGTTTTTCTACTATCTTGTTCCTCTAACTCTGTGTTTGTACTGTTTTTCTACTATCTTGTTCCTCTAACTCTGTGTTTGTGCTGTTTTTCTACTATCTTGTTCCTCTAACTCTGTGTTTGTACTGTTTTTCTACTATCTTTTTCCTCTATCTCTGTGTTTGTACTGTTTTTCTACTATCTTGTTCCTCTAACTCTGTGTTTGTACTGTTTTTCTACTATCTGTTTCCTCTATCTCTGTGTTTGTACTGTTTTTCTACTATCTTTTTCCTCTAACTCTGTGTTTGTACTGTTTTTCTACTATCTTTTTCCTCTATCTCTGTGTTTGTACTGTTTTTCTACTATCTTTTTCCTCTAACTCTGTGTTTGTGCTGTTTTTCTACTATCTTGTTCCTCTAACTCTGTGTTTGTACTGTTTTTCTACTATCTTGTTCCTCTAACTCTGTGTTTGTGCTGTTTTTCTACTATCTTGTTCCTCTAACTCTGTGTTTGTACTGTTTTTCTACTATCTTTTTTCTCTAACTCTGTGTTTGTACTGTTTTTCTACTATCTTTTTCCTCTATCTCTGTGTTTGTGCTGTTTTTCTACTATCTTTTTTCTCTAACTCTGTGTTTGTACTGTTTTTCTACTATCTTGTTCCTCTAACTCTGTGTTTGTACTGTTTTTCTACTATCTTGTTCCTCTAACTCTGTGTTTGTGCTGTTTTTCTACTATCTTGTTCCTCTAACTCTGTGTTTGTACTGTTTTTCTACTATCTTTTTCCTCTAACTCTGTTTTTCTACTATCTTTTTCCTCTAACTCTGTGTTTGTGCTGTTTTTCTACTATCTTTTTCCTCTAACTCTGTGTTTGTACTGTTTTTCTACTATCTTTTTCCTCTAATTCTGTGTTTGTACTGTTTTTCTGCTATCTTTTTCCTCTAACTCTGTGTTTGTACTGTTTTTCTACTATCTTGTTCCTCTAACTCTGTGTTTGTGCTGTTTTTCTACTATCTTTTTTCTCTAACTCTGTGTTTGTGCTGTTTTTCTATTATCTTTTTCCTCTAACTCTGTGTTTGTGCTGTTTTTCTGCTATCTTTTTCCTCTAACTCTGTGTTTGTACTGTTTTTCTACTATCTTTTTCCTCTAACTCTGTGTTTGTACTGTTTTTCTACTATCTTTTTTCTCTAACTCTGTGTTTGTACTGTTTTTCTGCTATCTTTTTCCTCTAACTCTGTGTTTGTACTGTTTTTCTGCTATCTTTTTCCTCTAACTCTGTGTTTGTACTGTTTTTCTGCTATCTTTTTCCTCTAACTCTGTGTTTGTACTGTTTTTCTGCTATCTTTTTTCTCTAACTCTGTGTTTGTACTGTTTTTCTGCTATCTTTTTCCTCTAACTCTGTGTTTGTACTGTTTTTCTACTATCTTTTTCCTCTAACTCTGTGTTTGTACTGTTTTTCTACTATCTTGTTCCTCTAACTCTGTGTTTGTACTGTTTTTCTACTATCTTTTTCCTCTATCTCTGTGTTTGTGCTGTTTTTCTACTATCTTTTTCCTCTAACTCTGTGTTTGTACTGTTTTTCTACTATCTTTTTCCTCTAATTCTGTGTTTGTACTGTTTTTCTACTATCTTGTTCCTCTAACTCTGTGTTTGTGCTGTTTATCTACTATCTTTTTCCTCTAATTCTGTGTTTGTACTGTTTTTCTAATATCTTGTTCCTCTAACTCTGTGTTTGTGCTGTTTTTCTGCTATCTTGTTCCTCTAACTCTGTGTTTGTGCTGTTTTTCTACTATCTTTTTTCTCTAACTCTGTGTTTGTACTGTTTTTCTACTATCTTTTTCCTCTAACTCTGTGTTTGTGCTGTTTTTCTACTATCTTGTTCCTCTAACTCTGTGTTTGTACTGTTTTTCTACTATCTTTTTCCTCTAACTCTGTGTTTGTACTGTTTTTCTACTATCTTTTTCCTCTAACTCTGTGTTTGTGCTGTTTTTCTACTATCTTTTTTCTCTAATTCTGTGTTTGTACTGTTTTTCTACTATCTTTTTTCTCTAACTCTGTGTTTGTACTGTTTTTCTACTATCTTGTTCCTCTAACTCTGTGTTTGTGCTGTTTTTCTACTATCTTGTTCCTCTAACTCTGTGTTTGTACTGTTTTTCTACTATCTTTTTCCTCTAACTCTGTGTTTGTACTGTTTTTCTACTATCTTTTCCCTCTAACTCTGTGTTTGTTCTGTTTTTCTACTATCTTTTTCCTCTAACTCTGTGTTTGTACTGTTTTTCTACTATCTTGTTCCTCTAACTCTGTGTTTGTGTTGTTTTTCTACTATCTTTTTCCTCTAACTCTGTGTTTGTGCTGTTTTTCTACTATCTTTTTTCTCTAACTCTGTGTTTGTACTGTTTTTCTACTATCTTTTTCCTCTAACTCTGTGTTTGTGCTGTTTTTCTACTATCTTGTTCCTCTAACTCTGTGTTTGTACTGTTTTTCTACTATCTTTTTCCTCTAACTCTGTGTTTGTACTGTTTTTCTGCTATCTTGTTCCTCTAACTCTGTGTTTGTACTGTTTTTCTACTATCTTTTTCCTCTAACTCTGTGTTTGTACTGTTTTTCTATTATCTTTTTCCTCTAACTCTGTGTTTGTACTGTTTTTCTACTATCTTTTTCCTCTAACTCTGTGTTTGTACTGTTTTTCTACTTTCTTTTTCCTCTATCTCTGTGTTTGTGCTGTTTTTCTACTATCTTTTTTCTCTAACTCTGTGTTTGTACTGTTTTTCTACTATCTTTTTCCTCTAACTCTGTGTTTGTGCTGTTTTTCTACTATCTTGTTCCTCTAACTCTGTGTTTGTACTGTTTTTCTACTATCTTTTTCCTCTAACTCTGTGTTTGTACTGTTTTTCTGCTATCTTGTTCCTCTAACTCTGTGTTTGTACTGTTTTTCTACTATCTGTTTCCTCTAACTCTGTGTTTGTGGTGTTTTTCTACTATCTTTTTCCTCTAACTCTGTGTTTGTACTGTTTTTCTACTATCTTTTTCCTCTAACTCTGTGTTTGTACTGTTTTTTTACTATCTTTTTCCTCTAATTCTGTGTTTGTGCTGTTTTTCTACTATCTTTTTCCTCTAACTCTGTGTTTGTACTGTTTTTCTACTATCTTTTTCCTCTAACTCTGTGTTTGTACTGTTTTTCTACTATCTTTTTCCTCTATCTCTGTGTTTGTGCTGTTTTTCTACTATCTTTTTCCTCTAACTCTGTGTTTGTGCTGTTTTTCTACTATCTTGTTCCTCTAACTCTGTGTTTGTACTGTTTTTCTACTATCTTTTTCCTCTAACTCTGTGTTTGTACTGTTTTTCTACTATCTTGTTCCTCTAACTCTGTGTTTGTACTGTTTTTCTACTATCTTTTTCCTCTAACTCTGTGTTTGTACTGTTTTTCTACTATCTTTTTCCTCTAACTCTGTGTTTGTACTGTTTTTCTACTATCTTGTTCCTCTAACTCTGTGTTTGTGCTGTTTTTCTACTATCTTTTTTCTCTAACTCTGTGTTTGTACTGTTTTTCTACTATCTTTTTCCTCTAACTCTGTGTTTGTGCTGTTTTTCTACTATCTTGTTCCTCTAACTCTGTGTTTGTACTGTTTTTCTACTATCTTTTTCCTCTAACTCTGTGTTTGTACTGTTTTTCTACTATCTTTTTCCTCTAACTCTGTGTTTGTGCTGTTTTTCTACTATCTTGTTGCTCTAACTCTGTGTTTGTACTGTTTTTCTACTATCTTGTTCCTCTAACTCTGTGTTTGTGCTGTTTTTCTACCATCTTTTTCCTCTAACTCTGTGTTTGTACTGTTTTTCTACTATCTTTTCCCTCTAATTCTGTGTTTGTTCTGTTTTTCTACTATCTTTTTCCTCTAACTCTGTGTTTGTGCTGTTTTTCTACTATCTTTTTCCTCTAACTCTGTGTTTGTACTGTTTTTCTACTATCTTTTTCCTCTAACTCTGTGTTTGTACTGTTTTTCTACTATCTTGTTCCTCTAACTCTGTGTTTGTGCTGTTTTTCTACTATCTTTTTTCTCTAACTCTGTGTTTGTACTGTTTTTCTACTATCTTTTTCCTCTAACTCTGTGTTTGTGCTGTTTTTCTACTATCTTGTTCCTCTAACTCTGTGTTTGTACTGTTTTTCTACTATCTTTTTCCTCTAACTCTGTGTTTGTACTGTTTTTCTACTATCTTTTTCCTCTAACTCTGTGTTTGTGCTGTTTTTCTACTATCTTGTTGCTCTAACTCTGTGTTTGTACTGTTTTTCTACTATCTTGTTCCTCTAACTCTGTGTTTGTGCTGTTTTTCTACCATCTTTTTCCTCTAACTCTGTGTTTGTACTGTTTTTCTACTATCTTTTCCCTCTAATTCTGTGTTTGTTCTGTTTTTCTACTATCTTTTTCCTCTAACTCTGTGTTTGTACTGTTTTTCTACTATCTTTTTCCTCTAACTCTGTGTTTGTACTGTTTTTCTACTATCTTGTTCCTCTAACTCTGTGTTTGTACTGTTTTTCTACTATCTTTTTCCTCTAACTCTGTGTTTGTACTGTTTTTCTACTATCTTTTTCCTCTAACTCTGTGTTTGTACTGTTTTTCTACTATCTTTTTTCTCTAACTCTGTGTTTGTACTGTTTTTCTACTATCTTTTTCCTCTAACTCTGTGTTTGTGCTGTTTTTCTACTATCTTGTTCCTCTAACTCTGTGTTTGTACTGTTTTTCTACTATCTTTTTCCTCTAACTCTGTGTTTGTACTGTTTTTCTATTATCTTTTTCCTCTAACTCTGTGTTTGTACTGTTTTTCTACTATCTTTTTCCTCTAACTCTGTGTTTGTACTGTTTTTCTACTATCTTTTTTCTCTAACTCTGTGTTTGTACTGTTTTTCTACTATCTTTTTCCTCTAACTCTGTGTTTGTACTGTTTTTCTACTATCTTTTTCCTCTAACTCTGTGTTTGTACTGTTTTTCTACTATCTTTTTCCTCTAACTCTGTGTTTGTACTGTTTTTCTGCTATCTTTTTCCTCTAACTCTGTGTTTGTACTGTTTTTCTACTATCTTTTTCCTCTAACTCTGTGTTTGTGCTGTTTTTCTACTATCTTGTTCCTCTAACTCTGTGTTTGTACTGTTTTTCTACTATCTTTTTCCTCTAACTCTGTGTTTGTACTGTTTTTCTACTATCTTTTTCCTCTAACTCTGTGTTTGTGCTGTTTTTCTACTATCTTTTTCCTCTAACTCTGTGTTTGTGCAGTTTTTCTACTATCTTTTTCCTCTAACTCTGTGTTTGTTCTGTTTTTCTACTATCTTTTTCCTCTAACTCTGTGTTTGTGCTGTTTTTCTACTATATTTTTTCTCTAACTCTGTGTTTGTACTGTTTTTCTACTATCTTTTTCCTCTAACTCTGTGTTTGTACTGTTTTTCTACTATCTTTTTCCTTTAACTCTGTGTTTGTACTGTTTTTCTACTATCTTGTTCCTCTAACTCTGTGTTTGTACTGTTTTTCTGCTATCTTTTTCCTCTAACTCTGTGTTTGTACTGTTTTTCTACTATCTTTTTCCTCTAACTCTGTGTTTGTACTGTTTTTCTGCTATCTATTTCCTCTAACTCTGTGTTTGTACTGTTTTTCTACTATCTTTTTCCTCTAACTCTGTGTTTGTACTGTTTTTCTACTATCTTGTTCCTCTAACTCTGTGTTTGTACTGTTTTTCTACTATCTTTTTCCTCTAACTCTGTGTTTGTGCTGTTTTTCTACTATCTTTTTCCTCTAACTCTGTGTTTGTACTGTTTTTCTACTATCTTTTCCCTCTAACTCTGTGTTTGTGCTGTTTTTCTACTATCTTTTTCCTCTAACTCTGTGTTTGTACTGTTTTTCTACTATCTTGTTCCTCTAACTCTGTGTTTGTACTGTTTTTCTACTATCTTTTTCCTCTAACTCTGTGTTTGTACTGTTTTTCTACTATCTTTTTCCTCTAACTCTGTGTTTGTACTGTTTTTCTACTATCTTTTTCCTCTAACTCTGTGTTTGTACTGTTTTTCTGCTATCTTTTTCCTCTAACTCTGTGTTTGTGCTGTTTTTCTACTATCTTGTTCCTCTAACTCTGTGTTTGTACTGTTTTTCTACTATCTTTTTCCTCTAACTCTGTGTTTGTACTGTTTTTCTACTATCTTTTTTCTCTAACTCTGTGTTTGTACAGTTTTTCTACTATCTTTTTCCTCTAACTCTGTGTTTGTGCTGTTTTTCTACTATCTGTTTCCTCTAACTCTGTGTTTGTGCTGTTTTTCTACTATCTTTTTCCTCTAACTCTGTGTTTGTACTGTTTTTCTACTATCTTTTTCCTCTAACTCTGTGTTTGTACTGTTTTTCTACTATCTTTTTCCTCTAACTCTGTGTTTGTACTGTTTTTCTACTATCTTGTTCCTCTAACTCTGTGTTTGTACTGTTTTTCTACTATCTTTTTCCTCTAACTCTGTGTTTGTACTGTTTTTCTACTATCTTTTTCCTCTAACTCTGTGTTTGTACTGTTTTTCTACTATCTTTTTCCTCTAACTCTGTGTTTGTACTGTTTTTCTACTATCTTGTTCCTCTAACTCTGTGTTTGTACTGTTTTTCTACTATCTTTTTCCTCTAACTCTGTGTTTGTACTGTTTTTCTACTATCTTTTTCCTCTAACTCTGTGTTTGTACTGTTTTTCTACTATCTTTTTTCTCTAACTCTGTGTTTGTGCTGTTTTTCTACTATCTTTTTCCTCTAACTCTGTGTTTGTACTGTTTTTCTACTATCTTTTTCCTCTAACTCTGTGTTTGTGCTGTTTTTCTACTATCTTTTTCCTCTAACTCTGTGTTTGTACTGTTTTTCTACTATCTTTTTTCTCTAACTCTGTGTTTGTACTGTTTTTCTATTATCTTTTTTCTCTAACTCTGTGTTTGTACTGTTTTTCTACTATCTTTTTTCTCTAACTCTGTGTTTGTGCTGTTTTTCTACTATCTTTTTCCTCTAACTCTGTGTTTGTACTGTTTTTCTACTATCTTTTTCCTCTAACTCTGTGTTTGTGCTGTTTTTCTACTATCTATTTCCTCTAACTCTGTGTTTGTACTGTTTTTCTACTATCTTTTTCCTCTAACTCTGTGTTTGTACTGTTTTTCTAATATCTTGTTCCTCTAACTCTGTGTTTGTGCTGTTTTTCTACTATCTTTTTCCTCTAACTCTGTGTTTGTACTGTTTTTCTACTATCTTTTTCCTCTAACTCTGTGTTTGTACTGTTTTTCTACTATCTTTTTCCTCTAACTCTGTGTTTGTACTGTTTTTCTACTATCTTGTTGCTCTAACTCTGTGTTTGTACTGTTTTTCTACTATCTTGTTCCTCTAACTCTGTGTTTGTACTGTTTTTCTACTATCTTTTTCCTCTAACTCTGTGTTTGTATTGTTTTTCTACTATCTTTTTCCTCTAACTCTGTGTTTGTGCTGTTTTTCTGCTATCTTTTTCCTCTAACTCTGTGTTTGTATTGTTTTTCTACTATCTTTTTCCTCTAACTCTGTGTTTGTACTGTTTTTCTACTATCTTTTTCCTCTAACTCTGTGTTTGTACTGTTTTTCTACTATCTTGTTGCTCTAACTCTGTGTTTGTGCTGTTTTTCTACTATCTTTTTCCTCTAACTCTGTGTTTGTGCTGTTTTTCTACTATCTTTTTCCTCTAACTCTGTGTTTGTGCTGTTTTTCTACTATCTTGTTGCTCTAACTCTGTGTTTGTGCTGTTTTTCTACTATCTTGTTGCTCTAACTCTGTGTTTGTACTGTTTTTCTACTATCTTTTTCCTCTAACTCTGTGTTTGTACTGTTTTTCTACTATCTTGTTGCTCTAACTCTGTGTTTGTGCTGTTTTTCTACTATCTTTTTCCTCTAACTCTGTGTTTGTGCTGTTTTTCTACTATCTTTTTCCTCTAACTCTGTGTTTGTACTGTTTTTCTACTATCTTGTTGCTCTAACTCTGTGTTTGTGCTGTTTTTCTACTATCTTGTTGCTCTAACTCTGTGTTTGTGCTGTTTTTCTACTATCTTTTTCCTCTAACTCTGTGTTTGTGCTGTTTTTCTACTATCTTTTTCCTCTAACTCTGTGTTTGTGCTGTTTTTCTACTATCTTTTTCCTCTAACTCTGTGTTTGTGCTGTTTTTCTACTATCTTTTTCCTCTAACTCTGTGTTTGTACTGTTTTTCTACTATCTTTTTCCTCTAACTCTGTGTTTGTGCTGTTTTTCTACTATCTTTTTCCTCTAACTCTGTGTTTGTGCTGTTTTTCTATTATCTTGTTCCTCTAACTCTGTGTTTGTACTGTTTTTCTACTATCTTTTTCCTCTAACTCTGTGTTTGTACTGTTTTTCTACTATCTTTTTCCTCTAACTCTGTGTTTGTACTGTTTTTCTACTATCTTGTTCCTCTAACTCTGTGTTTGTACTGTTTTTCTACTATCTTTTTCCTCTAACTCTGTGTTTGTATTGTTTTTCTACTATCTTTTTCCTCTAACTCTGTGTTTGTGCTGTTTTTCTGCTATCTTTTTCCTCTAATTCTGTGTTTGTACTGTTTTTCTACTATCTTGTTCCTCTAACGCTGTGTTTGTACTGTTTTTCTACTATCTTTTTTCTCTAACTCTGTGTTTGTGCTGTTTTTCTGCTATCTTTTTCCTCTAATTCTGTGTTTGTACTGTTTTTCTACTATCTTTTTCCTCTAACTCTGTGTTTGTACTGTTTTTCTACTATCTTGTTGCTCTAACTCTGTGTTTGTACTGTTTTTCTACTATCTTGTTCCTCTAACTCTGTGTTTGTACTGTTTTTCTACTATCTTTTTCCTCTAACTCTGTGTTTGTATTGTTTTTCTACTATCTTGTTCCTCTAACTCTGTGTTTGTACTGTTTTTCTACTATCTTGTTCCTCTAACTCTGTGTTTGTACTGTTTTTCTACTATCTTTTTCCTCTAATTCTGTGTTTGTACAGTTTTTCTGCTATCTTTTTCCTCTAACTCTGTGTTTGTATTGTTTTTCTACTATCTTGTTCCTCTAACTCTGTGTTTGTACTGTTTTTCTACTATCTTTTTCCTCTAATTCTGTGTTTGTACAGTTTTTCTGCTATCTTTTTCCTCTAACTCTGTGTTTGTACTGTTTTTCTACTATCTTTTTCCTCTAACTCTGTGTTTGTATTGTTTTTCTACTATCTTTTTCCTCTAACTCTGTGTTTGTACTGTTTTTCTACTATCTTGTTCCTCTAACTCTGTGTTTGTGCTGTTTTTCTACTATATTTTTTCTCTAACTCTGTGTTTGTACTGTTTTTCTACTATCTTTTTCCTCTAGCTCTGTGTTTGTGTTGTTTTTCTGCTATCTTTTTCCTCTAATTCTGTGTTTGTACTGTTTTTCTACTATCTTTTTCCTCTAACTCTGTGTTTGTACTGTTTTTCTACTATCTTGTTCCTCTAATTCTGTGTTTGTACTGTTTTTCTACTATCTTTTTCCTCTAACTCTGTGTTTGTGCTGTTTTTCTACTATCTTGTTCCTCTAACTCTGTGTTTGTGCTGTTTATCTACTATCTTGTTCCTCTAACTCTGTGTTTGTACTGTTTTTCTACTATCTTTTTCCTCTAACTCTGTGTTTGTACTGTTTTTCTACTATCTTTTTCCTCTAACTCTGTGTTTGTGCTGTTTTTCTGCTATCTTTTTCCTCTAATTCTGTGTTTGTACTGTTTTTCTACTATCTTGTTCCTCTAACTCTGTGTTTGTACTGTTTTTCTACTATCTTGTTCCTCTAACTCTGTGTTTGTACTGTTTTTCTACTATCTTGTTCCTCTAACTCTGTGTTTGTACTGTTTTTCTACTATCTTTTTCCTCTATCTCTGTGTTTGTGCTGTTTTTCTACTATCTTTTTCCTCTAACTCTGTGTTTGTACTGTTTTTCTACTATCTTGTTCCTCTAACTCTGTGTTTGTGCTGTTTTTCTACTATCTTTTTCCTCTAACTCTGTGTTTGTGCTGTTTTTCTACTATCTTGTTCCTCTAACTCTGTTTTTCTACTATCTATTTCCTCTAACTCTGTGTTTGTACTGTTTTTCTACTATCTTTTTCCTCTAACTCTGTGTTTGTACTGTTTTTCTACTATCTTGTTCCTCTAACTCTGTGTTTGTGCTGTTTTTCTACTATCTTGTTCCTCTAACTCTGTGTTTGTACTGTTTTTCTACTATCTTTTTCCTCTAACTCTGTGTTTGTGCTGTTTTTCTACTATCTTTTTCCTCTAACTCTGTGTTTGTACTGTTTTTCTACTATCTTGTTCCTCTAACTCTGTGTTTGTACTGTTTTTCTACTATCTTTTTCCTCTAACTCTGTGTTTGTACTGTTTTTCTACTATCTTGTTCCTCTAACTCTGTGTTTGTACTGTTTTTCTACTATCTTTTTTCTCTAACTCTGTGTTTGTGCTGTTTTTCTACTATCTTGTTCCTCTAACTCTGTGTTTGTACTGTTTTTCTACTATCTTTTTTCTCTAACTCTGTGTTTGTACTGTTTTTCTACTATCTTTTTTCTCTAACTCTGTGTTTGTACTGTTTTTCTACTATCTTTTTCCTCTAACTCTGTGTTTGTGCTGTTTTTCTGCTATCTTTTTCCTCTAACTCTGTGTTTGTTCTGTTTTTCTACTATCTTTTTCCTCTAACTCTGTGTTTGTACTGTTTTTCTACTATCTTGTTCCTCTAACTCTGTGTTTGTACTGTTTTTCTACTATCTTTTTTCTCTAACTCTGTGTTTGTACTGTTTTTCTACTATCTTTTTTCTCTAACCCTGTGTTTGTACTGTTTTTCTACTATCTTGTTCCTCTAACTCTGTGTTTGTACTGTTTTTCTACTATCTTTTTCCTCTAACTCTGTGTTTGTGCTGTTTTTCTACTATCTTGTTCCTCTAACTCTGTGTTTGTACTGTTTTTCTACTATCTTTTTTCTCTAACTCTGTGTTTGTACTGTTTTTCTACTATCTTGTTCCTCTAACTCTGTGTTTGTACTGTTTTTCTACTATCTTTTTCCTCTAACTCTGTGTTTGTACTGTTTTTCTACTATCTTGTTCCTCTAACTCTGTGTTTGTGCTGTTTTTCTACTATCTTTTTCCTCTAACTCTGTGTTTGTACTGTTTTTCTACTATCTTTTTCCTCTAACTCTGTGTTTGTACTGTTTTTCTACTATCTTGTTCCTCTAACTCTGTGTTTGTACTGTTTTTCTACTATCTTTTTCCTCTAACTCTGTGTTTGTACTGTTTTTCTACTATCTTTTTCCTCTAACTCTGTGTTTGTACTGTTTTTCTACTATCTTTTTCCTCTAACTCTGTGTTTGTGCTGTTTTTCTAATATCTTTTTCCTCTAATTCTGTGTTTGTACTGTTTTTCTACTATCTTTTTCCTCTAACTCTGTGTTTGTGCTGTTTTTCTAATATCTTTTTCCTCTAATTCTGTGTTTGTACTGTTTTTCTACTATCTTTTTCCTCTAACTCTGTGTTTGTACTGTTTTTCTACTATCTTGTTCCTCTAACTCTGTGTTTGTACTGTTTTTCTACTATCTTTTTCCTCTAACTCTGTGTTTGTACTGTTTTTCTACTATCTTGTTCCTCTAACTCTGTGTTTGTACTGTTTTTCTACTATCTTTTTCCTCTAACTCTGTGTTTGTGCTGTTTTTCTACTATCTTGTTCCTCTAACTCTGTGTTTGTACTGTTTTTCTACTATCTTTTTCCTCTAACTCTGTGTTTGTACTGTTTTTCTACTATCTTTTCCCTCTAACTCTGTGTTTGTGCTGTTTTTCTGCTATCTTTTTCCTCTAATTCTGTGTTTGTACTGTTTTTCTACTATCTTTTCCCTCTAACTCTGTGTTTGTGCTGTTTTTCTGCTATCTTTTTCCTCTAACTCTGTGTTTGTACTGTTTTTCTACTATCTTTTCCCTCTAACTCTGTGTTTGTGCTGTTTTTCTGCTATCTTTTTCCTCTAACTCTGTGTTTGTACTGTTTTTCTACTATCTTGTTCCTCTAACTCTGTGTTTGTACTGTTTTTCTACTATCTTTTTCCTCTAACTCTGTGTTTGTACTGTTTTTCTGCTATCTTTTTCCTCTAACTCTGTGTTTGTACTGTTTTTCTACTATCTTTTCCCTCTAACTCTGTGTTTGTGCTGTTTTTCTGCTATCTTTTTCCTCTAATTCTGTGTTTGTACTGTTTTTCTGCTATCTTTTCCCTCTAACTCTGTGTTTGTACTGTTTTTCTACTATCTTTTTCCTCTAACTCTGTGTTTGTGCTGTTTTTCTGCTATCTTTTTCCTCTAATTCTGTGTTTGTACTGTTTTTCTGCTATCTTTTCCCTCTAACTCTGTGTTTGTGCTGTTTTTCTACTATCTTCTTCCTCTAACTCTGTGTTTGTACTGTTTTTCTACTATCTTGTTCCTCTAACTCTGTGTTTGTACTGTTTTTCTACTATCTTGTTCCTCTAACTCTGTGTTTGTGCTGTTTTTCTACTATCTTGTTCCTCTAACTCTGTGTTTGTACTGTTTTTCTACTATCTTGTTCCTCTAACTCTGTGTTTGTGCTGTTTTTCTACTATCTTTTTTCTCTAACTCTGTGTTTGTGCTGTTTTTCTACTATCTTGTTCCTCTAACTCTGTGTTTGTGCTGTTTTTCTACTATCTTGTTCCTCTAACTCTGTGTTTGTGCTGTTTTTCTACTATCTTTTTCCTCTAACTCTGTGTTTGTGCTGTTTTTCTACTATCTTGTTCCTCTAACTCTGTGTTTGTGCTGTTTTTCTACTATCTTGTTCCTCTAACTCTGTGTTTGTACTGTTTTTCTACTATCTTGTTCCTCTAACTCTGTGTTTGTGCTGTTTTTCTACTATCTTTTTTCTCTAACTCTGTGTTTGTGCTGTTTTTCTACTATCTTGTTCCTCTAACTCTGTGTTTGTGCTGTTTTTCTACTATCTTGTTCCTCTATCTCTGTGTTTGTGCTGTTTTTCTACTATCTTTTTCCTCTAACTCTGTGTTTGTGCTGTTTTTCTACTATCTTGTTCCTCTATCTCTGTGTTTGTGCTGTTTTTCTACTATCTTTTTTCTCTAACTCTGTGTTTGTGCTGTTTTTCTACTATCTTGTTCCTCTAACTCTGTGTTTGTGCTGTTTTTCTACTATCTTGTTCCTCTATCTCTGTGTTTGTGCTGTTTTTCTACTATCTTTTTCCTCTAACTCTGTGTTTGTACTGTTTTTCTGCTATCTTTTTCCTCTAACTCTGTGTTTGTACTGTTTTTCTACTATCTTTTTCCTCTAACTCTGTGTTTGTACTGTTTTTCTACTATCTTGTTCCTCTAATTCTGTGTTTGTACTGTTTTTCTACTATCTTGTTTCTCTAACTCTGTGTTTGTGCTGTTTTTCTACTATCTATTTCCTCTAACTCTGTGTTTGTGCTGTTTTTCTACTATCTTTTTCCTCTAACTCTGTGTTTGTGCTGTTTTTCTACTATCTTGTTCCTCTAACTCTGTGTTTGTACTGTTTTTCTACTATCTTTTTACTCTAACTCTGTGTTTGTACTGTTTTTCTGCTATCTTGTTCCTCTAACTCTGTGTTTGTGCTGTTTTTCTACTATCTTTTTCCTCTAACTCTGTGTTTGTACTGTTTTTCTGCTATCTTTTTCCTCTAACTCTGTGTTTGTACTGTTTTTCTACTATCTTTTTCCTCTAACTCTGTGTTTGTACTGTTTTTCTACTATCTTGTTCCTCTAACTCTGTGTTTGTACTGTTTTTCTACTATCTTGTTTCTCTAACTCTGTGTTTGTGCTGTTTTTCTACTATCTATTTCCTCTAACTCTGTGTTTGTACTGTTTTTCTACTATCTTTTTTCTCTAACTCTGTGTTTGTGCTGTTTTTCTACTATCTTGTTCCTCTAACTCTGTGTTTGTGCTGTTTTTCTACTATCTTGTTCCTCTAACTCTGTGTTTGTGCTGTTTTTCTACTATCTTTTTCCTCTAACTCCGTGTTTGTGCTGTTTTTCTACTATCTTTTTCCTCTAACTCTGTGTTTGTGCTGTTTTTCTACTATCTTTTTCCTCTAACTCTGTGTTTGTACTGTTTTTCTACTATCTTGTTCCTCTAACTCTGTGTTTGTGCTGTTTTTCTACTATCTTTTTTCTCTAACTCTGTGTTTGTGCTGTTTTTCTACTATCTTTTTCCTCTAACTCTGTGTTTGTGCTGTTTTTCTACTATCTTTTTCCTCTAACTCTGTGTTTGTGCTGTTTTTCTACTATCTTGTTCCTCTAACTCTGTGTTTGTGCTGTTTTTCTACTATCTTTTTCCTCTAACTCCGTGTTTGTGCTGTTTTTCTACTATCTTTTTCCTCTAACTCTGTGTTTGTGCTGTTTTTCTACTATCTTTTTCCTCTAACTCTGTGTTTGTGCTGTTTTTCTACTATCTTTTTCCTCTAACTCTGTGTTTGTACTGTTTTTCTACTATCTTTTTCCTCTAACTCTGTGTTTGTGCTGTTTTTCTACTATCTTGTTCCTCTAACTCTGTGTTTGTGCTGTTTTTCTACTATCTTTTTCCTCTAACTCTGTGTTTGTACTGTTTTTCTACTATCTTGTTCCTCTAACTCTGTGTTTGTGCTGTTTTTCTACTATCTTTTTTCTCTAACTCTGTGTTTGTGCTGTTTTTCTACTATCTTTTTCCTCTAACTCTGTGTTTGTGCTGTTTTTCTACTATCTTTTTCCTCTAACTCTGTGTTTGTGTTGTTTTTCTACTATCTTGTTCCTCTAACTCTGTGTTTGTGCTGTTTTTCTACTATCTTTTTCCTCTAACTCTGTGTTTGTGCTGTTTTTCTACTATCTTGTTCCTCTAACTCTGTGTTTGTGCTGTTTTTCTACTATCTTTTTCCTCTAACTCTGTGTTTGTACTGTTTTTCTACTATCTTGTTCCTCTAACTCTGTGTTTGTGCTGTTTTTCTACTATCTTTTTTCTCTAACTCTGTGTTTGTGCTGTTTTTCTACTATCTTTTTCCTCTAACTCTGTGTTTGTGCTGTTTTTCTACTATCTTTTTCCTCTAACTCTGTGTTTGTGCTGTTTTTCTACTATCTTTTTCCTCTAACTCTGTGTATGTACTGTTTTTCTACTATCTTGTTCCTCTAACTCTGTGTTTGTGCTGTTTTTCTATTATCTTGTTCCTCTTACTCTGTGTTTGTACTGTTTTTCTACTAATTTGTTCCTCTAACTCTGTGTTTGTGCTGTTTTTCTATTATCTTTTCCCTCTAACTCTGTATTTGTGCTGTTTTTCTACTATCTTGTTCCTCTAACTCTGTGTTTGTGCTGTTTTTCTACTATCTTTTTCCTCTAACTCTGTGTTTGTACTGTTTTTCTGCTATCTTTTTCCTCTAACTCTGTGTTTGTGCTGTTTTTCTGCTATCTTGTTCCTCTAACTCTGTGTTTGTGCTGTTTTTCTACTATCCTTTTCCTCTAACTCTGTGTTTGTGCAGTTTTTCTATTATCTTTTCCCTCTAACTCTGTGTTTGTGCTGTTTTTCTACTATCTTTTTCCTCTAACTCTGTGTTTGTACTGTTTTTCTGCTATCTTTTTCCTCTAACTCTGTGTTTGTGCTGTTTTTCTGCTATCTTGTTCCTCTAACTCTGTGTTTGTGCTGTTTTTCTACTATCCTTTTCCTCTAACTCTGTGTTTGTACTGTTTTTCTGCTATCTTTTTCCTCTAACTCTGTGTTTGTGCTGTTTTTCTGCTATCTTGTTCCTCTAACTCTGTGTTTGTGCTGTTTTTCTACTATCCTTTTCCTCTAACTCTGTGTTTGTGCTGTTTTTCTACTATCTTTTTCCTCTAACTCTGTATTTGTGCTGTTTTTCTACTATCTTTTTCCTCTAACTCTGTGTTTGTACTGTTTTTCTACTATCTTTTTCCTCTAACTCTGTGTTTGTGCTGTTTTTCTACTATCCTTTTCCTCTAACTCTGTGTTTGTGCTGTTTTTCTACTATCTTTTTCCTCTAACTCTGTATTTGTACTGTTTTTCTACTATCTTTTTCCTCTAACTCTGTGTTTGTACTGTTTTTCTACTATCTTTTTCCTCTAACTCTGTGTTTGTGCTGTTTTTCTATTATCTTTTTTCTCTAACTCTGTGTTTGTGCTGTTTTTCTACTATCTTTTTCCTCTAACTCTGTGTTTGTGCTGTTTTTCTACTATCTTTTTCCTCTAACTCTGTGTTTGTGCAGTTTTTCTACTATCTTTTTTCTCTAACTCTGTGTTTGTGCTGTTTTTCTGCTATCTTGTTCCTCTAACTCTGTGTTTGTGCTGTTTTTCTACTATCCTTTTCCTCTAACTCTGTGTTTGTACTGTTTTTCTGCTATCTTTTTCCTCTAACTCTGTGTTTGTGCTGTTTTTCTGCTATCTTGTTCCTCTAACTCTGTGTTTGTGCTGTTTTTCTACTATCCTTTTCCTCTAACTCTGTGTTTGTGCTGTTTTTCTACTATCTTTTTCCTCTAACTCTGTATTTGTGCTGTTTTTCTACTATCTTTTTCCTCTAACTCTGTGTTTGTGCTGTTTTTCTGCTATCTTTTTCCTCTAACTCTGTGTTTGTGCTGTTTTTCTACTATCTTTATCCTCTAACTCTGTGTTTGTACTGTTTTTCTGCTATCTTGTTCCTCTAACTCTGTGCTTGTACTGTTTTTCTGCTATCTTTTTCCTCTAACTCTGTGCTTGTGCTGTTTTTCTATTATCTTTTTTCTCTAACTCTGTGTTTGTGCTGTTTTTCTACTATATTTTTCCTCTAACTCTGTGTTTGTGCAGTTTTTCTACTATCTTTTTTCTCTAACTCTGTGTTTGTGCAGTTTTTCTACTATCTTTTCCCTCTAACTCTGTGTTTGTGCTGTTTTTCTACTATCTTTTTCCTCTAACTCTGTGTTTGTGCTGTTTTTCTACTATCTGTTTCCTCTAACTCTGTGTTTGTGCTGTTTTTCTGCTATCTTTTTCCTCTAACTCTGTGTTTGTGTTGTTTTTCTACTATCTGTTTCCTCTAACTCTGTGTTTGTACTGTTTTTCTACTATCTTTTTCCTCTAACTCTGTGTTTGTGCTCTTTTTTTACTATCTTTTTCCTCTAACTCTGTGTTTGTGTTGTTTTTCTACTATCTTTTTCCTCTAACTCTGTGTTTGTGCTGTTTTTCTGCTATCTTTTTCCTCTAACTCTGTGTTTGTGCTGTTTTTCTACTAATTTGTTCCTCTAACTCTGTGTTTGTGCTGTTTTTCTATTATCTTTTTCCTCTAACTCTGTGTTTGTGCTGTTTTTCTACTATCTTTTTCCTCTAACTCTGTGTTTGTGCTGTTTTTCTACTATCTTTTTTCTCTAACTCTGTGTTTGTGCTGTTTTTCTACTATCTTTTTCCTCTAACTCTGTGTTTGTGCTGTTTTTCTACTATCTTTTTCCTCTAACTCTGTGTTTGTGCTGTTTTTCTACTATCTTTTTTCTCTAACTCTGTGTTTGTGCTGTTTTTCTACTATCTTTTTCCTCTAACTCTGTGTTTGTGCTGTTTTTCTACTATCTTTTTCCTCTAACTCTGTGTTTGTGCAGTTTTTCTACTATCTTTTTTCTCTAACTCTGTGTTTGTGCAGTTTTTCTACTATCTTTTTCCTCTAACTCTGTGTTTGTGCTGTTTTTCTACTATCTTTTTCCTCTAACTCTGTGTTTGTGCTGTTTTTCTACTATCTTTTTCCTCTAACTCTGTGTTTGTGCTGTTTTTCTACTATCTTTTTCCTCTAACTCTGTGTTTGTACTGTTTTTCTACTATCTTTTTCCTCTAACTCTGTGTTTGTGCAGTTTTTCTACTATCTTTTTCCTCTAACTCTGTGTTTGTGCTGTTTTTCTACTATCTTTTTCCTCTAACTCTGTGTTTGTGCTGTTTTTCTACTATCTGTTTCCTCTAACTCTGTGTTTGTACTGTTTTTCTACTATCTTTTTCCTCTAACTCTGTGTTTGTGCTGTTTTTCTACTATCTTTTTCCTCTAACTCTGTGTTTGTACTGTTTTTCTACTATCTTTTTCCTCTAACTCTGTGTTTGTTCTGTTTTTCTACTATCTTTTTCCTCTAACTCTGTGTTTGTTCTGTTTTTCTACTATCTTTTTCCTCTAACTCTGTGTTTGTGTTGTTTTTCTACTATCTATTTCCTCTAATTCTGTGTTTGTTCTGTTTTTCTACTATCTTGTTCCTCTAACTCTGTGTTTGTACTGTTTTTCTGCTATCTTTTTCCTCTAACTCTGTGTTTGTACTGTTTTTCTACTATCTTTTTCCTCTAACTCTGTGCTTGTACTGTTTTTCTGCTATCTTTTTCCTCTAACTCTGTGTTTGTGCTGTTTTTCTATTATCTTTTTTCTCTAACTCTGTGTTTGTGCTGTTTTTCTACTATCTTTTTCCTCTAACTCTGTGTTTGTGCTGTTTTTCTACTATCTTTTTCCTCTAACTCTGTGTTTGTGCAGTTTTTCTACTATCTTTTTTCTCTAACTCTGTGTTTGTGCTGTTTTTCTGCTATCTTGTTCCTCTAACTCTGTGTTTGTGCTGTTTTTCTACTATCCTTTTCCTCTAACTCTGTGTTTGTACTGTTTTTCTGCTATCTTTTTCCTCTAACTCTGTGTTTGTGCTGTTTTTCTGCTATCTTGTTCCTCTAACTCTGTGTTTGTGCTGTTTTTCTACTATCCTTTTCCTCTAACTCTGTGTTTGTGCTGTTTTTCTACTATCTTTTTCCTCTAACTCTGTATTTGTGCTGTTTTTCTACTATCTTTTTCCTCTAACTCTGTGTTTGTACTGTTTTTCTACTATCTTTTTCCTCTAACTCTGTGTTTGTGCTGTTTTTCTACTATCTTTATCCTCTAACTCTGTGTTTGTGCTGTTTTTCTGCTATCTTTTTCCTCTAACTCTGTGTTTGTACTGTTTTTCTACTATCTTGTTCCTCTAACTCTGTGTTTGTACTGTTTTTCTGCTATCTTGTTCCTCTAACTCTGTGCTTGTACTGTTTTTCTGCTATCTTTTTCCTCTAACTCTGTGTTTGTGCTGTTTTTCTATTATCTTTTTTCTCTAACTCTGTGTTTGTGCTGTTTTTCTACTATCTTTTTCCTCTAACTCTGTGTTTGTGCAGTTTTTCTACTATCTTTTTTCTCTAACTCTGTGTTTGTGCAGTTTTTCTACTATCTTTTCCCTCTAACTCTGTGTTTGTGCTGTTTTTCTACTATCTTTTTCCTCTAACTCTGTGTTTGTGCTGTTTTTCTACTATCTGTTTCCTCTAACTCTGTGTTTGTGCTGTTTTTCTGCTATCTTTTTCCTCTAACTCTGTGTTTGTGTTGTTTTTCTACTATCTGTTTCCTCTAACTCTGTGTTTGTACTGTTTTTCTACTATCTTTTTCCTCTAACTCTGTGTTTGTGCTCTTTTTTTACTATCTTTTTCCTCTAACTCTGTGTTTGTGTTGTTTTTCTACTATCTTTTTCCTCTAACTCTGTGTTTGTGCTGTTTTTCTGCTATCTTTTTCCTCTAACTCTGTGTTTGTGCTGTTTTTCTACTAATTTGTTCCTCTAACTCTGTGTTTGTGCTGTTTTTCTATTATCTTTTTCCTCTAACTCTGTGTTTGTGCTGTTTTTCTACTATCTTTTTCCTCTAACTCTGTGTTTGTTCTGTTTTTCTACTATCTTTTTTCTCTAACTCTGTGTTTGTGCTGTTTTTCTACTATCTTTTTCCTCTAACTCTGTGTTTGTGCTGTTTTTCTACTATCTTTTTCCTCTAACTCTGTGTTTGTGCTGTTTTTCTACTATCTTTTTTCTCTAACTCTGTGTTTGTGCTGTTTTTCTACTATCTTTTTCCTCTAACTCTGTGTTTGTGCTGTTTTTCTACTATCTTTTTCCTCTAACTCTGTGTTTGTGCAGTTTTTCTACTATCTTTTTTCTCTAACTCTGTGTTTGTGCAGTTTTTCTACTATCTTTTTCCTCTAACTCTGTGTTTGTGCTGTTTTTCTACTATCTTTTTCCTCTAACTCTGTGTTTGTGCTGTTTTTCTACTATCTTTTTCCTCTAACTCTGTGTTTGTGCTGTTTTTCTACTATCTTTTTCCTCTAACTCTGTGTTTGTACTGTTTTTCTACTATCTTTTTCCTCTAACTCTGTGTTTGTGCAGTTTTTCTACTATCTTTTTCCTCTAACTCTGTGTTTGTGCTGTTTTTCTACTATCTTTTTCCTCTAACTCTGTGTTTGTGCTGTTTTTCTACTATCTGTTTCCTCTAACTCTGTGTTTGTACTGTTTTTCTACTATCTTTTTCCTCTAACTCTGTGTTTGTACAGTTTTTCTACTATCTTGTTCCTCTAACTCTGTGTTTGTGCTGTTTTTCTACTATCTTTTTCCTCTAACTCTGTGTTTGTACTGTTTTTCTACTATCTTTTTCCTCTAACTCTGTGTTTGTTCTGTTTTTCTACTATCTTTTTCCTCTAACTCTGTGTTTGTTCTGTTTTTCTACTATCTTTTTCCTCTAACTCTGTGTTTGTGTTGTTTTTCTACTATCTATTTCCTCTAATTCTGTGTTTGTTCTGTTTTTCTACTATCTTTTTCCTCTAACTCTGTGTTTGTGCAGTTTTTCTACTATCTTTTTCCTCTAACTCTGTGTTTGTGCAGTTTTTCTACTATCTTTTTCCTCTAACTCTGTGTTTGTTCTGTTTTTCTACTATCTTTTTCCTCTAACTCTGTGTTTGTGCTGTTTTTCTACTATCTTTTTCCTCTAACTCTGTGTTTGTACTGTTTTTCTACTATCTGTTTCCTCTAACTCTGTGTTTGTTCTGTTTTTCTACTATCTTTTTCCTCTAACTCTGTGTTTGTTCTGTTTTTCTACTATCTTTTTCCTCTAACTCTATGTTTGTACTGTTTTTCTACTATCTGTTTCCTCTAACTCTGTGTTTGTGCAGTTTTTCTACTATCTTTTTCCTCTAACTCTGTGTTTGTGCAGTTTTTCTACTATCTTTTTCCTCTAACTCTGTGTTTGTTCTGTTTTTCTACTATCTTTTTCCTCTAACTCTGTGTTTGTGCTGTTTTTCTACTATCTTTTTCCTCTAACTCTGTGTTTGTACTGTTTTTCTACTATCTTTTTCCTCTAACTCTGTGTTTGTTCTGTTTTTCTACTATCTTTTTCCTCTAACTCTGTGTTTGTTCTGTTTTTCTACTATCTTTTTCCTCTAACTCTGTGTTTGTTCTGTTTTTCTACTATCTTTTTCCTCTAACTCTGTGTTTGTACTGTTTTTCTACTATCTTGTTCCTCTAACTCTGTGTTTGTGTTGTTTTTCTACTATCTTGTTCCTCTAACTCTGTGTTTGTGCTGTTTTTCTACTATCTTTTTCCTCTAACTCTGTGTTTGTACTGTTTTTCTACTATCTTGTTCCTCTAACTCTGTGTTTGTGCTGTTTTTCTACTATTTTTTTCTCTAACTCTGTGTTTGTGCTGTTTTTCTACTATCTTTTTCCTCTAACTCTGTGTTTGTGTTGTTTTTCTACTATCTTTTTCCTCTAACTCTGTGTTTGTGCTGTTTTTCTACTATCTTTTTTCTCTAACTCTGTGTTTGTGCTGTTTTTCTACTATCTTTTTCCTCTAACTCTGTGTTTGTGTTGTTTTTCTACTATCTTTTTCCTCTAACTCTGTGTTTGTGTTGTTTTTCTGCTATCTTTTCCCTCTAACTCTGTGTTTGTTCTGTTTTTCTACTATCTTTTTCCTCTAACTCTGTGTTTGTACTGTTTTTCTACTATCTTTTTCCTCTAACTCTGTGTTTGTGCAGTTTTTCTACTATCTTTTTCCTCTAACTCTGTGTTTGTGCAGTTTTTCTACTATCTTTTTTCTCTAACTCTGTGTTTGTGCAGTTTTTCTACTATCTTTTTCCTCTAACTCTGTGTTTGTTCTGTTTTTCTACTATCTTTTTCCTCTAACTCTGTGTTTGTGCTGTTTTTCTACTATCTTTTTCCTCTAACTCTGTGTTTATACTGTTTTTCTACTATCTTTTTTCTCTAACTCTGTGTTTGTGCTGTTTTTCTACTATCTTTTTTCTCTAACTCTGTGTTTGTGCAGTTTTTCTACTATCTTTTTCCTCTAACTCTGTGTTTGTGCTGTTTTTCTACTATCTTTTTCCTCTAACTCTGTGTTTGTGCTGTTTTTCTACTATCTTTTTCCTCTAACTCTGTGTTTGTACTGTTTGACCAATTGTTCCTTTACATTAAAATCTTTTGATTTTATTTTTTGAATTTTGTGTTCTTTACTTGACTAGTTATTACCATGTGTACACCAGTTAATCAATGTTTCATTAACCCACATTTGGATACACACAATTTGCAACCCCCAAAAATACCGCATATTTTGTGGTGGTTTATTATTTACTCAATGACACCATCCATTTAAGGAGAATTGTTTTGTTTTATGCATAATGTTTTTTAGATCGTTGTTTGTCCTTTTGTCCTTTTTCTTTTGGCAAATTATATTTACGGCTTCTGATTACCCCTTTGGTATCTTCAAACCATTCTTAACTGATGTCATAGTCGAAAGAAAGTATTAACACATTATTCGTAGGGGCCATCGTGGCCGTGATCGTATGGTAGTTGGATTTACAACTACCTATGCAATCAGTGCATATCACCACTGATGTTGTGAGTTCGATTCTCGATCATGTCGGGGTATACAACACTTGATAAAGTTTGTCAGTGACTTGCGACAGGTCAGTGGTTTTCTCCAGGAATACCGGTTTCCTCCACCAATAAAACTGACCGCCACGATATAATTGAAATATTGTTGAAAGCTACTTAAAGCACCATCAAACAAACAAACACACACATTATTCGTACAACGACATGGCCACCTAATATACTTTTCAGTGCTTTAGTCAGTTCATGTTGTCTGAGTTGTTAGTCCCTTGTTTGTATTTCTTTTTGCTTTGTATCTAAGTAGGACCTCCACATGAAATCTCTTGAAATGTTTTGTAATTTTTGTACTCGGCTACTATAATTCGTCGATATTTTTATAAATAAACTCAACGTCCTATCAACTCAAATTAACTGAATGTAATGAATTGAAAACTGTCCTCTAGTTAGGGCTAGAGGTTAGGTTTATGGTGCTAAACGCCATTTCAGCTATACTTACCCCCATCAACTACATTATATAGATTGTTGTTTGGTGATTCAGTATAAGGTGATGAATAACAGGGCTTTCCTCTGCTAAAACTTTGTCCACGCTGTAAACCATCTAAATCTACAAGAATGAAATATCGTCACAATATGTCTAATTCTTGCAAAAATAATGGAATCATTCAATCCCTGTTATGATCGTTTAAACAGAACATTTCTCACTGGCATTAGAGACCTGGAAACACATGACTGTCATTAATAAATCGTAGATATCTAATTTCGTGCGCACGACGCATTTCTGGAATAACCTTCATTACGCGCATTCATAATCAAAGGTTTTGGAACCAAAACAAGATAGGCAAAATTAGCTACTGTTGCCTACGACGGAAGGAGATTGACTTTTAATTTGAGTAATAATTACATTATTTAGGAAATGTAACTTTTAATTATAAATATATCTAACAAACCATTGTCAGTGCCAAAACACTGACTACTGGGTGGATGATACCCACCAGGACTAATAGCCCACCAACAAAGATATCGACACAGTGATAGTAATATACGTTGATATCTAATTTAGTTAGCACTGGTTTTTTGGAATAACATTTACCAAGTACGCTCATATTCAAAAGATTAGAACGCCAAATAAACTAAACGTTTTTTGGGAAGCAAGAAAACTAAAAGACCATAATTCATGAGAACCACAACAAAACATGGAACATTATTTTTATATTGTTTCATCCTGTCTGTCTTTCTACTATTCCGTTCGTGTTCTTACTTAGGGTTTGGGTATATTCGCGTTTGGTTTATTACTATTACTAGGTCACTGGTGGACTATTAGTTCCCGAGGTATCATCAGTAGTCTGGACTATTACTGGGTCGATTTCTCTGCTGGTGGACTATTAGTTCTCGGAGTATCACTAGTCAAATAGTCAGGACCACGGAGTGCCATGAAATTAATTATTTCCAGACATTACATTGGAGAAATTATTGTAAAACTAAGGATAATAGTTTTTGACTTCTTTTCGGGTGTGTCATATGCAACACTTTTTTTTGTCAAGTATTTCTAGTTAACCTCGAGCTCCATTACTGGAAATCTTATTTACTAAAATGCGAAATCTTATGTAATGAATGAATATATGCATCTTCGATGTTTAATAGCAAAACTATATCGTACCTTACAACTTTAAATGATATATTATTGACATGTCGTATGATGTAATTTTATACTGCATTTAGTGGAACAGCAACTGCTTACTCTTCCGGAGCACCTGAGTTCATCCCCGGTTATTAGTATTACTCGATCTTTAGTTTTATGTGTATGTTTTGTAGATCGTTGTATGTCCTTTTGCCCTTTTTCTTTTTGCTATTGTGTTTTCTGTTCTTTGATGATTCTGATTACCTTTTTGGCATCTTCACACTCTTCTTATAAACCTTTATAATGTCAGTGGCTTCTAATGAGCACTTGCTTAAAGTTGCCACTGGTTTTTATCATTGGTGCTGGTAACTGACGCAATACCATGTACTAATCCAAAATCAAACGATCGGTTTTGAAAAAATCTGAATATCTTTTAGTGAATTATGTGTTCTTAATTAAGTACAGGTTATTAAAATGTCAATGTAAATTTATATAATTGAACAATATGATGACATCCGTTCGATCTCATGCAAACGATATATTCCCAATTAATTACACCTCTGTGTAAGAAATCATACACCATTATAACTGTCACTAGAGGAGCAGGAACTGCCTACCCTTCCGGAGCACCTGAGTTCACCCCCGATTTTTAGTGGGGTTCGTGTTACTCGATCTTTAGTTTTATATGTATGTTTTGTATATCGTTGTTTGTCCTTTTGTACTTTTTCTTTTGGCAATTGTGCTGTCTGTTCTTCGATATACGGATTCTGATTACACCTTTGATATCTTCAAACTCTTCATAGCTTTGATTAAGAGCTTTTGCTTATTGCTGAAACTAATAATGTTATTAAAATAAAGTTTAAACAGCAATGAATAGTCAACAATTTAACCAATATCAACAAAACAAGCAACCATGTCTCGCCTTAAATCATTGAACATAAAAAGACCACGACATATGCCGATGGAAATCTAGGTACTGACTTGAGATAAGCTCAAGGATATGTCGGGTTTAAACTGATTAATGGGGTTACACATCCTGTTTTAATAATTGGATCTCCAATGGCATACAAATATACCTCAACAACAAAAGGTGTAGTCTTGCTTCCACTAAGAAAACAACACACTATTACAAAAACGAACTATGCCATAAACATGTACAGTAATAAAGTATGTGCATGTTGTTTTAAATTTTGGAAGATATTTTTGTTTCACGTGCGTTTTAATTATTTTGTTGAAAATTGTTTCTTTGTCGTGAGCTATCCCTTACAATTATATTCAAAGTGAAAACAAATATTTGTTATTTTTATCATGTGCTGCAGTTACTTTGGACCTAATTTGTCACAAATGATCACGGGTATGTTCCACTTCCCGGTCCTTTCAGCATTCATGACTAATCACGGGTTTATAACTAGAGTAACACGACAAACACCTGAGTTCACCGGTTTTTTGTGTGGTTCGTGTTGCTAGATCTTCAGTGTTCTGTGTCGTGTTTTGTAGATCGTTGTTTGTCCTTTTGTTCTTTTTCTTTTGGTCATTGTGTTATCTGTCTTTCTTCCATTTGCAGAATCTGAATACCCATTTGGTATCTTCAAACTCTTCTTGAAATTGTATTCAAAATTAATATTATCTGGAGATTTAAATACTGGGATCTTTTATACTACCTGTTGCAGAATCCTGATAATTCTTCGGGAGATAAACACAGAAACTGATTTGTATGTGCGTTTTTGGTGAACGTGATGTCATGTTTGGTAGTTTTCCATTAAACTTAACCTCCATGCCTTCTCGGGTAAGGAACATCGTGTCTTCAGTAACAGTCATGCCCATGATTGTCTCACAGACATCTGCCGTTGGTCCCTTTTTGTAAGAAAATAAAACCATACACCCTTTACTTTTCATAAATGAATGAAGAATGACATAATTACTGTAATTCTATGGTAGCAAATAGCCAACACCAGCTTCATATACTGGCAATGAAACATGGGTAGGGTAGTCAATGATAACAGTATACGCTTACCATTAGCAATACTAATCAGTAGTGACAGTATAAACTTATCATAATCCCGATAAACAAAACTATACCGGTGAAACAAAAAGAAAATATAAGTGAAATAACATAAAATCTCTTGTACCGAAAATTAGAAATATTATGAGAGGTAATAAACTATAATAGATACTTAGTAACAAGAACCTAAATAAATCTAACGATAACCTTTTTCTACTGAAGCACGAGTGCTAAAAAAGACAACGAATACCACACTGTCGGAACAGTTCCAACATCCAACCCAAAAATCGTAGAAAGAGTCAAAATCGATACCCACATACATGAAAGCTTACTATTTTTGCTTTATACAGGCATTCAATCAAAAGTGGCAGGGTAAAACTAGGTATAAAACTTCTCCTCTTAGTGCAAAAAGCTAAATATTTTAATTATATACAATCACTACATATATTCTAATTTACCTTAATTAATACAAAGGGATGTGTTTGTGGTAACGTATGAAGGTTACAATGGTTATCATTTCTACAACAAAATGATATCATTATACCGCCATCTTCCGTACTCATATTAGATGTAAATCCTCTAATGTCGCTATGGTAACCTTTAATGGTGATACTGCCTTCTTCAAATCCTATAATAATATTTTACATTACATATTTGGATTGGTTTTTTTTTGCATTTGCAATATAACTACATAAATCAATTTATGCAAAACACACACTATTGTTTGTTTGTTTGATGGTGTTTAACGCCACTTTCAACAATATTTCAGCTATATCGTGGCGGTCAGTTTTATTGGTGGAGGAAACCGGAAGACCCTGAGAAAACCACCGACCTGTCGCAAGTCACTGACAAACTTTATCATATAATGTTGTACACTTCGCCCTGATCGAGATTCGAACTCACAACATCAGTGGTGATAGGCACTGATTGCATAGGTAGTTGTCAATCCAACTACCATGCGATCACGGCCACGACGGCCCCCACATTATTGTTGCAATCATCATATTACCAATCTATATAAATGCCCATGTTTAATATTTCATGCAAATCCTTTTGTTAGAACTACAAGCTAGAAAGGAACGTACAACATTTACCATGGTAATTGTTGTTACATAATACAGAAATCCCAAACAATACAATACAATCATACAGAAAAAACACAATATTACACGACACATCCACAATAAATTAAATTGAAAACAAAATATACCATATATAATACACTTTAATGTGTGCGCCACAAGCTTCGAGAGATTCATATCTGCTTTCGCGCAACGTCAAATCATCGATGGAGTTCTTTATCTCTCGTTATGTTAAAGCCAGTATTGATATCGACAAAGAATTCAAACAAATACAGATATCATGTATGTTATCACGGAATTGTTGATAGCAGAAAATAGCCATTGAACGACGTCATATTACAAATATTCTTAAAAATAAAATAGAGTTCACTTGGGTTGTTTTCTGTAAATTTTGGGTTGTGAACATTTTACATCGTTGTCTGTTTTGGTCGTTTTTTTTTTTATTCATCTTTGTAATAGTACTATAGGGGTCGTCCTTTTACTTACGATTCTCATTTTCAACTGGGTTCCCGTTTTGATTTACTATATTTGTGCCATTTAGTGAATTAGTGATTTTAGTTTCATACAAAAATGTTGACGTAATTAATTAAAATAGAGAATCTGCTGAATTTTAAAATCATATACAAATGTATTTCATGACATCATTTTGAATATTATTTCGCAAAAAATATGCCACTTTTACAGAAGAGTTCAAATATTCATATCTTGAATGTAAATTGTAAAATACCAAGAGTGTAAATAGTGACAGCTACTGTTCTCGATACCAAAATGGTGACACCCACTGTTCTCGGTACCGAAAGTGTTATTTGTCTGTAAGAAGAGTTTGAAGACACCAAAGGGGTAATCAGAATCCGTATATCGAAGAAGAACAGAAAACACATTGGCCACAAGAAAAAGTACAAAAGGACAAACAACGATCTACAAAACATACACATAAAACTAAAGATCGAGTAACACGAACTCCAATACATACATGTTACCTCAGTGGTGATATTAAATGTTCAGAGAATTATTACTCCTGTTATTCACTCTTATATACAAACACTTTTCTTATGAGATAAATTCCCGTAATCGTTTATTGAGTTAAGTCAAATTTACAATTGAATTAGACTTTAGAAGAGTTATATGAGATAAAAAAATATATATATAGTTATGTTTTTCTAGATTCAGTAGTAATAAAGTAGTGTATTTTGTTTCTTTTATTAAATAACTTATTTTAACTACTTGTATAAATATGACGTATAAACAAAAACAAGACCGTGGAATTCACGGAACAGTTCGTTATATCTTCCAAGACTTTGTCCCCCAATACGTCTGGTAGTCACGGTACATCCGGGACATTGTTGAGGGTGCCGATAAATACCAATTACCATAAACCTAGCCCTATTATTAAAAAAACAATGATGTATTCTTGAGACCTATAAGTAAACTCAACGTTAAAAATACATTCATGTTGGATATCTATTGTTTCCTTAGCAACTGCCAGTTGACCGTGGTTATTTTTTTTTATCTACATGTATATAAAATCATATTACATACCACTGCTACAGTTTCCTTCCATTTTATAAATGCAAAAATTCCCACGAAGATCTGAAATTCTGTTTGGCCCTTCATCATTTCCTCGAACACAAAAGTTCAACTGAATATTCCTTTCTGAATATGGACCTAGTATATGTAAGTCTTTAGTATGACTAAACGTGAAGAATTCTCTATGGTCATAGATATAATAGGTGCCACTACTTCTCCAAAACATATCAATATACTTTGAAGGTAAAGTCAAATTGATATATCTCAATTCCCAATCCTTCTCAGGGCAGCCATATATACTTGCTGGCAATGCATATCCTCCCTGTGGCCAAAGTGACAATCTTCCTAACTCTGGAAAAAAGTACAATTGATAGGAAATTGTGTTAACTATAAAATTAGTATGTGTTGCTTCTTCGCTAAGCACGCAGTGTTAATGAGAAGGAGCAAAGACTACGCGTGTTGGTTCAAAGCGGACCCCATCATCATCTCATTGAAAATTTATTTGTTCTGGCTATGATATATCTGACAAATAGCTGAGTTGACGTTAAACAACAATCACTCACTCACTCACTGTCCGACTACACCTATTGTGTCATAAATAACATGCTGTACTACTACCCCAGCTAGCACACTACGTATTCACAACGTTGCAGTTTGGTTGCTGTTTGGTCAGGTCCCCTTCTTACGTGAAAATTACGTTACTACAACGTATTTTAGATACGTGATATGCAAGTCGTTGTGACAACGTATTTTCCAACGTTTTTGTTACGTACGGATATGGTCTTGATGCTAACGTAAAAACTCAAGCGTAATTTGTACGTCCTGGTAACGTATTCAGAATACGTTATATGCAAGACGTTGTGACATCGTACTTTCCAACGTTTTTGTTACGTACGGATATGGTCTTGATGCTAACGTAAAAACTCAAACGTAATTATTACGTCCTGGTAACGTATTCAGAATACGTTATATGCAATTCGTTGTGACACTGTAGTGGGAACGTTCTTGTTACGTACGGATATGGTCTTGATGCTAACGTAAAAGCTCAAACGTATTTTTTACGTCCTGGTAACGTATTCAGAATACGTTATATGCAAGACGTTGTGACAACGTACTTTCCAACGTTTTTGTTACGTACGGATATGGTTTTGATGCTAACGTAAAAACTCAAACGTAATTATTA
Organism: Bathymodiolus brooksi; assembly: GCA_963680875.1. Lineage (NCBI taxonomy): Eukaryota > Metazoa > Mollusca > Bivalvia > Mytilida > Modiolidae > Bathymodiolus > Bathymodiolus brooksi. Next base: position 62,319,274 of record OY804579.1, read on the forward strand.
CGTCCTGGTAACGTATTCAGAATACGTTATATGCAAGTCGTTGTGACACTGTAGTTTGAACGTTTTTGTTACGTACGGATATGGTCTTGATGTTAACGTAAAAGCTCAAACGTAATTTTTACGTCCTGGTAACGTATTTCAGGATATATTTTATATGCAAGTCGTTGTCAAACAACCGTATTTTAATATAAAGATAAATCATTAAGGTATTTCACTGGAAAAGGGAAAGGATCTTAATTAAAAAGTGAATTGTTCAAATTGGAAGGTATTCCCTAGATATGACTTTGAATTTGATAGTAGTTGATCTCCTGATTCCAAAAATGCATGGTTGATAGTGACTTTTTGCATTTCCAGGTTCATCAGTAAAAATGTGACTAAGTTGTGTTGTTATTTAGCTACATTCAAAGTTTGCGTTAAGATGATACAACTGGCTATAGTTGTATATCAATAGCAATAAAAAAAAAAAAACATAATAAAAACGCCATGTACGGGGATCGAATCGGTGGCAAAGACAAAGACAAAGGTGGCCTCTTGATCGTTAATCGTTCTTCTTTCCACTGAACTTAGTAGAACGTGATGTATAAGGCAATATATACAAATGTACAGACAATGGACAAAAGTATTCGCATGCTTCCAATTTTCCCTATATATTTCATATAAAACTACAATTTTTCAGAAGCTTATCCTGAAGTCAATTCACACCCGATTTCGATAATTTTTATATCAATAAAAACAGAATTGTATGTAGTTTTACTGTATAATTTCAAAATAATTTTCTATGATAAACATTTTTAGAATATACAAGCTAAACACACAACTGAATTAATTTCTTTCGAAATACAATGCTTTAATAGATAGTACCTTTGTAGAAAAATTATTTACGTTTGTGTTTAAATCATGGCGATTTGAAAAACATGCTTCAAAAAGTTATTTCAAAATTACTACTATAAACTACATATCTTTCTGCTTTCCTTGATGAAATAATGATTAAAATCGGACGTGAATTGATTTCAAGATAATATTTTGAAAAACTGTAGTTTTATATGAAATATATAGGGTAAATTGGAAGCGTGTGCATACTTTTGTCCATTGTCTGTATCTCCAAGATTTAATTACTTGCAATAAAATTACCATATCCAAAAATTAGAAGTACTTTTCCTACAATGCGGAAATTCAGTGTGTCCGTCAACGATTCGATAATAGAAAGTTATTGCTATTTCCGGAGTTTGAATTTGCTACCAAAATTCAAATCATTTTGATGTTTTGTGACAATTTTAACAATTTCTTTGATGTCCCGAACATACAACAGCCTCGAGTTTAGAAGCTAGAAATATAAGGTTAGTCAATAGAATTACATCTATGAATGAGCAATCCAAATTGTCTGAATTGATTTAAGAAAATACTGTGTTGACGCCAAATGTCATTCAGAATTTCAATCATTGTTAAATTTTGTGTCGAGCCTCATTGCAGACATGGGGTAATCGTAATTTGTAATCGTAATCGGTTGTAATCGATTACATTTTTCATGTAATCGAATGTAATCTGTAATCGGACATTTTTTAGATTACATGTTAGGGTGGTCAAGCCAAAAATTGAAATGCTAATAAATCATCCAATTATAGTTTAATATGACAGTACATACAAAATGGGAAATTTTGGTACAAAAATTATTAAAATCGGTTGAGCTGTTCAAAAGTTATGGCCTTTTCGGTGAGCCAAAAGTGGTCGATTTTCTGTTTTTTGGAAAAATGTTAAAAAAAATGACATTTTTGGACCAAAATATATTATTTTTACTACCTAATAGGTTATCATGCTTTCTTCTATAGTAATGTATCCTCCTTATGCTTCAAAAAGAGGTATTATACACACCTGTAGGTGTTATATGAAAAAAATGTCACAGAATTTAAAACATTGAAAATAGCCTTTGGACTTAGTTTTTTTAATTTATGTGTCAGCCGTCTGCTTGTTCAAACTACCAGGTTTGTGGTCAAATATCTTCAAGAACCTTTAACTTGCAAGGCTGAAACTTGCAACACTGTCCAAAAGTGCCCAGTCTCTAAGTAAAAATATCAAGAATATCATTTATTCAATTAATATATATATTTTTTTAATATTATTTCCTTTGCGCAGGCCTCCATAATTTTAACGTCAAATTTTATTCGAAAAATCAAGTTTTTGGTCATAAAAAATCTGAAAAAAGTACTATAATTTTTCTGAATACTGATTTTGGTAAGGAAAAGAACCCTCTAACAGGGAACACCTATATTTATCAGCAAAAAAAATTCTCAAAGTCTGTAGCGCCAGAATCATAAACTCTGCAGCTTATTATTTTGAGCTCGGTAAAGTGTTAAAATAAGTTATTTTAGGGAATTAATTATATTTTGTATGTTCAAATTGATATTTTTATGGTAAACAACCTCAATATCCATACATCAATGAAGTTATTATTACAGTTTTTGTAAAAACTGCCATTTTTTCCATTGAAAAGGTCAATTTTCTTTGTTCAATCAAAATTTCAGATAATTCCCGAAATTGATACAATTTCAATAATTGTCGAATATTATAATATTAAATGTTCAAGTGTTTGGTATTATTTTGATCCTATAACTGTATACTACAAGGAGAAAACTATCAGCAACCCCAATTCTGACACTGGTATGAACTATGTCCTGGTTCATTAGCCCTCTACCTGGAAATTTAGTAAAAATAATATTTCAATTATGGCCCCGTATTCCATGAAAAGTCTTATTTGGATTATCAGATATGTTCTCTGTACAATTTATAAGCCAGCCTTGAAGTAATGTTATCTTTTAAACATTTAATTAGCACATTTTATACATGATTTTCATTTTTTTGTCTGGGAAAAACCTCAAATTTGACAATTTTAGCTGATTTAAGCGAACAGTTCATGCGATTAGAAAGTCCCAAATTTTCAAAGTTATCATTTTTATTGTCACAAATCAATAAACTGTTATCTTCTACTATTATTTATAATCTTAATTCATAACAGTCTTCAATGTCACTCTCTTTTCCTTTATATACTATAATTTTACATTTGACGACTACAAATAGTGCTGTGTCCCAGTTCATGACCAACTTATTCCAAATGAAATCTTTGTGAATTCTTTAAATTGTGTGTTTTGTGATCCTATGCATATCCTATGCATATTTGATTAACTGAATCATAATCAACAGCATCAACTTTCAGAAGTGTCATTTTAATGATTTAAAACTCTTAATGATCTACTGAGATGCCACGATCACACCTGTAAAATAAAAATAAACATTTAAAATATGTTATACAGAATAAAAATAAAGAACTAAAAATAATTTATCTTTTCTAGAAATAGTTTATCATACATGTACAAATGAAAAAAGCTTTAATACAATGCACTCTTCGACTAAAAATTATCTTTATGAATATATGCTTGGTGGCAAATAGATTCTATATGAAAAATAGCATTATTCCAGATATGTTTGCTGCATGCATCATAAATGTTCTGTCATATCAAACAAGTATGCACACAGTAATGGTGTAATGAAAAAAATTTAATTAATTAAACTTAGCATATCACATGCACTGCCACTGATTACATTGTATATAGCCAGAATGTTAATACATTCACATACTGTAATGTATGCATTAAGCATATATTTCATAAAGCTTCCCTAATAGCACTGAAACATAATAATTATGTTTTATAACAATTTAAATAAATTGTTTCAAAAATGTTGCATGGAAATTCATGTTACTATTTAAAAACAATTGTCCTATGTATTGCTACAATATACACTAGGAACTTAATGAGAAATGCATAAAAAGTTTTCATGTAGACAAATTTCATTTAAAACCAAAAAATATAAAAAATCTTGAACATTTCACAAAAGTATCAAAGAATACCGGAACAATTCCTATATATAGATGTATTAATAAATCCCGATAATTTCCGAACAGCCATGATGACGTCACCAAAGCTCTGCTTGGATAAAGTTATTTATAGATTGGGAGAATTTGACATCTTTATATTGATGCTTGCCGTTTTCGCCATTTTTCTAGTAAAATAGTAAAATCGTGAATTAAATCCCATCTCTTTTTCATTTATCGAAACAAAGATATATATTTATTCAGTTCGTGTAAAGTTTCTGTGCGATTTTTGTGCATCTTTTGTTTTCAAAATTAACCCCCATTTGATCCAGTTGAAAACGATATTTCTTTTGAGAATAAAACTATATTTTAGAAGAAGTTTTGTTACTTACCGTGCATGATTGACCTCCGTGGTCTGAATACATCAATGCTAGATAATTATTGTATCAATTGGTAAAACAATACGTCGGTAAATTCTATTTTTCTTTGGTACAACTCTGAAATTGTCCTGGCCAAAATGGCGGAAGACATACATCCCGGTCATGCGCCACACAACGTCCGATAACTCTTCCCGCTCAACTCTGATTGCAAAGTCAGAAAATATGGACTGAACATCCAATGATTTCCGGGAGCTATTACTGCTTATCCATTGAAACCTTGGCGACATATCTTTAGAGGAAGGTCCAGTTTATTGATATTTGACCCCCAATATTTTTCGGAAGTGTGGTAAGCGAGTTTAAAAACACTGTTTTGTAAACTTTTATATTTTACTTTACGATTTCGATTGTTTTTAATTTTTGGCGGTCGGATTGGTAAAATTGAAGACTTTCTGTAAATTTTAAGCCATGCATGAAGAATATTGGTCCAGGGATAGCTCCCGGAATTATTTTTGAAAATGGGCTGTTCGTTGACACATAAATCAAGATGGCGTCCGATTTTCTCGAAACGACTTCACTTTGGACGTTCAGTAGTACTAGTAGTACCCAATCATATTTTTAATGCTTATAACTACCAAATTAATAAAGTTCTAGTTTTCAAGTTTTATCTATGACAGAAAATAATAACGCTATCGACGACTACGTTTGTCCTCCCTATTACATGTACATGTAATCGTAATGTAATGCCTAATGGGGTTCACCTATCCCATTCCCGACAGGTGGCGCATGTGTACATGTACTATCAGTTATTCGATTTCAAGATGGCAGATGGCGATCAGCTGTGGTCAGTGCCGAAGTTCGAATATGATCTACTACGTCGAAATGCATCGACAAACGTTCGAAAAACTGACTTGATTGAAAGGTACATACTACACTAGTTCTAATAATAAAACCCTAAATGCTCGCTTACTCGCAAGGGTTATAACGGGATGCCATTACACGTAATGGAGCAGCCGCCGAGATTTTTTGCGCTCGCTTACAGAGCTTCTGACGCCTGCATTTATCAATAATAAGACATAACCTTTCCTTTTGTCCATTATTATAACAAGTTTTTATCACCTACCAGTATTTTAGAATGTAATTCCCACAAAATAAAATCTTCTCTTTGAAAATTTTGAATTTCGTCATTTCCGGCCTCACTATTTGGATGTCGATACCATATTTGGCGATTTAGGTGTGAACGTTTACCAATCATACATGTAACTACTCTGCCATTCTCGCTACCCTGCAAATAACAGGGTAGCGAGAATGGCCGAGTAGTTACGATTGGAATGTTTACATCAGGTTGTAATAAGAAATACCATATTTAGAAAAGCTCCGCCTTCCGTAGTTTCCGGTTATGGAAAACGATCGATAAATTTGAACAAGGTTGTTGCTAACTTTGAAAAGCATATATTTCTCAGCCAAACCGATTTAACAAGGACTGGGATCATCAGTAATTGTTATAATGAAATGTTTGAAGCGTAAATAGTGAGTTTTTATGTTTCAACTGCAACTTTTTTTTTGCTCCATTGTGACGAATGGGACCGCGTTGTAGCTCTGCCGAGACACAAGTTTGTCACAGGAGCTACATTATTGCAGCTAATACTACACCGAAAACCCAAGCATACGATTTATGTTCGTTACTTTTCAATATTATTGTATTTGTTGAATGTCCAAGTTGCCCCGACTGAAAAGAAAACATCATTAAAATTGACCGACCATTTAATTCAAGTTAAATGGTCGGTCCCTTAGGAAACGCCACACGCATGAACTAGGTGACCAAAAATGAGCATAAAATGAACTATCGTACGAGACGAACTATGTCAAACATTGGAACAAATAAAAATAATTGTCATTTAAGCAATAAACAATTTGTCTTTATATAACAAAAAATCGTCATCTTCCATGTATAAACAAGCAAAACCAACTAAGAGTACCCTGTTCTTTTAATTAAAAACAAAAATAGGATCGCTAGTTTGCCGGTATCGGTAATATTTGTAAAGTTGAGATCACGAATAGGTACATTTGTATACACGATGCCCGAAAAATTCTAACTGTCAAAATTCAAATAAAAATTAAATCAATAAAACATACAATGTAATATATTCGTCAATCTTCTAAAACTGTTGGGTTATTTGCGGTCAAAGAAAGTTAAAAATAGGTACATTTCCTGGAAACTACTGTGACCCAATTTGCGAGAACTGACCAGCGGATTTGCATAATTTGCATCTAACGTTAAACATAGGGGCTTAAAAGCGTCGTGTTCATTATAAAAGCAATACTCATCTAAAACGATAATTATTGTTTTCAAGTGTTTTATTATAATTTGATGTCAATTTGGATTTCTTTCTACGTCAAATTAGAACATGGAGTTACATTAGTAGATGCACCTCTATTACTTGACGAAAGTTTTGGACTTGAAGAAGTTTCACTGATAACGTTACTTGAATTAGCGGAACTAAAGCCAAATGCTGACAACTTGGTTAATTTAGACTGATGGAGACGAAAACTCTAGTTTACGTTTACCCATTATTACGACGTAGCACTATTATAGTTTTGGATAAAAATGATCAGTTTTTGTTGCTTAGGAATAGTCGGTACTTCAAAAATACCAACTTTCTTTTGATTACATTTGAGAAATTAGATTTTAGCTTGATGAGCTTGGGCACTACGCTTGGGACATACAGATATTCAATTGATGAGAAATTTAGTGAACGCATCAGTTCATTCTTAATTGGCCTTAATTATATCCATTTATTAATCATCTAACCTGCAAATAACCAATTATTACATAATCACTCTTTACCTGATATTCGGATTAGATGAGATCGGACACTACTTGAGCAGAGCAAACATAGCAGACCACATAAATGAAATGAAACAAGATGTTGGCAGATGGTGGCTCCATTGTATTATATTCAGAGAAACAATTAGAAGATCATAGGAGTATGTGTTGTACTGGACAATCAATTTTAGGCATCGACAAGACATTCAACCTGTGTGATATGCATGTCACAGCATCTTGTTATAAACAAACATCAATAAAAATGGAAACAACAGGCGAACCACCGATATTTTTGGGTCCGATTTTTATTCATGACAATAGTGACTTCCATAGTTTTACTCATTTTTTCCATCATTTGAAAATTAAACTTTTTGAAGCCAGTACAAATCAGTTAACAATTGGATCAGACGAAGAAAAAGCTTTGGTGAATGCCATCAAATCAACTTTTCCAGAAGCCGGTCATTTTCTGTGCATAAGACATTTGAGACAAAACGTAAAGCAACAACTAATAGACGATTGCATCGATAAGAACGATAGGGAATCGCTTTTGGATGAAATTTTCGGAGATGAAGGCTTGATCAATGCTGATGATATAGTGTGTTTTGCACCACCTCTCAAGGCTGCTAATAAGAGTCTGAACACATTCTGTCCTTTTCCATTCTTTCCTTGTTGAAAAATTTGAGGCTTTTGTGTGAGGATAGAAGTAAACCCCATCAATGGGAGGATTTTTAGTACTTTGATAAATACAAGAGTTACATCCCTTTATTTCCGCCATATTTATTTTGATACTACCTGTTCGCTTGTGATAAATCGTTCCTACTGTGCACATACACAACGAAATTTGTATAAAGCACTAAAACAATGTTATATCTTTCCATCTGAAAGGAATTTCAGAAGATCTGATGGGGATTTCGGTAATATCTAGGGGGGGTTCGGTAAAAATACGGGGATTTCGGTAATTCGAGGTACCCGTTTGAATGTGCTTTCGTGACAGGATTCAGAGACAAGACCAGGAGAATTTGTCATATTTATGCTATCCATTATAATTGAAAAAGAAGATTTTGAAGTTAACTGCCTTTATAAAACCAGATGGGATTCATATCCAGGCATAGCCATTAGGTGAGGAAAAAAAATCATTTTTATTAAAAAAAAATGACCCAACTTTTTACTCACCTTTTCTTTTTTATTAAATATTAAAAAACAACACACTGAAAGCATCATATACATGTCATCATTCAGAATGTGAAAAAACGGGGCATATTTTCAATAGAAAAAAATTATGGGGCTTTCAATAGGGGTACCCTCATTATCATACGTTTTTTAAGAAACATTTTATATTTAAAAAAAACCATTATTTTTTTCACAATTTTCACAATTTTTTTTATCTTTGAAATATAAATACACAATCATGTGTAATTACCTCAATAAATATACTAATTTAAATGATGCTCATTACATTCGGTATACATCTTTATGAAATTTTCACAAAAAATGTATTCCTTATTTGTCTGGTATATTTTCAAAACTGCAGCAATAAAAAAAAAAAAAATCACTATGGTTTCAAAGCATACCCTTGTCCAAATATCCTTATACCCTTGGCTAAATAGACAATATATGCTTCCATACTAAAGTAAAAAAGTTTTTTTTCTTAAATCTAATGCCAAAAAGGGGGGCAAAACTATTCCCCCCTCCCTCAATTTCTAAAAGTAGGGAGGGCAATTGCCCCCAGCTCTTTCGCCCTTGAAGTGGTATTAGTGAAGTTCGAACTGCAGACTCATATGGAGCATCTGAGTTCATGTCAGTTCGGATTTTTAGTTGTTTGAGCGTCTCAGTCTTCAGTTTTCTGGGTATTCGTAATTTTTTGTCAGCCATTAAATATTTGTCTTTTTGTCATGTTATACTTGTATATTTATTAAAGTAATATATTGACCCTTTAAGTTTAAGACTATTTAAGCGAAGGGGCTAGTCGCTACTAACAGTAGCTAGAGAAAAAAAAGGTTTCATGAATCACCAAAACATTAACAACTTTTTAATGAATATTATTACCTGATGTAATCAGTGTCAATAAATACACAATTTAAACATTTAACTATCCTATGGTGAAGATTAAAATACATGTACATCTGTAGTTAATAATATGTCGTAAATACAGTCCTTTGTACAAGATGCTTTTGAAGTACTTGTTTGAGTGGTTTATTTATCTGTATGTGTACTTTGTGTAACATTACAATCATTATGGCTTCTATAGTACAAGGTACATGTAGTACATTTCAATACAGTTGAAAAGATGTCAGTTCAAATCTGACTGGAAGCTAATCTATGATCTTTTTAATGTGTGTTTGATGATATTGACTGTATTAACTAACTTCAACTAAGCAACTTGGGCACAAGTCCCTTGCTTAATGAAAGTTTTGAAGGACTGCTCCTTTTTCAGTGTGATTTTTAAACAAATATTAGTATGAGTGATATATTTATTCTCTCATGCTTTAAGTATTTATACAGTAAATGTATTTAATTTCGAAAATGTAGTTATTTCGCATGTATAATATGTGTGCGATTGTGTTATAGTCCTATTTGCACCGGCCCTTGGTTTCCTCTGCATTTGTACAACTACCGTACAGTACTTGTCCGTGTGCATAGGACACGAGGAGGACTTGACCACTACACTACATGTGAATTAACCATTGATGTCTGATGTGGCCAACAATGTCATAGTCGATGGCACTTAATTATTATTATCATTAGTATAAGTATTTAGTATATTTTATTGGTAGATTTGTTCATTGTAACGTACAATATTTATATTTTTAATTCTTATACGACCATATAACTTTTGTTGTGGTGGTATTATGTTATTGGTCTGTAGACAAAATGGTTTCCTATCTCATCGGTGGTGTAATGGTTAGCATTCTCACCTCGAGTGTGGTAGATCGTGAGTTCGAGCCCCAGTCTGGTCAAACCAAAGACTACATGTATAACATTGGTATTTGTTGCTTCTCTACTATTAAAGCATGCAAGTAAGAACAAAGACTGGCCGGCTAGGAATCGGAATATTAATTAGTGTGCCCGAGTAGAGTGACATGTCTTCCCACTCATTTGTTTTCTTTATTAGACACCAACAATTTTATTAGTGAAAGAGGGAGGGGGGCATGGGATTTTTTATGTCTGTCAGTAGAGAATCCAATTTTTTTTTCAAGCATCGGGTAGATCAAAAATATTTTTTATACATACATGAGATAAAAGATACATGCATACGAGACCTAAAAAAAATAATTGTGTGTTTAGGGTTACCGGTAACCCTGTGAAAAAGGTTAGGTAAAGGTGACCAGGATTTTTATTTTTATTTTTTGCATTGGATATATTGGGCATGCAGATGTTCCAAGACTGTGCTTGTTGAGAAAAACTAATAAAATAGCTAGGATTATAGGCACTAAATTTTAGGTAGGGTCGAGTTAACCTAAACAAGCAATATTTTTTAGAGCTGAGGTGTATTCAGGTCTACTTTAAAATTTGGACATAGTGGAAAATAAACGATTTTTATTCTAAAAAAAATCCCCCCCCTCAGTAGTAAAATGGTTAGTGCTTTGTCTTATTAAATATATTGAACACTATTGCTTAGAGGAGCCATTCCTTAAGTAAAAATAATATAAACTTTTTATTCAATCAACACTGGAAGACATCTAACATAATAATCCCGACACTGAGAAGCCGATGTCCTTGATTGGGCTTGAGATGTCATTATGTGCCGAGCAAAGCACGTCGTATTTCCCTGGCGTCCAAGGAACTCTCGTCGCATGGTCAGTCTTCTTGATAGCTACCCTCATCTTGTTAAACACAGCATTTGTGGCATTTTACACGAATACATATACATTTTTTGTAAATCAATATCGTAGTTTACATTAGTTACGTTATTGATGCTAGCCGAGGAGTTCCGAAAGTAATAACTGATGGAACACATGCGCCACCTACATGTATTAACGTAAAAATCGTAGGTGAACCCCATTGATTACATTCATTTTGACCCTGTAATCATGGTTACTTTCTGATTACATTTAGATTACTTTTCATCATTTTGACTTATTTTGTCTTAACTGAAACATATATATACAATACTTGTGCACTGTCGAAGCATATGGGTAATATGTGTATGAGGCTTAGAAACGCGGGAAAAGGCGAGGCTTCGCCGAGCTTTTTCCCGCGTTTCGCGCCGAATACACATATTTACCTATATGCTTCGACAGTGCACATGTATTGTATTTATCCTGCAATTTTAAATCGTAAATAAACGTTTACTGGACGATGATAAAAGTATTTGAAATAATTTTATGTATGTATTTGAAAACAATATCCCCCGATGTGCCCCGTTTTACATTTGTATGTTCTATTTATAACTGACCAATATCAAAAAATATATTAGGCAGGCTATATTGGTCGGTAAATGCTGTCATTGCAGGATAATTGTCTTTAGATATTTAATGTATGATTTATGTAAATGGATTTTCTTCATGAAATTTATTAAAACAAATAATGTAGATATTATTATATGCTTAATTGCAATCAAAACTATCACAGCTACAAAAAATATTAAGTATAAATTATGACTTGATTAAAACTTGATATCCAAACAAATAATATCTCAATTTCAATTTCTTTAGGGTTTCAAAAATTCAGTGGAGTTGGATCACGTGACTAGATGTATTGTGAAGTATTTTTCCTATCGTAAAAAACTATGGATTTCGGATAGATATGTTGAGGAGTTTGGACTCAAATTTCGCAAACGTGAATATTATTGTCATATATTTGTATATCGATTCTTAAATTCTGACATTTGGACACCTAAAATCCATATTTCGTTAATATTGAAAAGTTCATAGAGACCCGTCTTGTTTATATCCCGGGACAAAACTTACTGTAGAAAACTGCTCACAACAGTGTAATAGGAAGTTGGACTTTGGACCCACGTAGTAAAATCAGCTGTTCGTAGTAAATTTGAACTGTTCACCTGTCTTTTTAACCAATTAAACTCCTTGTAAGGATGTCACTGGGCAATACGTCAAAACTCATTGAGGAAAGTAGGAAAATCGTTGAAGCGTCTAATGATAAATCCGTACTCAGTTTGATCCTTGAAATCGTCAAAGATCGACAATAGAATGATACAGATGGAGAAAAATATGGGAAAACGTTTAGACGACATGAAAGCTGATTTCCTAGCAGTTTCCGCTAGAGTAAGATCCCTAGAAGATAAAGTGACTAACTTTCGTAAAACACTGACAGAATGCGAGAATAGTTGTCAGGGTGTTAGCAACTTATTTGATCAAGCTGACTCTCAGATTAAACACAATACAAGGAACATAATTCACCAGGATACAAGGATCAACAAGCTAGAGGAGAAACCCGTTGTTCAACCAGTGATACAACCAGTTACTGAGTCGGGCCAGATTAAAACTCTCACAGCAGACATTCACGATCTAAAAAGTAAGGTGCTAGACTTGCAGTGTCGTAGTATGAAAAACAATCTTGTTTTCACTGGTCTATATCAATCTCAGTCCGAAAATTGTGAAAATAAACTCAGAGGTTTCATCAGACAGGAACTAGAGATTGATCACTATATTGAATTCGGGAACATCCACCGATTTGGGAGACGCGGGACAAATAATGCACGACCTATTGTAGCTCGCTTTATATATCACAATGATCTACAAATGGTGCTACAAAACGCATATAAATTGAAAGGATCCTCTTTCGGCATCAGCGAACAATATCCCGCTGAAATTAACAACAGAAGAAAAAACCTTTATCCGATAATGAGGGAGGCAAAACAACAACGACGTCATGTGGTGCTTGTCCGCGACCGGCTGTTCATTGACGGAGAGCAATACATACCACCTGAAGACAGACCCGTTAATGTTGACAATGTGTGGAACTCCCCTCCCCACTTACAACACGGACAAGGACATAACTCGCACATAACACCTGGTAGACCAATGAAGCGACCCCGACAGGGATCGTCACCAAACCAAGGTGGTTTTATAGGCCGTGAATAGGACAGCCAGGGAGAACCCTCTCATAATCATTCTCCGAACTATGTTGAAAAAGACTTAAACGTTTGTAAAAATTATGGTTTTATGCATACAAATATTATGAATAAACATTTCTCAAAGTCTGATAAAATACAAGACTTTCATATGATTGTAGATGATGATCCTGTTGTTGTAGATGAATCAATTAAATTTTCATTTAATAATGTTAATAATGAAGTTGTGTTAGTAAATAATACTAGTACTTTATCTACTGATACATGTATATATATTAATGATTTAAGTAATGAAACTGAAATATCTAATGATGGTCTCTCAAATATAGTTTCAAATACCACTGCCACCAATATAACATGTACCCGTGGCTATAATGTTGTTAACTGTATCGAGAGCAATATAAATAAAAATGTAACTTGTAACTCAGAAAAATATTCAAAAGAAATTTATGTATTATCAGATTATCTTGATGTAGTTGAATTAGAAAATAGAAATTTTGATATCATTTATAATTTTTATTATGAAACTTGTATAAAAACGAAAGATTATCATTGTAACAATACATTAGACTCGTCTAAGCATTTATCATCGTGTCAAAGTAATATATCTGATAGGACTGAATCGTTAAACTCATCTTTGTACTCAAATCCGGTCAATAATCACGATATAAAATTACTCTATTTGAATTGTTGTGGTTTCAAATCTAAACTTAAATACCCTGAATTCGAAAATCTAATTAGGTCGAATGATTTTGTTTGTTTTGTAGAAACAAAAACCGATATGTTCGATTCAATCGATTTACCAGGTTATGTATTCAAATCTAAACATAGAAAAAACGTACCGGTAGCTCGTATGAGATCAGGTGGTATACTATTAGGATTTAGAGAGAATATGAACCATGTCCAGATATTAGAAAATGAATGTGAGTTTGTATTATGGGTTAAAATTGACGGAAAAGTATTCAATTTAGAGCAACCTGTTATATTCGGGACAATATATATACCACCAGAATATACTAGATATTCTTCAGACGAAGCCTTTAACCAAATTGAACATGAATTACATTCTTTTTCTACTAATTCTAAATATGTTTTGCTTAATTGGTGATTTTAATTCAAGAACCGGAGAAGATGATGATTATGTAAATGTTAATTTTGAACATGGTGACAATAACATAGATGAGTTTATCGAAAATCATGCTGGTATTTTAGAAAACCTAAACATACCACTAAAACGTAAAAATATTGATAAAACTAAAAATAAATATGGAAATATGTTGCTTAATTTTTGTAAAGCAAACCAGTTGTTTATTGTAAATAGTCGTATTGGTGATGACAAAGGTATTGGTAGATTAACATGTAGAAATGCCAGTACTGTAGATTATTGTATTAGTAACCGGTATTTTTTTTTAAAATCGTTTGTAAACTTCACTGTAAAAGATTTTAAGTGTCTTTTTTCTGACGTCCACTGTCCGCTTGCTATTTCATTTTCATGCAACTCCGTCAAAGATAAAACTAATCCGGAAAGTATAGAAAACAACGGTGTAGCCAGAATCAGGAAATGGGATGTAAACAAACAATTAGATTTCCAAAACAATATAGAATCTTTTAAACTGACCGAACTTTCAGATAAACTAGAAAATCTACCACACGAAAGAATTAACCCAAATATAATAGATTCATTAACAGGGGATTTATGTAATATTTTGATCACGTCTGCCAGGAAAACCCTTGGTTCAAATTCAGATAAAAACCATAAGGAAAATCAGTTTTTAAGTAAACCATGGTTTGACTTAGACTGTAAATTCGCCCGGAAAAATTATAGGAAAATAAAGAGACGATTCAAATCTAGAAAGACCGACTTATTACATTCAGAGCTACGCGATGCTGAAAAGAAATATAAAAATCTTTTAAATAAAAAATTCAAAGATTATTCTCAAAATATGACAAAAAATCTAGATGAATTACATTCGACAAACCCAAAGGATTTTTGGAAATTATTAAATAAAGGGAAGAGAAAAAATCAACCTGATATTGGCATTGACAAACTTTTCGACTTTTTCAAAGATCTAAATTCCAATTCAGAAGGTAACGTTTACAAAGGTCAACTAGATATGGATGAAGGAACTTTAGAGCAAATCAATAGCCATATTAATTTACCAATAACAAAAGACGAAATTTTTAAATGTGTCCGAAAACTTATCTCGGTATTATTTTTAGCAAAACTGGCAATTTCAATCTGGCAAAAAAACGTTTAGTGGATAAAGCAGTTGTTTCTGTGTATGCAGTACTGAAATTAGGAAGAAAACACAATTTATCTATAAAATGTCTATTGAGTCTTTTCGATAAAATGGTTAAACCAATTTTACTTTATGGCTGCGAAATATGGGGATTTGGAAACAATGACGTGTTAGAAAAAGTACACTTAAAATTTTGTAAAATGATTTTGAACCTCAAGATGTCTACTCCGAATTATATGATATATGGTTAATTAGGTAGATATCCGGTCGAAATCGACATTAAAATTAGAATTATTTCTTTTTGGGCAAAAATTATTTGTGGAAAACAATCCAAAATATCATGCATTATGTATAGTTTATCACATCATTTGTATTCGCAACAAAATTTCGATATTAAATGGATAAAATGTTTGGAAAAATATTAAACGAAACTGGTTTTTCTCATATATGGCAAACGCAAACTTTCAAAAGCATCGAGTGGCTAAAACAAAGTATAAAACAAACATTGTTAGACCAGTTTTTACAGGATTGGAACTCGTCAGTCCATAATTCCCCTAAAGCATTTAATTATAGAATTTTCAAAACTGATTTTAAATTTGAAGAATATTTTAATATTTTAGATGAACAAAATTCCCTTCTTTTATGTAAATTTAGAACTACAAATCATAAATTTCCCATAGAAAAGGGAAGATGGAGTAATATTCCGAGGGAAAATCGCTATTGCGAACTTTGTCAATAGAATCAAATTGGAGACGAATATCATTACATATTTGAATGTACTAATTTAAGCGAAAAACGTACTTCACTACTTCCAAAACATTTAATTGAACGTCCCAATATAATAAAATTCAAAAATTTAATGACTAGAGAACGGAAACCAATCCTGCAAAAACTATGTAAATTTATTAGATATATAAATATGATAGTTTGTCCTCCCGGCTAATTCCATCTGTCGATTTACTGTATTTGTATATATTGTATATAGTTTAATCTGTCCATTTATTTGTAACTTCTCTGTATATGTGCTATGCACTGTCAGTTTGAGAAATAAAGATTATTATTATTAGTGAAAACAGTTTGTCGGCTTGTGTAAAACACAACAAGCTCTAAAAATTTAAATTATCTGACTCAACTTTCAAGATTTCATATATGAAATTGCTTCTATGAAAGACTATCACCATGTCCTCATGATTCGCATAAGACAAAGACATGTTTTATATAAACCAAAACAGGTATCTCATGAAGATTTCTTAATTTAAAAATGTACATAATTTCTCAGTCTAAATATGAAAACTAAATCCTTAATTTATGTAAATAGGTTTAATAAAATATCCATTACAAGTTATATAAATTAAGGATTTAGTTTTCATTTTTCTTAGTTTAAAAAGAGATTTAAATTTCAATAGATATTATATAAAAATGTAAATTATAATTTTCAGAAACATTTATTTATGATGCTCATACATACATGTATATTACAAATTAACTGATAAATAACAAGTTGTAATATTTGTAAAATTTTTGATTTTTTTTTTAAAGAATATTCTAATGGCGCTTGTATCTGATATTCAGATATATGTGATAATATATGTGATATTTCTGCATTTTATTTTGTTGCTGATTTTCCTTTTAATATTGGATTATATGATAATTTGTTTGTTACTTGTGGGTTACTATGCAACTTGTAATGGATATTTTATTAAACCTATTTACATAAATTAAGGATTTAGTTTTCATATTTACTAGACTAAGAAATTATGTACATTTTTAAGCAAGTTTTTAGAATCAGAATGATTTTTGTTTTATTATCTTCTGAATTATATATCAAGAACAAACATTCAAATGGTGTGACATTTAATAATGGTGATTGTTACATAGTTTATTATCCCCAATAGACTTTCACAGGATGTTTGAAATTATTTGATATATACATTTGTATTATTAAAATGTGCAAATGTATGTTATAATATTTACTAATAGTATAAGATGGAATCAATATTGGTCATATATAGTAATAAGAGAAGACATATTTTACGAAAAATAGGAAAATGAGAATTGCTGTTATTAATTTACAATGTACTGTTTGTTATTGCATGTAATGATCACATTACAACTGAATTGTAATTCATAGTTCTGATTAAGAAATACATTAAAAAAAAGAAGAGATATTGGACAGATGCACACGAGACAAAATAACATAAAACACTAATATATTGGTTGTCATGACATTAAATGTAATCAGTAATGTAATCGATTACATTTACAAAGTGATTGTAATTTAAACGATTACATTTGAAAATTGATGTAATCGTAATGTAATGTAATCATGAAAATTGCAAAGTAATTGTAATGTAATCAATTACATTTGAAAGTAATTGACCCCAAGTCTGCCTCATTGGCCTCAATTGCATGTATTACAGACATTTTTACATAGACTCTTAAGATCAGATGAAGGTTAGAGGCATCCGATTTTCATTTTGTCCAGGAACCTCGAACACTTAATTTGTATTTCATTTATTTTATTAATTCAGCTTGATTTAACTTAAATTTTTATTTTAAGCCAAAGGTATCATTTTCAAGTTCAGAAAATAACATGCATGCAATTAGAAATTATATCTTTAATGTAGATCATATGAAAATTGCAGACTTCCTTATGATGTCCCCATCTTAGATATGCAAATTATCAAATGGCACCTCATTTCTGGCTATACTACATTTGTATTAGGAGGCAGGGGGCAGTAGCCTCTTTTTTTAGTTCACCTGGACCTATTGCCATCACTTGGCGTCCGTCGTCTGTTGTCTGTCGTCTGTAAACTTTTCACATTTCAAGCTTCTTCTCCGAAACCACTGGGCCGATTGGAACCAAACTTAGCAGGAATGTTCCTTGGATGGTCCTCTACAAAGTTACTGTTTTTCGTTCCAGTCGGATATTCAATATGGCTGCCAAGGCCAATAATATGCTCTGATTGGCTGAAATTTCAAAGATCTTCTTCTCTGAAACTAATGAACTGACTGAACCTAAACTGTGCATGAATGATCATTGGAATGTCCTTTACCAAGTTACTGTTTTTTATGCCGATCGGAAATTCAAGATGGCCGCCATCGCAGGACATAGATTAACATTGGACCCTATGGGAAAATGTTCAAATGCCTTCTTCTGAGAAACTACAAATATGATTAAAGCCAAACTGTACATGAATGTTCATTGGATGGTCCTCTACAATCTTAAGGTTTTTTGTTCCGATATGAAATTCAAAATGGCGGCTACGGCAGGAATTAGTTTAACATTGGACCCTATGGGAAAAATGTTTCAAAATGCTTCTTCTCTGAAACCACTTGGACAGTTGAAACCAAACTGCCCAGGAATGATCATTGGAAGGTCCTCTACAAAGTTTCTGTTTTTTATGCCGATCGGAAATCCAAGATGGCCGCCACCGCAGGACATAGATTAACATTGGACCCTATGGGAAAATATTCAAATGCCTTCTTCTCAGAAACTACAAATATGATTAAAGCCAAACTGTACATGAATGTTCATTGGATGGTCCTCTACAATCTTAAGGTTTTTTGTTCCGATATGAAATTCAAAATGGCGGCTACGGCAGGAATTAGTTTAACAATGGACCCTATGGGAAAAATGTTTCAAAATGCTTCTTCTCTGAAACCACTTGGACAGTTGAAACCAAACTGCCCAGGAATGATCATTGGAAGGTCCTCTACAAAGTTTGTGTTTTTTATGCCGATCGGAAATCCAAGATGGCCGCCACCGCAGGACATAGATTAACATTGGACCCTATGGGAAAATATTCAAATGCCTTCTTCTCAGAAACTACAAATATGATTAAAGCCAAACTGTACATGAATGTTCATTGGATGGTCCTCTACAATCTTACGGTTTTTTGTTCCGGTATGAAATTCAAAATGGCGGCTACGGCAGGACTTAGTTTAACATTGGACCCTATGGGAAAAATGTTTCAAAATGCTTCTTCTCTGAAACCACTTGGACAGTTGAAACCAAACTGCCCAGGAATGATCATTGGAAGGTCCTCTACAAAGTTTCTGTTTTTTATGCCGATCGGAAATCCAAGATGGCCGCCACCGCAGGACATAGATTAACATTGGACCCTATGGGAAAATATTCAAATGCCTTCTTCTCAGAAACTACAAATATGATTAAAGCCAAACTGTACATGAATGTTCATTAGATGGCCCTCTACAAACTTTAGGTTTTTTGTTCCGGTATGAAATTCAAAATGGCGGCTACGGCAGGACTTAGTTTAACATTGGACCCTATGGGGAAAATGTTTCAAAATGCTTCTTCTCTGAAACCACTTGGACAGTTGAAACCAAACTGCCCAGGAATGGTCATTGGAAGGTCCTCTACAAAGTTTGTGTTTTTTATGCCGATCGAAAATCCAAGATGGCCGCCACCGCAGGACATAGATTAACATTGGACCCTATGGGAAAATATTCAAATGCCTTCTTCTCAGAAACTACAAATATGATTAAAGCCAAACTGTACATGAATGTTCATTGGATGGTCCTCTACAATCTTAAGGTTTTTTGTTCCGATATGAAATTCAAAATGGCGGCTACGGCAGGAATTAGTTTAACAATGGACCCTATGGGAAAAATGTTTCAAAATGCTTCTTCTCTGAAACCACTTGGACAGTTGAAACCAAACTGCCCAGGAATGATCATTGGAAGGTCCTCTACAAAGTTTCTGTTTTTTATGCCGATCGAAAATCCAAGATGGCCGCCACCGCAGGACATAGATTAACATTGGACCCTATGGGAAAATATTCAAATGCCTTCTTCTCAGAAACTACAAATATGATTAAAGCCAAACTGTACATGAATGTTCATTGGATGGTCCTCTACAATCTTAAGGTTTTTTGTTCCGATATGAAATTCAAAATGGCGGCTACGGCAGGACTTAGTTTAACATTGGACCCTATGGGAAAAATGTTTCAAAATGCTTCTTCTCTGAAACCACTTGGACAGTTGAAACCAACCTGCCCAGGAATGATCATTGGAAGGTCCTCTACAAAGTTTGTGTTTTTTATGCCGATCGGAAATCCAAGATAGCTGCCACCGCAGGACATAGATTAACATTGGACCCTATGGGAAAATATTCAAATGCCTTCTTCTCAGAAACTACAAATATGATTAAAGCCAAACTGTACATGAATGTTCATTGGATGGTCCTCTACAAACTTTACGTTTTTTGTTCCGATATGAAATTCAAAATGGCGGCTACAGCAGGACTTAGTTTAACATTGGACCCTATGGGAAAAATGTTTCAATACGCTTCTTCTCTGAAACCACTTGGACAATTGAAACCAAACTGCCCAGGAATGATCATTGGAAGGTCCTCTACAAAGTTTATGTTTTTTATGCCGATCGGAAATCCAAGATGGCCGCCACCGCAGGACATAGATTAACATTGGACCCTATGGGAAAATATTCAAATGCCTTCTTCTCAGAAACTACAAATATGATTAAAGCCAAACTGTACATGAATGTTCATTGGATGGTCCTCTACAATCTTAAGGTTTTTTGTTCCGATATGAAATTCAAAATGGCGGCTACGGCAGGAATTAGTTTAACAATGGACCCTATGGGAAAAATGTTTCAAAATGCTTCTTCTCTGAAACCACTTGGACAGTTGAAACCAAACTGCCCAGGAATGATCATTGGAAGGTCCTCTACAAAGTTTCTGTTTTTTATGCCGATCGGAAATCCAAGATGGCCGCCACCACAGGACATAGATTAACATTGGACCCTATGGGAAAATATTCAAATGCCTTCTTCTCAGAAACTACAAATATGATTAAAGCCAAACTGTACATGAATGTTCATTAGATGGCCCTCTACAAACTTTAGGTTTTTTGTTCCGGTATGAAATTCAAAATGGCGGCTACGGCAGGACTTAGTTTAACATTGGACCCTATGGGAAAAATGTTTCAAAATGCTTCTTCTCTGAAACCACTTGGACAGTTGAAACCAAACTGCCCAGGAATGATCATTGGAAGGTCCTCTACAAAGTTTCTGTTTTTTATGCCGATCGAAAATCCAAGATGGCCACCACCGCAGGACATAGATTAACATTGGACCCTATGGGAAAATATTCAAATGCCTTCTTCTCAGAAACTACAAATATGATTAAAGCCAAACTGTACATGAATGTTCATTGGATGGTCCTCTACAATCTTAAGGTTTTTTGTTCCGATATGAAATTCAAAATGGCGGCTACGGCAGGACTTAGTTTAACATTGGACCCTATGGGAAAAATGTTTCAAAATGCTTCTTCTCTGAAACCACTTGGACAGTTGAAACCAAACTGCCCAGGAATGATCATTGGAAGGTCCTCTACAAAGTTTCTGTTTTTTTATGCCGATCGAAAATTCAAGATGGCCACCACCGCAGGACATAGATTAACATTGGACCCTATGGGAAAATGTTCAAATGCCTTCTTCTCAGAAACTACAAATATGATTAAAGCAAAACTGTACATGAATGTTCATTGAATGGTCCTCTACAAACTTTACGTTTTTTATTCCGATATGAAATTCAAAATGGCGGCTACGGCAGGACTTAGTTTAACATTGGACCCTATGGGAAAAATGTTTCAAAACGCTTCTTCTCTGAAACCACTTGGATAATTGAAACCAAACTGCCCAGGAATGATCATTGGAAGGTCCTCTACAAAGTTTCTGTTTTTTATGCCGATCGGAAATCCAAGATGGCCACCACCGCAATACATAGATTAACATTGGACCCTATGGGAAAATGTTCAAATGCCTTCTACTCAGAAACTACAAATATGATTAAAGCCAAACTGTACATGAATGTTCATTGGATGGTCCTCTACAAACTTTACGTTTTTTGTTCTGATATGAAATTCAAAATGGCGGCTACGGCAGGACTTAGTTTAACATTGGACCCTATGGGAAAAATGTTTCAAAACGCTTCTTCTCTGAAACCACTTGGACAGTTGAAACCAAACTGCCCAGGAATGATCATTGGAAGGTCCTTTACAAAGTTTCTGTTTTTTATGCCGATCGGAAATCCAAGATGGCCGCCACCGCAGGACATAGATTAACATTGGACCCTATGGGAAAATATTCAAATGCCTTCTTCTCAGAAACTACAAATATGATTAAAGCCAAACTGTACATGAATGTTCATTAGATGGCCCTCTACAAACTTTAGGTTTTTTGTTCCGGTATGAAATTCAAAATGGCGGCTACGGCAGGACTTAGTTTAACATTGGACCCTATGGGAAAAATGTTTCAAAATGCTTCTTCTCTGAAACCACTTGGACAGTTGAAACCAAACTGCCCAGGAATGATCATTGGAAGGTCCTCTACAAAGTATCTGTTTTTTATGCCGATCGAAAATCCAAGATGGCCGCCACCGCAGGACATAGATTAACATTGGACCCTATGGGAAAATGTTCAAATGCCTTCTTCTCAGAAACTACAAATATGATTAAAGCAAAACTGTACATGAATGTTCATTGAATGGTCCTCTACAAACTTTACGTTTTTTATTCCGATATGAAATTCAAAATGGCGGCTACGGCAGGACTTAGTTTAACATTGGACCCTATGGGAAAAATGTTTCAAAACGCTTCTTCTCTGAAACCACTTGGATAATTGAAACCAAACTGCCCAGGAATGATCATTGGAAGGTCCTCTACAAGGTGGGTGTTTTTTATGCCGATCGGAAATCCAAGATGGCCACCACCGCAATACATAGATTAACATAGGACCCTATGGGAAAATGTTCAAATGCCTTCTACTCAGAAACTACAAATATGATTAAAGCCAAACTGTACATGAATGTTCATTGGATGGTCCTCTACAAACTTTACGTTTTTTGTTCTGATATGAAATTCAAAATGGCGGCTACGGCAGGACTTAGTTTAACATTGGACCCTATGGGAAAAATGTTTCAAAACGCTTCTTCTCTGAAACCACTTGGACAGTTGAAACCAAACTGCCCAGGAATGATCATTGGAAGGTCCTCTACAAAGTTTCTGTTTTTTATGCCGATCGGAAATCCAAGATGGCCGCCACCGCAGGACATAGATTAACATTGGACCCTATGGGAAAATATTCAAATGCCTTCTTCTCAGAAACTACAAATATGATTAAAGCCAAACTGTACATGAATGTTCATTGGATGGTCCTCTACAAACTTTACGTTTTTTGTTCTGATATGAAATTCAAAATGGCGGCTACGGCAGGACCTAGTTTAACATTGGATCCTATGGGGAAAATGTTTCAAAACGCTTCTTCTCTGAAACCACTAGGACAGTTGAAACCAAACTGCCCAGGAATGATCATTGGAAGGTCCTCTACAAATTTTATGTTTTTTATGCCGATCGGAAATCCAAGATGGCTGCCACCGCAATACATAGATTAACATTGGACCCTATGGGAAAATATTCAAATGCCTTCTTCTCAGAAATTACAAATATGATTAAAGCCAAACTGTACATGAATGTTCATTAGATGGCCCTCTACAAACTTTATGTTTTTTGTTCCGGTATGAAATTCAAAATGGCGGCTACGGCAGGACTTAGTTTAACATTGGACCCTATGGGAAAAATGTTTCAAAATGCTTCTTCTCTGAAACCACTTGGACAGTTGAAACCAAACTGCCCAGGAATGATCATTGGAAGGTCCTCTACAAAGTTTCTGTTTTTTATGCCGATCGAAAATCCAAGATGGCCGCCACCGCAGGACATAGATTAACATTGGACCCTATGGGAAAATATTCAAATGCCTTCTTCTCAGAAACTACAAATATGATTAAAGCCAAACTGTACATGAATGTTCATTGGATGGTCCTCTACAATCTTAAGGTTTTTTGTTACGATATGAAATTCAAAATGGCGGCTACGGCAGGACTTAGTTTAACATTGGACCCTATGGGAAAAATGTTTCAAAATGCTTCTTCTCTGAAACCACTTGGACAGTTGAAACCAAACTGCCCAGGAATGATCATTGGAAGGTCCTCTACAAAGTTTCTGTTTTTTATGCCGATCGGAAATCCAAGATGGCCGCCACCGCAGGACATAGATTAACATTGGACCCTATGGGAAAATATTCAAATGCCTTCTTCTCAGAAACTACAAATATTATTAAAGCCAAACTGTACATGAATGTTCATTGGATGGTCCTCTACAAACTTTACGTTTTTTGTTCCGATATGAAATTCAAAATGGCGGCTACAGCAGGACTTAGTTTAACATTGGACCCTATGGGAAAAATGTTTCAATACGCTTCTTCTCTGAAACCACTTGGACAATTGAAACCAAACTGCCCAGGAATGATCATTGGAAGGTCCTCTACAAAGTTTCTGTTTTTTATGCCGATCGGAAATCCAAGATGGCCGCCACCGCAGGACATAGATTAACATTGGACCCTATGGGAAAATATTCAAATGCCTTCTTCTCAGAAACTACAAATATGATTAAAGCCAAACTGTACATGAATGTTCATTGGATGGTCCTCTACAATCTTAAGGTTTTTTGTTCCGATATGAAATTCAAAATGGCGGCTACGGCAGGAATTAGTTTAACAATGGACCCTATGGGAAAAATGTTTCAAAATGCTTCTTCTCTGAAACCACTTGGACAGTTGAAACCAAACTGCCCAGGAATGATCATTGGAAGGTCCTCTACAAAGTTTTTGTTTTTTATGCCGATCGGAAATCCAAGATGGCCGCCACCGCAGGACATAGATTAACATTGGACCCTATGGGAAAATATTCAAATGCCTTCTTCTCAGAAACTACAAATATGATTAAAGCCAAACTGTACATGAATGTTCATTGGATGGTCCTCTACAATCTTAAGGTTTTTTGTTCCGATATGAAATTCAAAATGGCGGCTACGGCAGGACTTAGTTTAACATTGGACCCTATGGGAAAAATGTTTCAAAATGCTTCTTCTCTGAAACCACTTGGACAGTTGAAACCAAACTGCCCAGGAATGATCATTGGAAGGTCCTCTACAAAGTTTCTGTTTTTTTATGCCGATCGAAAATTCAAGATGGCCACCACCGCAATACATAGATTAACATTGGACCCTATGGGAAAATGTTCAAATGCCTTCTTCTCAGAAACTACAAATATGATTAAAGCCAAACTGTACATGAATGTTCATTGAATGGTCCTCTACAAACTTTACGTTTTTTATTCCGATATGAAATTCAAAATGGCGGCTACGGCAGGACTTAGTTTAACATTGGACCCTATGGGAAAAATGTTTCAAAATGCTTCTTCTCTGAAACCACTTGGACAGTTGAAACCAAACTGCCCAGGAATGATCATTGGAAGGTCCTCTACAAAGTTTTTGTTTTTTATGCCGATCGGAAATCCAAGATGGCCACCACCGCAATACATAGATTAACATTGGACCCTATGGGAAAATGTTCAAATGCCTTCTACTCAGAAACTACAAATATGATTAAAGCCAAACTGTACATGAATGTTCATTGGATGGTCCTCTACAAACTTTACGTTTTTTGTTCTGATATGAAATTCAAAATGGCGGCTACGGCAGGACTTAGTTTAACATTGGACCCTATGGGAAAAATGTTGCAAAACGCTTCTTCTCTGAAACCACTTGGACAGTTGAAACCAAACTGCCCAGGAATGATCATTGGAAGGTCCTCTACAAAGTTTCTGTTTTTTATGCCGATCGGAAATCCAAGATGGCCGCCACCGCAGGACATAGATTAACATTGGACCCTATGGGAAAATATTCAAATGCCTTCTTCTCAGAAACTACAAATATGATTAAAGCCAAACTGTACATGAATGTTCATTGGATGGTCCTCTACAAACTTTACGTTTTTTGTTCTGATATGAAATTCAAAATGGCAGCTACGGCAGGACCTAGTTTAACATTGGATCCTATGGGGAAAATGTTTCAAAACGCTTCTTCTCTGAAACCACTAGGACAGTTGAAACCAAACTGCCCAGGAATGATCATTGGAAGGTCCTCTACAAATTTTATGTTTTTTATGCCGATCGGAAATCCAAGATGGCTGCCACCGCAATACATAGATTAACATTGGACCCTATGGAAAAATGTTCAAATGCCTTCTTCTCAGAAACTACAAATATTATTAAAGCCAAACTGTACATGAATGTTCATTGGATGGTCTTCTACAAACTTTACGTTTTTTGTTCCGATATGAAATTCAAAATGGCGGCTACGGCAGGACTTAGTTTAACATTGGACCCTATGGGAAAAATGTTGCAAAACGCTTCTTCTCTGAAACCACTTGGACAATTGAAACCAATCTGCCCAGGAATGATCATTGGAAGGTCCTCTACAAAGTTTGTGTTTTTTATGCCGATCGGAAATCCAAGATGGCTGCCACCACAGGTCATAGTATTAACGCAGGACCATATGGGGAAAATACAGAAATATATTCTTCTCTGAAGCTATTGCACTGATTGAACCTAAATTGTGCATCAATCATTGGAAGGTCCTTTACAAACTTTGTGTTTTTTATGTTGATCGTAATTCCAAGATGACTACCACTGCAGGACATAGTTTTTACATATGACCAATTGTTTTTTTTTATAACCAGGTGAACGATACAGGCTCTTGAGAGGCTCTGGTTTTTTATTGTTAAGACAGTATGATGATATATATATAAATGAGACTGAATAAAATAACTTAAATTTCTTCTTTATAATTTCAGAGCTGGTTCATTTCTGTAAAAGTGGTAAACAAGTACAATTGGATTTGAGGTTATAAGCTGTTATAGGCACATACATGTACAAATGTAACTGATCATGACCATGTGACTTTTCAACATAGCAAACCAGTCGAAATAATTCCTGCCCCCATGTAATATTGGAAACCACAGATGTCACCTGCTTCATGTCCTGTAATGTCAGACCGATCAACACATAGCTATAGCTAGACAACAGCAAATTTCACCATCATGTAATCAGAGGTAATCAATTTCATGTTCTTCTAGCCAGACATCAACATTATATTTTACTATCAAATAATCTAGTCCTGAGGCAATTTTATAGGGATTAAACTCTATCAGATCACGAAAGCTACCATGATGAACCAGAAATTAGATTTCATGCACAAAGGACATATTGATATATATAAAACTAATGAAAGTAAGTTAATGATACATTATTTGTACATGCATACACTTATACCAATAGAGCTCCCATATTTACAGTGTGTGGCTATTACAGAAACAAAGGGTTCTTTAGATGAACTTGTTACATTTAATTACATGTACACAATCTACTTCAAATACAGAACATTTCTTAAGAAGAGATTTACATGTATGTTAGATATCATGAGTTACAGTTGACTATAAAATCAAAATAAACAAATTTTAAAAAGGTCAACCTACAAAAAATGTATCTGATAGAGATCCCACCTCAAAAACAAATTAACTACAGTACCTGTAATGAAATTTTGAGAAATCAATTGATAAGGAATATAGTTATGTAAAAAAAACTGCAGAAAAAATGCCTAACATTCCCAAGAGTAAATAATTATATTAAATATGATCCTTTGTCAGAGCTTTGTAACATGAACTTATTTTTTTGGTTCATTTCTTCTTTTCTTTTTAAAGTTTTCTATATTAAGTGTAGAAATAATAAAAGTATAATAAATGAAGATACATTTTTTTTGTAATATTGGTCAGTAGAGAAGTACTGGGCATGGGTGATTATGCAGTTTAATTGCTATTTAATTAGATCACACCACTGATTGATCAATATAAATTTCCTCCCCACTGATTGCTTATATGTGCTTTTGTAATTTTCGTAATTTATCGTTAATGAAATGAGATCATGAAAAACATTTTACATGATATGTTTATATCAACAACAAATATCAAAAACTGCAAGATAAGTGCTGTCTTAAATCAATTTTTAATATAGAGATATGTAGTTTGTTGCAAATTAAGTGTAAGTTCCTTTCCGAGTCTAATGTTTTACATACTGTAATGCTTCTTATAAAATTAGGTTTTAATTTTGATAATATTGTAGTCTTGCAATAGATCTAAATGTTTGAACTGCACTTTTTTTGTACTATTTCTCTTCTAATTCTCCTCTGTTCCCATGGTGTTTTTTTTACATAAATGGAGATGTATCTTTTCAAGATTTGTCCTATCAATAAAATTTAACATAACTATATGTTTGGTCACTGTTTTTGGATTTCTTTCTTTAGCTCTGTAATATATATCCATGCAATATATTTCCGAGTTATAATCAATTAATTATAGGTTTTACAATGTGTCTTCACTTACAGTCGCAAATATCTGTTTACCTAACTACGCTATGCGTCGCTAGGTAAACACATTTTGCGACCGTAAAACCGACGATTTACATCCACAAAGCTTAAAATACAATACAGTTATGATCTCCTAAATATAGTAATTTCAAGCTTCTGATCATGATCAAAATAGTTACTAAAAATACTTTCACCCCTAAAGTTGTTCGATTTAGCTGAAAATATTAATATCATATTATTTTTTTCAGAACCAATCCACCAATGAGGGGAGCTTTCCAGATGCTTGATGGAGAAAAAAAACTTTATAGTTTAAGGAAACCTTTCATTGTTCATTTATCTTTATTGTTTTTTATATCTTACATTTTTTTGCTGACCAAATGTTAGAATTTGTATGTGGTTTTTTTTTGTATGCAAGTTTTGTGATTTATATCAGTATCAGTATGGTTGAGATAGTGTGGGTTAGACTAGAGTTAATTATAAGGTTATGTTTATAATGGTAGACAGGTAGAGGAAACCGGAGTACCCAGGATAGTATGATATAATATAATGTTGAATGAAAATTGATTGGTTGAATGAGAATCATGATTTGTATGCCAGTATATAAATTGAAATTTAACATTTAAAGTACAAATGTATTTGATTTGTTTTCAGATTTATATGATTGTGTGTATTTATACAAGTTTCAGGTTTTTCTTATTGGATTTATCATGTTAAACGGATAATTAATAGATAGAGTTAGGGTTATGCCATATGGTGTTTAACACCACTTTCGACGATATTTAATTTATATCATGGCGGTCAGTTTTATTGGTTGAAAAACCGGAGTACCCAGAGAAAATCACTGACCTGCCGTAAGTCACGGACAAACTTTATCACATAATGTATCAAGTACACCTCGTCTAAGCGGATTCGAACTCACAACATTAGTGGTGATGTGCACTGATTGCATAGGTAGTTATAAATCCCACAACCATACAATCACGACTGCCCCCATTTTTAATAATATATATTTTTATCTCCCCGCGATAGCGGTGGGGGATATAGAAATAGCAACTGTCCGTCTGTCTGCCGTCACACTTTCTTGTTTATGCGATAACTTAGTAAACATGGATGGATTTGAATACTTTTTTGCATGTGGCTTGTAATTATCATTATCTTGGATGGGTTCTTACATGGTAATATTTGAAGCAAGGGTTTTGGAGGGAAATCATAGTTTTTGGTTGAAAAATCACCAATTTTGAGAATTGTGTCTTGTTTATGCGATAACTTTAGTAAACATGGATAGATTTGAATAATTTTTTGCATGTGGCTTGTAATTATCATTATCTTGGATGGGTTCTTACATGGAAATATTTGAAGCAAGGGTTTTGGGAGAAAATCTATATTTACATCAGAGGTTTACACAGTGTTCAAAGTAGAGTACTTCCTGTATATTATTCAGGTCATGCTGCAATTTACTCCACCCTTCAATAAAGTATGTTATACATTAAGACTGCAAGGCTGCTTTCTATAAATATATAAAACTAAATATTTTGCAAGTGCGGGGAATACATCGTGCATTTATGCGCTAGGCAGTTCTTTTATTTCTTTAAGAAAGAAAGAAAAATTAGGGTTATATTTTTTTCTCTGTACTGTGTAGGGGATGTGATATATTGGTTTTGATATTTTTATTTTGAATTGCTAAGCTTAAAAGATTATTGTTCTTTGTTATATTTTTATATACAATTAACAAGAATATTTTGGGGTTACAGCTTTTTCAGGATTGGGATGTGTACACTGGTAGATCTTACTATGAAGCTTATGCTTCAGGGCCCCTTATATCCTGGAAACAACTTTTTTAATGAACTAACTTTTCAACAAAATTAATGGAGTTTTTTTAAGTCTTTGTTATTAAAATAAGGCTATTTTAGTAATAGAATCATAAGACAATGGGTTAAATTACTTAATATTGACCTTAGAATATGCTCCAATTCCAATTTCATATGGCCTCAAAATGTCCCTGTAATTAGTAAAATTTCCAAACTTGTATGGGGGGTTTCAGCACTTGAATCCCAAGCTGTATGGGCTCCTTGACTTAACCAGAATCTATTCATAGCCTATATTTTGGCAGTTGGATCCTCGAATCTTTCGTTGGTGCACAGCTTAATAGTTTGACAGCTCAGTCCTTATGTTAGAACCAATCAGAACCACAAACAGACATATTAATTCTTAATTCAGGCTGCACTCCTCTGGCTTGTGCATTCAAACACCAAAAATCAAGACTATCACCTCTTTATCCTAACGATCCCCCTCTAATGACCTTCATCTCTAGTAATTTAAAGAATGAACAAATTCTTTTTTTCTGTGTATTGATGTTGGGTGGTGTGATCTTGGTTCCTACAAATTTTTCTTCGTTTTTGGTAATTTTCTATTATATCTTTTTTAGTGTTTAATGTTAAACTAAAGAATAGATGTATAAGTCAAGTTGTTCTTATAAGTTTGGTCCATAGTTAGCAGGCCTAAGCAGGGTGATATTTTTATATGTATACATGTATTTCTGCTGTTTCCTTAGACAGCAACTAGTGCTTCAGTTCCCATATTTATTGAGATATTTCTGTTTTCTAGCATAAAATGCTTATAACCCAGTACAGCAATTTTAATAAAAATCTGAGATATAGTGGTTAAATTTAAAAAAAAAAACAATTATCAGGATCTCCCATGGAACAACACCATTGAAGAAATATACCTTCCGTTACCCAGACCTCTTTGCTGGTGGGAAAGGGATCAATGTTTGGCCCATTGTCAAGGACTCCACCCCAACACCCTGTTCATGGCCCTTTTGACCTTGTTGGTTATTCTTGCTGGCTGCAAAAGGGCCCACATAATAGTTCAGAGAGCTTAAAATGTATGTCCTCCACTGGATGTGTACATATTCATTACTTCTAGAGATGTTATCTATATACATCTAAAATTTTGTCAAATGCAACATTCACAAGATAAAGATTTTTAGTACATGTTTTTTAATCTGATATATTTATTATTACTGGACATATTTATATTTGTATAATAATTACATCTAAACATTTTGGCATCTTTAAAATAGATTATGATGGGAGGAGTCTGAGATGAGAAAGAGTGTTTCATCATCTGTAAAAGTTGCAATAATTTGGATTAATAAATGTTTAGAACTTTATATTTTATTAGTTAACTCAAAAAAATTAAGAACATGGGATGGAAATAAGAACATCACAAAAGGTCCTTAAATACACAAAAAATAATGTAGTTGGTAGTTGCATGGTGTAACGGTCTTAATGTGATTATAGTTACCCTACTATCCAAATTAGGTTGTCACAATGCTTTGACAACGTAATTTGGCTATATAAAAGTCCTTTTAGGGTTGTATATTGTAGTTGTATAACTATAAAGAGATGGTTGTAGTTGCGTCGTCTAAAGGTCATTAGGTCGTCGTAGTTACATTGTGTAAAGATCCCTAGGTGGTCGTAGTTACGTTGTGTAAAGATCCCTAGGTGGGCGTAGTTACGTTGTGTAAAGATCCCTAGGTGGTCGTAGTTGCGTTGTGTAAAGGTCCCTAGGTGGTTGTAGTTACGTTGTCGAAAGGTCCCTATGTGGTTGTAATTACGTCATGTAAAGGTCCTTTGGTGGTTGTAATTACCTCGTATAAAGGTCTTATGATGGTTGGTAGTTACGTTGTGTAAACGTCCTTAATTAGTTGTAATTACCTCGTATAAAGGTCTTGTGATGGTTGGTGGTTACGTTGTGTAAACGTCCTTACATGGTCATGGTTGTAGAATGGTCTTTTACTACGTAGTACCACAACGTGGTATTTACGTCTAGGGGAGTCTACAAATCGGCGTAGTTAAAACGTAAAATTATCACGTTGTAACAACGAAAAAGTTACGTTGTCACAATGTTTTGACAACGTAATTTGGCTAGTAGGGACACCTATTGTGTCATAAATGACATGCTGTACGACTACACCTATTGTGTCACAAATAACATGCTGTACTACTACACATATTGTGTCCTAAATAACATGCTGTACAACTACACCTATTGTGTCATAAATAACATGTTGTACTACTACACCTAAGGTGTCATAAATAGCATTCTATACAACTACACCTATTGTTTCATAAATAACATGCTCTACAACTACACCTATTGTGTCACAAATAACATGTTGTACTACTACACCTAGTGTGCCACAAATAGTATGCTGTACAACTACACATATGGTGTCGCAAATAACATGCTGTACCACTACACCTATTGTGTCATAAATAACATGCTCTACAACTACACCTATTGTGTCATAAATAACATTCTGTACGACTACACCTATTGTGCCACAAATAGTATGCTGTACAACTACACCTATTGTGTCAGAAATAACATGCTGTACAACTACACCTATTGTGTCATAGATAACATGCCGTACGACTGCACCTATTGTGTCATAGATAACATGATGTACGACTACACCTATTGTGCCATAGATAACATTTTGTACAACTACACCTATTGTGTCACAAACATGCTGTACAACTACACCTATTGTGTCATAATTAACATGCTGTACAACTACACCTATTGTGTCAGAAATATGCTGTACGACTACACCTTTTGTGTCATAAATGGCATGCTGTACGACTACACCTATTGTGTCATGAATAGCGCACTGTATGACTACAGCTATTATGTCACAAATAACATGCTGTACTACTACATCTATTGTGTCATAAATATCACGCTGTACAACTATACCTATTGTGTCACAAATAACATGTTGTACTACTACACCTAGTGTGCCACAAATAGTATGCTGTACAACTACACATATGGTGTCGCAAATAACATGCTGTACCACTACACCTATTGTGTCATAAATAACATGCTCTACAACTACACCTATTGTGTCATAAATAACATGCTGTACGACTACACCTATTGTGCCACAAATAGTATGCTGTACAACTACACCTATTGTGTCACAAATAACATGTTGTACGACTACATCTATTGTGTCACAAGTAACATGCTGTACTACTACACCTATTGTGTCATAAATAATATTCTGTACAACTACACCTATTATGTCACAAATAACATGATGTAAGACTACATCTATTGTGTCACAAATATTATGCTGTACAACTACACCTATTGTGTCATAAAAACATGCTGTGCTACACCTATTGTATTATAAATAACATGTTGTACAACTACACCTATTGTGTCATAAATAACATGCTGTGCTACACCTATTGTGTCATAAATAACATGATGTACTACACCTATTGTGTTATAAATAACATGCTGTACAACTACACCTATTGTGTCATAAATAACATGCTGTACTACTACACCTATTGTGTCATTAATAACATGCTGTACTACACCTATTGTGTCATAAATAACATGCTGTACTGCACCTATTGTGTCCTAATTAACATTCTGTACGACTACGCTTATTGTGTCATAAATAACATGCTGTACAGCTACACCTATTGTGTCCTAAATAACATACTGTACAACTACACCTATTGTGTCATAAATAACATGCTGTACTACACCTATCGTGTCATAAATAACATTTTGTACAACTACATCTATTGTGTCAAAACTAACATGCTGTACTACAACACCTATTGTGTCATAAATAACGTGCTGTACGACTACACCTATTTGTCATAGATAACATGCTGTATGACTACACCTATTGTGTCATATATATTGTATCATTAAATAACACGTTGTACGACTACACCTATGGTGTCATAGAAAACATGGTGTACGACTACACCTAGTGTGTCATAAATAATATGCTGTATGACTACACCTATTGTGTCATAGAAAATATGGTGTACGACTACACCTATTGTGTCATAGATAACATGTTGTACGACTACACCTATTGTGTCATAGATAACATGCTGTACGACTACACCTATGGTGTCATAGATATCATGGTATACGACTATACATATTGTGTCATATATAACATGTTGTACGACTACACTTATTGTGCTATAAATAACATACTGTACAACTACACCTATTATGTCATAGATAACATGGTGTATGACGACACCTATTGTGTCATAGATAACATGTTGTACGACTACACCTATTGTGTCATAGATAACATGGTGTACAACTACACCTATTGTGTCATAGATAACAAACTGTATGACTACACCTACTGTGTCATAAATAACATGCTGTATGACTACACCTATTGTGTCATAGATAACATGGTGTATGACTACACCTATTGTGTCATAGAGAACTTGTTGTACGACTACACCTATTGTATCATAGATAATATGGTGTACGGCTACACCTAGTGTATTATAAACAACATGCTGTATGACTACACCTATTGTGTCATAGATAACATGATGTACGACTACATCTATCTGTCATAGATAACATTTTGTACGACTACACCTATTGTGTCATAGATAACATGATGTACGACTACAACTATGGTGTCATAGATAACATGGTGTACGACTACACCTATTGTGTCATAGATAACATGTTGTACGACTTCACCTAGTGTTTCATAAATAGCATACTGTACGACTACACTTATTGTGCTATAAATAACATACTGTACAACTACACCTATTGTGTCATAAATAATATTCTGTACAACTACACCTATTATGTCACAAATAACATGATGTAAGACTACATCTATTGTGTCACAAATATTATGCTGTACAACTACACCTATTGTGTCATAAAAACATGCTGTGCTACACCTATTGTATTATAAATAACATGTTGTACAACTACACCTATTGTGTCATAAATAACATGCTGTGCTACACCTATTGTGTCATAAATAACATGATGTACTACACCTATTGTGTTATAAATAACATGCTGTACAACTACACCTATTGTGTCATAAATAACATGCTGTACTACTACACCTATTGTGTCATTAATAACATGCTGTACTACACCTATTGTGTCATAAATAACATGCTGTACTGCACCTATTGTGTCCTAATTAACATTCTGTACGACTACGCTTATTGTGTCATAAATAACATGCTGTACAGCTACACCTATTGTGTCCTAAATAACATACTGTACAACTACACCTATTGTGTCATAAATAACATGCTGTACTACACCTATCGTGTCATAAATAACATTTTGTACAACTACATCTATTGTGTCAAAACTAACATGCTGTACTACAACACCTATTGTGTCATAAATAACGTGCTGTACGACTACACCTATTTGTCATAGATAACATGCTGTATGACTACACCTATTGTGTCATATATATTGTATCATTAAATAACACGTTGTACGACTACACCTATGGTGTCATAGAAAACATGGTGTACGACTACACCTAGTGTGTCATAAATAATATGCTGTATGACTACACCTATTGTGTCATAGAAAATATGGTGTACGACTACACCTATTGTGTCATAGATAACATGTTGTACGACTACACCTATTGTGTCATAGATAACATGCTGTACGACTACACCTATGGTGTCATAGATATCATGGTATACGACTATACATATTGTGTCATATATAACATGTTGTACGACTACACTTATTGTGCTATAAATAACATACTGTACAACTACACCTATTATGTCATAGATAACATGGTGTATGACGACACCTATTGTGTCATAGATAACATGTTGTACGACTACACCTATTGTGTCATAGATAACATGGTGTACAACTACACCTATTGTGTCATAGATAACAAACTGTATGACTACACCTACTGTGTCATAAATAACATGCTGTATGACTACACCTATTGTGTCATAGATAACATGGTGTATGACTACACCTATTGTGTCATAGAGAACTTGTACGACTACACCTATTGTATCATAGATAATATGGTGTATGGCTACACCTAGTGTATTATAAACAACATGCTGTATGACTACACCTATTGTGTCATAGATAACATGATGTACGACTACATCTATCTGTCATAGATAACATTTTGTACGACTACACCTATTGTGTCATAGATAACATGATGTACGACTACAACTATGGTGTCATAGATAACATGGTGTACGACTACACCTATTGTGTCATAGATAACATGTTGTACGACTTCACCTAGTGTTTCATAAATAGCATACTGTACGACTACACTTATTGTGCTATAAATAACATACTGTACAACTACACCTATTGTGTCATAGATAACATGGTATACGACTACATCTATTGTGTCATAGATAACATGTACGACTATACCCATTGTGTCATAGATAAAATAGTGTACGACTACACTTATTGTCCTAAATAATCAATAACTAACCACAATTCTCCACTTAAATACTTATAGACGGGTGTTTTCACCATTAAAACATTTTAGGGGCCGAGTGGCTCAATGAGTTAGGTAGTTGGATTATCTAACTACTCATACAAGCCTATCACCAATACGGCGTGGGTTCGCGCCCGGCTTTGTAAATTATAAAAAGGGTGCACTCGACTCGCAGCCGCAAGTGATAAAGTTTGCCAGTTGCATCCCATGGTCGCTGGTTCTCTCCGGGTACTCCGGCTTCTTCCACCACTAAAACTGGTCGCCATGATATAGCTGAAATATTGCTGAAGGTGGCGTTAAAAACCAAAAATCAATCAATCGATCAATTAAAACATTTTAATTGGTAATCAACATGTGATATAAAGTCAAGACTTTCATAAATAGCTACCGGTAACTTATTATATTTATGACATCCGGTCATGATCCTACTGTACGCTGCACACCTAATAGGAGTTAGGGTTTAACGTCACTTTCAACAATATTTCAGTTTTATCGTGGTCGTTAGTTTTATTGGGGGAGGAAACTGGAGTACCCGGAAATAACCACCAGCCTATCGCAAGTCACTGACAAACTTTATCACATAGAGTTCTATCGAGAACACCTTGCCATGAGGGGTGATTCGAACTCGCAACTTCGGTGGTGGTAAGCACTGATTGCATAGGTAGTTGTATATCCAACTACCATACGATCACGACCACGACGGATCCAACACCTCACTGATGGCTGTTAACAATTTCTTTGTATTATTTCTTTTAACTAAAACATGATCCATTTAAATAATAATTGAGATGGCAACCAATACGCAGTAAAACAAAAGTGCGAGCGGACAGAATGGTTTAACTGATTGTGTGTCTGGCAGTTGACAACTCACACGTCTATTAAAAAAAGTAAGTTACCTAGACAAGTAGAATTTGGCGGACAGATACATGTACAAGTATTAAGATCAATGGTCTGACCACCAAAACACTTCACAGCTGGGCATTCTGTAATAAAGAAAAGACATTAATATATAAAACATATTAGGCTACATGTGGCCATTTCATCTTCTAAAATTACCATTAGCTACACTTATCAAACAAGACAGAAGAAAACGCCAAGACGACTGTACCTTATGTTTTCACTGTCACATTTTATCCCTTTTAAGATCCAGAACTTGATGAAAACTTTTAAAATTTTCAGATTATACATCATTTGCATGTTTCAAAATATAGTGTTCCTATAATTATCACTGATTGTACGATGCTTCTACATCGTTTGCATGTTTCAAAATTGAGTGAGCGAGTCAGTCAGTCAGTCAGTCAGTCAGTCAGTCAGTCAGTCAGTCAGTCAGTCAGTCAGTCAGTCAGTCAGTCAGTCAGTCAGTCAGTCAGTCAGTCAGTCAGTCAGTCAGTCAGTCAGTCAGTCAGTCAGTCAGTCAGTCAGTCAGTCAGTCAGTCAGTCAGTCAGTCAGTCAGTCAGTCAGTCAGTCAGTCAGTCAGTCAGTCAGTCAGTCAGTCAGTCAGTCAGTCAGTCAGTCAGTCAGTCAGTCAGTCAGTCAGTCAGTCAGTCAGTCAGTCAGTCAGTCAGTCAGTCAGTCAGTCAGTCAGTCAGTCAGTCAGTCAGTCAGTCAGTCAGTCAGTCAGTCAGTCAGTCAGTCAGTCAGTCAGTCAGTCAGTCAGTCAGTCAGTCAGTCAGTCAGTCAGTCAGTCAGTCAGTCAGTCAGTCAGTCAGTCAGTCAGTCAGTCAGTCAGTCAGTCAGTCAGTCAGTCAGTCAGTCAGTCAGTCAGTCAGTCAGTCAGTCAGTCAGTCAGTCAGTCAGTCAGTCAGTCAGTCAGTCAGTCAGTCAGTCAGTCAGTCAGTCAGTCAGTCAGTCAGTCAGTCAGTCAGTCAGTCAGTCAGTCAGTCAGTCAGTCAGTCAGTCAGTCAGTCAGTCAGTCAGTCAGTCAGTCAGTCAGTCAGTCAGTCAGTCAGTCAGTCAGTCAGTCAGTCAGTCAGTCAGTCAGTCAGTCAGTCAGTCAGTCAGTCAGTCAGTCAGTCAGTCAGTCAGTCAGTCAGTCAGTCAGTCAGTCAGTCAGTCAGTCAGTCAGTCAGTCAGTCAGTCAGTCAGTCAGTCAGTCAGTCAGTCAGTCAGTCAGTCAGTCAGTCAGTCAGTCAGTCAGTCAGTCAGTCAGTCAGTCAGTCAGTCAGTCAGTCAGTCAGTCAGT
This sequence comes from Bathymodiolus brooksi, assembly GCA_963680875.1. Lineage (NCBI taxonomy): Eukaryota > Metazoa > Mollusca > Bivalvia > Mytilida > Modiolidae > Bathymodiolus > Bathymodiolus brooksi. The sequence goes on from OY804579.1 coordinate 62,358,444, forward strand.
CAGTCAGTCAGTCAGTCAGTCAGTCAGTCAGTCAGTCAGTCAGTCAGTCAGTCAGTCAGTCAGTCAGTCAGTCAGTCAGTCAGTCAGTCAGTCAGTCAGTCAGTCAGTCAGTCAGTCAGTCAGTCAGTCAGTCAGTCAGTCAGTCAGTCAGTCAGTCAGTCAGTCAGTCAGTCAGTCAGTCAGTCAGTCAGTCAGTCAGTCAGTCAGTCAGTCAGTCAGTCAGTCAGTCAGTCAGTCAGTCAGTCAGTCAGTCAGTCAGTCAGTCAGTCAGTCAGTCAGTCAGTCAGTCAGTCAGTCAGTCAGTCAGTCAGTCAGTCAGTCAGTCAGTCAGTCAGTCAGTCAGTCAGTCAGTCAGTCAGTCAGTCAGTCAGTCAGTCAGTCAGTCAGTCAGTCAGTCAGTCAGTCAGTCAGTCAGTCAGTCAGTCAGTCAGTCAGTCAGTCAGTCAGTCAGTCAGTCAGTCAGTCAGTCAGTCAGTCAGTCAGTCAGTCAGTCAGTCAGTCAGTCAGTCAGTCAGTCAGTCAGTCAGTCAGTCAGTCAGTCAGTCAGTCAGTCAGTCAGTCAGTCAGTCAGTCAGTCAGTCAGTCAGTCAGTCAGTCAGTCAGTCAGTCAGTCAGTCAGTCAGTCAGTCAGTCAGTCAGTCAGTCAGTCAGTCAGTCAGTCAGTCAGTCAGTCAGTCAGTCAGTCAGTCAGTCAGTCAGTCAGTCAGTCAGTCAGTCAGTCAGTCAGTCAGTCAGTCAGTCAGTCAGTCAGTCAGTCAGTCAGTCAGTCAGTCAGTCAGTCAGTCAGTCAGTCAGTCAGTCAGTCAGTCAGTCAGTCAGTCAGTCAGTCAGTCAGTCAGTCAGTCAGTCAGTCAGTCAGTCAGTCAGTCAGTCAGTCAGTCAGTCAGTCAGTCAGTCAGTCAGTCAGTCAGTCAGTCAGTCAGTCAGTCAGTCAGTCAGTCAGTCAGTCAGTCAGTCAGTCAGTCAGTCAGTCAGTCAGTCAGTCAGTCAGTCAGTCAGTCAGTCAGTCAGTCAGTCAGTCAGTCAGTCAGTCAGTCAGTCAGTCAGTCAGTCAGTCAGTCAGTCAGTCAGTCAGTCAGTCAGTCAGTCAGTCAGTCAGTCAGTCAGTCAGTCAGTCAGTCAGTCAGTCAGTCAGTCAGTCAGTCAGTCAGTCAGTCAGTCAGTCAGTCAGTCGAGTCAACCAGTCTTTCCTCTTTCTCCTTAGTTGTGCGCGTGCGCAATACATACTATTTTATAGTCTTTTGTTTGGCCGCCTGGAGCTTGAACCGACGATCTACCGTACTAGAGGCGAGTATGATAACCTTTACACCACCGTTATCGTTCGTTTCAAAAATATAATGTTTGTACATCATTTGTCGTTTTAAAATAAGATACTCGTATACATTCATAGTTGAGCATAGTTTTATATAATTTGTTAAGGAATGCTATGTTCAGTTGTATGCACGAACCCCTTACAACCTTGATGGCTGTTGTTCATTGATGGGTTGTAGGTTTATGGTTTATGGTGCTTAATGTCACTTTCAACAAAATTTCAGTTATATCGTGGCGGTCAGTTTTATTGGTGGAGGAAACCGGCGTACCCGGAGAAAACCAAGATGGGTTGTAAATAACTTGCTGAATTGGATGTTTTTCCGTAAAAGTAGAAATAGCATGCAAGTATCATTAGCGTGGATGTACATAACAAAATAAAAGAAGACCACAAATTTTTAATCAGCTACTTACTAGGCAACATACAATAACTTATTTAAACAATATCTGAAGTCCAAGAAGAGTTTGAAGATACCAAAGGGGTAATCAGAATCCGTAAATCGAAGGACAGACAACACAATGGCCTAAAGAAAAGGACAAAGGGACAAACAACGATCTATAAAACATACATATAAAACTAAAGATCAACACGAACCCCACTAAAAAACCGAGGGTGACTTCAGGTGCTCAAAACTTGATCTATCAACAACCAAATAAACAAATCATTTCCCCAAAAATGTAGTTCCAATACGAAAGGATTTGAACAGGTATATACTATGAAATACACAAATACTTCAAAATGCTACAATACATATTTCAACTATAACTGTTGATCAAATGTTGTACAATTTCTGGTCAAAAAGTTCATGTATATTATTTGAGACCACATATGTGCATCTTTGGATATTAAAATATATTACAGTTTGAAATAATCTAGCACCAAATTTAAAACAGTAAATTAACATGGTTTGTATCGCTTTTGGAGACACTGTAATTCTATATGTAGCCCGTTTGAATTTCACGATAGAAACTTGAGTAGTAATTTGGACTTGTGTCGGAGTTTTTACTCAAATTTAAGCGGGTATTCCAGTTTCCTCCACCAATAAAACTGACTGCCAGGATATAGCTGAAATATTGTTGAAAATGGCGTTAAACACTATAAACCAAACCAAATCCGATTTGTTGCTCAGTCCAAATAATTTGGAAAACTTACCTGGTTCTTCGTGTGATGGAACAATAAAACAATGGAGCGAGTTAAGGAAACTTAAAAATCCAAAGATTGCCAAATTCTTCATGTTTCACATTTAACATAACCTTTTACTTGACATGTTCAATCTATTCCTCTTAATGATAATAATGATGCCCGATTCGACTGTTAATGAGTATCGTTCTCTCTAGAGACTAGTCTTTAATTTCTCTCCTAGTAACGTGAATAATTATTAAACATTAATGCAAAGCACTTAACAATCACATGGGCACTATATAGTATATGTAATTAATATTAGGATAAATACGTACTTTTTGATTATTTGTACGTATCCTCACGACCGTAAATGCTATTTCAATATTTCATTGAAGTACATGTGTACACGAGTATTACGATGAAAAACATCACATTGTTGAAAAAGTTCCAAAATATAATTAAAAAATCGTAGAACTGAGGCCAAATCGATATTATGTAATAATAGTGATTCATTATGGAGGAAAGTAAACACATTTAACATTTTCTTAATATGAGACTAGATAGTATGATCAAATGTAAAATACGACATATTTGTAATCTCCTCATACCCGGTTTTAAGTAGGGTTCCTGTTACTCGATCTTTAGTTTTATGTCTAATGTTTTGTAGATCGTTGTTTGTCCTTTTGTCTTTTTCTTTTGTCCATTATGTTGCCTGTCCTTCGATTTACGGATTCTGATTACCCCTTTGGTATTTTCAAACTCTTCTTACAACAGGAGCAATCATTTTTCATCTCCTTATTTACAATAGGAGTAATCGTTTTTATCTCCTTAATTACCACAGGAGTAATCGTTTTTTGTCTCCTTAATTACAATAGGAGTAATCGTTTTTGTCTCCTTATTTACAATAGGTGTAATCGTTTTTGTCTCCTTATTTACAATAGGAGTAATTGTTTTTGTCTCCTTAATGACAATAGGAATATTCGTTTTTATCTCCTTACTTACAATAGGAGCAATCATTTTTCATCTCCTTATTTACAATAGGAGTAATCGTTTTAGTCTCCTTAATTACAATAGGTGTAATCGTTTTTGTCTCCTTAATTACAATAGGAGTAATCGTTTTTATCTCCTGAATTACAATAGGAGTAATCGTTTTTATCTCCTTAATTACAATAGGAGTAATCGTTTTTATCTCCTTAATTACAATAGGAGTAATCATTTTTATCTCCTTAATTACAATAGGAGTAATCGTTTTTATCTCCTTACTTACAATATGAATAATCGTTTTAGTTTCCTTAATTACAATAGGAGTAATCGTTTTTATCTCCTAAATTACAATAGGGGTAATCGTTTTTTGTCTCCTTAATTACAATAGGTGTAATCGTTTTAGTCTCCTTAATTACAATAGGAGTAATCGTTTTAGTCTCCTTAATTACAATAGGAGTAATCGTTTTAGTCTCCTTAATTACAATAGGAGTAATTGTTTTTTGTCTCCTTAAATACAATAGGAGTAATTGTTTTTTGTCTCCTTAATTACAATAGGAGTAATCGCGTTTTGGTCTCCTTCATTACAATAGGAGTAATCACTGTTGGTCTCCTAACTTACAATAGGAGTAATCGTTTTTATCTCCTTAATTACAATAGGTGTACTCGTTTTAGTCTCCTTAATTACAATAGGAGTAATTGTTTTTATCTCCTTAATTACAATAGGAGTAATCATTTTTTGTCTCATTAATTACAATAGGAGTAATCGTTTTTTGTTTCCTTAAATACAATAAGGGTAATCGTTTTTATTTCCTTAATACAAAGGAGTAATTGTTTGTATACCCTTACTCACAATAGCTGTAATCGTTTTTATCTCCTTAATTACAACAGGAGTATTCGTTTTTATCTCCTTAGTTACAATAGAACTAATCCTTTTTATCTCCTTATTTACAATAGGAGTAATCACTTTGTTTCTCCTAACTTACAATAGGAATAATCGTTTTTATCTCCTTAATTACAATAGGAGTAATCGCTTTTTTGTCTCCTTCATTACAATAGGAGTAATCGCTTTTGGTCTCCTTAATTACAATAGGTGTAATCGTTTTTTGTCTCCTTAATCACAATAAGAGTAATTGGTATTGGTCTCCTTAATCACAATAGGAGTAATCGATTTTTTTCTCCTTAATTACAATAGGAGTAATCGATTTTTGTCTCCTTAATTACATTGGAAGTAATTGTTTTTAGCTCCTTAATTACAATGGCAGTAATCGCTTTTTGGTCTCCTTAATTACAATAGAAGTAATCACGTTTTGGTCTCCTTCATTACAATAGGAGTAATCACTTTTTGTCTTCTAACTTACAATAGGAGTAATCGTTTTTATCTCCTTAATTACAATAGGAGTAATCGCTTTTTGGTCTCCTTCATTACAATAGGAGTAGTGGCTTTTTCTCTCCTTAATTACAATAGGAGTAATCGCTTTTGTTCTTATTAATTACAAGAGGAGTAATCGTTTTTGGTCTCATAATTTACAATAGGAGTAATCGTTTTATCTCCTTAATTACAATAGGAGTATTCGTTTTTTATCTCCTTAATTACAATAGGAGTTATCGTCTTTTATCTCCTTAATTACAATAGAAGTAATCGCTTTTATCTCCTTATTTACATCAGGAGTAATCGTTTTCATCTCCTTAATTGCAACAAGAGTAATCGATTTTATCTCCTTAATTACAATAGGAATAGTCGTTTTTATCTCCTAAATTACAAGAGGAGTAATCGTTTTTGGTCTCTTTACTTACAATAGGAGTAATCACTTTTATCTCATTAATTACAATAGGAGTAATCGTTTTTATCTCCTTAATTACAATAAAAGTAATCGTTTTTTTGTCGTCTAAATTACAATAGGAGTAATTGTTTTTATCTCTTTAATAACAATAGGAATAATCGTTTTTATCTCCTTAATTACAATGGGAGTATTCGTTTTTTATCTCCTTAATTACAATAGGAGTACTCGTTTTTTGTTTCCTTAATTACAATAGGAGTAATCGTTTTGATCTACTTAATTACAATAGGAGTAATCGTTTTTTGTTTCCTTAATTACAATAGGAGTAATCGTTTTTATCTCCTTAATTACAATAAGAGTAATCGTTTTTTGTTTCCTTAAGTACAATAGGAGTAATCGTTTTTTGTCTCCTTAATTACAATAGGAGTAATCGTTTTTATCTCCTTAATTACAATAGGAGTAATTGTTTTAATACCTTTACTCACAATAGGTGTAATCGTTTTTATCTCCTTAATTACAACAGGAGTAATCGTTTTTTGTCTCCTGAATTACAATAGGAGTATTCGTTTTTATCTCCTTAAATACAATAGGAGTAATCGTTTTTATCTCCTTAATTACAATAGGTGTAATCGTTTTTATCTCATTAAATACAATAGATGTAATCGTTTTTATCTCATTAACTACAATAGGAGTAATCGTATTTATCTCCTTAATTACAATAGGAATAATCGTATTTATCTCCTTAATTACAATAGGTGTAATCGTTTTTATCTCCTTAACTACAATATGAGTAATTGTTTGTATACCCTTACTCACAATAGCTGTAATCGTTTTTTATCTCCTTAATTACAATAGGACTAATCCTTTTTATCTCCTTATTTACAATAGGAGTAATCACTTTGTTTCTCCTATCTTACAATAGGAGTAATCGTTTTTATCTCCTTAATTACAATAGGAGTAATCGCCTTTTGGTCTCCTTCATTACAATAGGAGTAATCGCTTTTTGCCTCCCTAAATACAATAGGAGTAATCGCTTTTGGCCTCCTTAATTACAATAGGTGTAATCGTTTTTATCTCCTTAATTACAATAGGAGTAAACGCTTTTTGGTCTCCTTCATTACAATAGGAGTAATTGCTTTTTGCCTCCCTAATTACAATAGGAGTAATCGCTTTTGGTCTCCTTAATTACAATAGGAGTAATCGCTTTTTGGTCTCCTTCATTACAATAGGAGTAATCGTTTTTGGTCTCATAACTTACAATAGGAGTAATCGTTTTTATCTCCTTAATTACAATAGAGTATTCGTTTTTTATCTCCTTAATTACAATAGGAGTTATCGTCTTTTATCTCCTTAATTACAATAGAAGTAATCGCTTTTATCTCCTTTTTTACACCAGGAGTAATCGTTTTCATCTCCTTAATTGCAACAAGAGTAATCGATTTTATCTCCTTAATTACAATAGGAATAATCGTTTTTATCTCCTAAATTACAAGAGGAGTAATCGTTTTTGGTCTCTTTATTTACAATAGGAGTAATCACTTTTATCTCATTAATTACAATAGGAGTAATCGTTTTTATCTCCTTAATTACAATAAGAGTAATCGTTTTTTGTGTCCTTAATTAAAATAGGAGTAATCGTTTTTATCTATTTAATGACATTAGGAGTAATTGTTTTTATACCTTTACTCACAATAGGTGTAATCGTTTTTATCTCCTTAATTACAACAGGAGTAATCGTTTTTTGTCTCCTGAATTACAATAGGTGTAATCGTTTTTTGTCTCCTGAATTACAATAGGAGTATTCGTTTTTATCTCCTTAAATACAATAGGAGTAATCGTTTTTATCTCCTTAATTACAATAGGTGTAATCGTTTTTATCTCATTAAATACAATATGAGTAATTGTTTGTATACCCTTACTCACAATAGCTGTAATCGTTTTTATCTCCTTAATTACAATAGGAGTAATCGTTTTTATCTCCTTAATTACAATAGGAGTAATTGTTTTAATACCTTTACTCACAATAGGTGTAATCGTTTTTATCTCCTTAATTACAACAGGAGTAATCGTTTTTTGTCTCCTGAATTACAATAGGAGTATTCGTTTTTATCTCCTTAAATACAATAGGAGTAATCGTTTTTATCTCCTTAATTACAATAGGTGTAATCGTTTTTATCTCATTAAATACAATAGATGTAATCGTTTTTATCTCATTAATTACAATAGGAGTAATCGTATTTATCTCCTTAATTACAATAGGAATAATCGTTTTTATCTCCTTAATTACAACAGGAGAATGGTTTTTTGTCTCCTTAATTACAATAGGTGTAATCGTTTTTATCTCCTTAACTACAATATGAGTAATTGTTTGTATACCCTTACTCACAATAGCTGTAATCGTTTTTTATCTCCTTAATTACAATAGGACTAATCCTTTTTATCTCCTTATTTACAATAGGAGTAATCACTTTGTTTCTCCTATCTTACAATAGGAGTAATCGTTTTTATCTCCTTAATTACAATAGGAGTAATCGCCTTTTGGTCTCCTTCATTACAATAGGAGTAATCGCTTTTTGCCTCCCTAAATACAATAGGAGTAATCGCTTTTGGTCTCCTTAATTACAATAGGTGTAATCGTTTTTATCTCCTTAATTACAATAGGAGTAATCGCTTTTTGGTCTCCTTCATTACAATAGGAGTAATTGCTTTTTGCCTCCCTAATTACAATAGGAGTAATCGCTTTTGGTCTCCTTAATTACAATAGGTGTAATCGCTTTTGGTCTCCTTAATTACAATAGGTGTAATCGTTTTTTTGTCTCCTTAATCACAATAAGAGTAATTGGTATTGGTCTCTTTAATCACAATATGAGTAATCGATTTTTTTCTCCTTAATTACAATAGGAGTAATCGATTTTTGTCTCCTTAATTACAATGGAAGTAATTGTTTTTAGTTCCTTAATTACAATAGCAGTAATCGCTTTTTGGTCTCCTTAATTACAATAGAAGTAATCGCGTTTTGGTCTCCTTCATTACAAATGGAGTAATCACTCTTTGTCTCCTAACTTACAATAGGAGTAATCGTTTTTATCTCCTTAATTACAATAGGAGTAATCGCTTTTTGGTCTCCTTCATTACAACAGGAGTAGTGGCTTTTTCTCTCCTTAATTACAATAGGAGTAATCGCTTTTGGTCTCCTTAATTACAATAGGAGTAATCGTTTTTGGTCTCATAACTTACAATAGGAGTAATCGTTTTTATCTCCTTAATTACAATAGGAGTATTCGTTTTTTATCTCCTTAATTACAATAGGAGTTATCGTCTTTTATCTCCTTAATTACAATAGAAGTAATCGCTTTTATCTCCTTTTTTACACCAGGAGTAATCGTTTTCATCTCCTTAATTGCAACAAGAGTAATCGATTTTATCTCCTTAATTACAATAGGAATAATCGTTTTTATCTCCTAAATTACAAGAGGAGTAATCGTTTTTGGTCTCTTTATTTACAATAGGAGTAATCACTTTTATCTCATTAATTACAATAGGAGTAATCGTTTTTATCTCCTTAATTACAATAAGAGTAATCGTTTTTTGTGTCCTTAATTAAAATAGGAGTAATCGTTTTTATCTATTTAATGACATTAGGAGTAATTGTTTTTATACCTTTACTCACAATAGGTGTAATCGTTTTTATCTCCTTAATTACAACAGGAGTAATCGTTTTTTGTCTCCTGAATTACAATAGGTGTAATCGTTTTTATCTCCTTAACTACAATATGAGTAATTGTTTGTATACCCTTACTCACAATAGCTGTAATCGTTTTTATCTCCTTAATTACAATAGGAGTAATCGTTTTTATCTCCTTAATTACAATAGGAGTAATTGTTTTAATACCTTTACTCACAATAGGTGTAATCGTTTTTATCTCCTTAATTACAACAGGAGTAATCGTTTTTTGTCTCCTGAATTACAATAGGAGTATTCGTTTTTATCTCCTTAAATACAATAGGTGTAATCGTTTTTATCTCCTTAATTACAATAGGTGTAATCGTTTTTATCTCATTAAATACAATAGATGTAATCGTTTTTATCTCATTAATTACAATAGGAGTAATCGTATTTATCTCCTTAATTACAATAGGAATAATCGTTTTTATCTCCTTAATTACAACAGGATAATGGTTTTTTGTCTCCTTAATTACAATAGGTGTAATCGTTTTTATCTCCTTAACTACAATATGAGTAAGTGTTTGTATACCCTTACTCACAATAGCTGTAATCGTTTTTATCTCCTTAATTACAACAGGAGTATTCGTTTTTTATCTCCTTAATTACAATAGGACTAATCCTTTTTATCTCCTTATTTACAAAAGGAGTAATCACTTTGTTTCTCCTAACCTACAATAGGAGTAATCGTTTTTATCTCCTTAATTACAATAGGAGTAATCACCTTTTGGTCTCCTTCATTACAATAGGAGTAATCGCTTTTTGCCTCCCTAAATACAATAGGAGTAATCGCTTTTGGTCTCCTTAATTACAATAGGTGTAATCGTTTTTATCTCCTTAATTACAATAGGAGTAATCGCTTTTTGGTCTCCTTCATTACAATAGGAGTAATCGCTTTTTGCCTCCCTAAATACAATAGGAGTAATCGTTTTTTTCTCCTTAATTACAATAGGGGTAATCGCTTTTGGTCTCCTTAATTACAATAGGTGTAATCGCTTTTGGTCTCCTTAATTACAATAGGTGTACTTGTGTTTTGTCTCCTTAATTACAATGGAAGTAATTGTTTTTAGTTCCTTAATTACAATAGCAGTAATCGCTTTTTGGTCTCCTTAATTACAATAGAAGTAATCGCGTTTTGATCTCCTTAATCACAATAGGAGTAATCGATTTTTTTCTCCTTAATTACAATAGGAGTAATCGATTTTTGTCTCCTTAATTACAATGGAAGTAATTGTTTTTAGTTCCTTAATTACAATAGCAGTAATCGCTTTTTGGTCTCCTTAATTACAATAGAAGTAATCGCGTTTTGGTCTCCTTCATTACAATAGGAGTAATCACTTTTTGTCTCCTAACTTACAATAGGAGTAATCGTTTTTATCTCCTTAATTACAATAGGAGTAGTCGCTTTTTGGTCTCCTTCATTACAATAGGAGTAGTGGCTTTTTCTCTCCTTAATTACAATAGGAGTAATCGTTTTTGGTCTCATAGCTTACAATAGGAGTAATCGTTTTTATATCCTTAATTACAATAGGAGTATTCGTTTTTTATCTCCTTAATTACAATAGGAGTTATCGTCTTTTATCTCCTTAATTACAATAGAAGTAATCGCTTTTATCTCCTTATTTACACCAGGAGTAATCGTTTTCATCTCCTTAATTGCAACAAGGGTAATCGATTTTATCTCCTTAATTACAATAGGAATAATCGTTTTTATCTCCTAAATTACAAGAGGAGTAATCGTTTTTGGTCTCTTTATTTACAATAGGAGTAATCAGTTTTATCTCATTAATTACAATAGGAGTAATTGCTTTTATCTCCTTAATTACAATAAGAGTAATCGTTTTTTTTGTCTCCTTAATTAAAATAGGGGTAATCGTTTTTATCTTCTTAATGACATTAGGAGTAATTGTTTTTATACCTTTACTCACAATAGGTGTAATCGTTTTTATCTCCTTAATTACCACAGGAGTAATCGTTTTTTGTCTCCTGAATTACAATAGGAGTAATCGTTTTTTTTGTCTTCTAAATTACAATAGGAGTAATTGTTTTTATCTCTTTAATAACAATATGAATAATCGTTTTTATCTCCTTAATTACAATGGGAGTATTCGTTTTTTATCTCCTTAATTACAATAGGGGTAATCGTTTTTTGTTTCCTTAATTACAATAGGAGTAATCGTTTTGATCTACTTAATTACAATAGGAGTAATCGTTTTTTGTTTCCTTATTTACAATAGGAGTAATCGTTTTTTGTCTCCTTAATTACAATAGGAGTAATCGTTTTTATCTCCTTAATTACAATAGGAGTAATTGTTTTTATACCTTTACTCACAATAGGTGTAATCGTTTTTATCTCCTTAATTACAACAGGAGTAATCGTTTTTTGTCTCCTGAATTACAATAGGAGTAATCGTTTTTGTCTCATTAATTACAATAGGAGTAATCATTTTTTGTCTCATTAATTACAATAGGAGTAATCGTTTTTTGTTTCCTTAGATACAATAAGAGTAATCGTTTTTTGTTTACTTAATTACAATAGGAGTAATTGTTTTTATCTCCTTAATTACAATAGGTGTAATCGTTTTTATCTCCTTAATTACAATAGGAGTAATCGTTTTTTATCTCCTTAATTACAATAGGAGTAATCGTTTTTATCTCCTTAATTACACTAGGAGTAATTGTTTTTATCTCATTAATCACAATAGGAGTAATCGTTTTTATCTCATTAATTACAATAGGAGTAATCGTTTTTATCTCCTTAATTACAATAGGAGTAATCGTTTTTGTCTCATTAATTACAATAGGAGTAATCGTTTTTTGTTTCCTTAATGACAATAGGGGTAATCGTTTTTTTCTCCTTAATTACAATAGGAGTAATCATTTTTTGTCTCATTAATTACAATAGGAGTAATCGTTTTTTGTTTCCTTAATTACAAAAGGAGTAATTGTTTGCATACCCTTACTCACAATAGCTGTAATCGTTTTTATCTCCTTAGTTACAACAGGAGTATTCGTTTTTTATCTCCTTAATTACAATAGGACTAATCCTTTTTATCTCCTTATTTACAATAGGAGTAATCACTTTGTTTCTCCTAACCTACGATAGGAGTAATCATTTTTATCTCCTTAATTACAATAGGAGTAATCGCTTTTTGGTCTCCTTCATTGCAATAGGAGTAATCGCTTTTATCCTCCCTAAATACAATAGGAGTAATCGCTTTTGGTCTCCTTAATTACAATAGGTGTAATCGTTTTTTGTCTCCTTAATCACAATAAGAGTAATTGGTATTGGTCTCCTTAATCACAATAGGAGTAATCGATTTTTTTCTCCTTAATTACAATGGCAGTAATCGCTTTTTGGTCTCCTTAATTACAATAGAAGTAATCGCGTTTTGGTCTCCTTCATTACAATAGGAGTAATCACTTTTTGTCTTCTAACTTACAATAGGAGTAATCGTTTTTATCTCCTTAATTACAATAGGAGTAATTGCTTTTTGGTCTCCTTCATTACAATAGGAGTAGTGGCTTTTTCTCTCCTTAATTACAATAGGAGTAATCGCTTTTGGTCTTCTTAATTACAAGAGGAGTAATCGTTTTTGGTCTCATAATTTACAATAGGAGTAATCGTTTTTATCTCCTTAATTACAATAGGAGTATTCGTTTTTTATCTCCTTAATTACAATAGGAGTTATCGTCTTTTATCTCCTTAATTACAATAGAAGTAATCGCTTTTATCTCCTTATTTACATCAGGAGTAATCGTTTTCATCTCCTTAATTGCAACAAGAGTAATCGATTTTATCTCCTTAATTACAATAGGAATAGTCGTTTTTATCTCCTAAATTACAAGAGGAGTAATCGTTTTTGGTCTCTTTACTTACAATAGGAGTAATCACTTTTATCTCATTAATTACAATAGGAGTAATCGTTTTTATCTCCTTAATTACAATAAAAGTAATCGTTTTTTGTCTCCTTAATTACAATAGGAGTAATCGTTTTTTGTCTCCTTAACTAAAATAGGAGTAATCGTTTTTATCTCCTTAATGACATTAGGAGTAATTGTTTTTATACCTTTACTCACAATAGGCGTAATCGTTTTTATCTCCTTAATTACAACAGGAGTAATCGTTTTTTGTCTCCTGAATTACAATGGGAGTAATCGTTTTTTTGTCTTCTAAATTACAATAAGAGTAATCGTTTTGATCTACTTAATTACAACAGGAGTAATCGTTTTTTGTTTCCTTAATTACAATAGGAGTAATCGTTTTTATCTCCTTAATTACAATAAGAGTAATCGTTTTTTGTTTCCTTAAGTACAATAGGAGTAATCGTTTTTTGTCTCCTTAATTACAATAGGAGTAATCGTTTTTATCTCCTTAATTACAATAGGAGTAATTGTTTTAATACCTTTACTCACAATAGGTGTAATCGTTTTTATCTCCTTAATTACAACAGGAGTAATCGTTTTTTGTCTCCTGAATTACAATAGGAGTATTCGTTTTTATCTCCTTAAATACAATAGGAGTAATCGTTTTTATCTCCTTAATTACAATAGGTGTAATCGTTTTTATCTCATTAAATACAATAGATGTAATCGTTTTTATCTCATTAATTACAATAGGAGTAATCGTATTTATCTCCTTAATTACAATAGGAATAATCGTTTTTATCTCCTTAATTACAACAGGACAATGGTTTTTTGTCTCCTTAATTACAATAGGTGTAATCGTTTTTATCTCCTTAACTACAATATGAGTAATTGTTTGTATACCCTTACTCACAATAGCTGTAATCGTTTTTTATCTCCTTAATTACAATAGGACTAATCGTTTTTATCTCCTTAATTACAATAGAAGTAATTGTTTTTATACCTTTACTCACAATAGGTGTAATCGTTTTTTGTTTCCTTAATTACAATAGGCGTAATCGGTTTTATCTCCTTAATTACAATAGGAGTAATCATTTTTTGTCTCATTAATTACAATAGGAGTAATCGTTTTTTGTTTCCTTAAATACAATAAGGGTAATCGTTTTTATCTCCTTAATTACAATAGGAGTAATCGCTTTTGGTCTTCTTAATTACAATAGTGTAATCGTTTTTGGTCTCATAACTTACAATAGGAGTAATCGTTTTTATCTCCTTAATTACAATAGAGTATTCGTTTTTTATCTCCTTAATTACAATAGGAGTTATCGTCTTTTATCACCTTAATTACAATAGAAGTAATCGCTTTTATCTCCTTATTTACACCAGGAGTAATCGTTTTCATCTCCTTAATTGCAACAAGAGTAATCGATTTGATCTCCTTAATTACAATAGGAATAATCGTTTTTATCTCCTAAATTACAAGAGGAGTAATCGTTTTTGGTCTCTTTATTTACAATAGGAGTAATCACTTTTATCTCATTAATTACAATAGGAGTAATCGTTTTTATCTCCTTAATTACAATAAGAGTAATCGTTTTTTGTGTCCTTAATTAAAATAGGAGTAATCGTTTTTATCTCCTTAATTACAACAGGAGTAATCGTTTTTTGTCTCCTGAATTACAATAGGAGTATTCGTTTTTATCTCCTTAAATACAATAGGAGTAATCGTTTTTATCTCCTTAATTACAATAGGTGTAATCGTTTTTATCTCCTTAACTACAATATGAGTAATTGTTTGCATACCCTTACTCACAATAGCTGTAATCGTTTTTATCTCCTTAATTACAACAGGAGTATTCGTTTTTTATCTCCTTAATTACAATAGGACTAATCCTTTTTATCTCCTTATTTACAAAATGAGTAATCACTTTGTTTCTCCTAACCTACAATAGGAGTAATCGTTTTTATCTCCTTAATTACAATAGGAATAATCACCTTTTGGTCTCCTTCATTACAATAGGAGTAATCGCTTTTTGCCTCCCTAAATACAATAGGAGTAATCGCTTTTGGTCTCCTTAATTACAATAGGTGTACTCGTTTTTATCTCCTTAATTACAATAGGAGTAATCGCTTTTTGGTCTCCTTCATTACAATAGGAGTAATCGCTTTTTGCCTCCCTAAATACAATAAGAGTAATCGTTTTTTTCTCCTTAATTACAATAGGGGTAATCGCTTTTGGTCTCCTTAATTACAATAGGTGTAATCGCTTTTGGTCTCCTTAATTACAATAGGTGTACTTGTTTTTTGTCTCCTTAATTACAATGGAAGTAATTGTTTTTAGTTCCTTAATTACAATAGCAGTAATCGCTTTTTGGTCTCCTTAATTACAATAGAAGTAATCGCGTTTTGATCTCCTTAATCACAATAGGAGTAATCGATTTTTTTCTCCTTAATTACAATAGGAGTAATCGAATTTTGTCTCCTTAATTACAATGGAAGTAATTGTTTTTAGTTCCTTAATTACAATAGCAGTAATCGCTTTTTGGTCTCCTTAATTACAATAGAAGTAATCGCGTTTTGGTCTCCTTCATTACAATAGGAGTAATCACTTTTTGTCTCCTAACTTACAATAGGAGTAATCGTTTTTATCTCCTTAATTACAATAGGAGTAATCGTTTTTGGTCTCATAGCTTACAATAGGAGTAATCGTTTTTATATCCTTAATTACAATAGGATTATTCGTTTTTTATCTCCTGAATTACAATAGGAGTTATCGTCTTTTATCTCCTTAATTACAATAGAAGTAATCGCTTTTATCTCCTTATTTACACCAGGAGTAATCGTTTTCATCTCCTTAATTGCAACAAGGGTAATCGATTTTATCTCCTTAATTACAATAGGAATAATCGTTTTTATCTCCTAAATTACAAGAGGAGTAATCGTTTTTGGTCTCTTTATTTACAATAGGAGTAATCACTTTTATCTCATTAATTACAATAGGAGTAATCGCTTTTATCTCCTTAATTACAATAAGAGTAATCGTTTTTTTAGTCTCCTTAATTAAAATAGGGGTAATCGTTTTTATCTTCTTAATGACATTAGGAGTAATTGTTATTATACCTTTACTCACAATAGGTGTAATCGTTTTTATCTCCTTAATTACCACAGGAGTAATCGTTTTTTGTCTCCTGAATTACAATAGGAGTAATCGTTTTTATCTCCTTAATTACCACAGGAGTAATCGTTTTTTGTCTCCTGAATTACAATAGGAGTAATCGTTTTTTTTGTCTTCTAAATTACAATAGGAGTAATTGTTTTTATCTCTTTAATAACAATATGAATAATCGTTTTTATCTCCTTATTTACAATAGGAGTAATCGTTTTTTGTCTCCTTAATTACAATAGGAGTAATCGTTTTTATCTCCTTAATTACAATAGGAGTAATTGTTTTTATACCTTTACTCACAATAGGTGTAATCGTTTTTATCTCCTTAATTACAACAGGAGTAATGGTTTTTTGTCTCCTAACTTACAATAGGAGTAATCGTTTTTATCTCCTTAATTACAATAGGAGTAGTGGCTTTTTCTCTCCTTAATTACAATAGGAGTAATCGTTTTTATCTCATGAATTACAATAGGAGTAATCGTTTTTATCTCCTTAATTACAATAGGAGTAATCGTTTTTATCTCCTTAATTACAATAGGAGTAATCGTTTTTATCTCCATAATTACAATAGGAGTAATCGTTTTAGTCTCCTTAATTACAATAGGAATAATCGTTTTAGTCTCCTTAATTACAATAGGAGTAATCGTTGTTTGTCTCCTTAATTACAATAGGAATAATCGTTTTTATCTCCTGAATTACATAAGGAGTAATCGTTTTAGTCTCCTTAATTACAATAGGAATAATCGTTTTAGTCTCCTTAATTACAATAGGAGTAATCGTTTTTGTCTCCTTAATTACAATAGGAGTACTCGTTTTTATCTCCTTAATTACAATAAGAGTAATCGTTTTTATCTCCTTAATTACAATAGGAGTACTCGTTTTAGTCTCCATAATTACAATAGGAGTAATCGTTTTAGTCTCCTTAATTACAATAGGAGTAATCGTTTTTATCTCCTTAATTACAATAGGTGTAATCGTTTTAGTCTCCTTAATTACAATAGGTGTAATCGTTTTTATCTCCTTAATTACAATAGGAATAATCGTTTTAGTCTCCATAATTACAATAGGAGTGATCGTTGTTTGTCTCCTTAATTACAATAGGAATAATCGTTTTTATCTCCTTAATTACAATAGGAGTAATCGTTTTTATCTCCTGAATTACAATAGGAGTAATCGTTTTAGTCTCCTTAATTACAATAGGAATAATCGTTTTAGTCTCCTTAATTACAATAGGAGTAATCGTTTTTGTCTCCTTAATTACAATAGGAGTACTCGTTTTTATCTCCTTAATTACAATAGGAGTAATCGTTTTTATCTCCTTAATTACAATAGGAGTACTCGTTTTAGTCTCCATAATTAAAATAGGAGTAATCGTTTTAGTCTCCTTAATTACAATAGGAGTAATCGTTTTCTGTCTCCTTAATTACAATAGGAGTAATTGTTTTTTGTCTCCTTAATTACAATAGGAGTAATCGCGTTTTGGTCTCCTTCATTACAATAGGAGTAATCACTGTTGGTCTCCTAACTTACAATAGGAGTAATCGTTTTTATCTCCTTAATTACAATAGGAGTAATTGTTTTTTTGTCTCCATAATTACAATAGGAGTAATCGCGTTTTGGTCCCCTTCATTACAATAGGAGAAATCACATTTTGTCTCCTAACTTACAATAGGAGTAATCGTTTTTATCTCCTTAATTACAATAGGTGTAATCGTTTTTATCTCCTTACTTACAATAGGTGTAATCGTTTTTATCTCCTTAATTACAATAGGTGTAATCGTTTTTATCTCCTTATTTACAATAGGTGTAATCGTTTTTGTCTCCTTAATTACAATAGGAGTAATCGTTTTTTGTCTCCTTAATTACAATAGGAGTAATTGTTTTTATCTATTTAATTTCAATAGGAGTAATCGTTTTTATCTCCTTAATTACAATAGGGGTAATCGTTTTTTTCTACATAATTACAATAGGAGTAATCGTTTTTTGTCTCCTTAATTACAATAGGAGTAATTGTTTTTATCTCCTTAATTTCAATAGGTGTAATCGTTTTTATCTCCTTACTTACAATAGGTGTAATCGTTTTTGTCTCCTTAATTACAATAGGAATAATCGTTTTTTGTCTCCTTAATTACAATAAGAGTAATTGTTTTTATCTCCTTAATTTCAATAGGTGTAATCGTTTTTATCTCCTTAATTACAATAGGAGTAATAGTTTTTGTCTCCCTAATTACAATAGGAGTAATCGTTTTTATCTCCTTACTTACAATAGGTGTAATCGTTTTTATCTCCTTACTTACAATATGAATAATCGTTTTAGTCTCCTTAATTACAATAGGAGTAATCGTTTTCTGTCTCCTTAATTACAATAGGAGTAATTGTTTTTATCTCCTTAATTACAATAGGAGTAATCGTTTTTGTCTCCCTAATTACAATAGGTGTAATCGTTTTTATCTCCTTACTTACAATAGGTGTAATCGTTTTTATCTCCTTACTTACAATATGAATAATCGTCTTTTGTCTCCTTAATTACAATAGGAGTAATCGTTTTTATCTCCTTAATTACAATAGGAGTAATCGTTTTAGTTTCCTTAATTACAATAGGAATAATCGTTTTTATCTCCTTAATTACAATAGGAGTAATCGTTTTTATCTCCTTAATTACATAAGGTGTAATCGTTTTAGTCTCCTTAATTACAATAGGAGTAATTGTTTTTATCTCCTTAATTACAATAGGAGTAATCGTTTTAGTCTCCTTAATTACAATAGGAGTAATCGTTTTTTGTCTCCCTAATTACAATAGGAGTAATTGTTTTTATCGCCTTAATTTCAATAGGTGTAATCGTTTTTGTCTCCTTAATTACAATAGGAGTAATCGTTTTTTGTCTCCCTAATTACAATAGGAGTAATTGTTTTTATCGCCTTAATTTCAATAGGAGTAATCGTTTTTATCTCCTTACTTACAATAGGTGTAATCGTTTTTATCTCCTTACTTACAATATGAATAATCGTTTTTTGTCTCCTTCATTACAATAGGAGTAATCGTTTTTATCTCCTTAATTACAATAGGAGTAATCGTTGTTTGTCTCCCTAATTACAATAGGAGTAATGGTTTTAGTCTCCTTAATTACAATAGGAGTAATTGTTTTTATCTCCTTAATTACAATAGGAGTAATCGTTTTTATCTCCTTAATTACAATAGGTGTAATCGTTTTTATCTCCTTACTTACAATAGGTGTAATCGTTTTGTCTCCCTAATTACAATAGGAGTAATCATTTTTATCTCCTTACTTACAATAGTAGTAATCGCGTTTTGGTCTCCTTCATTACAATAGGAGTAATCACTGTTGGTCTCCTAACTTACAATAGGAGTAATCGTTTTTATCTCCTTAATTACAATAGGAGTAATTGTTTTTTTGTCTCCATAATTACAATAGGAGTAATCGCGTTTTGGTCTCCTTCATTACAATAGGAGAAATCACTTTTTGTTTCCTAACTTACAATAGGAGTAATCGTTTTTATCTCCTTAATTACCACAGGAGTAATCGTTTTTATCTCCTGAATTACAATAGGAGTAATCGTTTTTATCTCCTTAATTACAATAGGTGTAATCGTTTTTATCTACTTATTTACAATAGGTGTAATCGTTTTTGTCTCCTTAATTACAATAGGAGTAATCGTTTTTTGTCTCCTTAATTACAATAGGAGTAATTGTTTTTATCTCCTTAATTTCAATAGGTGTAATCGTTTTTATCTCCTTAATTACAATAGGGGTAATCGTTTTTTTCTCCCTAATTACAATAGGAGTAATCGTTTTTATCTCCTTACTTACAATAGGTGTAATCGTTTTTGTCTCCTTAATTACAATAGGAGTAATCGTTTTTTGTCTCCTTAATTACAATAGGAGTAATTGTTTTTATCTCCTTAATTTCAATAGGTGTAATCGTTTTTATCTCCTTAATTACAATAGGAGTAATCGTTTTTTGTCTCCTTAATTACAATAAGAGTAATTGTTTTTATCTCCTTAATTTCAATAGGTGTAATCGTTTTTATCTCCTTAATTACAATAGGAGTAATCGTTTTTTGTCTCCCTAATTACAATAAGAGTAATTGTTTTTATCTCCTTAATTACAATAGGAGTAAACGTATTTTGTCTCCTTAATTACAATAGGAGTGATCGGTTATTTTCTCCTTAATTACAATTGGAGTAATCGTTTTTATCTCCTTAATTACAATAGAAGTAATTGTTTTATACCTTTACTCACAATAGGTGTAATCGTTTTTTGTTTCCTTAATTACAATAGGGGTAATCGGTTTTATCTCCTTAATTACAATAGGAGTAATCATTTTTTTTCTCATTAATTACAATAGGAGTAATCGTTTTTTGTTTCTTTAGATACAATAAGGGTAATCGTTTTTATTACCTTAATACAAAAGGAGTAATTGTTTGTATACCCTTACTCACAATAGCTGTAATCGTTTTTATCTCCTTAATTGCAACAGGAGTATTCGTTTTTTATCTCCTTAGTTACAATAGAACTAATCCTTTTTATCTCCTTATTTACAATAGGAGTAATCACTTTGTTTCTCCTAACTTACAATAGGAGTAATCGTTTTTATCTCCTTAATTACAATAGGAGTAATCGCTTTTTGGTCTCCTTCATTACAATAGGAGTAATCGCTTTTTGTCTCCCTAAATACAATAGGAGTAATCGCTTTTGGTCTCCTTAATTACAATAGGTGTAATCGTTATTTGTCTCCTTAATCACAATAAGAGTAATTGGTATTGGTCTCCTTAATCACAATAGGAGTAATCGATTTTTTTCTCCTTAATTACAATAGGAGTAATCGATTTTTGTCTCCTTAATTACAATGGAAGTAATTGTTTTTAGCTCCTGAATTACAATAGCAGTAATCGCTTTTTGGTCTCCTTAATTACAATAGAAGTAATCGCGTTTTGGTCTCCTTCATTACAATAGGAGTAATCACTTTTTGTCTCCTTAATTACAATAGGAGTAATCGTTTTTGTCTCCCTAATTACAATAGGAGTAATCGTTTTTATCTCCTTAATTACAATAGGAGTAATCGTTTTTATCTCCTTAATTACAATTGGTGTAATCGTTTTAGTCTCCTTAATTACAATAGGAGTAATTGTTTTTATCTCCTTAATTACAATAGGAGTAATCGTTTTAGTCTCCTTAATTACAATAGGAGTAATCGTTTTTTGTCTCCCTAATTACAATAGGAGTAATTGTTTTTATCGCCTTAATTTCAATAGGTGTAATCGTTTTTGTCTCCTTAATTACAATAGGAGTAATCGTTTTTTGTCTCCCTAAATACAATAGGAGTAATTGTTTTTATCGCCTTAATTTCAATAGGTGTAATCGTTTTTATCTCCTTACTTACAATAGGTGTAATCGTTTTTATCTCCTTACTTACAATATGAATAATCGTTTTTTGTCTCCTTCATTACAATAGGAGTAATCGTTTTTATCTCCTTAATTACAATAGGAGTAATCGTTTTAGTTTCCTTAATTACAATAGGAGTAATCGTTGTTTGTCTCCTTAATTACAATAGGAGTAATCGTTTTAGTCTCCTTAATTACAATAGGAGTAATTGTTTTTATCTCCTTAATTACAATAGGAGTAATCGTTTTTATCTCCTTAATTACAATAGGTGTAATCGTTTTTATCTCCTTACTTACAATAGGTGTAATCGTTTTGTCTCCCTAATTACAATAGGAGTAATCATTTTTATCTCCTTACTTACAATAGGTGTAATCGTTTTTATCGCCTTACTTACAATATGAATAATCGTTTTATTCTCCTAAATTACAATAGGAGTAATCGTTTTCTGTCTCCTTAATTACAATAGGAGTAATTGTTTTTTGTCTCCTTAATTACAATAGGAGTAATCGCGTTTTGGTCTCCTTCATTACAATAGGAGAAATCACTTTTTGTTTTCTAACTTACAATAGGAGTAATCGTTTTTATCTCCATACTTACAATAGGTGTAATCGTTTTTATCTCCTTAATTACAATAGGTGTAATCGTTTTTATCTCCTTATTTACAATAGGTGTAATCGTGTTTGTCTCCTTAATTACAATAGGAGTAACTGTTTTTATCTCCTTAATTTCAATAGGTGTAATCGTTTTTATCTCCTTAATTACAATAGGGGTAATCGTTTTTATCTCCTTACTTACATTAGGGGTAATCGTTTTTATCTCCTTAATTACCACAGAAGTAATCGTTTTTATCTCCTTACTTACAATAGGTGTAATCGTTTTTATCTCCTTAATTACCACAGGAGTAATCGTTTTTATCTCCTTAATTACAATAGGTGTAATCGTTTTTGTCTCCTTAATTACAATAGGAGTAATTGTTTTTATCTCCTTAATTACAATAGGTGTAATCGTTTTTGTCTCCTTAATTACAATAGGAGTAATCGTTTTTATCTCCTTAATTACAATAGGTGTAATCGTTTTTGTCTCCTTACTTACAATAGGTGTAATCGTTTTTATCTCCTTAATTACAATAGGAGTAATCGTTTTTAATCTCCTTACTTACAATAGGAGTAATTGTTTTAGTCTCCTTAATTACAATAGGTGTAATCGTTTTTATCTCCTTAATTACAATAGGAGTAATTGTTTTTTGTCTCCTTAATTACAATAGGAATAATCGTTTTTATCTCCTTAATTACAATAGGAGTAATCGTTTTAGTCTCCATAATAACAATAGGAGTAATCGTTGTTTGTCTCCTTAATTACAATAGGAATAATCGTTTTTATCTCCTTAATACAATAGGAGTAATCGTTTTTATCTCCTGAATTACAATAGGAGTAATCGTTTTTATCTCCTTAATTACAATAGGAGTAATCGTTTTTTGTCTCCCTAATTACAATAGGAGTAATTGTTTTTATCGCCTTAATTACAATAGGAGTAATCGTTTTAGTCTCCATAATTACAATAGGAGTAATCGTTGTTTGTCTCCATAATTACAATAGGAGTAATCGTTTTAGTCTCCATAATTACAATAGGAGTAATCGTTGTTTGTCTCCTTAATTACAATAGGAATAATCGTTTTTATCTCCTTAATACAATAGGAGTAATTGTTTTTATCTCCTGAATTACAATAGGAGTAATCGTTTTTATCTCCTCAATTACAAGAGGAATAATCGTTTTTATCTCCTTAATTACAATAGGAGTAATCGTTTTAGTCTCCATAATTACAATAGGAGTAATCGTTGTTTTTCTCCTTAATTACAATAGGAGTAATCGTTTTTATCTCCTGAATTACAATAGGAGTAATCGTTTTTATCTCCTTAATTACAAGAGGAATAATCGTTTTTATCTCCTTAATTACAATAGGAGTAATCGTTTTAGTCTCCATAATTACAATAGGAGTAATCGTTGTTTGTCTCCTTAATTACAATAGGAATAATCGTTTTTATCTCCTTAATACAATAGGAGTAATCGTTTTTATCTCCTGAATTACAATAGGAGTAATCGTTTTTATCTCCTTAATTACAAGAGAAATAATCGTTTTTATCTCCTTAATTACAATAGGAGTAATCGTTTTTATCTCCTTAATTACAATAGCAGTAATCGTTGTTTGTCTCCTTAATTACAATAGGAATAATCGTTTTGTCTCCTTAATTACAATAGGAGTAATCGTTTTTATCTCCTTAATTACAATAGGAATAATCGTTTTTTGTCTCCTTAATTACAATAGCAGTAATCGTTTTAGTCTCCTTAATTACAATATGAGTAATCGTTTTAGTCTCCTTAATAACAATAGGAATAATTGTTTTTTTGTCTCCATAATTACAATAGGAATAATCGCGTTTTGGTCCCCATCATTACAATAGGAGAAATCACTTTTTGTCTCCTAACTTACAATAGGAGTAATCGTTTTTATCTCCTTACTTACAATAGGTGTAATCGTTTTTATCTCCTTACTTACAATAGGTGTAATCGTTTTTATCTCCTTAATTACAATAGGTGTAATCGTTTTTATCTCCTTATTTACAATAGGTGTAATCGTTTTTGTCTCCTTAATTACAATAGGAGTAATCGTTTTTTGTCTCCTTAATTACAATAGGAGTAATTGTTTTTATCTCCTTAATTTCAATTGGTGTAATCGTTTTTATCTCCTTAATTACAATTGGGGTAATCGGTTTTTTCTCCATAGTTACAATAGGAGTAATCGTTTTTTGTCTCCTTAATTACAATAGGAGTAATTGTTTTTATCTCCTTAATTTCAATAGGTGTAATCGTTTTTATCTCCTTACTTACAATAGGTGTAATCGTTTTTGTCTCCTTAATTACAATAGGAGTAATCGTTTTCTGTCTCCTTAATTACAATAGGAGTAATTGTTTTTATCTCCTTAATTTCAATAGGTGTAATCGTTTTTATCTCCTTAATTACAATAGGAGTAATCGTTTGTCTCCCTAATTACAATAGGAGTAATCGTTTTTATCTCCTTACTTACAATAGGTGTAATCGTTTTCATCTCCTTACTTACAATATGAATAATCGTTTTAGTCTCCTTAATTACAATAGGAGTAATCGTTTTCTGTCTCCTTAATTACAATAGGAGTAATTGTTTTTATCTCCTTAATTTCAATAGGTGTAATCGTTTTTATCTCCTTAATTACAATAGGGGTAATCGTTTTTTTCTCCATAATTACAATAGGAGTAATCGTTTTTATTTCCTTACTTACAATAGGTGTAATCGTTTTTGTCTCCTTAATTACAATAGGAGTAATCGTTTTTTGTCTCCTTAATTACAATAGGAGTAATTGTTTTTATCTCCTTAATTTCAATAGGTGTAATCGTTTTTATCTCCTTAATTACCACAGGAGTAATCGTTTTTGTCTCCCTAATTACAATAGGAGTAATCATTTTTATCTCCTTACTTACAATAGGTGTAATCGTTTTTATCTCCTTACTTACAATATGAATAATCGTTTTAGTCTCCTTAATTACAATAGGAGTAATCGTTTTCTGTCTCCTTAATTACAATAGGAGTATTTGTTTTTATCTCCTTAATTTCAATAGGTGTAATCGTTTTTATCTCCTTAATTACAATAGGGGTAATCGTTTTTTTCTCCATAATTACAATAGGAGTAATCGTTTTTATCTCCTTACTTACAATAGGTGTAATCGTTTTTGTCTCCTTAATTACAATAGGAGTAATCGTTTTTTGTCTCCTTAATTACAATAGGAGTAATTGTTTTTATCTCCTTAATTTCAATAGGTGTAATCGTTTTTATATCCTTAATTACAATAGGAGTAATCGTTTTTGTCTCCCTAATTACAATAGGTGTAATCGTTTTTATCTCCTTACTTATAATAGGTGTAATCGTTTTTATCTCCTTACTTGCAATAGGTGTAATCGTTTTTGTCTCCCTAATTACAATAGGTGTAATCGTTTTTATCTCCTTACTTACAATAGGTGTAATCGTTTTTATCTCCTTACTTACAATAGGTGTAATCGTTTTTATCTCCTTAATTACAATAGGTGTAATCGTTTTTATCTCCTTATTTACAATAGGTGTAATCGTGTTTGTCTCCTTAATTACAATAGCAGTAATCGTTTTTTGTCTCCTTAATTACAATAGGAGTAATTGTTTTTATCTCCTTAATTTCAATAGGTGTAATCGTTTTTATCTCCTTAATTACAATAGGGGTTATCGTTTTTTTCTCCCTAATTACAATAGGAGTAATCGTTTTTATCTCCTTACTTACAATAGGTGTAATCGTTTTTATCTCCTTACTTACAATAGGTGTAATCGTTTTTATCTCCTTAATTACAATAGGTGTAATCGTTTTTATCTCCTTATTTACAATGGGTGTAATCGTGTTTGTCTCCTTAATTACAATAGGAGTAATCGTTTTTTGTCTCCTTAATTACAATAGGTGTAATCGTTTTTATCTCCTTAATTACAATAGGAGTAATCGTTTTTGTCTCCCTAATTACAATAGGAGTAATAGTTTTTATCTCCTTACTTACAATAGGAATAATCGTTTTAGTCTCCTTAATTACAATAGGAGTAATTGTGTTTATCTCCTTAATTACAATAGGAGTAATCGTTTTTATCTCCTTACTTACAATAGGTGTAATCGTTTTTATCTCCTTACTTACAATATGAATAATCGTTTTAGTCTCCTTAATTACAATAGGAGTAATTGTTTTTATCTCCTTAATTACAATAGGAGTAATCGTTTTTATCTCCTTAATTACAATAGGAGTAATCGTTTTTGTCTCCTTAATTACAATAGGAATAATCGTTTTTTATCTCCTTAATTACAATAGGAGTAATCGTTTTAGTCTCCTTAATTACAATAGGAGTAATTGTTTTTATCTCCTTAATTACAATAGGAGTAATCGTTTTTATCTCCTTAATTACAATAGGTGTAATCGTTTTTATCTCCTTACTTACAATAGGTGTAATCGTTTTTGTCTCCTTAATTAAAATAGGAATAATCGTTTTTTGTCTCCTTAATTACAATAGGAGTAATCGTTTTTATCTCCTTAATTACAATAGATGTAAACGTTTTTATCTCCTTAATTACAACAGGAGTATTCGTTTTTTATCTCCTTAATTACAATAGGACTAATCCATTTTATCTCCTTATTTACAATAGGAGTAATCACTTTGTTTCTCCTAACTTACAATAGGAGTAATCGCCTTTTGGTCTCCTTCATTACAATAGGAGTAATCGCTTTTTGCCTCCCTAAATACAATAGGAGTAATCGTTTTTTTCTCCTTAATTACAATAGGAGTAATCGCTTTTGGTCTCCTTAATTACAATAGGTGTAATCGCTTTTGGTCTCCTTAATTACAATAGGTGTACTCCTTTTTTGTCTCCTTAATCACAATAAGAGTAATTGGTATTGGTCTCCTTAATCACAATAGGAGTAATCGATTTTTGTCTCCTTAATTACAATGGAAGTAATTGTTTTTAGTTCCTTAATTACAATAGCAGTAATCGCTTTTTGGTCTCCTTAATTACAATAGAAGTAATCGCGTTTTGGTCTCCTTCATTACAATAGGAGTAATCACATTTTGTCTCCTAACTTACAATAGGAGTAATCGTTTTTGTCTCCTTAATTACAATAGGAGTAATCGCTTTTTGGTCTCCTTTATTACAATAGGAGTAGAGGCTTTTTCTCTCCTTGATTACAATAGGAGTAATAGCTTTTGGTCTTCTTAATTACAATAGGAGTAATCGTTTTTGGTCTCATAACTTACAATAGGAGTAATCGTTTTTATCTCCTTAATTACAATAGGAGTATTCGTTTTTTATCTCCTTAATTACAATAGGAGTTATCGTTTTTTATCACCTTAATTACAATAGAAGTAATTGCTTTTATCACCTTATTTACACCAGGAGTAATCGTTTTCATCTCCTTAATTGCAACAAGGGTAATTGATTTTATCTCCTTAATTACAATAGGAATAATCGTTTTTATCTCCTAAATTACAAGAGGAGTAATCGTTTTTGGTCTCTTTATTTACAATAGGAATAATCGTTTTTATCTCCTTAATTACAATAGGTGTAATCGTTTTTGTCTCCTTAATTACAATAGGAGTAATCGTTTTTATCTCCTTAATTACAATAGGTGTAATCGTTTTTGTCTCCTTACTTACAATAGGTGTAATCGTTTTTATCTCCTTAATTACAATAGGAGTAATCGTTTTTAATCTCCTTACTTACAATAGGAGTAATTGTTTTAGTCTCCTTAATTACAATAGGTGTAATCGTTTTTATCTCCTTAATTACAATAGGAGTAATTGTTTTTTGTCTCCTTAACTACAATAGGAATAATCGTTTTTATCTCCTTAATTACAATAGGAGTAATCGTTTTAGTCTCCATAATAACAATAGGAGTAATCGTTGTTTGTCTCCTTAATTACAATAGGAATAATCGTTTTTATCTCCTTAATACAATAGGAGTAATCGTTTTTATCTCCTGAATTACAATAGGAGTAATCGTTTTTATCTCCTTAAATACAATAGGAGTAATCGTTTTTTGTCTCCTTAATTACAATAGGAGTAATTGTTTTTATCGCCTTAATTACAATAGGAGTAATCGTTTTAGTCTCCATAATTACAATAGGAGTAATCGTTGTTTGTCTCCATAATTACAATAGGAGTAATCGTTTTAGTCTCCATAATTACAATAGGAGTAATCGTTGTTTGTCTCCTTAATTACAATAGGAATAATCGTTTTTATCTCCTTAATACAATAGGAGTAATTGTTTTTATCTCCTGAATTACAATAGGAGTAATCGTTTTTATCTCCTCAATTACAAGAGGAATAATCGTTTTTATCTCCTTAATTACAATAGGAGTAATCGTTTTAGTCTCCATAATTACAATAGGAGTAATCGTTGTTTTTCTCCTTAATTACAATAGGAGTAATCGTTTTTATCTCCTGAATTACAATAGGAGTAATCGTTTTTATCTCCTTAATTACAAGAGGAATAATCGTTTTTATCTCCTTAATTACAATAGGAGTAATCGTTTTTATCTCCTTAATTACAATAGCAGTAATCGTTGTTTGTCTCCTTAATTACAATAGGAATAATCGTTTTGTCTCCTTAATTACAATAGGAGTAATCGTTTTTATCTCCTTAATTACAATAGGAATAATCGTTTTTTGTCTCCTTAATTACAATAGGTGTAATCGTTTTAGTCTCCTTAATTACAATAGGAGTAATCGTTTTTGTCTCCCTAATTACAATAGGTGTAATCGTTTTTTGTTTCCTTATTTACAATAGGAATAATCGTTTTTATCTCCTTAATTACAATAGGAGTAATCGTTTTAGTCTCCTTAATTACAATAGGAATAATCGTTTTAGTCTCCTTAATTACAATAGGTGTAATCGTTTTTATCTCCTTAATTACAATAGGAGTAATCGTTTTTGTCTCCTTAATTACAATAGGAGTAATTGTTTTTATCTCCTTAATTACAATAGGAATAATCGTTTTTTGTCTCCTTAATTACAATAGCAGTAATCGTTTTAGTCTCCTTAATTACAATATGAGTAATCGTTTTAGTCTCCTTAATAACAATAGGAGTAATCGTTTTCTGTCTACTTAATTACAATAGGAGTAATTGTTTCTGTCTCCTTAATTACAATAGGAGTAATCGCGTTTTGGTCTCCTTCATTACAATAGGAGTAATCACTGTTGGTCTCCTAACTTACAATAGGAGTAATCGTTTTTATCTCCTTAATTACAATAGGAATAATTGTTTTTTTGTCTCCATAATTACAATAGGAATAATCGCGTTTTGGTCCCCATCATTACAATAGGAGAAATCACTTTTTGTCTCCTAACTTACAATAGGAGTAATCGTTTTTATCTCCTTACTTACAATAGGTGTAATCGTTTTTATCTCCTTACTTACAATAGGTGTAATCGTTTTTATCTCCTTAATTACAATAGGTGTAATCGTTTTTATCTCCTTATTTACAATAGGTGTAATCGTTTTTGTCTCCTTAATTACAATAGGAGTAATCGTTTTTTGTCTCCTTAATTACAATAGGAGTAATTGTTTTTATCTCCTTAATTTCAATAGGTGTAATCGTTTTTATCTCCTTAATTACAATTGGGGTAATCGTTTTTTTCTCCATAATTACAATAGGAGTAATCGTTTTCTGTCTCCTTAATTACAATAGGAGTAATTGTTTTTATCTCCTTAATTTCAATAGGTGTAATCGTTTTTATCTCCTTAATTACAATAGGAGTAATCGTTTTGTCTCCCTAATTACAATAGGAGTAATCGTTTTTATCTCCTTACTTACAATAGGTGTAATCGTTTTCATCTCCTTACTTACAATATGAATAATCGTTTTAGTCTCCTTAATTACAATAGGAGTAATCGTTTTCTGTCTCCTTAATTACAATAGGAGTATTTGTTTTTATCTCCTTAATTTCAATAGGTGTAATCGTTTCTATCTCCTTAATTACAATAGGGGTAATCGTTTTTTTCTCCATAATTACAATAGGAGTAATCGTTTTTATCTCCTTACTTACAATAGGTGTAATCGTTTTTGTCTCCTTAATTATAATAGGAGTAATCGTTTTTTGTCTCCTTAATTACAATAGGAGTAATTGTTTTTATCTCCTTAATTTCAATAGGTGTAATCGTTTTTATATCCTTAATTACAATAGGAGTAATCGTTTTTGTCTCCCTAATTACAATAGGTGTAATCGTTTTTATCTCCTTACTTATAATAGGTGTAATCGTTTTTATCTCCTTACTTGCAATAGGTGTAATCGTTTTTGTCTCCCTAATTACAATAGGTGTAATCGTTTTTATCTCCTTACTTACAATAGGTGTAATCGTTTTTATCTCCTTACTTACAATAGGTGTAATCGTTTTTATCTCCTTAATTACAATAGGTGTAATCGTTTTTATCTCCTTATTTACAATAGGTGTAATCGTGTTTGTCTCCTTAATTACAATAGCAGTAATCGTTTTTTGTCTCCTTAATTACAATAGGAGTAATTGTTTTTATCTCCTTAATTTCAATTGGTGTAATCGTTTTTATCTCCTTAATTACAATAGGGGTTATCGTTTTTTTCTCCCTAATTACAATAGGAGTAATCGTTTTTATCTCCTTACTTACAATAGGTGTAATCGTTTTTATCTCCTTACTTACAATAGGTGTAATCGTTTTTATCTCCTTAATTACAATAGGTGTAATCGTTTTTATCTCCTTATTTACAATGGGTGTAATCGTGTTTGTCTCCTTAATTACAATAGGAGTAATCGTTTTTTGTCTCCTTAATTACAATAGGTGTAATCGTTTTTATCTCCTTAATTACAATAGGAGTAATCGTTTTTGTCTCCCTAATTACAATAGGAGTAATAGTTTTTATCTCCTTACTTACAATAGGAATAATCGTTTTAGTCTCCTTAATTACAATAGGAGTAATTGTGTTTATCTCCTTAATTACAATAGGAGTAATCGTTTTTATCTCCTTACTTACAATAGGTGTAATCGTTTTTATCTCCTTACTTACAATATGAATAATCGTTTTAGTCTCCTTAATTACAATAGGAGTAATTGTTTTTATCTCCTTAATTACAATAGGAGTAATCGTTTTTATCTCCTTAATTACAATAGGAGTAATCGTTTTTGTCTCCTTAATTACAATAGGAATAATCGTTTTTTATCTCCTTAATTACAATAGGAGTAATCGTTTTAGTCTCCTTAATTACAATAGGAGTAATTGTTTTTATCTCCTTAATTACAATAGGAGTAATCGTTTTTATCTCCTTAATTACAATAGGTGTAATCGTTTTTATCTCCTTACTTACAATAGGTGTAATCGTTTTTGTCTCCTTAATTAAAATAGGAATAATCGTTTTTTGTCTCCTTAATTACAATAGGAGTAATCGTTTTTATCTCCTTAATTACAATAGATGTAAACGTTTTTATCTCCTTAATTACAACAGGAGTATTCGTTTTTTATCTCCTTAATTACAATAGGACTAATCCATTTTATCTCCTTATTTACAATAGGAGTAATCACTTTGTTTCTCCTAACTTACAATAGGAGTAATCGTTTTTATCTCCTTAATTACAATAGGAGTAATCGCCTTTTGGTCTCCTTCATTACAATAGGAGTAATCGCTTTTTGCCTCCCTAAATACAATAGGAGTAATCGCTTTTGGTCTCCTTAATTACAATAGGTGTAATCGTTTTTATCTCCTTAATTACAATAGGAGTAATCGCTTTTTGGTATCCTTCATTACAATAGGAGTAATCGCTTTTTGCCTCCCTAAATACAATAGGAGTAATCGTTTTTTTCTCCTTAATTACAATAGGAGTAATCGCTTTTGGTCTCCTTAATTACAATAGGTGTAATCGCTTTTGGTCTCCTTAATTACAATAGGTGTACTCCTTTTTTGTCTCCTTAATCACAATAAGAGTAATTGGTATTGGTCTCCTTAATCACAATAGGAGTAATCGTTTTTATCTCCTTACTTACAATAGGTGTAATCGTTTTTATCTCCTTACTTACAATATGAATAATCGTTTTAGTCTCCTTAATTACAATAGGAGTAATTGTTTTTATCTCCTTAATTACAATAGGAGTAATCGTTTTTATCTCCTTAATTACAATAGGAGTAATCGTTTTTGTCTCCTTAATTACAATAGGAATAATCGTTTTTTATCTCCTTAATTACAATAGGAGTAATCGTTTTAGTCTCCTTAATTACAATAGGAGTAATTGTTTTTATCTCCTTAATTACAATAGGAGTAATCGTTTTTATCTCCTTAATTACAATAGGTGTAATCGTTTTTATCTCCTTACTTACAATAGGGGTAATCGTTTTTTTCTCCATTATTACAATAGGAGTAATCGTTTTTATCTCCTTACTTACAATAGGTGTAATCGTTTTTGTCTCCTTAATTACAATAGGAGTAATCGTTTTTTGTCTCCTTAATTACAATAGGAGTAATTGTTTTTATCTCCTTAATTTCAATAGGTGTAATCGTTTTTATCTCCTTAATTACCACAGGAGTAATCGTTTTTGTCTCCCTAATTACAATAGGAGTAATCATTTTTATCTCCTTACTTACAATAGGTGTAATCGTTTTTATCTCCTTACTTACAATATGAATAATCGTTTTAGTCTCCTTAATTACAATAGGAGTAATCGTTTTCTGTCTCCTTAATTACAATAGGAGTATTTGTTTTTATCTCCTTAATTTCAATAGGTGTAATCGTTTCTATCTCCTTAATTACAATAGGGGTAATCGTTTTTTTCTCCATAATTACAATAGGAGTAATCGTTTTTATCTCCTTACTTACAATAGGTGTAATCGTTTTTGTCTCCTTAATTATAATAGGAGTAATCGTTTTTTGTCTCCTTAATTACAATAGGAGTAATTGTTTTTATCTCCTTAATTTCAATAGGTGTAATCGTTTTTATATCCTTAATTACAATAGGAGTAATCGTTTTTGTCTCCCTAATTACAATAGGTGTAATCGTTTTTATCTCCTTACTTATAATAGGTGTAATCGTTTTTATCTCCTTACTTGCAATAGGTGTAATCGTTTTTGTCTCCCTAATTACAATAGGTGTAATCGTTTTTATCTCCTTACTTACAATAGGTGTAATCGTTTTTATCTCCTTACTTACAATAGGTGTAATCGTTTTTATCTCCTTAATTACAATAGGTGTAATCGTTTTTATCTCCTTATTTACAATAGGTGTAATCGTGTTTGTCTCCTTAATTACAATAGCAGTAATCGTTTTTTGTCTCCTTAATTACAATAGGAGTAATTGTTTTTATCTCCTTAATTTCAATAGGTGTAATCGTTTTTATCTCCTTAATTACAATAGGGGTTATCGTTTTTTTCTCCTTAATTACAATAGGTGTAATCGTTTTTATCTCCTTATTTACAATGGGTGTAATCGTGTTTGTCTCCTTAATTACAATAGGAGTAATCGTTTTTTGTCTCCTTAATTACAATAGGTGTAATCGTTTTTATCTCCTTAATTACAATAGGAGTAATCGTTTTTGTCTCCCTAATTACAATAGGAGTAATAGTTTTTATCTCCTTACTTACAATAGGAATAATCGTTTTAGTCTCCTTAATTACAATAGGAGTAATTGTGTTTATCTCCTTAATTACAATAGGAGTAATCGTTTTTATCTCCTTACTTACAATAGGTGTAATCGTTTTTATCTCCTTACTTACAATATGAATAATCGTTTTAGTCTCCTTAATTACAATAGGAGTAATTGTTTTTATCTCCTTAATTACAATAGGAGTAATCGTTTTTATCTCCTTAATTACAATAGGAGTAATCGTTTTTGTCTCCTTAATTACAATAGGAATAATCGTTTTTTATCTCCTTAATTACAATAGGAGTAATCGTTTTAGTCTCCTTAATTACAATAGGAGTAATTGTTTTTATCTCCTTAATTACAATAGGAGTAATCGTTTTTATCTCCTTAATTACAATAGGTGTAATCGTTTTTATCTCCTTACTTACAATAGGTGTAATCGTTTTTGTCTCCTTAATTAAAATAGGAATAATCGTTTTTTGTCTCCTTAATTACAATAGGAGTAATCGTTTTTATCTCCTTAATTACAATAGATGTAAACGTTTTTATCTCCTTAATTACAACAGGAGTATTCGTTTTTTATCTCCTTAATTACAATAGGACTAATCCATTTTATCTCCTTATTTACAATAGGAGTAATCACTTTGTTTCTCCTAACTTACAATAGGAGTAATCGTTTTTATCTCCTTAATTACAATAGGAGTAATCGCCTTTTGGTCTCCTTCATTACAATAGGAGTAATCGCTTTTTGCCTCCCTAAATACAATAGGAGTAATCGCTTTTGGTCTCCTTAATTACAATAGGTGTAATCGTTTTTATCTCCTTAATTACAATAGGAGTAATCGCTTTTTGGTATCCTTCATTACAATAGGAGTAATCGCTTTTTGCCTCCCTAAATACAATAGGAGTAATCGTTTTTTTCTCCTTAATTACAATAGGAGTAATCGCTTTTGGTCTCCTTAATTACAATAGGTGTAATCGCTTTTGGTCTCCTTAATTACAATAGGTGTACTCCTTTTTTGTCTCCTTAATCACAATAAGAGTAATTGGTATTGGTCTCCTTAATCACAATAGGAGTAATCGTTTTTATCTCCTTACTTACAATAGGTGTAATCGTTTTTATCTCCTTACTTACAATATGAATAATCGTTTTAGTCTCCTTAATTACAATAGGAGTAATTGTTTTTATCTCCTTAATTACAATAGGAGTAATCGTTTTTATCTCCTTAATTACAATAGGAGTAATCGTTTTTGTCTCCTTAATTACAATAGGAATAATCGTTTTTTATCTCCTTAATTACAATAGGAGTAATCGTTTTAGTCTCCTTAATTACAATAGGAGTAATTGTTTTTATCTCCTTAATTACAATAGGAGTAATCGTTTTTATCTCCTTAATTACAATAGGTGTAATCGTTTTTATCTCCTTACTTACAATAGGTGTAATCGTTTTTGTCTCCTTAATTAAAATAGGAATAATCGTTTTTTGTCTCCTTAATTACAATAGGAGTAATCGTTTTTATCTCCTTAATTACAATAGATGTAAACGTTTTTATCTCCTTAATTACAACAGGAGTATTCGTTTTTTATCTCCTTAATTACAATAGGACTAATCCTTTTTATCTCCTTATTTACAATAGGAGTAATCACTTTGTTTCTCCTAACTTACAATAGGAGTAATCGCCTTTTGGTCTCCTTCATTACAATAGGAGTAATCGCTTTTTGCCTCCCTAAATACAATAGGAGTAATCGTTTTTTTCTCCTTAATTACAATAGGAGTAATCGCTTTTGGTCTCCTTAATTACAATAGGTGTAATCGCTTTTGGTCTCCTTAATTACAATAGGTGTACTCCTTTTTTGTCTCCTTAATCACAATAAGAGTAATTGGTATTGGTCTCCTTAATCACAATAGGAGTAATCGATTTTTGTCTCCTTAATTACAATGGAAGTAATTGTTTTTAGTTCCTTAATTACAATAGCAGTAATCGCTTTTTGGTCTCCTTAATTACAATAGAAGTAATCGCGTTTTGGTCTCCTTCATTACAATAGGAGTAATCACATTTTGTCTCCTAACTTACAATAGGAGTAATCGTTTTTGTCTCCTTAATTACAATAGGAGTAATCGCTTTTTGGTCTCCTTTATTACAATAGGAGTAGAGGCTTTTTCTCTCCTTGATTACAATAGGAGTAATAGCTTTTGGTCTTCTTAATTACAATAGGAGTAATCGTTTTTGGTCTCATAACTTACAATAGGAGTAATCGTTTTTATCTCCTTAATTACAATAGGAGTATTCGTTTTTTATCTCCTTAATTACAATAGGAGTTATCGTTTTTTATCACCTTAATTACAATAGAAGTAATTGCTTTTATCTCCTTATTTACACCAGGAGTAATCGTTTTCATCTCCTTAATTGCAACAAGGGTAATTGATTTTATCTCCTTAATTACAATAGGAATAATCGTTTTTATCTCCTAAATTACAAGAGGAGTAATCGTTTTTGGTCTCTTTATTTACAATAGGAATAATCGTTTTTATCTCCTTAATTATAATAGAAGTAATCGATTTTATCTCCTTAATTACAATAGGAATAATCGTTTTTATCTCATTAATTACAATAGGAGTAATCGTTTTTATCTCCTTAATTACAATAAGGGTAATCGTTTTTTTTTGTCTCCTTAATTAAAATAGGGGTAATTGTTTTTATCTTCTTAATGACATTAGGAGTAATTATTTTTATACCTTTACTCACAATAGGTGTAATCGTTTTTATCTCCTTAATTACTACAGGAGTAATCGTTTTTTACAATAGGAGTAATCTATTTTTGGTCTCCTTCATTACAATAGGAGTAGTGGCTTTTTATCTCCTTAATTACAATAGGAGTAATCGCTTTTGGTCTTCTTAATTACAATAGGAGTAATCGTTTTTGGTCTCATAACTTACAATACGAGTAATCGTTTTTATCTCCTTAATTACAATAGGAGTATTCGTTTTTTATCTCCTTAATTACAATAGGAATATTCGTTTTTTATCTCCTTAATTACAATAGGGGAGTTATCGTCTTTCATCTCCTTAATTACAATAGAAGTAATCGCTTTTATCTCCTTATTTACATCAGGAGTAATCGTTTTCATCTCCTTAATTGCAACAAGAGTAATCGATTTTATCTCCTTAATTACAATAGGAATAATCGTTTTTATCTCCTAAATTACAAGAGGAGTAATCGTTTTTGGTCTCTTTACTTACAATAGGAGTAATCACTTTTATCTCATTAATTACAATAGGAGTAATCGTTTTTATCTCCTTAATTACAATAAGAGTAATCGTTTTTATCTCCTTAATGACATTAGGAGTAATTGTTTTTATACCTTTACTCACAATAGGCGTAATCGTTTTTATCTCCTTAATTACCACAGGAGTAATCGTTTTTTGTCTCCTAAATTGCAATAGGAGTAATCGTTTTTGTGTCTTCAAAATTACAATAGGAGTAATTGTTTTTATCTCTTTAATAACAATAGGAATAATCGTTTTTATCTCCTTAATTACAATGGGAGTATTCGTTTTTTATCTCCTTAATTACAATAGGAGTAATCGTTTTTTGTTTCCTTAATTACAATAGGAGTAATCGTTTTTATCTCCTTAATTACAATAAGAGTAATCGTTTTTGTTTCCTTAATTACAATAG
Source organism: Bathymodiolus brooksi (assembly GCA_963680875.1). NCBI lineage: Eukaryota > Metazoa > Mollusca > Bivalvia > Mytilida > Modiolidae > Bathymodiolus > Bathymodiolus brooksi. Next base: position 62,395,684 of record OY804579.1, read on the forward strand.
GAGTAATCGTTTTTTGTCTCCTTAATTACAATAGGAGTAATCGTTTTTATCTCCTTAATTACAACAGGAGTAATTGTTTTTATAACTTTACTCACAATAGGTGTAATCGTTTTTATCTCCTTAATTACAACAGGAGTAATCGTTTTTTATCTCCTTCATTACAATAGGAGTAATCGTTTTTATCTCCTTAATAACAATAGGAGTAATCGGTTTTTTTCTCCTGAATTACAATAGGAGTAATTGTTTTTGTCTCCTAAATTACAATGGGAGTAATTGTTTTTATCTCCTTAATAACAATAGGATTAATCTTTTTTTTTCTCCTTAATAACAATAGGTGTATTCGTTTTTTTATCTCCTTAATTACAATAGGAGTAATCGTTTTTGTTTCCTTAATTTCAATAGGAGTAATTGTTTTTATCTCCTTAATTACAGTAGGAGTAATTGTTTTTATTCCCTTACACACAATAGGTGTAATCGTTTTTATCTTCTTAATTACAACAGGAGAATCGTTTTTTCTCTCCTTAATTACAATATGTGTTATCGTTTTTATCTCCTTAATTACAATAGGAGTAATTGTTTTTATCTCCTTAATTACAATAGGAGTAATCGTTTTTTCTTTCCTTAATTACAACAGGAGTAATCGTTTTTTTCTCCTTAATTACAATAGGAGTAAACGTATTTTGTCTCCTTAATTACAATAGGAGTGATCGGTTTTTTTCTCCTTAATTACAATTGGAGTAATCGTTTTTATCTCCTTAATTACAATAGAAGTAATTGTTTTTATACCTTTACTCACAATAGGTGTAATCGTTTTTTGTTTCCTTAATTACAATAGGGGTAATCGTTTTTATCTCCTTAATTACAATAGGAGTAATCATTTTTTGTCTCATTAATTACAATAGGAGTAATCGTTTTTATCTCCTTAATTACAATAGGAGCAAACGTATTTTGTCTCCTTAATTACAATAGGAGTGATCGGTTTTTTTCTTCTTAATTACAATTGGAGTAATCGTTTTTATCTCCTTAATAACAATAGAAGTAATTGTTTTTATACCTTTACTCACAAAAGGTGTAATCGTTTTTTGTTTCCTTAATTACAATAGGGGTAATCGTTTTTATTTCCTTAATTACAAAAGGAGTAATTGTTTGTATACCCTTACTCACAATAGCTGTAATCGTTTTTATCTCCTTAATTACAACAGGAGTATTCGTTTTTTATCTCCTTAGTTACAATAGGACTAATCCTTTTTATCTCCTTATTTACAATAGGAGTAATCACTTTGTTTCTCCTAACTTACAATAGGAGTAATCGTTTTCCTCTCCTTAATTACAATAGAAGTAATCGCTTTTTGGTCTCCTTCATTACAATAGGAGTAATGGCTTGTTGCCTCCCTAAATACAATAGGAGTAATTGCTTTTGGTCTCCTTAATTACAATAGGAAAAATCGTTTTTTGTTTCCTTAAATACAATAAGGGTAATCGTTTTTATTTCCGTAATTACAAAAGGAGTAATTGTTTTTATCTCCTTAATTACAATAGAAGTAATTGTTTTTATACCTTTACTCACAATAGGTGTAATCGTTTTTTGTTTCCTTAATTACAATAGGGGTAATCGGTTTTATCTCCTTAATTACAATGGGAGTATTCGTTTTTTATCTCCTTAATTACAATAGGAGAAATCGTTTTTTGTTTCCTTAATTACAATAGGAGTAATCGTTTTGATCTACTTAATTACAATAGGAGTAATCGTTTTTTGTTTCCTTAATTACAATAGGAGTAATCGTTTTTATCTCCTTAATTACAATAAGAGTAATCGTTTTTGTTTCCTTAATTACAATAGGAGTAATCGTTTTTTGTCTCCTTAATTACAATAGGAGTAATCGTTTTTATCTCCTTAATTACAACAGGAGTAATTGTTTTTATAACTTTACTCACAATAGGTGTAATCGTTTTTATCTCCTTAATTACAACAGGAGTAATCGTTTTTTATCTCCTTCATTACAATAGGAGTAATCGTTTTTATCTCCTTAATTACAATAGGAGTAATCGGTTTTTTTCTCCTGAATTACAATAGGAGTAATCGTTTTTGTCTACTTAATTACAACAGGAGTAATCGTGTTTTTTCTCCTGAATTACAATAGGAGTAATTGTTTTTGTCTCCTAAATTACAATGGGAGTAATTGTTTTTATCTCCTTAATAACAATAGGATTAATCTTTTTTTTTCTCCTTAATAACAATAGGTGTATTCGTTTTTTTATCTCCTTAATTACAATAGGAGTAATCGTTTTTGTTTCCTTAATTTCAATAGGAGTAATTGTTTTTATCTCCTTAATTACAGTAGGAGTAATTGTTTTTATTCCCTTACACACAATAGGTGTAATCGTTTTTATCTTCTTAATTACAACAGGAGAATCGTTTTTTCTCTCCTTAATTACAATATGTGTTATCGTTTTTATCTCCTTAATTACAATAGGAGTAATTGTTTTTATCTCCTTAATTACAATAGGAGTAATCGTTTTTTCTTTCCTTAATTACAACAGGAGTAATCGTTTTTTTCTCCTTAATTACAATAGGAGTAAACGTATTTTGTCTCCTTAATTACAATAGGAGTGATCGGTTTTTTTCTCATTAATTACAATTGGAGTAATCGTTTTTATCTCCTTAATTACAATAGAAGTAATTGTTTTTATACCTTTACTCACAATAGGTGTAATCGTTTTTTGTTTCCTTAATTACAATAGGGGTAATCGTTTTTATCTCCTTAATTACAATAGGAGTAATCATTTTTTGTCTCATTAATTACAATAGGAGTAATCGTTTTTATCTCCTTAATTACAATAGGAGCAAACGTATTTTGTCTCCTTAATTACAATAGGAGTGATCGGTTTTTTTCTTCTTAATTACAATTGGAGTAATCGTTTTTATCTCCTTAATAACAATAGAAGTAATTGTTTTTATACCTTTACTCACAAAAGGTGTAATCGTTTTTTGTTTCCTTAATTACAATAGGGGTAATCGTTTTTATTTCCTTAATTACAAAAGGAGTAATTGTTTGTATACCCTTACTCACAATAGCTTTAATCGTTTTTATCTCCTTAATTACAACAGGAGTATTCGTTTTTTATCTCCTTAGTTACAATAGGACTAATCCTTTTTATCTCCTTATTTACAATAGGAGTAATCACTTTGTTTCTCCTAACTTACAATAGGAGTAATCGTTTTTATCTCCTTAATTACAATAGGAGTAATCGCTTTTTGGTCTCCTTCATTACAATAGGAGTAATGGCTTGTTGCCTCCCTAAATACAATAGGAGTAATTGCTTTTGGTCTCCTTAATTACAATAGGAAAAATCGTTTTTTGTTTCCTTAAATACAATAAGGGTAATCGTTTTTATTTCCTTAATTACAAAAGGAGTAATTGTTTTTATCTCCTTAATTACAGTAGGAGTAATTGTTTTTATTCCCTTACACACAATAGGTGTAATCGTTTTTATATCCTTAATTACAACAGGAGTAATCGTTTTTATATCCTTAATTACAACAGGAGTAATCGTTTTTATATCCTTAATTACAACAGGAGTAATCGTTTTTATATCCTTAATTACAACAGGAGTAATCGTTTTTATATCCTTAATTACAACAGGAGTAATCGTTTTTATATCCTTAATTACAACAGGAGAATCGTTTTTTCTCTCCTTAATTACATTAGGAGTAATCGTTTTTATATCCTTAATTACAACAGGAGTAATCGTTTTTATATCCTTAATTACAACAGGAGTAATCGTTTTTATATCCTTAATTACAACAGGAGTAATCGTTTTTATATCCTTAATTACAACAGGAGTAATCGTTTTTATATCCTTAATTACAACAGGAGAATCGTTTTTTCTCTCCTTAATTACATTAGGAGTAATCGTTTTTATATCCTTAATTACAACAGGAGTAATCGTTTTTATATCCTTAATTACAACAGGAGTAATCGTTTTTATATCCTTAATTACAACAGGAGTAATCGTTTTTATATCCTTAATTACAACAGGAGTAATCGTTTTTATATCCTTAATTACAACAGGAGTAATCGTTTTTATATCCTTAATTACAACAGGAGAATCGTTTTTTCTCTCCTTAATTACATTAGGAGTAATCGTTTTTATCTCCTTAATTACAATAGAAGTAATTGTTTTTATACCTTTACTCACAATAGGTGTAATCGTTTTTTGTTTCCTTAATTACAATAGGGGTAATCGGTTTTATCTCCTTAATTACAATAGGAGTAATCGTTTTTTGTTTCCTTAAATACAATAAGGGTAATCGTTTTTATTTCCTTAATACAAAAGGAGTAATTGTTTGTTTACCCTTACTCACAATAGCTGTAATTGTTTTTATCTCCTTAATTACAACAGGAGTATTCGTTTTTTATCTCCTTAGTTACAATAGAACTAATCCTTTTTATCTCCTTATTTACAATAGGAGTAATCACTTTGTTTCTCCTAACTTACAATAGCAGTAATCGTTTTTATCTCCTTAATTACAATAGGAGTAATCGCTTTTTGGTCTCCTTCATTACAATAGGAGTAATCGGTTTTTGTCTCCCTAAATACAATAGGAGTTTTCGCTTTTGGTCTCCTTAATTACAATAGTTGTAATCGTTTTTTGTCTCCTTAATCACAATAAGAGTAATTGGTATTGGTCTCCTTAATCACAATAGGAGTAATCGATTTTTTTCTCCTTAATTACAATAGGAGTAATCGATTTTTGTCTCCTTAATTACAATGGAAGTAATTGTTTTTAGCTCCTGAATTACAATAGCAGTAATCGCTTTTTGGTCTGCTTAATTACAATAGAAGTAATCGCGTTTTGGTCTCCTTCATTACAATAGGAGTAATCACTTTTTGTCTCCTAACTTACAATAGGAGTAATCGTTTTTATCTCCTTAATTACAATAGGAGTAATCGCTTGTTGGTCTCCTTCATTACAATAGGAGTAGTGGCTTTTTCTCTCCTTAATTACAATAGGAGTAATCGCTTTTGGTCTTCTTAATTACAAGAGGAGTAATCGTTTTTGGTCTCATAACTTACAATAGGAGTAATCGTTTTTATCTCCTTAATTACAATAGGAGTATTCGTTTTTTATCTCCTTAATTACAATAGGAGTTATCGTCTTTTATCTCCTTAATTACAATACAAGTAATCGCTTTTATCTCCTTATTTACATCAGGAGTAATCGTTTTCATCTCCTTAATTGCAACAAGAGTAATCGATTTTATCTCCTTAATTACAATAGGAATAGTCGTTTTTATCTCCTAAATTACAAGAGGAGTAATCGTTTTTGGTCTCTTTACTTACAATAGGAGTAATCACTTTTATCTCATTAATTACAATAGGAGTAATCGTTTTTATCTCCTTAATTACAATAAAAGTAATCGTTTTTTGTCTTCTTAGTTACAATAGGAGTAATCGTTTTTTGTCTCCTTAATTAAAATAGGAGTAATCATTTTTATCTCCTTAATGACATTAGGAGTAATTGTTTTTATACCTTTATTCACAATAGGCGTAATCGTTTTTATCTCCTTAATTACCACAGGAGTAATCGTTTTTTGTCTCCTGAATTACAATAGGAGTAATCGTTTTTTTTGTCTTCTAAATTACAATAGGAGTAATTGTTTTTATCTCTTTAATAACAATTGGAATAATCGTTTTTATCTCCTTAATTACAATAGGAGTAATCGTTTTTTGTTTCCTTAATTACAATAGCAATAATCGTTTTGATCTACTTAATTACAATAGGAGTAATCGTTTTTTGTTTCCTTAATTACAATAGGAGTAATCGTTTTTATCTCCTTAATTACAATAAGAGTAATCGTTTTTTGTTTCCTTAAGTACAATAGGAGTAATCGTTATTTGTCTCCTTAATTACAATAGGAGTAATTGTTTTTATACCTTTACTCACAATAGGTGTAATAGTTTTTATCTCATTAAATACAATAGATGTAAACGTTTTTATCTCATTAATTACAATAGGAGTAATCGTATTTATCTCCTTAATTACAATAGGAATAATCGTTTTTATATCCTTAATTACAACAGGGGAATGGTTTTTTGTCTCCTTAATTACAATTGCTGTAATCGTTTTATCTCCTTAATTACAATAGGACTAATCCTTTTTATCTCCTTATTTACAATAGGAGTAATCACTTTGTTTCTCCTAACTTACAATAGGAGTAATCGTTTTTATCTCCTTAATTACAATAGGAGTAATCGCCTTTTGGTCTCCTCCATTACAATAGGAGTAATCGCTTTTTGCCTCCCTAAATACAATAGGAGTAATCGCTTTTGGTCTCCTTAATTACAATAGGTGTAATCGTTTTTATCTCCTTAATTACAATAGGAGTAATCGCTTTTTGGTTTCCTTCATTACAATAGGAGTAATCGCTTTTTGCCTCCCTAATTACAATAGGAGTATTCGCTTTTTGCCTCCCTAAATACAATAGGAGTAATCGCTTTTGGTCTCCTTAATTACAATAGGTGTAATCGTTTTTTGTCTCCTTAATCACAGTAAGAGTAATTGGTATTGGTCTCCTTAATCACAATAGGAGTAATCGATTTTTCTCTCCTTAATTACAATAGGAGTAATCGATTTTTGTCTCCTTAATTACAATGGAAGTAATTGTTTTTAGCTCCTTAATTACAATAGCAGTAATCGCTTTTTGGTCTCCTTAATTACAATAGAAGTAATCGCGTTTTGGTCTCCTTCATTACAATAGGAGTAATCACTTTTTGTCTCCTAACTTACAATAGGAGTAATCGTTTTTATCTCCTTAATTACAATAGGAGTAATCGCTTTTTGGTCTCCTTAATTACAATAGAAGTAATCGCATTTATCTCCTTATTTACATAAGGTGTAATCGTTTTCATCTCCTTAATTGCAACAAGAGTAATTGATTTTATCTCCTTAATTACAATAGGAATAATCGTTTTTATCTCCTAAATTAGAAGAGGAGTAATCGTTATTGGTCTCTTTATTTACAATAGGAGTAATCGTTTTTATCTCCTTAATTAAAATAGGAGTAATCGTTTTTATCTCCTTAATGACATTAGGAGTAATTGTTTTTATACCTTTACTCACAATAGGTGTAATCGTTTTTATCTCCTGAATTACAATAGGAGTATTCGTTTTTATCTCCTTTTAACACAATAGGAGTAATCGTTTTTATATCCTTAATTACAATAGGAGTAATCGTTTTTATCTCCTTAATTACAATAGGAATAATCGTTTTTATCTCCTTAATTACAATAGGTGTAATCGTTTTTATCTCCTTAATTACAACAGGATTATTCGTTTTTTATCTCCTTAATTACAATAGGACTAATCCTTTTTATCTCCTTATTTACAATAGGAGTAATCACTTTGTTTCTCCTAACTTACAATAGGAGTAATCGTTTTTATCTCCTTAAATACAATAGGAGTAATCGCCTTTTGGTCTCCTTAATTACAATAGGTGTAATCGTTTTTATCTCCTTAATTACAATAGGAGTAATCGCCTTTTGGTATCCTTCATTACAATAGGAGTAATCGCTTTTTGCCTCCCTAAATACAATAGGAGTAATCGTTTTTTTCTCCTTAATTACAATAGGAGTAATCGCTTTTGGTCTCCTTAATTACAATAGGTGTAATCGCTTTTGGTCTCCTTAATTACAATAGGTGTACTCCTTTTTTGTCTCCTTAATCACAATAAGAGTAATTGGTATTGGTCTCCTTAATCACAATAGGAGTAATCGATTTTTTTTCTCCTTAATTACAATAGGAGTAATCGATTTTTGTCTCCTTAATTACAATGGAAGTAATTGTTTTTAGTTCTTTAATTACAATAGCAGTAATCGCTTTTTGGTCTCCTTAATTACAATAGAAGTAATCGCATTTTGGTCTCCTTCATTACAATAGGAGTAATCACATTTTGTCTCCTAACTTACAATAGGAGTAATCGTTTTTGTCTCCTTAATTACAATAGCAGTAATCGCTTTTTGGTCTCCTTGATTACAATAGAAGTAATCGCATTTTGGTCTCCTTCATTACAATAGGAGTAATCACATTTTGTCTCCTAACTTACAATAGGAGTAATCGTTTTTGTCTCCTTCATTACAATAGGAGTAGTGGCTTTTTCTCTCCTTAATTACAATAGGAGTAATACCTTTTGGTCTTCTTAATTACAATAGGAGTAATCGTTTTTGGTCTCATAACTTACAATAGGAGTAATCGTTTTTATCTCCTTAATTACAATAGGAGTATTCGTTTTTTATCTCCTTAATTACAATAGGAGTTATCGTCTTTTATCTCCTTAATTACAATAGAAGTAATTGCTTTTATCTCCTTATTTACACCAGGAGTAATCGTTTTCATCTCCTTAATTGCAACAAGGGTAATTGATTTTATCTCCTTAATTACAATAGGAATAATCGTTTTTATCTCCTAAATTACAAGAGGAGTAATCGTTTTTGGTCTCTTTATTTACAATAGGAATAATCGTTTTTATCTCCTTAATTACAATAGAAGTAATCGATTTTATCTCCTTAATTACAATAGGAATAATCGTTTTTATCTCATTAATTACAATAGGAGTAATCGTTTTTATCTCCTTAATTACAATAAGAGTAATCGTTTTTTTTTGTCTCCTTAATTAAAATAAGGGTAATCGTTTTTATCTTCTTAATGACATTAGGAGTAATTGTTTTTTACTATAGGAGTAATCGTTTTTATCTCCTTAATTACAATAGGAGTAATCGCTTTTTCGTCTCCTTCATTACAATAGCAGTGGTGGCTTTTTCTCTCCTTAATTACAATAGGAGTAATCGCTTTTGGTCTTCTTAATTACAATAGGAGTAATCGTTTTTGGTCTCATAACTTACAATAGGAGTAATCGTTTTTATCTCCTTAATTACAATTGGAGTATTCGTTTTTTATCTCCTTAATTACAATAGGAGTTATCATCTTTTATCTCCTTAATTACAATAGGAGTATTCGTTTTTTATCTCCTTAATTACAATAGGGGAGTT